>JAWNOJ010000004.1:29555000-30155000 GCA_035046065.1 Chymomyza procnemis | reverse complement strand
GAAAAATAATTGGTTTTTTATGATCTGCGCCGTAGATATACATAACACACATAGGCAGAAACCAAAGATCCTAATTCCGAATTACCTAAAGTATGATCAGTGCGAATAGAGACGCCAATCTACCCATAATAGTCTACCCGTCTGTCTTTTTACAATATATAAACGATCATTATAAAGTCGCGTACCCCATGATTACAATCGAAAAAATAAGCGATTTCATTTTAAATAAATTTTCGAATAGAGCAAAGTATATCAAGAGAGTACTTGAAAAATGTCCATTAAAGACTGCTCTTCTTTAGAACATACCAGAATTTTTTTGGACCTTAAAAATGCTATGCTATTAAAACTTAAACTTAAATTAGACTATCACGTCTGTAGTATTACGAATCAGTAGAACTTGCGTTTATCAAGCGAGAGTCAAAAGAGTTTGACGACCTTTACCTCAGAAAATCTCTTTACATTTCTCTCGTCTCTTCAATTCTGCAGTAATACTTATGCGATTCGAGTCCTCAATTTGCTTTTAATCGGAACAGGATTGAGTCTGTAGAAAAACAATTTCTGCTCTTCACATTGCATATGATTTGAATTGGCCATTAGCCTCCTTATTCTTATAGACCTTGATTTCTAAAGCTACCTACGTTTGATAATCGTAGAACATGCCAGAGAGTGCTAGTTCTGCATCAACTACTACATGATTTCGTTGATTCTTCAGATCATCTAAATTAAGTTAGCTTTAGTCTACCTTTCAGAGTAACAGCTAATTTTGTTGCATTCCAATAACAATTTTCTAGATCTAATTATGCTTATGATCCTTTTCGTGTCTTATGTTGTAATTATAATATCCTTAATGATTTTCTCCATTTCGAGCTTTCAACGCAACTTTCTACACTTTAATCTGGAAATTTCAAAAAATCTTAAAGCAAGTTCATTCTTTTCGTTGAAATTTCAAAAAATCTCAGTGCTTTCAAAAAACTCATGAAACCGAAGTAGTATGATTGTGAAATTCTATTTTGATAATCATTTTCTAATTTCTTGTAATTATAAAATAAAATCATCACTTAACAAAGTGATAGGTAGCCTAGGTTTAGTACTTAGTACGGATTATTGAGAATTAACGAAAAATGACTTATTTAAAAAATTCTCGAAGTGTGTTTTTAATTATAATTTTTTAAGTCTATTTAAAATATACATATATTTTTCGGATTAATTGAAAATGATTAATTTTTTACTTGAAATTAAATTGCTAACGTTTTTCGACATTTCGATACTGATACTACCAAAAGTATCAATATTTTGAGCCCGATATTTCGATACTGATACTTCACGACGTTTACCAGTATCGCGACACCAAGTATCGATATCGTAGCCCTCGATTTCTATCCCTACTATTCACGTTAGGTAACAATAACGCAGACTTCTTGAATCAAGATACTTCCCAGATTCTTCTTAAAGAGGTTACTTTTAGTATGACTCAACTCATTCGCGCCCTTAGCCCTACAATCTTTCATCTCTTACTATTCTTTGCATGATTTTTTCTGCTTCGTGTTATTACTATAGGCAAACGGTCCACTTAAACTATCACTTCTTCAATTCTAAGACATCTTATGTAGTACATATTAAACAATTCTTTATTATTATCCTCGATTCTTCAATGGTCATCGCTTCAAAGGCGGAGCTACGAGTTATCTATATTAAAAGTTGTTCGTAGAAAACAGAAACCGAATGCGTACTACGCTGTCTTTCATTCATGGAGATTTTGCTAGATAAACAGGCCTACTAACCCATCAACTACGAATAGTTGTTCCATTTTTATAAATAAATAGATAAACTCATTATAAGGCAGCTCCAAAATAAATCTACGTCTAACTAACCGGTCTACAGGTAATAACATGGCCATTCTCGTCATAACCATTTTTTTATTTCCAATTTTGGATAACAAATTGTTGCAATCACAAAACGAACTCTAAGTTCTAGTTCAACGGGGCCACTTCAGACTATGAGTTAATTGTTATTTCACAAAAACTGAACTTGATCACTTTTTTGCTTGAAATAATTGCAAACTGAAGAACAATTACTTCATTCTGCAATTGAATTAAAAGTTTTACAAGTATTTCTAATTGATTTGTTATAAGATGATAGTTATATCAACTCGTTGATGCAGATATGTTTATTTTAGCCAAACGAGATCTCGTTAGAAACACTTACCAAGACACTGCGCTAAGATCTTAACTAATGAGTTAAGTTAGTTCTAACTTAAAGCTACGAAAAATAATTACAGATTCCACTTATAGAAAAAGTTGCATAATACAAAAATGATCTGATAATCTTCTCATAACAATCACTTAAGTCGTTTAACTCAGTCATACAATTTAGGCCAACTGTTGGCAATATTTTCGACTCTACTTACCAAAAGCAGCCACAACTTAGCCATTTTACAAGCAAATCTACGTCTTGAATTAAAACTTTCTAAATTATACGCACAAGAATTGCCTGCTCAAAAATGCCAAACACGTAATATCCAAACTTTGTGCGACATTTGAAAAAAAAACCAACGATCTGCTCAGACGCAGCTCACTCCGTCAACTGATTGAATGAGTGGCCATGGTCAAAGCCATACGGTCAACTGGCTCGTATGCAATTTGTAATTTTAATGTTAACAACTTTTAACAAGTTTTGTTTTAGACGCTTGGTTTTTAATTTTTATTTTTTTTTTTTGTAATACTGTTTTTCTGTATTTCAAAAGAAGTCTTTGCAGAACTTGGTTAAGGTATTAAAAAAGATTTTTAAAAAAATGTGTTGGAACTGCTGGGATTTACTAAGCGACGCATTCTGCAAGAAAAGTTTGAAAGATTTGATAAGTTGAAATAGTTTTTGCCAGTTGTAGTTGTTGTAGAACTTACTATCCGAAGCAGTCCAGCCAATGGGCACATTGTTCTTGATATTCTCCGCCTCCAGCCAGACGCGTAGTGGTTCGAAGTACTCGGCTATGGCCTTGCCAGTCATGGTGCGCTCACCATTAAAGGCTTCCAGTGCATCGGGCCAGGGTTTGGAGGCGCCCAGGGAAAGCATGTTGCTATAAATGCAAAGCAGTCTGTAAGTTGAGAACTCTAGGGTCTTGGTGGCAAAAACTTACTGGAAAGCAGCACCAGCAGCTTCACTGCCATAGATATCGCAGTTGTCCAGCGGCAATTCCGGATTGCTGGCATCATACTGACCAGCCTTAATGCAAGCCGACTTGTAGAATTGGAATTGTATGATAAACGAAACAAGATATCTGCAAAAAGCAAAAGTTTAGAAAACCATCTAAGTTGCTGAAAGTCTAACCCACCGCAGATACTCCACATCGGCGGAAATATGATACTTGGCTGGTGCATCGAAATCTTGCTCACTGCGCACTACAGGCGGCTCTATGCCCGAGTACTCCTCACGCAGCTTCCAGAAAGCACAATTCCAGTTCTTCTTATCCACCTGACCGCGGAACAAGGCCCAACGATACTTGTCCATGGTAAAAGCAAAGGGCAGAAAAACAATCTTATCCAAAGCAGTTAGGAACAGCTGATTAATGCGTGCCTCCTCATCGGCTACATAGTTCTTCAGCAGACCAACTTTTTCCAAGTGCTTGGGTGTGGAAACGGACAGTGAGAGCACATCACCCACAGCCTCATGGAAGCCAGGATTGGCGCCAGTGCGATAAATGAAAGGTAAATGCTGATATTGCAGGAAATACTGTATATGTCCAAGCTCATGATGCACTGTGAACAGCTGATCCTGTGTAACGCGTGTGCACTGCTTGATGCGCACATCGTTCTGCAAATAGAAGTCCCAGGCGCTGGCATGACAAATCAAATCGCGTCCATCCGTGGGTTTCTCAATAATGGACTTGTCCCAGAAATCTCTGTGGGAAAAGTTAAGTTTAATTTCAAGGCAACCAAGTCAACTTGCCGAGTACACACTGTGGCAGCTTGGTCAGCTTCATGGAGGTAAAGAAATCATCACCCATTTGGAACATTTTAAGCGGCGTTATGCCCTGCTTGATCATCTCATCGGTTACATCTACCAGTGGCTTGTCGGGAAACGGTGAGACAATATCGGCAATTTCGGACCATTGCTGTGCCCACATATTGCCCAATAGATGCATGGGTATGGGCGCCTTGGCTGGCACTACAGCTTCGCCATAATGCTTCCACAGACGCCAGCGTACATAGCCATGTATTTGCTCATAAAGTGGACGTATTTCGGCAAATATGTTCTCCAGCTGCTGCTCAAAGGTGGGATCTTCGTACTCATCCAGCCACAGCTCAGCGCCGGAGGTAAAGTCTGCGCGGTATAAGGCGTTACTATGACTAAGTTTATATAGCAGTTTGCAACCTACTGTTCAGCTTGGCAGCCTTGGTGTTCAGCTCCACATAGCGCTCAAAGGGCGTGCGCACTGCTGTGCCCGCCTTATCGTAAAAGGCACGCCAGTAATGCTTCAGCTCCTCGGGATCGCGACTTTTGCTTATAACCTCCTCGATTTCGGGCTCCAAGGATAAATCACATTTGTTTTCGTCCTTATAGTCACATACCTTGACCTTGGCAAAGTTCGACTCCATGCTGGACATAACTTCCAAGAACTCCGCATAGTCTTCTTCCGGCAAAGCGGCATAGCCCAGTTTGGACAAAGCCTTAAACTGACGTCTCATATCATCCGACTTATAGCTCTGCCAATTGAATTTCTTAATATCCATAGAGACTTCCTTCATAAATTTGGCCAACTCAGCAGAGACCTCATTCTTTTTCTTTTCATTCTCATCATTGATGTTGGAGGCATAAGCCCAACCGGCTTCGGTCTCAACATTGGTACGTTTGGCCAATTCCTTATTTAGATTTTCCAAATACTCCTTGGCCTCGATTTCCTGCTTGACCAGCGCTTGTGTAAGCTAGGGTTGAGGCTGTTTTAATAAAGTTGGTTGGTTTGTATCAAAGGAATACTTACCGCGCACGTGGCCAGAAAGACCAAAAGCAACAGCTTCATTTTTTCCAGCTTTCAACTGAAATTTTAAACATATTTTTCGAATTTAGTTTTAATATGTCAGACAAGTCAATAATGAGCAAGCCAATTAAGAGTAGATGGCGCCAGCTAACAAAATAGTATTTTTAAGCACACAAGCCAAAATAATCCGAAAAATGTTCGCTGCGTTTTTCAAAACTCAACCAAGCATTATATTATTATAGCAATTAGTTCGCAAATGCTTGATTAGGAGCTCGCATGACTTGGGTCAACAACGATAATCTTTATTACCAATTGTTTGTTATTTAATAAGATTATATTGTCTGTGGCACTTATATATATATATGTTGGGTCAAAGATCTAAGATGATCAATATTGTGTCAACTCATGCGCATAAATAAAGTTCCCCGTAAATACTAGTTTTCCGAGAATAAAAATAAATCCATTTATATACGTATTCCTACAGCATTGCGTAGTAACTCAGGGCAAACACAAATATAGATCGATCTATATCAAGATTAAGAACATTGTGTATACCAGTTGATAAGCTACGCTAACTACCGTATGTTTACAGTGTATATAGTGTGCGATACGATAGATGATGGCAAGCGATAGGCGCGATATGTCTCAAGTATTTATGACAATACCTTTGACTATAACTTTATATAAATACACTACAGTCATTGCATCAATTCTAGATAAGATTGTTAGTGTTTATAGCTATAGAAAGTGAAATACTATACTTGTTGGAAAATGAAAAACTTGGCGGCGTGTTTCGTTTTTAGATTCTATAAAATATTTTTAAAAATACAATACTTTGCAAACAAGATTTCCTAGTCTCGCTGGCTTCTTAGACTTTCTCTAGATACTAATTTTGTATACGAAAGTTCGAAATTAATTGCTTTAAACTCTAAAAGCAACAAACGGTTTTGTTAATCTTGAAACAGTGCATCAATTCCAAACAAAAAGATCTAGAAAAATCGAAAAACCAAGCGGGCCGAAGTTGAGACATTTGAGTAATGCCAGTAAATCTTTCAATAGAGAAATAAATCCAAAATAATCCCATAAATCTTGTAACAGAGAACCAAATCCAAATCCAAAAAAGCTTTAGAACTATTAAAACTGCAAGAAATATGGAGGCGAGACATCTGAGCAATGCCATTACATTTTGAACCAGAGAATCAAATCCAACAAAGGTTTAGAACTGTTGAAACTACAAGGTATCTAATGGTGAGACATCTGAGCAATTCTAATAAATTTAAGAACAGAGAAGCCAATTGAAAACTGCAAAGGATATAAGTATTGCCAATAAATTGTGGAACAATGAATCAAATTCAATGTTTTGAAAAATCCAAGAAATCCAAAGGGCTGAAGATGGGACATCTGAGTAATTTGAGTAGATTTTCGGAGACAGAAATTAAATCGAAAAAAGATTTAGAAAATTCGAAAATACAAGGTATCTAAAGTTGAGACATCTGAGTAATGAATCCTGGAGCAGAGAATCAAATCGAAAATATGCGCAAAAATTATTTGCAGATGACGCATTTGAAAGCCATTAGTCATCTGATTTTATCGCAATGAAAACGCGACAAAATAGAAAGTAATGGATGTTATTATGCAATTACTTAACCATCGATAATATTAAGCAACTCAACAAAAAAATCACATTTTTTTATAACAAATTTTGGTTGTTTTTTATATTGGTCATTCCCTTATGGATAGACAATAATTTCACTTTTAAATGGACTTCACCTCTTTAGATTTTTTGAAGAATTAAGGCAAATAGCTCCAAACTGTCCTTCTTAAGGCTCCAATGTGTTCATCTATTTTGGTAAATAATAAATTTGAGAAAAAATCAGTTGAGCTGATTCTGCAGATTCTCGGTGTATCTTGCGATGGCTACTTTAAACACCTGTTGGACTCAAAGAACATCCAATACCAATGGCTAATAGGTTGATAACCCTCAAAGCTTAAATCCAAAGTTAAACTGCTGGTTTACAAAAGTACTATGGACCTACGGAATCCCGCTCCGAGGTCCTACAACTCAAATTATTGATAATATATATTGTCCGACGAATTTCCGGATTAGATGTATAAAAGTGTCTTTCCAAAGTCACATATCTTCGTTTCTACCAATATTATTTGAGTATTTTTAACTAGAACTGAAGAGCTGGAGATATTAATCTGAAAAAAACTTGTTCCAAAGTGCACAGAACCATAACATGGTTGCTCCATTCTCTATGAACTATGAACCCAAGTATAATGCGGGCTTCTCGGTTACTTTGTGAATTCCAGTCGATTGCGTATCGCGTAATATTGTTCGGATATACCCTTAACACTTGTTCGATAACACTTGTTGGATATAAGTTAATTTTAGATTTTTTACACCGCAAATATGCCTAATAATTATCATAGACTACCACCAACTCAAAATAATGATTATTGTTTTTTATGAAAAAGCCATCAATTTTTGGAGATTGGCCTACTTTTTGTCATAACCATTTTGTAGTAGGTTATGCAGGAGTTCGGAAATACAATGGAATGGTATTTTTTGAAGTTCTATGGAATTTCGGGAAAAGTTGAAATAAATGCAATTTTCTGAACTCATGTTCTACTTTAATCTCTATTTGCTTTGAAAACACAAATTAAAAGTCAGATACACGACCTTTACGCTCCCAATCACCATAACGTGTTGGCTCCGGTCCAGCAGGCCCTCCGACCTCACCCGTATACGGATTAGTATTATTGGGCCATCGTTGGAGTGGCTCCTTTTCATGAGCCGGATGGGGCATGTCTGCCGTTAAACATGCCAACGGAGCTTCAGATCGTAACTTTTCCTTAAACTTTAGATAACGTTCACTGGGCTGACTCTTTGCGGAATTCCTATTTGTGACATTTGTTTGAGTTACATTATGATCCAAAGCCTGGAAATTAACAGCTGCAATCTTAGTCTTCACTAAAGCAGCCTCTGCATCGATCTCTTTGGTACTTTTAAGTAATCTTATAATTTTATCCCCTGTGCGGCTCAATTTTTGAATAAACTGACTGCGAAATAACCGAAACATTGTATTTTTTGTTGCTTTGTTTTGTGTAAAGATATTAGTTTAGAATGAGTAGAATTATAGTTGTGTTTACTATGTTACTTTTTAGAATTTGTGTTTTGTTATGAAAACCCGATGACAGCTATGGCGTTGTAGCTTTGTTTTCGAAAACAAACGCATTGCTATCTATTATTTATAAGGATTATTGATATGAAATATTAAATATATCTCCTCCCTATATTCAGTTATTTCGATCTTCCCATATCAAAAACTTTAAACTTTAAAACATTGACTATATTCGGAACATGGTAGGTTCGCACATTCTCGGATTCTTCAGAGCTCACACAGGATTGCAGGGTAAGAATCCTCAGCCTTTGTGAGCTGCGATAGCTAGCATCAAGAGATGATGAGGGAAACTCATCTATAGCGGCAACGATAGCATAAACATTATCGTAGTGCGGAATTTGCGCACCGCGCTTCTTAGTTTCAATACCGTCCCATCCCATGCTTTCACGGCTATGGCCCCATTGAGACGAATACAGAAGTAATTTTAGATGCATTTTACAAATTTCTTGATAATACTATGCGCTCCATGCCGAGAGGGGACATTTTTTTGTATACGACAATTTCAACGCTTAAATTGGTCAGAAATTTAAAAAAAAAAATGTTAGGGTTATTATATAATATAACAACGTATATCTATGTAGCTTTGTCGTTGTTACCAGATTTCCACATCGTTGGAAATCTCCCGATCAGATAGACCAGCAGCTGATTTCGCAACCCCTTTTGGGCGCACTTGTAGAGGCGTCGATACCTACAATGATCACAATCTGAGTGTAGCAAGACAACAGAAATCACCAAACTAAACGTAACTAAATTTTCTGTTAAAGAAAATAATATAATCCGAAAATATATTTAAGGCCGAAACGGCAATGTCGGAGGCCTGCCAAGGCTATCTAAGAACCTCCGATCAGAATGACTAAAGAAGTTGATATAACCAAATCCGTTTGTGCGCCTGTCAGAACACATAGATCTCAGATATGTTAAGATCTAACGTTTCGAACTATTCGGAAAAAATTTCGTTATTCAAAGGAATGTAAATTTGTGTTACTTGTAATGTGTCTGAACGATGGTGGGCCTACGCCTCCATGGGTCTATTGTGCCCCATCTTTGTGTTACTTCTTTTATATCGCGCATATATGATATTCCTTCAATTTGTCTGGGGTTCCAGCATCCCAAAGAAGCCAAAAAGTTTTGTAAAAATAATTCGGTATGAGTTATTTAACGATTCCATATTTGATAAAAATTGGTTGACCTAATGAAATATATGGTGTTTTTGTATAATTTTTCAGATTTCAAAACCGAAGCAAGTTGGTATATTTTAAAAATGAATGGAAACTAAACAAATTTGTATTACATATTTTTTTTTGTGAAATCGACTGTTTTCAAATATAATTCGATTTTACTTCCAAAAATACATAATTCACAGAATTAGTATGCAATATTAGGGGAATCATTGCAGCAGATATAATTTTTCCAAAGACGAAAGTGGTTGCCTATTAACATTTTTTGAGAAACTGTTTCCAAATATAATTCGACTTTCTTAACAAAAATACATAATGCCTAAAAAAAATAGTATCTAATTTTATATTCATGTTTTAGATACAGCACAGACTCTAAATTTTTCTGACATATGGTATATCCTATAAAACTCTTAATATATTTAAAAACCAAAACTTGTTGATGCTGCAAAAAGTATGCCGAAATTTCTAAGTAAACATTGGCAGCACGAAAGGAGGAAGATCAAAAATATTTAAACAATATAACATAAGGAACTTTATTATATAACAATACGCGCACAACTAGTCTTTATAGATATCATTGGCTTAAGCGATAATCTACAAGATATAATAATATAATAAAATAGATCTACAGTTCGCGGTACAAAACTCCACCAGTAGTAATAAATATAAGAGATTAACCCAAAAGTACGTACATAATGGGCCAAAAGTAGTATCAAATTTTTTTTGCGAATTATGCGAAACATTTTAGATCTTTCAAATTGAATTTAAGACAGTTATTTCTCAAAGAAACACCTTACAGATTAATAGCTTCAATAACTTTATTAACTTCAGTATCCAACTTTTGACGAATTATGCGAAACTTTTTAGATCTTTAAAAATTTAATTTAAGACGGTAAAGGCTGAACCTAGCGTTGTTTCTCAAAGAAACAACGTACAGATTAATAGCTTCAATAACTTTTTTACCCTCAGTATTTTGAATATCTCGAATATCTGCAATATTTTCAGTATATTCTACATTTCTTATTGTTTGGCAAGATTTACACTGCGACCTCTAGTTCTAACAACACCTTACAGATAAACGAGTATCGTAGCCGATCTTATCTCATGATTAAAATTTGTTTAATCAGCTATGAAAAATTACAAATTCTATAGATCCCATCATTTGTCATAAAAAACTCCAACACTACAGATCAGTGCTGACCACTGGACTTATTTTCTGAACATATTTTCTATTTTTTTTCCAGTAATCTTTTTTACTTTGTAAAACAATTGCACATTTTGCGTTTTTTCTACGATCATAATCGTTCGCCCACGTAGAACAATTAGTTTATTAATCGAAATAACATCGGTTCCATATAAGTGCCACTTACACATGCTATAAAATATATACTATCCACCAAAGTCTATAAAAAATAGTGCAAAAAAGTGAGAAAGTACTTAGTAATTAAGCAAGCATACTTTTTTTGTTCACCTTTTTTTGCTAAATTGAGACCGCAATTAGTTCAAGAACAGCGGCGTAAATTATGGCACGAGAAATTGAAAACCCGTAAATAATAACTAAGTATTTTGCTTAATTTAATCAATTAGTAATTCAAATTAGAATTAAAGCCTTTGTTGCTTTTAATTGTTTCAAAGCGAGTGCAATGACTCTGCCAAGTTCTTTACGAAAATACAAACGAATATATAGTAATTATCAAGAACACAATTCACTTACTTGACGCCGGATAGACACTACGTAAGAACGTATAGAAAATTTATGGAATATTCCGCGTGACGAACTGCGAGAACTTGACCGCGTCGCTCACGAAATGAAACTGAAATCGTTTGAATGTCAATGCGTGAATTTTATAGCCCAAGCACGGTGTGTGCCGCCGGTCCGTCGGATACGTCCGTCGTCGGCTTGGCTAGACACACACAGAGAGCGCTTGCGCAAGGCGATTTGGGAAACGACGTGACCAAATACTTGTTAATCTGACGATGCGCCGCTGGTCGAGCGCATTGGTGCGTTTCATGAGGGCAGCGACGGTGGTGCCCATTGGCAGGTAATCGTGTGCATTATTTATGGTCAATACCTGTTGGTAGGCCCAACAGCAGCTGTACGAGATTTACCTGCACCCAGTGGGAAAATTACCAAACAGCGATTCCCTTTTTGTGGAGATCGTTCTGACAGTTGTGTTTGTTTGCGATTGAATCGAAATCATAATTGTTCGAAGTTATAATTGTAAAGAATTTAATTTCATATTGTTTTTTTTTGTTTAAACGATATAATAACTCAATTGTTTTGTTGTTCGATCTGTAGAGTTAGGTAGGCATATGGTAACAATGTTCCAAAATTGTTGTAACTCCTCATATAATGCCAGAAAGCATACCATCCCTACGAGTTCGCTGCAGAAGTTAGTAAGTAAAACTGTTGTGCAGTTCGGGTATCCTCGTTCCTGTCGCTCTTGGGTTTAACAGGCAACCAAACAGTGAGTACATTTCGGTATCGAAAGAAATTAATCTAGCTTCAACAATATTATTTATTTTTTAATATATTTAATGGTACAACTAAGTCCAGTTGAACTTAAGTTTAAACAAGTTAAACATTCTAAAATTATGAAGTAATAAATGAGAACGAGGAAAAAATATAATAAAACTAATTCGTAATCCTAGCCTGATGGGTGAATTTTAAATAGTTGTGTACCGTCTCACATCTGGGGCAAGCTAGGAACTTGGAGTTACAATATAAAAGATGAAAACAGAAAGTGGCATATAAATTTAAATATTTTTTCGAAATAGGGAAGCCAAAGAACAACGTTGACCAAGTTGGGTTTTTATAGTTTATGATTGGTCAAAGAAGCTCGATTTGGGAAATCAAGATGAGATAAGATAGATAAAGAAATGAATTGGATAGACCTTTCAAAGGAGACGAAATCATAGAGGTTATTATAATTTACGCATAGGATACGAAAAGGATCGTGTAACGCAGAATTAGAACTACAAAAAGTTAACGCTAGAGTTCGAAAACGACGAGTTGTTCTAGAAGGAATGATGAAAGAAATTTTGTTAAGGAGCGTATTAGAGCCAACGAGATCGAGTAAAAGCGATCACTTAGAGAAGCTAATTTTAAAAGGCGAAGTCTGCATGTATAGGATGGCAAACGAGTGTTGGGATCTCAGTGTAATCCCCGAAGAACAAATATTAAAAATTGTTATTGCACGGACTCAATCAACTCTTGATAGTGTTGGTATAATGACAATCGTCTTCTACATCTTGCCCAGTTTTGGGGCCCATAAGCAAGAAATCTAATCTACGTTATATTTACTAAAATTTTACACAATTATTGCAATAACACTCCAAATCGTCGTTCATAGTTTTTTACAATTCCCAGTGCAGTGCGATTTCTGATTAGTTCGGAATTATAAACGGAGTACGACGATTTGGAGTGTTTTACATAATTTTTGAACAATTTTATTGAATATAAAAGAAAACCATACCAGTGATCGTTCTTATTTTAGTTTTTTCCAGTTCTTATTTGAATCAATGAATCCAATTTTACAACAGGAGTTTTGTTTTTGGAATAGATCTTGACAATAATTATGATTTCGATTGTTTTACGTAACTTTGGAATAGTTATAATTTAGAAAAGAAGAGTCTTTCATCAGAGATCATATTTCTAGTTCTTAGTTTAAACCAGGGTTTTATTTTTGACGATAGATCTTGACAATAAAAAAAGTTGATGAGTTTATTGTGATTTTGGACTGTTTAACATAATTTTTGAATAGTTTTAGTTATGAAAAGCATCTTTCAGCAGGGATCGTTGTGTCATATTTCTGATTCTAAGTTTAAAGTCAAATTTTCGTTATTGGCAATATATCTTGACAATAAATAAATATTGCTGAGTTTATTACGATTTCAACTGCTTTGCATAATTTTTTGAGAATATTTTTAGTAAAGAAAAGGGGTGTCCACATCATATTTCTTGTTCTTAGTTTGATATGCGGTTTTCGTTTTAGGTAATAGATCTGGACAATATATAAATCCTGGTGAGTATATTACAGGGTATTTTTGCTCTATCCAATAAAATTATTCATCCAATAAAGAAGAACTCAAGAATATAATGCTGTTTGCCTATCGAATAACTTGTAAAAAGTTTGGTAGGCTTGAAACTAAAATCATTACTCAAAAATTGTGTGAGTTAACGATGACTTTAGAATACCCTACATAATTTTTCGGTAGAAAAAATAAATTGTGTTACAAATACTTCTGTACAAAAAAAAAATAGAATTGTTTGACCGATTAGCCCTATTTTATTGGGACAATTGATTTAAAACAAACTTGGTACATAACCTTAGAAAAAACTAAGAGTAAGAAATTTGATCATAATTGATTCAAAACGAAGTTAAGCATAACAAATTATTATAATTGTTCTTTGATCTATGAGAACTGTATGAATTATTAAAAACAAATTATTTTATATGGCTTCCATACCCTAGATTTAGATTTAGTTGAAGTTTCCAAAAAAACGAAATAAAACGACTGAATTGCCGAAATAGAAGATTAAGACCGATTTTTGAAATTTGCAACAGTACAAAAAAAATCCCTTGGAGAAAACTATTAGTTTGAAAACCAATGAAGTACAAAAAATGTAAAAAACTAGTTTTTTTTACCGATTTCCCCAATAAAAGTTATGTTACAGATCAAATTTGCCAAAGTGATTTGGAAGACAAAAAAACTTTTATAATTCGAATTTTGTTGGAATAAGTTGAGAAACAAATTAAATTCAACGTAGTTTGTGCCACCATCCCTATGGAAGCTATGTCATATAGTCTAACGATTTTAATCAAATTTAGTATAGTGCGTAAGAAGATGAAATTGAATGTATTTTCCAAAATTTGTAAATTTTTTGAAGGTTTGCGCAGACTACGCATTTGAGGGCTTCATCATAAATACCCGATATCAAAACCTAAAATAGGCTTTCACTTTCTGGGAAAACAATACGTTACCTTTGATGCCTGCTGTACCTCTAACCATCTCTGAAATGCAGATGTTCATATGGGCAGACGCCCATTTAGTCATCCTGATCATACTTAAGTTTACTTTGGGGTATCCGACTATTCCCGCTGGGTATTATATGCATTTAAGGCTTTCACAAAAGTAATATATGTACCAATAGTAAAAGTTCTAAGACTATTTAGTAACCACCGAATTATCATATTCATTATTTGGCCTAGAAAATAATTGATAAGACATAACAAACATGTTTTGAACATTTCGTCGATAATAACATTTGATTCTCTTTTTGATAAAGTAATCGGAGTCCCAAACGAATTCAATTAATTAATTGCCCATCATTTTGGTATATCAAGTTAGAAACGGAATTTTTTGTAAGACTTACACTGGAAGATCTATTACGAAAAATTGTCAGTATTTATTTTAATGTATATTATTATTATTATTGGAAAGAACAAGCTTCATCTGACATTGATTATTACAATATAGAATTACTGTTAAGATTTTCAAATTGATCGCTTTTAATAATCCTAAGCCTTGAAAAAATTTTTTTAAACTCTTAAAATTCCTTTTGCAAAATTTGTTTATGTTTGAAAGAAAGCGGCAAAAAAACAAAAAAATTATATTTTGTAAGAGATCTTAACTAGAAAACTTAGTATTATATAGTAAACATTATTCGTTTATGGTTGCAAATTTAGCTATATTGCCTCAAAAGTAGCAAAAGAAGTGAACAGAGAGCCGAACCCAGTTGAAGATATAAAAATATAAGAACTTACAATAATGTTAAACATTCCTAGTATATTGGATAATATTAGATAAGTCTAGAAAATATTATACAAAAAAAGAGAAAATATCGCAAAAGTGGCCCTCTACTTGAAAATATTATAATATAGGGAAAGTCATAACAATGCAAAAGACTTCTTTCTAAGAAAATGTGGGATATAAATTTTAAAGTTAGCTTACTTATTTAAAAACTTGAAAAATTTAACATGTCTTAAGTTCTACTTACAGAAGTCAAAAATAAGAAGGTTCTCATTGCAAGAAACTTTATGTTAATTTCAAAAAGAAATGAGTATTTTTTTATGGTTATTTCGCTTGTTAAGACAAAGTATAATTTTTTGTATATTTTAGTTATGCATAAAGCGATCGACCTCTTAAAAGTTATTTTTTACGTCATATCTCCAAAGCGAAATCATATAAGATTCCATAAAACAGTAAACATATGCATATTGTTAATTTAAGGAAGTGAATATAAATTGCATATTGAGGCAGAATTTTTGATTACAAAGTATTATATTATGAGAACAACTGAGATATTAAAGAGAATAAAATTTCAACAAAGGTATTACAACTGTTTGTTGTATATAAAAACTTATTCAAAATGTATTCAAAAATGTAAGTATTTTTCTTGATAGTATTATGAATTAAGAACAGATGATTTTTATAATTAAGCGTGCATTTTAATCAAAATAATATCTAAGCAGAAATCAGGGGAACAAAAAGAATTGGAGTTTTATGTGAAGTATCTGGCAATCGAATTAGGTTTAAAAAATGTTTTTTGTTTCCACTAAGGAGCCTACTGATCTATGTGTACTTGAAATATAAAAGGTTGAGAAAATTTGAATATTTCTGAAGAAGGACGAAAAGTTCAAAATGGCGAGCAAGCAACAATATGAAAAATTAAAAATCGAGAGAAAATGTCAATTGAGAAAAAGCAAAAGATCAAACAAAATGCTTGCATGTAAAATTTGAATAAGAATCAACTTTTGTAAAACAAAAAAATGATAGAGTCACTCAATTGGAGGAAGAACACAAAAGAACTTGTATAGAGGGAATATGAAGAAACAGTGTGAATATTGTTTGGTGTTGTCCAGCGAAACGAAGCCCTCTAGTTTATATTAAAACAAATTATTTTTACTAAAAATAAATTTTCACATTTTGATTAAAATATTCGATTTCGCTCAAAATAACGTAAATAATCGAAACGCTTATAATTCATCAATTTTCAGGAGTTTACCGCACGAGAATAGGGTATTTCAACCTATATTGCAATCGAAAGAAGATTAAAAAAAAACATATATTACAATAATAATAATAATTATAATAATAATAATAATAATAATAATAATAATAATAATAATAATAATAATAATAATAATAATAATAATAATAATAATAATAATAATAATAATAATAATAATAATAATAATAATAATAATAATAATAATAATAATAATAATAATAATAATAATAATAATAATAATAATAATAATTTTTATGCAAAAAAAGCTTTTATTTGTTGGCCAAAAAATCGGGTTTTGCTCAAAAATTACGACCAAAATCAACGATTCATATATTTCGATTAACCTTTCAATCAAATTAAAATTAAAAAATTTTTTATTTAAAAACAATGACTATATTTTATGTTTTAATGTAACGTGGTCTTGCAATCAAATTAAGAATAATAATTAATTTTGAGTTTTCTCCAATTTTAAAATATAAATTTAAAAATTGAATTTCGATTTCGCTAAAGCATTACGAAAAAAATCCACAACGCTTATAATTGAATAAGTATTAGGGAGTTGGAGAAACAAGGAGAGAGTTTTTTTTGAAGTTGTATCTTTCAATCGAACTAACTTGATAACTATCAATTTTATTGAAAAAAAAATTACATTATTATTTTAAAAATTTGATCAAACTTTTTACTTTTTGATTCAAGTATCAATTTTGGTTTTGCTTAAAAATAATGTTAGTTTTAGCTATGACGTCTGCTGCATAAAATAAAAAATAATTAAAAGCAAATCGACAATTCATACGATTTTGCAAATCACGTCTCAAAATGCTCAATGTCAAGGTTTATTTTTAAATAAAATATTATTTAATGCGCTTTAAAACAAATTTAGATATAAGCTTTAAATTCGTTGTGTTCTCAACGCTTCTCTTTTTATCAATTGTCTATTCTGTTCTTATAAAATAATTCTGCTTATTTAACAATATTCCTCACATTACTTACTTATCGATAACACTTAATCGACCATTTAAGTGCTAATATTCTCCACAATTCACCACAAAACCGGCTACAAAAATTGACGTCAGTAAACTCATCCCAAGATCGTTTAAAACTTTTGCAATAAGCTTGAAATTTCTCACTGGGCAGCTAAAAAGCTAATGAGCTGCACATTAGTATGCTTGACACATATTTTTTGAGCGGATTTATTAGCGAATATCGAAAGAGCCTCCAAAAAGAAAGATAGAAAGCCACAAGATGATAATAACTTATGACAATAAACAAAGTAGTTTGCCTGTTGATTTTAAAGCACCAGCTTAAGATACAATGGTTGGTTTGGTTAAATGCAAAAATTATAAAACTAAGCACGGTGCACAGAAGGGCTGGGGGATTACTCTCAGAAGATTGGATTAGTTGTGGGAATCATTGTTGACAAGCCTACCTAAAATCATTTTCGTGTTTTCAGCGTAAGTTTCGGTGAATTTCTTTTGATCCCAAGTCATTCCCGCTGAGAAAACGAGAGTTAAGTTGTGCGAAACCACTAAATAGGTTTAGACATAGAAGTAATATCTTTCAAAACTATATTTTTAAAATAAAATATTTGCATGTGTAATAATTTTTGTTGTACGAGAGAGTCGAGTACGCACAAATTTGCAGTAGCAGGCACCAATTATTAAAATAATTAAAACCGGGTAGATTTATAGAAATCATCAAGGAACTGCGATTGATTGATTTGCTTATCTTGAATATCTTCATAAACATCCGTAAAAAAAATTACTTTATTCACCATTTCGCGCTTTGGCAGATATTGATATTCACTGCAGCCACTACTTCTTTATAAAACAACATAATACAAAAATGTTTGCTTCAGCCACGCTTTTTGGACTTATAATTCCCGGAATAATAATTGCCGAATTAAACTAAACCGGTCACATGCGACACTTTGTTTAAAAGCATTAAAAACAGATGTTCCGCGAAGACCGCGAAGACTTCCACAAATCTCGAGCTTCTGTAAAAAAAAAACTTAGAGAGCTGCAAGCTCCAAACTTGGAGTACAACGACTCCAATGTTACCATCTAGCAGCTCTATTTACCTAAGAAAATCACCCTGCCTTTGGAGCGATCAAGGGCAATACTTTTTTTTATGTTTAACTCAACCGTGCGATTCTAAAACATTGCTTCTGCATTTGGCGCCCCAATAGCATCAATCAATTGCTGAATTGGAAACTAAATCAAAATAATTTTTAATGTTTACTCTTCGAGACTTAAATTGATATCCTAACATTCCAGCCACGTTCCATTTGTCATTTCTATATGAACGCAGAACATGGTACGGCGTGTTATTTTTGCAAAAACTCTCACTCGGGCTCATTGTTTCTTTGTCAGTCCTTTCAGCGTAACGCGTAATTTTCGAACTCTAGCACTAACTTTTTGTAGATCTAATTAGGCCTTATACTATACTTTTCGAGTCTTATGCGCTAACTATACTTTAGCATTCCCCCCTCTTATGAACGAACGATCAAACCATCTCTTCTTTCTCTAACTTAAGTTATCTTGATTCACCAAATCGAGCATCTTTGAACATAATTCCTTTAAATAATATAGTTTAATTATAAGGTCAACTGCATATAAATAATAATTAAAATAAATTTGGTTGTTTTGAAAGATATTAATAGAGATGTTCTCTGTTGAAGTGATGAAAGCAAACGCGTCAAATTCCCTCACAAAGAGATAGTCAACATTTCGAGCTTTTTAGTTTTATATTTCCAGGATCACACTGATCTATGTGAGGTACCCCCTTCCCGGCCTAACCCAGTTTTATATTGCTATTTCGCCAACAATATTGTAACTTTTTTTGAAATGTTTATATTTCACAGCATTCCGATAGCTATAAAAGTTCCTAACTCACCGCTCATAACTATTCGCTCACGCGTTGTATTAATTTTTGCAAATTTATGAACAAATATTTATCAAATTAAATGTTAAATTCTCTTTGTTCCTATCTCAGCGCATTCCGATTAGTGCACACATATTCGCTCATGCGTTGTATTACTTTTTACAAAATTTTGAACAAGCAAAATGTTTCAAAGTAAATGTTAAATTCGCTTTATTTTCACTACTTTCTGAGAGCTGTGCTAAAGAGAATTAAAAGTTGAATACTCGCTGGCAGAGCCTTCACGTTTTATTTTGCTGTTTCAAAAATAATTTAACAACTTTTTTAGAAATGTTGAGATTCCGAGCAGACATATTCGATTATTTTGCTGCTTTGAATACAAAACCTATGCACTAGCACACTTTGCAAACAGTGCCAAATCAAGTTATTTTATTTGTTACTAAATAAGTCATTGATTTAAATGTAAGTTTACTTATCAAACGCAAATTTGCTTAATAACAATTATTGCAGTTTTCAAATTGAACAAATAACGACAGCAGCAAACTTGAAATAGTTCACAACTTAATTTGCTTACTCCAAACAGCTGCATGTTTAATAATTGCTACAGCATATTGTGCCAACAACAATTTAATTACATTTTTGTTATAAATCACAATTTTTAAACACAATTTCTGCACAAAACAAAACAACGACGACAGCAATTTGCGCGCTAAATACACAAACAGCTGTCACTGCTTTGCGGCCTTAACCAACACTGTAAACAAACAACACTGCATGATGAAACGGCGGTGTGCAACACACGTTCCAACTGCTGTGCGTTGTAATTATTTTTAAATATTTCATAAAACTAAATAAGCATAAATACAACAGCATTGTCTACAACAATTGCATTTAAAACAACAAAAATCTGCAAATAATAGCTGCGCTTGCATTTAAAACTTTTTTAAAAATAAAAAACAATAAATGCCTCTACAACGCAGCAAGCAATGTTTATAGCTCCACACACGCGCGGCTTGAACGTGTCTGCCGCACTCTGCGTGAACAACAAAGAAAAGCAAAGCAACAAAACGTGAATTGTGCAGCCACAAAAAAAAAACAATTTAATTAACTGATAAAGGTAAATCGCAGTAAATATTCACAAACGCATAATAAAAGTTATTGCATTAAAATGTGCAATATTAACAAACTAAAAAGAACAAAAAAAAACACGTGTGCAATAATTTCGCAATATGCTGGCTGCTGCATAGAAAATGCCAGAGCAGCGCCAGCGCTTCAGCAACCGCAGCAGCAGCAGAAAATAAAAGCTACAGCAGTTTTAATTGATTATTCAATAATACGAAAATACGTAAATACATATAAAACTTAAGAAAAATAGCTGTGACTGTGTGCGTGCGTGAGTGTATTTTAAACAAAAGCAAGCAAAATATACAACAAAAACGCAATAAAAAAAAAAACAATATGCAAATTGTTTATACAGTG
The DNA here is from genome assembly GCA_035046065.1 of Chymomyza procnemis. Classification (NCBI taxonomy): domain Eukaryota; kingdom Metazoa; phylum Arthropoda; class Insecta; order Diptera; family Drosophilidae; genus Chymomyza; species Chymomyza procnemis. The sequence continues at coordinate 30,134,294 of JAWNOJ010000004.1, read as the reverse complement.
TACGTGCGCGCACGCAGCTGGCGTCGGTGTTTGCGTAGCGCACATCCTGCCCACTGTGGTTGGGTGACAATTTATACTTGGACAAAACAAATATTTGGCAAACTATCGATTCCTTTCAAGGCAACAAATGCTGCACACAATTTTTTACTTATAGCAGCAGTTCTAGGCAACTAAGCGATTTTTTGCGAGTTCTGGGCATTAAAGTAATATTTGTCGGCTTTTAGGCACGCAGGCAAGGTTTTTGGCAGAATGCAGACTAAGCTTGGTCTTGGCAGCTTTATCTGCCAGCATTCTAGACAACTGAGTAAGGTTTTTCGATTTCTAGTCATCTAAAATGATTTTCGACTTCTAGGAAGCGGAGGCGTGTTTTTTGCCGGCAGCAGCATGCGCTTGGTCTTGACACTACTTTGTAACTCTGACAGTTTTACCTGTGAGGATTCTACGGTTCTCAGCAAGGTTTTGCGAGCTCTAGGCAACTGAGCAATGTTCTTCAGTTTCTAGGAAATGGAACCATGTATTTTGCAGGCTTGGTCGTCAGACTATCGGCCGACAGCGGCATCGTCGCGACATCAGCGTCTCTTACCATATGCGTTGCAACACAAAGATTTTCGGGAACATTCTACTGCCAACGGTAGCTTCTTATCGGTTTCTAGGAAATGGAGCCATGTTATTTGCAGGCTAGATCGATCGTCAGACTAAAACAGCTGTATCGGCGCGACAGCTACAGCGAGCTTTGCAACACAAAGATTTTCGGGAACATTCTAGTGCCATTGGTAGCTTCTTGTCGGTTTCTAGGAAATGCAGGCTGGGTCTTCAGACTAAAAAAAACGCTGCATGGGCGCGACAACGGCTGCGGCGCGACAGCGGCGACCCTTACCATATGCGTTGCAACACATAGATTTTCGGGAACATTCTAGCGCCAACGGTAGCTTCTTGTCGGTTTCTAGGAAATGGAGCCATGTTTTTTGTAGGCTTAATCGTCAAACTAAAACAGCTGCATCGGCGCGACAGCTACAGCGACATTGGCGCGGCAACGTCGCGACATTGGCGACCCTTCTTACCATATGTGTTGCAACGCAAAGATTTTCGGGAACATTCCAGTGCCATCGATAGCTTCTATTCGGTAGCACCAGCGTGTCTTTCAAAAAGTCAGCATACCTTCATAAAATGGCGCCAAACGCTTAGAAATTCACGCCTTATCGAATGTACGAAGTTGCTGATGCTTACTATTCTTGTAGGAACATTTGAAAAGCTAATTGGATATTAATTTATATTAATACGTTTGCCTAACTTATTATGCGCAGTTGATAAAATTCGTTCCACATAGAAGCAGCAGTAAAAACGGTCATTTGAAAGCCATCAAAGTGGTAGGAATCAAATACATGCGTATATTCCGACAAAGTTGTCTGGAATTATCAATAACTTGTTCTGCATAGGCTTTTTACCCGTAGAAAAGGAAGCGTCAGTGTGGTAACCATCAAATGCTACTGGAATTATAGGGAACACACTTGTTCTTCATAGTTGTCAAACCTTTCTTGAGGGACATGCATTTATTTTAATTGATGCGCCTAGTTCGTTGTTCGCAGCTGGAGAAATTCTTTTCCTAAAGATGAAGCAGGAAAAACCCTTGAGAGCCATCAATACCCTGTGTGCAATTATCCAGAAATAATATAATAATTTGGAATAATAATTTTCCAAAGCCTCGGTACCCGTAGCAGCTGAAGCGGCAGAATGGCAGCCATGAAATGCCACCAAAATTTGCACCTAATTCGTTGTCTGAAATGATCGCTGTGGGGCATCAATTTATCAATTTGTTGTCCGCTGCCAAATAAAAAAATTCCTTTCGCAAAAAAGCAAAAGATAAACCGACCATCAAAGTAGCAGCCATCCAATGCTACCGATCTGACGCGTAATTCGTTGTCAGAATTTTTCGAGAACTCGTTCTCCGTGCTTCTCAAAGCCTCGGTGCATGTGGAAGCAGAAGCGGCTGAGTTTCATCCATCAAATGCTACCGAACTTGTGCCTTATTTGATGTCTGTAACTTTTGAGAACAGTTTTGTTCAATTTATATTAATAAATGCAAAATTTGTTCCCCGTAGAAGCAGCAGGAAAAACAACCAATCAAAGTGGCAGCCATCAAATGCCAACGAATCTTGCGCCCAATTTGTTGACTGCCCTTATCGGGAACTTTTTTTCATAGTTGCCATATATTCATTCTCCGCAGAAGCAGCAGAGTGGTAGCCCTAAAAAGCTACCAAACGAGCACCACCTTCGTTGACCATAGCTGAAAGCATTCGTTCCCAGGAAATACGACCATTCCCAAGTTATCAAAGTGGCAATCATTAAATGCTACTATTTATCTGCAATTAGCGGGAACTTGTTCTTCGTAGGCATCTTCAATGGCATCTATCAAATACTACCGAGCTTGCATGTAATTCCTTGTCCGCAGCAATAAAAAATCCATTCTCTGTGGAGTGTCATTTTGAAAGACATAATGCAATGACCCAGAACTCGTTCTCCTTAGGGGCCACATCTACGTGACCGGTACAACTAGAAGAGGGAATAATTTAATACTAAATCTGTCGTAAAAGTTTCGGCCAACAAATAATATCAGAAGATAATCTTTGGTTCGCAGTACCGTAGTACGGATGCGTCTGATATGCAACCGTCAGAAACTTCTAAATTCGTAACCCAAAAGCTTGTCCAAACCTGTCACTGTATTCATTCTACTTGGAAAAACATGGGATAAACAAAATCTTGAAATATCATTGTACAATTTGGGAGTCTTCAATTTTTGTTCAAAGATGCGCCTAATGCATTGTCCGTTTATCTAGGACTTTGTTCGCGAAGTTATTTCTTCATAGGCGCAGAGGAAAAAAAACAATACAATCCTTAGGAATGTGCTTGCATTTGTATAAGAATGTCTGTTAAAAACAACTTTTGTATCCAAAAACATTTTACACGGAAGAGAAATTGTTCCAAAATAAAAAAGGAAATTGTGGGTAATACGTCTTCCGGAGTGCTCAAAATTGCCGGCTGATTTCTTAAGCTACAAAAACATTTGCTTAGTTAAAATGTTCTACAAAAGCCACCCCAATCGTTCCAATTTTTCGAAAATAAAAAAGGAAATAATTGGGATAAAAGTGTTAGCCAGCTGACTACAATAAAATACGAAAACCGTAGTAAAATTGTTGCACCAAAACTGCACCTTTGAAATTTTACCAAAACAAAAAGGAATGTTTTTGTCGTTCTCAAAGCGCACAGCAGAAATGCGAGCACATCCTAAACGAATCTTTTACTTAAGCAACAAAAAACATTTACTTAGTAAAATCTTTTCTACAAAAACTGCCCCATCATTGCAATAATATTATCACTTAATAGCTCGTAACGCCTAGTCTCTGACTTATCTGCCTTAAACGTGCCGTCATTATCTTTATTTGCGCCGAAAACTTTCTTCAGGGTATTCCAATGTTGTACACACGACCCTATTGAATCATATTTTGTTTTTAAACAAAAATTCATCAGCAAAAAAACCAAGACGGTAATGTCACACGTACATTTTTGTTTATGAAACATATTTCGAGAATCATCTGGTAGAACATAGCTTGCTTACGTTACCACTTGAGTAGTCCAGCATTTATCCAGCATTATTCCTCTATATGTTTTAATAAACATTTAATTTCTTCGACAGTGTCAGATTCACAATGGATGGCACCTTAAGTTCGGGAGGCTCAAATGCCTCCAGCGAGAGCGCCGTGGACATTGGCGTGGGCAGCGGTGTTGGTTTTGGTCGCAGCCGCTGCCTGGACGCTGCCATCTGCGGCATAGCAAACAACAATGTGCAAGGCAATGCAGCCTTCACACAGGAAGTTAAGGATTTGTATCGGTAAGTGCTGCACACAACCACTACATGGCATATTTTACTAACTATTGGCAATTGCAGCGCGCTGTATACCACATCCAAGCAGCTGGATGAGGCCAAACGCAATGTGAAAAGCATTGGTCAACTATTTCAGCATGATATTGAGGAGCTACGCGCCAACTTGGTTAAGCTCTGCAAGCAAATTATATTCAAGGATTATCAGGCATTGGGCAAGAAGGTGCGCGAGATTATGTGGCGTCGCGGCTTTTATGAGTTTATTGCCTGCGTAAAGAAGCAATGGCATAGCAAGGGCATTGAGGGAACCATTTCGCAGGAGAATATGCAAAAGTTGGAACGTTTTCTTAGTGCTGGCATTTTTAACTACAAACGCTTGTCTTCCAAAATGGAGGAGATCTATGATTTGGACTTGAAGTATCTCATTGACTTCTCCATTATAAGTGAAGGCTATGTGGGCGATTGCATTGCTGAGCATCTGCATAATGAGCCAACGCAGGCGGTTGACAAAAGCTTGGAGGCCGTCTCCTTTGCTTTGGATACCATACATTCATCGCTTTTAAGTCTAGGCGATTTGCATCGTTATTTTCTGGACTTTCGCATTGACAGCAAGCAGAGCATTACTAAGGAGCAGGTAGCCAAGTATTATTTGGAAGCCTTTAAGCTGAATCCTGCCATTGGTATGGCACAAAACCAGTTGGGCACCTTGTATTACGGCCAAAATAATGATTTGGACTCTACCTATCACTATCTGTACTCGCTGGTTTGCATCATACCCTTCGAGCTGAGTGAGAACAATTTAAGCAAAATCTTCGCCAAGCATACACAATATTTGGAGAAATTGAATCCTGACAAGCTTGACTTTAGCATTGATGATTTCTATGCACGTTTCTATTTAATTGTGGACATATTTTTCTTTGACAAGGAAGTGCCGGATTTTAATTCATTGTGTCATTGCGTGTTAATTGATTTGCGTAAAATACTGTGCTCCACGCATATACATCTGGCCGAACCAAGCATTTTTAAGATTGTATCCATACTATTTTTCTGCTTGTCCAAACTTAAGATGATAAACTCGCCTAAGGTGTATTCGCTGCATGCTTTTTTGGTGGCCGCTTGCTCCGATTTAATGGATGCCTGTATTGTCAACATTGAGCAAACCATTTTGGCCAAGGCAGCCGAAAACGAAAAGTTCCAAGCCATTTATGAGGAAAAGTTTCAGGAGTTCGATACTTTGGTGCGCAAATCGCGCAATGAGCATAAGAACTGGCTGGCTGCTGTGGGTGTATGCGAGCGCAAGGATAAGAAACTGCTGGTTAAGCCGCATTCTCTATCGTCGGACTCACGCGAAAGCCAGCATTCTGTGGATGAGAATTGCGCCAAGACGCTGGAGGCTGCTGATACGGACAAGCATGGTGCTGGTGAGCCCATATCAACGCGTTCCAGCGATGAAGCTAAGGAGAGTGATCTTAAGACGCCTTTGTCTTGCAAGAGCAAGAAACGTGGCATGCGTTTACGTCGCCGCCGTCGCAAGATTGCACAATCCGATGATAGCTCTTGTTATGACAGCGAAAGTGAATTGGATACCGATTTTTATACCGACGAAGAGGACTACACCGATTTGAGCTCTAATTTCGATACGGATTTTAGTGACATTGATGCAGCTGAACCAGGCGCTGAGGAGGTCTTTGATGCAGGTATGAAAAAGTGTGGCGAGGCCTGTGTTGAGCAGATGACTGCATTTTCGCGTACTTCTGTGTCACAATGATTATCGCTGCATGACTTGACAAAGTATAGCATATGGAATGACTGATTACTGCAGACTTGCAATATATATTTTTTACACTTCATTATGGCATGATTTGCACCTACCCAGGGTATTAAGTCATCGCAAGCAGTAAAATAGTTTCACAATTTTGCTTAAACTTTTGAGTGCATTGGAACTTGATATTCGTAACCAAAAGATGCGTCACCTAATACCAATCTCTCTCTCTCTCTTTTGCAGATGATTACAACAAGAATGCTCAACGCAAAGCTACCACACGTGCTGCAGCTGCTTACAAACCTGTTGCAACTGTAGCAGCTAGAATTTCTCCACAAGTTTCCGTCAACTACTCCGACAGCGAAGATGTGGTCATTGAAGAGGTTAAACTTATTTATCCCGATGAACTTGAAAAACGCCCAAATTCGCAAGAAATTGACTCTGAAGAGCTCTTAAAAAGCTTTGAGATCTTACAATTGAATACACATGGCAGTGGCGCGCTTAATTTTAAGTCCACCGATGAAGTGCAGAATTTGGATACCAACAAACATGCCAAAACTGAAGATATGGCTATGCCAGCAGCGCCACCGCTTACTGAGCCGCCAAAGAAGCTTATCTATCGCAACAAATACACCAAAATTAATCCGAATATAATTATTGACTGTCTGCATAAGGAGCCAACTATACGCGCACTGAAGATGCTCTTCGATTGGTTGCGCATGAATCCCGAAATCCTAATTGGCTGCTATCACTCGAACCCAGAATTTGTGCACAAGATAATGAAACTATTGAACTATTGCAATATCGATGTCTTCACACGTAAAGTCTATTTCGAGCGTGAGCTGTTGGTTACGCCCAATGTGCGTCAGGAGCTGGTGCAGCTATTCGATGTGCGCGCCAATGTGCCGCTGAGCGAGGATTTTGCCTTCAAGAATTTCGACATCTTTCAGAATACACAAATCACGCTCGACTGGGAGACTATAATACGCGAACGTGTAACACCACAAGAGGAGTCCATTTTACGCATCTTTAAAATGGTGGACTTTGGTTTCTTTATATGCAAGCAAAAGATGTTTAACTATCGTTTCTGCATGAAGACACGTCGTTTTACGGAGAATCAGAAGAAGAAACGTGAGGAAAAGAAGGGTAATCCATCGCGTCGTCGTGAACGCCGCACTGCGCCCAAGATAACACGCAAGCGCACCGAGGGACGCACTAGACGTTACTCCGATCGCAAAAATGGCATAGTGCGTAAGAGTTATACCAGCAATGAGGAGAAGGATACGGTGGAGGAGTGCCGCAAGCTGCCACGTAAAGGTTATTTGCGTAATCGCAATGCCGAGAAAGCTGCCACGGTTATAGCCAATGCTACGGGCGCTGGTGGTGGTGCTTCTGCAGCTGGTGGTACCTCCGCCTCGACAACAACAAATAGTGTTATTGAGAAGCTGAATGTGCAGTCCAGCAGCGGTGCCGATGAGGAACGCTCCGAGGCTTTAACCAAGAAGTGCGAAATGATGGGCAAGCTATGGCTGCAGAATGAGGTGGAAACCTTGGAAGAGGAGGTAAGCAGCGTCGCGAGTAGAGTTGTGAGAATTTATGTAAAAACTTTGTGCTTTGGCAGTTGCGTGACAGCGGCAGCAATATGGTAATGACGCCATTTGTGGTGGTAGATGCCAAGGCCTTGACGGAGTACAATGGCATTGTTAAGTCTTTGGTGCGCACCAAAAAGTGCATTGTGCTTATACCCAATGCTGGTAAGTGACAGTGGCGGGGTGAAGCAGTTAGCAGTTGCTTAACAGTTGGATATTCGTAGTGCTGAACGAGCTGGATGACTTGAAGAAGCGCAGCGAGAATGTGCGTCATGTTATACGCTGGCTGGAGCAGGAGTTCAAGCATGGTAATCGTCATTTGCGTGCACAGCGCGACAATGAAAGTCAGCCCTTGTCCTTGTTGAAAATCTCGCGCAAAATGGGTAAGCTTTGCAACAAGTTGTGCTAAATGCAACATAATTAGTTACTATTTTCCCTCCACACACACACAGATCGTGATGCTTCGGTGTTTTTGCAAATTGCACAATTCTGCAATCATTTGGTAGCCAATCATGCCGATCCTCATGTCAGCGAATCGCAAAAGAACGTTGTCACCTATTTATCTGGCGATAATCTGCATGAAAAGAATCGTCAGCAGCAGAATTTCAGCTACACCGGCATACTAGACTCCATACCCGTACGCTATGATCAAATTGGCCAATTCTATAGCAAATTTAGGGGCAGCAAAAAATGAGAGCAGCTACGGCACAAGGCAAATGGGTGCAAGCGTGTTCTCTGTAAACAAAAACCAACGACATGGAGTTCCAAGTTAATGAAGTTTTCTCAAGCAATTGTTGCCCAAAGTGAATGCAGCAAAGTGCCGGCATGCAGCATGCGTTTAGCTCCAAAAAAACAAAGAGTTAGCGCGCGCAGCAGAGGCTTGGTTTAAACATTTAAAATCAAAAGTGAACAAATCTATGCAAAACAAATTCCTAAGAACAGCTAAAAAAAATGGGTAGCGACTTTGTTACAATTGCGTGGAGCTTCGTTGTGTTAGGCAAAAACAACTAAAAAATCAACAAAAATTTAAAACGAAAAAATAAAAACTTTTACCAACTCAATGGCAAGGACATAAGGCTAACGTTAAAAGGACAAATGGCAAACACGTTATGGGACAAATAAAACAAGCAAAAAAAAAATAAACCAAAAAAAAAATCAAACACTTTTTAACTCCTAAAATAATACTTAGTACAAGTTGCAAGTACGAAAGGACACTTGACAGCGCAACGGCGGCAACGCACAGCAGCAGTGTTAAGATGCAGCGCCTGGTCTACAGGCACTGAAGAGCAGCCCGCAGGCAAGCTGTAGCAACTTTTAGGCATTGGATTTTGACCACTTTGCAGCCAGCGTACAGCTTTTGAATTTCAGTATTCATAAATTAAGTTGTTTCAATTACACAAAAGCTGGAGCAAAGCCTTTATACTTTTTACCGCTGCTTGCAGCTCAACAAGTCCAGCTAGCAATGTTATACAAAAATTTCAGATTTTGCCACTCTTTATTATAAATTATAAACAAGCAACATCCAAAACAAAAATTTACACATTTATAAGTTAGTGCAGCAAACCAACAACAAGATCGTTTAGTTTAACAAACCAAAAACAGTATCCTCAAAACATTATTTGCTACAACTTGTTTGCAAAATAACCCAATTAGAATTTTTCCCCTTAAAACATATATATAACCATTATTAACTTTATGCATGCATCAAAAAAATTATTAAAAACAAAAATAACCAAAAAAAAATCGGGCGTATATTCTTAATTTACACATTTTTTTGCGTTTTTGCAGTATTTTTTATCTTTAGCTTTTTTAAGCGATTTCAATTTATACAAATATATTTGCAATTCAAACAACTTATGTAATTTTCAAATATTTAAAACATTGTACAACCTTTTTTTTAACTTGAAATAAACTAAAACGCCCGACCAAAAAAAAACCAAGTGTATTTTCTTTGCAGGGAGTTAAACTTGGTTGTATTGTCAATCTTGTAGTTGTGAAAAGATATTATGCTAGAATTGGCACAATTGTAACAAATAGTTCGCTAATTTTGAGATTATGTATATAAGTATAAATGTATTTCTTTACGAACTCGACATTGCTTCCGAACACTACTTTAGATGGCCTTTTCCAGCCGTTTCAGCCGACCTCTCAAGCTCTCAACAGGCGACCTTGCTATGCGCTTACCTTCTGCAGTTGGTCAACCCTACGTCACTTCACTTGGACTTTCCAACTAAGCCTCAACCGTCGTCCTTCGTCAGCTTTAGCATCGAAAACCTTCTTCTAAGATTGTACTTACGGCCAGATAATCGATTTACATTATAAAGAACTCCCAAACTGTACAAAATTGTTCTAAATTGATATCGAAATGCCTCTACGTGTACTATATTATATATCTTTGAGATATGATGTGATATGATATCATCCCAAACAAACTTTTTCAAAAATGTTTCTGAGCTCATGAAAAATGTCCCTATGGGTGGCTGCTATATTAGAAATATTCGAAATCAAAGAACTTAAATTATCATCCCAAACAAACATGTAAAAAATTTTTTGGAGCTTATACCAAATGTGCCCCCATGAGTGCTTTATCTTCGATATCAGAAAACTACAACAAACTTGTTTGATAAGTTGATTGCTCTAGCTCTTAACTTCTCCGAGATCTTGACGTTTATACAGACAGACATCATGCTCCTTGTCTTACTTCGTCGGCTCTCGCATCGAACACCGTCTTCAAACATAAGAACATATGGCCGAGCCAACGCCGACATTGCAACGTAATACTGTCGCTGTAGAGCTCATACAGTTCAAAGAGCCTTAACTTTTCGAAATAAATTGTAATAGATATTTAAAATTACATTTTATTGGTAAACCAGCCTTAACTTTTCGAAATAAATTGTAATAGATCTTTAAAATTACATTTTATTGGTAAACCAGTTACGCACAAAATAGAGATATGCGTCCAGGCTGAGCTCTCTTCTCTGTTGATTATATTATCCAAATTTATAGCTCGATATATCGATATTTTCTAGCACTTTAGTTGGTCATTGCATTACCGGTCTTGTTCGCGTGCCATTCGTGGGCCTTCGCATCGCACATCCTTTACTTTTCGAAGTAAACTGTAGTTGATCTTTAGGATTATTAAATAAAAGGTACAATTTAGACATGGATAATGATTGGTAAACAATAAAGCGCAAAATAGAGATTCGTGTCCTGGCTGAATTCGAAATTTTGGCTCTCTGTTTGCTAAATCTATTGTCCTAATTTATAGCACAATATATCCATATTTCCCAACTCTATTAGCATCTAGAAAAAAAATACAAAGATCGGAAAGTATAACCTTTGTATTAAAATCGTATTATTTTTCTACCACTTGACATGCTATGAATACCACATAGGTATTATTATTATTGGCAATGTCATCTTAGGTATCCTCTCAGAGCGGGCAAGAACAACTTCAACTTTTCGAAAGCTGCGAAGAGTCAGCTACGCAGACTAGATGTTTTGCCATCAACTTTAAGAATAGATAAAGTGCGACAAAAGATTTCTGAATTTCTTTTCTATTTTAAAAAGAATTTTTTTTAATAAGAAGAAAAGGAAAATAACATTTATCATTATAGAAAATGTTTCCAATGCACCCAAACGTAAAGCAAAAAGTTGAGAGGAGAATCCCAAGAGGGTAATGATAGAGTTCATAGCTGTCAAATACAAAGCTTCCCCTAACCCCAGCATGAGTCTGAGCGTGTTGATATGATTTGCATACGAAAAGTCGCTTCAGAAACTATTATATTTTGATGCTCTTCTATAGTTAGCTCGAGGTGTTCCTTTAATCAATCGAGTTTAATTTAAGCGATTACCTTAGCTATAGCTGGTAGCACACAAATATCTCACCAGTTATTGCAGTTCCTTAAGTCGCCTTTCTTCTCTTAAATAAAGAAAGATTCCAAATTCCCATTTCGGGAAAAGGATTGACACAAATTTAAATCATAGCAATTAATGCCAAGCTCTCCTGCTCGAATATAATGAGACTCCCATATGCCATTCTTTGTTGTGAAATATAACTTTGTTACGTTGTGTATTACTTTTGAATACATCCAGAAATTTCCGAAGCACTTTTACCATTTCTGCAAACAACTGAATAAATAAGCCCGTGACTCACGCTTTACTAAACATTCAAATTTTAAGATTACTAATTCCAAACATTTTCTAAAAACAATTGCATACTTTTGGATGTCACCAATATTTCACTTCCATTTGTTTCATACAAATACAGAATCGGAAAATATTAGTCTAAAATTGTTCAGGGACTTATAAAATAAGATATGCTTTAAGTCATAATTTTCAACGTAGATTTTTAGATTTGGAATTCATTTAACTTTACGTTTGCCAGCAGGAGATTTGCAGTTGGCATCAACCGCTTTTGTGAGCACCAAACATTTTCTTTTGAATTTCTAAAAATTTTAACAAACTTTTTTATATCTGAAGCAGCCATGACGGTCATCTGCCAGAAATCATATTTAAAATTTAATGCTAAAATATTATCTTTTGCATAAATCGAATAATCATGCCAATCGAATAATCCATCGTTGGTTTATTGCAATTTAAAGTTCTATACCTCTAAAAAACACCCTTTAGAACAATGCAACTTCTTTTTAAAAAGTCCGTGGTCTCAAAAAATTTCTATAAATTTTTTAAATACATTTAGTGAAAGCGAAATATGAGTAGATGGCGCTAGTAAAAAGTTCGTTTTGCGCGTAATTTCATATATACGAAAGCCGGCACAGTATCCTGTTCCACAGGAATCGAGACAGCAAGAGCGCAGTTTTTAGAGAATCTTCTGCGTGTGAGAATAAAACGTAAAAAACTCTTTGTGAAACAGGATAAGATTATGACACGATGCTAAATCTTAATAATATGCTAATGAACATTATGTGGGCCGATAGCTGATAGATCATAGTCTGTAAGTTGTTTGATATATCTGTCATTTTCATTCATTGATTCAACTGTCGAAACACGTAAACTTTAAAAGTATTTGCCAAACACAAAAAAATTATATGTATTATTTATAAATTATTTGTGTATCGGTCCCAGCATGGCTGTGCCCCAATCGTGCTTTTTTGATGTCTCTTAGGCTGGAACTCAACTAGATCATCATCATCACCTATTTTGCGGTACAGCCAAGTAAGCATTCTCCGCTCAACTTATTATTTACCTAAGTCTTGATTTTTTTATATCTCATAAACAGAAGCATGGAAACTCTTAGACTTGAACTCAACTTTATCATCTTTTTTGCGGTACAGCCAAGTAAGTAATCTCTCAACTTATTATTTACCTTTATCTTACTTTTTGAAAACTCAAACAGAAACAACAAATATGGAAACTTTAACTGGAACTGGAGCTTACACTTTGTGTGACAATATATTTTATTGACTGATGGCACACAACTCGGAGAAGCCGATCACCCTTTTTATGGTACGACCAAGTGGGCATCCTGCTGTCAATTTTTTGCTCCCGCATTGGAAATATTTGATATTACTATAAATAGTATAATACTTTCCTTATTAAAATAGTAACTTCTTACTAAAAAAAGAAAAGAAGCTTAGAATACTTCGATGGCAAACTATCTAGTCTTCGCTGCTCACGCTTTGCGTTATCCGAAACGCTTCAGTTGATCAAGCATTAGAGCGTTCGATCTAAGGAGATGTTTGAGAAGACTTTTCCAATTTTTTCTTTGGGCCTGGAGTTCGTCAATGTGCTATGTAGTAGTACTTGAAATATTTTCTCTCAGAAAAAATGTATTTTTTTGGTTATAGGGCCCTCGGTTTTGAACGCAAGGATAAAAATCTGTCTTTTAATAGATTCAAGCCGTGAAGATGTAAAATTATAAACCTCTACCCATACTCTAATAAATCATATTTATATATAAACGGCAAGTATTTTTGACATACTACATATAAGGTGAATCATAATATTTTAAATTTGCTACCAATCGTAATAATTAATTTATTTATTTATGTGCGAATATTATTATTAGCCATAAAAAGCTTCCAAGTTTACAGCAATTTTGGTTCTCACTTTACGATTCATAATACCACTAGAAGAATATGAAATTCGTAAAATAATTTAAGCTATTTATAAGAAACTGCTAATTGCTGATATTTAATAATTAATGGACTGACTGACGACTTATTTGTTACTATAGTATTACCTTTCGCTTTTCATATGGTTGCGACGTCATCGAAGCTGCAACAGAATCGCTTCCTGAAATTTGGACGGTAGCTTTAACTGTAATTGGGAACAGGTTTTCGTCTCAGATCTTTATTTTTGTGTTTTTTATTGCAAATGCGAAACTTAACGCCTTTCAGCTTGATTTTTCGCTTTTGTTATTATTGTTATCATACGAAATTGTTTACTTTTTGTTGAAGCGAGTTTTGTGCCGGTGTCTGACGAAGCTGGTTTCTTGCGTCGGGGTATCTTGAGGCGGGGAATTAAACACACATGATGCTATCAAACTGTAAATGCAAACTCATTATCATTATTCATTTGAATCACAAAGTGTCTCTTACATACACTATAGCTCTGAATCTTTTGGGTTTTGATACCATTTGTATGGAGCTTAAGGGCTTGTTTGGGAAAACACTTGTTTTCGCGAGAAACAACAAAGAAAACGAAGTGATTTTCGCAAGATTTAAACGCCAACAATCTCTGCCTTAAGGTTTCTATTTATAGAAGGAAATTATTTAGGATGACAAAGAAATCGATTGGTTTGTAAGTCCGTCCGACGATCCATTCGTTTAAGTGATTTACGTTCTCTGTCTGCCAGAGTTAATTTCTATTAATTAAAGACAAGCCCGTTCGGATACCGCTAAACTTTAGGTTTCTGTTCTCTTCAAACGGCTAAAAATAGAGTTAGCTTCGGTCTTCGGCTTGGCAGCGTTGATACCATAATCAAAAGAAATAAAATTGGTTATTTTTTATATTTAGTTTGTGGATCCAGCTTCAACTTTATTGGTATATATGGCACGTTTCTCCGCGATCCGTTTAGTTCTAGGCTTGGAAAATTTTGATCATCTATACAAAAACATAAATAGATACTTAAACTGTATCTTTTTGAAAAAATTAGTCACAATTTGCGTCATTTAGTTTGATTCTGAATCTTCAAAAAAATTGGCATGTAACTCTAGAAAAACCTAAAAATGTAGTCTTCAAAAGCTTCTTTTGTCACAATGTGAACCTTTAACAAGTCAATCTCTACTAAAATATTTTAAGTGGTAAATACTTTTGGCTAACCATAATTTTCTTATATTTTTTCGCTATATTTTATGAATTTTTTGATTAAGAAAATCTTTACTTAAACCCTAGGTTATCGATAGGGTTTAGGTTAATGATATAAGAAGATCTTGAAGTTAGACTGAGTTTTCGCAGCCATCCATCGATTTTGAAAAGTGTTTTAAGAGACTTTTTCAAACCTAATGGATTTTGCCAAATCTAGCAAGAGTATGTTCAGGTTAGGTAGAGAAGTTTATAATGCTCGTCTGTATGAAGGAATAGATCTCGGAGATACTCTATCCAAGGGCCTGCAAGTTTTATTTAGTTTTTTCGATATAGCTTCCATATCGAAGAAAAATTGTTTATAAAGCTCGTTAGCGAAGACTTAAGTTCTTTTTAATGTAAACAAACTGTTTATCTAGACTGATTCTTTGAGGAGAATGCAAAAACTGACAAAGGAAGATGAAGAGGACGACCTAGGCTCAAATGGAAAGAACAAGTGAAGGAAGATCTATTTTCAGTTGAAGTGACTTACTGCAGAAGACGCGCGTAAAGCAGGTATGACTTGCCAGCGCCTATGAGATGGGTCGGCAGTACCTCGATAACGAGTTGTAATGGTTATCGAAGTGTACTGATGATAAACCTGTTAGACAACAACCAGACCCTCAGGAGATTGCCAAGAACACACCTACTTGACCTTTCTACCGTATAGGCAAAGTATTCCTAGTACCTCAAGCCCAACCAAGAAGCAATGATAAATGATAATCATTTCAATTTCAAACCCGAAGTATTTTGTAAAAAAAATCAAAATTTACTGATCTTAAATATAAAAAGCAATAAAGTTTTGTATTTAAAAAAAAAATAAGTAAAAATATGTTAAAAATTATAACTTTGGACTACCCTATTTTTTATATATATTCTATTATAATAGGCGCAGATACTATTGAGTCTTTAAATTGAGTATCTTCTTCGTTTACCAAATAATTCGAATGCTGCTATAACCGAAACCACACAAACTTCAGCACCTACGCCTACAACTTTTCCAAAACTAAAGATCTTTTTTTAAGCCTGCAATACGTATCCGACTTTAGAATATTTTGAATGCAAAATTCCTAACATAAATTAAGAAACTTACATCTTTTTGAACAATATTTGTGACAGGAAATTGGCAGTTAAAATATTACGATGTCGTACTTGGATTATACAGCTTAAGACATTCTCTTATAAGTATAGAAACTTAGATCTTGTTAAACAAAGTTTTAAACTTAAGATTTTCAAATGTTCGCCGCATTTTTAGGTAAAAAATTCGGATTCAATAGGGGATAGGATTTGTAAGCTATCAAAAATTTTGCAGTTAAAATATTTCGATTACGGATTCGGATTTTACGCCTTAGTAGAACGTAAAATGTTGTATTACATACGTGCACATAGCGCATTCCTAATTTGATCTATTTCAATTTCTGTCCGTCGTTTTGAACGCACTTAAAATGCGTCATTTTAACCAAATTATTGTATCTCGCTTGGTTCTTGGGAACTCTTGGTTGTGACGCAGCATGCGAAATAAATGTATGGGTGATTTTTTGCTGGGCTTTTCAAAGGGTCAATATATTGCTTAACACTCAAAGCTGCATATCGAGGACTGTTCCGCATTTCGCAGATAAAGTTCACAATATTTTATAAACTTATTTTTGCAACGAGCTGCTGTAGCTACAATTTGGCAAAGAGTTCAGCAGTTCATTTCTCTTAAGTCTGGCACATTTACCCCATTATCTGAAACAAAAAATGCTGAAATTATATTCGTGCATTATCATGCATTAAATGCATGATCATTCACCCACGAAATACAATTTTCATTGCTCATGTTTGTATATATCCCCTATATATGTAGTATGTACGCAATCCAAAAATTTCGCAAATCATTTTTGTACAAGTTTTTTTTTTCGCTTTTTGGCGCTTACCCTAAACTACGTCATCAACAACTTTTTATCTACTTTGACTAATATTTGTTTGTCAGCTTTCCAAAATCATTCAGAAAAATCTGTTGACTTATAATTTTATTTTTGGTTTTTCCGCGACAAACATTTGGGAAAATTCCGCAGCATCATATTTTAGGAAAATAAAACCAAAATCGTCACCTTATAGCAAATATGCTGAATACTATATGTTTTCTATGAGATATAGTCGTACTGTCTCAAGGCTATTGCCCAAGATCAGTTTTATGGGTACTTCGTATATAATTTATTATGCTAATGCCTTTCTTTTTCATTTGTTTTAAGCAAAATTTTAATACTAAGTTAGGGAACTGATGCCAATGTACTTCTTATAATTATAATGTTGGGACATACACTCATTTCATTTATATTATTGTTGGGGAAGACTTGCAGCGCAACCTGTAGGTCCATTGCCAATTTAAAAAAATGAACTCATAAAAAAAATCTATATATTTCCTTAAACTCATTCCTACAACTGAGAAGCATAACTTTTGTATAGTTTCATAATCTTAGTACTTATTATTAAAAAACATCGTTTATTGAATTATATTTTATTTTTCTTAATCTAGAACATATCATTCAACTTGTTCGATGCGCAACATTTCGATAGAAAGTTTCTTACAGGTTTTGATTTGCTAGATTTGGTAATATTTTCATTGTATTGGAAGAGTTTCTTCTCGAAATCTTTTAAATTGTGATTTTTAAAAAGTGTTTCTGTTAAACAAAAGTAATCCATACATCATTCAAAGTATTGTGCGGCGAAAGCGACTACTTTTCTGCAATTTTCAGTAAATTTTTCAAAACCATCTTCAAAAAATGAGCACTCTCCTACCTCGATCCACTCATTAAGCCATATGAATTCTTCAATAGACCCAAACTGTCAAAAGCCACCACTTTTCCGCATCACTATGTTAATTTTCAAATACCATCTCTACAAATTGGGGTACTCTCTAGCCTCGATCCATTGAGTCAGCCACTTTATGAATTCTTTAATAGACCCGAACCCCTAACCCTCCAGATTCATTTGCATCCGAAGTAGCCGAAGGAGACAACGTCTGAAGAATGCCGCGGTTGGGGAAGTACTTCCAATATTAAATTTTTCAAATATGAGTACTCTCTAGCCTCGATCCAACCATTCAGCCATTTTAGGAATTCTTCAATAGACCCTCAAAATAGCCGAAAGAGATAACGTCTGGAGCATGCTGCGGTTGAGGAAGTACTTTCAATATTAAATTTTTCAGGATAATTTTTGACTCTTCAAGCGGTTGGGAAAGACCTTCTATTTCAATGCTTGTAAATCATATTTGAACCTTTCAGGCGGCCAAGCGGTTTATAATAGAAAGTAGTTTCTTACAATATAATATTCTAGAAACTTCGTTTCCCTAAGTCTGGACTAAAATACAGGGCACTCTATGCCGTCTAATTTCGGGATCACTGAGGTCTATTCTTTTGTGGGAGTTTCATGTTTGACACTTAAATCGCGGGTCAAGTTGCCCCGGCGTGTATTCTCAAACTGATGCTGATACTTGGAATGCAGAAGGTGGTGAGAGATACACGTAGCCTCGAACCCAGGGGGAAATGCCTACCAGACAGTATCCATTATCCATCCAGTAGCTTCGGCTGATGTCTATGAGGGCTTTAGTTGGGGCATTGAAACATACTCATCGTGGTATATGTACACTCAGCTTGCATATTTGACCGGAATGGTTTTAAGACAGCAATGTCACGTGTCACGATAAATAATTTCTGCAGCAGATCTAGTTCGACTATAGAACCAGCTGACCTTGTCTTCTGCCGTTTTAACTCAAACTTATGAATTGAAGACGAAAACGTTCTGCATTAATGGCTCCCCCTGGATTCAGCAGTTCATAACAGACATCTGAACCGTGAATATTTTGGTATCGATGTAGGCAACAATGGTATGGATTCGCTTGGCTTGGAATAGTATTCTTTCTTCTTGGGGTAAGCATAGTGTATGCACTTTTCAACTTCAGTAATTATACGGTACACAAATTACCTTTTTCTTTCAAAGTTGTCGGTAGCGCCGTAAGTGGCTTTAATGCCTGTAAGTAATCCACGACCCCATATTTTTTTAGATCTTCTGATACAATATAACGCTACTTGAAAATATTGTCCTGTTTCTGAACTGTTCTTTCAAGGCATTCCCTTACATACTCATTTGAACTTAGTTCTAAACGTTGAGTAGGGGCTTTGAGTTGCATGTAATGCCAAATAAGTCATTTCTGCAAAGGAGAAGACTAGTTCTTCATCATTGTCTTGCTGGCAAGATTTTAAAGCACTGGGAATACAAATTTTTTGCTGCTCTTGTAGCGCCCTGTAAGCACTTCAAACCCCATACTTAGACCTAAGGGGTAAGACAATTCCTTGAAAGAAAAGAAGACAGCATGTAGGATCTTGGGTCATGGGTCACAACCAAGTATTTTTAAACGTTTTGCGGTCTTTAAATTGCACTTTCCATGAACTGTTGGAATAATTATTGTGTACACTGTAGATATTGTATGGAACAGACCTGACCTACAAACGTTCGGTAATACTTTCCTAATGCACAATTATAATTCATAATTATTTGTAGTTTAATTGTTATTATGACTTGTTAGTTTAAATTTAATTGGAATTGGCAGCATCATTATCATCATAATTAAGAAACACAAACCAATTGGAATCGTTGTCGTCATCTGTCGTCAACTTGGTATTTTCCGTTTTTTTTATGTTTTTATTCAATTCCATAAAATTGATAATTAGAGGATTTCTCGGTTTTGCTTTTTTTTTCAAATATGTAAATGAATTTGTTTATCTAGTGCAATTACAAGTTTAATTACCTTCATGGTACTGATTGTACCTCCCATGTAGTTTCACGTGAGCCGCTAATTAGTGGGATGTTCTACCGCCCTAAAAACGTGAGTCTGACTATTTTTTTTGTTTAGTTACAACAATTAACAAATTAAATGCAAATTAATTGAATAATTTGCGGTAAAGACGTTTTAAATGAGCTGAAGTTAATCAATTTGCATAAACATGGGATTGCACAAGACAGAGTCTACCGATATGTCTGTTGGTAGATTCTAAAGATCAGTGACTATGGAATCATGTAATTTACTTGACCAGCACTCAGATAGTGCTGTGCTTTCATGAACAATTAAAAGTCTTTCTTGGTCCTATGTACTAAGTATATTGAGTAGGAGTTGAGGGTCTCCAATGAGGTGTCCCATGACTATAGAGAGTTGTTTAGGAGGATGCCCGAAAGATATTCAGTGTAAGAGTGCGTGGAGTGTCTTAGATCCAAAAGAGCACACAAGCAACTAGTAAAATGGTACTGATCGCTAGATCATTTAAGAGACATAATTGGTCAGGTGCAAAGGGCGCTTTTTTCGCAACTAATTTTTAGGCTACACAGTTTTTTTGGGACTATGGGTTACGTGTTTTGTGTTACTGTGAATCGCGTTTTATTTAATGTTAATTTAAACATAAATCACGTTACAATCAAAGAGCGCTTCAAAATTATTGCATTTTATTATCAAAAGATCGACATCGGTAAGGCGTAATTTCCCACTTATTTCGATTTTCGCAGCTCAATTCTGGTACAATAGATCTATAATTTAGCATAATCTCTTCATTTCTACTCAAAAGCTTAGCACTTCTAATAGAACCCGAAAAAGTCACGTTTTGAAGCGGCAACAACATTAAGCCGTAAGTTTGTCAACTCTATTGTGAATGTTATTTGTGGCTCCTGTAGCCTGTAAGCAAGTCAATGTTGAGACCTAAGTCCTCAGGCGATTTCTTGAAAGAAAAAATGGTTTGCGCTACCAGGTAGATCTTTTGTCCCACCATACATTAGTTAGCTTTTATGCCCAAAACAGAAAAGTTCCACTGAGCTGACAAGTGGTTTCAACTTACCATAATAAGAGCGTTTGTTGAACATTTAAATCCACATTAGAATTCCATTGGCCGCGTTAAATCATGCGATTTAACGCCATGACTATTTTTTGAGAGGATATATTAAGGCTAATGCCAAAATTGGCAAACTCACAAGGATTGACGTACTGAAAGTCAATTTTTAAAAAATTTCCAAATGTGCCACAACCACTTCCAACATTAAAATATTTTTAAATATTAAATTGCATCGATGGTTCTATTGAGGCATCTTAAAATTTCCTACACTATTTTGAGTTATATTTCTTTTTTTTTGTACATCAAATTTGCACGCCCTTAAAAAATTACCCTTTATATAGAAAAAATGTCGAATTTTCTTAAAAATTTAATGTACTTAAACTTTTCTATATAATATAATATAATATTAACTATAATCTTATATTCCATTAGATTAGAAATCCATTCAAAACTCATAAAATTTTGTGCATTTTCATTCAAGAGATTCTTCTTTTATAAAAATAATACAGCTTACATACTAAAACTGGACTCACCTAAATAAAAGCCAAGAAAATAGTTCTATTTGAAACGGAGAACTCTTTTTTTGATATACAAGTACCTAGTCTGACAAGTATTTAAATTTTTATGAAGCAACCCCAAATTTTTGATTTAAAGTTATATAGGTTAGGTTAGGTTAGCCCGGCAGGCCCCCGGGGGAGGAACCGGAGTGTTTCGGCTGTGAGTCATAGTCGTGGACAGATTAGCCATTAAAGTTATATAATATACAAATATTTTAAAAGACTTCTCACAAATTCGAACATTTTCGGGCAGCCAAATATATTTTCGTTGTTAGAAACAGTACTGCTATGATCGTCAAAACTTTTTTTTCAAACTTTTCCAAGTAAGTAATTTCATATCGGATACAATTCGCGATCGTTTGAATATTTATTAGTAAACCTTAAGTTGCTTAAAATTCGGACTTGTTGGGCCAGTTCTGAAACAGAATTAAGAATATAATTAATTACTTCAGAAGTTATACTTAGCTTTCTAAAAGCAAATTAGTGCCAGCCGATGGTTTTGTCTTCAAAACCTCAGGAAGTTGCTAAACATGCAAAATATTTTTTTACTTCGATTAACCGTAAAGTGGTAACAAGAATTATAATTGATTTCTGGAACTTTTCAACTGAAGGGTTCGGATGGTGCTTGCTCACGAAACTGTGACGAAAATTATTGCAGCCTATAGATAATCTTAATATAGCAAAAATCTCAGTTTTTCGGTTACTATAACTCAATTATCTGCCAATCCTGACAAATCGTCTGAAAGCTGGGTCATATTCGGCTACTATGTCGCACATTACTTCTAAGATGACGCTTATATTTCCAGAGTATGTGTGTCATTGTAAAACCCTAGACCAAAAAAATACCCATTGCGTTACAGATTCTTGACGCTTTAGCTTTGTGGACTAGAAAACAAGGTCATTGGGATAAACCGTAAAAGTCACGTCAATTAATGAAATATTTAACCTTCTTGAAGATTTTACTAGCGCCGCTGCACTCCACCTATCGGGGAGTATTCATCCACAACCGAGCCGCCACCAAAACGTGATCCACTATGACGCAGCATAATCTAAGCTTTTTTTTAACTTTGTATTCTTGACGAGATTAATTGCTGCAGGTGTTGTTACTTTTCCAAATGAACGAACAGACGAACGAACGAACGAACGAGTGCATGAATGGGGACCACCAGAAGCAAAAGCCAATGGCAAACGCTGATGCCGTTGGTGACGGTCACTCGGAATCGCGACGGATTTTGTCGAGAATCCAAACGAGCATACAGAACTTGCGTGTGTGACTGTGTGAGTGTCTGGGTGTCTGGGTGTATCTGAGTATCCAAACGTGTGGGCATGTGTGTGAGTGTGTGTGTGTGTTGGAGCTTTTATAAAAGCAGCCGCAACAAACGCAGCTCATTCAGTACGAGAATATCCGAATCATTTGCAAGTACGAGCAAAAGAAGGAGCAGCAGCTGCAGTAGCCGCAGTTAAAGGAATACACTCAGAGAAATAAATAGCTAAGATCTAGCCCAGCCCGCGTGTGTTAGAGTGCAACAAATCCCCAGCGCGTAGTTAAACCGAGTGCCAACAAAATGTTAGCCAGTGAAAATTTTCCCACACACCATTACAAGGAATCTATATTTAAGTCATACAATGGTGCGGCCGCCGCCAACAACACCAATGGCAATGTGGATGATTTGGCAAGTGTTAAGAGCGTGGCAGCCAACAGCAAAACAGCAACATTGACGCCATCGTTGGTCAAGATCAATGGCACTGCTGGCGGCGGCGATGCAAGCGCAACGACAGTCAATGTTAATGGTGCCGTGAACGTTGGAGCACTCGAAGCGCACACTGAAGTCAGCAACAAAATGTTTACTAATAATAATAATAACAATAATATTGAAGGCAATGGCATAGCCAATTTTGTGGCCAGTCATCCGGTTGCGGAATTCGAGAGTTTCATACGCCTTTGCGTGGATGAGATTATAAAGTTGGCCGTGTTTGAGGGCACCAATCGCTCGTCAAAGGTTGTGGAATGGCATGAGCCACAGCAGCTGCGTCAGCTTTTTGATTTTGAGCTGCGTGCGCAGGGTGAAACGCATGATAAGCTGCGTGAATTGTTGCAACAAACCATACGCTTTTCGGTCAAGACCGGACATCCGTATTTCATCAATCAGCTGTATTCGGGCGTTGACCCATACGCCTTAATTGGCCAGTGGCTAACCGATGCGCTCAATCCCAGCGTTTATACATATGAGGTAGCACCTGTGTTTACGCTCATGGAGGAGCAGGTGCTGGGCGAGATGCGTCGCATTGTGGGCTTTCCCAATAATGGCTACGGTGATGGTATCTTCTGTCCCGGTGGCTCGATTGCCAATGGTTATGCAATTAGCTGTGCACGCTACAAACATGCGCCCGAGTCCAAGGTGAGTGAGTGAGTTAAGTTAGTTTGCTTTGTTTGCGGCCAAACAAGGCGGAAGTGCCTGAA
Organism: Chymomyza procnemis; assembly: GCA_035046065.1. NCBI lineage: Eukaryota > Metazoa > Arthropoda > Insecta > Diptera > Drosophilidae > Chymomyza > Chymomyza procnemis. The sequence goes on along the minus strand of JAWNOJ010000004.1, from coordinate 30,110,882 downwards.
AAAAAGTTGCTCAATGCTTACAGTGGTGGGCAGAATATTAGTCTATGTGAGAGTTGTATAGATTGCGGGAAAGTGTAAAAAGTTGTGAAAGTTGTGTGAAAAGAATATTTAATCATTTTGAAAAATATCAAATGTCAAGATATTTGCAGTTTACGAACTATACAAAAAGGCGTGATTTTTTAAATAATTTATAATAAATTAATTATTAAAACAAACAATGGAAAAAGTGAAAGTTGCGTGATTGTGTATGCAAGCTGAAGTAATTAAATGCTTAAAAATTGAATTAACAATAATTAATTATTTCAAGTTATAACATTTTATATTGTGATGAAAATTTAAAAATTTTTAAACTATAAAGGTTTTTATTGTACACTTAGAAGGAATAAAATAATTATAAAAATTATATTAAAAAAATTGCAAACTAAATTAATTTTTATGTGAAAGTTGAGTGTTAGAAGCGAAATTTTTAAACAATAATATTTATATATTAAAATTTATTTTCCTTTTTATATTTAAAGCAAGCTTTTATCAGCATTTCGGTAATTTTTTCATAAAATCAAAAAAATGCAATAACTTTCGATATTAATTTTAATCCAAAAGTTTGGAATTTAAAAAAAATAGTACAAGTTTTCAGTATTTAACTTAAAGATTATATTATATATAATTATATATTATATTTAATTTTTTTAAGGCGCTGTGATGTGTTTTAACTTTTTAATATATTCTTATTCAAAATCAAATTTATTATTATCAGCTTCGATTAAAAGCTTTAAATTCTGAGAAGCGAACTTGAAAAAAATATATAAGTAATAAGTCTAATTTTTTGATTTATTTAATTTTCTTAATGCGCTGCGATCAGTTTTTTTATACAATTATTTTTTTTTTTCAATATCGTATTTCGAAAAAAGATTTTAAGCGTATTTTTTGTTTATTTCTGCTTAAATACGCTGATACGGTTTATCATTTCAAATATGTTTTTCTCAAAATAAAATGTTTTAATTACAATATTGAAAAAGTTTATTTATAAGGTTTGAATAGTTTCTGATAATATTATCATTGTCAGTTTGGAACATAACTAACTTTTTGAGCTAATAATTAAAAAAAAAAAATAGAAGTTATGTGATTAAACTTAATCGATTTAACTTTTTAAATATATTTTTTCTCAAAAAACAAATGTATTAATTATAATATTAAAAACGTTGAAAAGCTTTCGAAAATATTTTGAATATCAGTAAAAAAGTTAACATCTGAGATAAAAATTTAAAAACAATAGTAGAATTGTTCAATAGTAGAAGCGCTGATATTATTTAATTTTTTAAAAATACTTTCAAAATCAAATATATTAATTAGAAAATTAAACAGATTTTTAAACGTTTTAAAAGTTTAATTTTCAATGTCAGTCTCAATTTTAGGTCAAAGTAAACTGCTGAGATTGGAAATTGAAAAAAAATAAATTATTTAAGATTAATTTTAATTTTTATTTTGCGTTGTGACTTGGTTTTATTTTTAAATATATTTTTGCTCAAAATTGAGCAAATTATATTAAAAAAATTTTATGTTTCAAAAGCTTTTGAATTTATTTTTTACTGTCAGTTACGAATTGTAGACTATTTAACTTCTGAGATTAAAATTTAAAGAAAGTGGAATTTTGTAATATATTAGCTTTTTTGCTTCATAATTCGGTTTTACTTTTTTATCATATTTTTTCTTAATTTTCTTAAAACTATTCTTAATTACGATTTATTGTTAAGAACATCGTTGGCTACACCGTTGTCATTTTGAAAATTGGCTTCACGACAAATTTTAATTATAATTAATTATTTTAATTATACAATTTATTTGAAATCATTTGCTTGATTCTGCCAGAAATGAAAAAATTCAAAATCGTTAGAAAAATCAAAATCGGTAGAAATAATTTGATTCTAAATAATAATTTCAAGGAATTATGATAGTAGCGTTAGGTCTGAAATCTTAACTGAAACAAATTAATATAATCCAAACAATTTTTCGTACTCAAAACGCTATATTTATGAATGCCATCGTAAGTTTCAAAAAGCAAAAATAATTATAGTTTATGTCTTCCAAGCTTGTTCAACACATTACCCAAAGTATTTGATTTGCTCAATCATCTGTGGGATGATCAGGGCTTTAAGTGAATGCTTCTACACGCGCGATATCGTTAAAAATAACTTGATTTTAAATAGCAATTCCATTTGGATTACGATTTTTAATGCAACATTGCATCATTTACTTTGCAGAAACACGGTCTCTTTGGCGCCAAACCATTGATAATCTTTACATCAGAAGATGCGCATTATTCGGTGGAAAAGTTGGCCATGTTCATGGGCTTTGGCAGCGAACATGTGCGTAAAGTTCTTACCAATAAAGTGGGCAAAATGGATCTGAGCGATCTGCAGCAGCAAATACAAAAGGCTTTGGATGATAATTGTCAGCCCTTGATGGTATCGGCTACGGCGGGCACAACAGTTTTGGGTGCCTTTGATGAGCTGGTGGGCATCTCGGAGCTGTGTAAAAAGTATAATATGTGGATGCATGTGGACGCTGCCTGGGGCGGTGGTGCCTTAATGTCCAAGAAATATCGTCATCTGCTCAATGGCATTGAAAAGTAAGTGCGGTTTTGAAGTATTCTGGTTCTAGCTCATTCTATGCCCAATCTGTGTTTAGTGCCGACTCGGTTACCTGGAATCCACACAAATTGCTGTCCGCCTCACAGCAATGCTCCACCTTTTTGACGCGTCACAAAGAGATCTTGGCACAGTGTCATTCGACCAATGCTACATATTTGTTCCAGAAGGATAAGTTCTATGACACAAGCTATGACACTGGCGATAAGCATATACAGTGCGGTCGTCGCGCCGATGTCTTTAAGTTCTGGTTCATGTGGAAGGCCAAGGGCAGCAAGGGTCTGGAGGCGCACATTGAACAGGTATTCAAAATGTCCGAATTCTTTACACAGAAATTACGCGAACGTCCTGGTTTCGAGCTGGTATTGGATCAACCAGAGTGCACGAATATTAGTTTCTGGTATGTGCCACCCAGTCTGCGGCAAATGGAACGTAATCAGGAATTCTACGATAAACTGCATAAGGTAGCGCCCAAAATTAAGGAAAGCATGATCAAAAAGGGTTCCATGATGATGACATATCAACCGCTGCGTCAATTGCCCAACTTCTTCCGCCTGGTCCTACAGAACTCTTGCCTTGACGAAACGGATATGCTGTATTTCCTCAATGAAATTGAAACTTTGGGCCAGCAATTATAAAGCAACGACCAATGAATGGCCCAAGGCTAAAACGGCTGATGCAACAAGTACATTCTATTTTTGTATATAAAATATATATTATATATAATATAAAAACAAACTAAATATATGTATTATAAAAATTGATGGATAGTATTGTGGGTGCCCTGCACTGAACATGTTAAATTAAACTATATATACAAAATACAATAAATAATTAGATCGTAAAAATGTGTTTCAAATATATTGTGGGTCCGATTCTAAATAGGCGGAAGCAACTTCATATGCCCTTAACAGTTTCGTAGAAACTTAACTAGTTCTTCTTGAGATAACCATGCCGAGGAACATGATGCTTGCAGGATACAGTTTGGAAAAACGATTCCAAAAAGAACTCAGTAATTAAGAAGAATGAGAAAGTTTATTCCGAATCAATAAAGCAACTCAAAAGATTATAGCATGGTATACGGATGGCTCTCTTACGGCTAAAGAAGCAGGAGTAGTAGAACCAAGAAAATAATACCTGGAATATTTGAGAGGATCTGCTTACTTTTACTTTCAAGTTTATAAAAAGAAAAAAGCCACACACACTGGCAGCCAAGCAACTATCAAGGTATTACCTCAGATAACATAAAAACTGGAATATCTTGAAAAGCTGAATTCACTCGGTAACCACAATTAGTTTTAGTTATTATAGGTACCAGGTCACGTTGGTATTATGTGTAAAAAAATTCAGACAAACTTGCTAGAAAGTGAGCTGCAACTTGTTAGGCTCAGAAACCTTTTGTGGTGTACATTTCCCTCAGAATAAGGAGATAAGAAGAATGACAGTTGAGAAAGTTCGAGGATAATCTAAACGGACTTATACACTCCAAACTCTTTATAGGAACTACATAACCTACAGGCGGTATAAGGAAAGTATGAAACTGACGAAGAAGCGTCTATGAATTGTTACTGGAATTCTAACAGGTCACAGTAAGGGTTGAACTATTACCTAACTTGTTCGGAGATATTTGCAAAAGATCTGCAAGTCTTGCAGATTCTGAAGAAACTCCGAAGCGTATATTGGGGGCCAGCCCAGCGATTTATATACAGAAATCGAAATTCCGAAATTTTTAAACGAAATTCCGACATTCAAAAATTCTTTCCGCTTTACATACAGAAATCGAAACGCTTTCCGCTTTTTATACTAAAATCGAAGTTCCGACATTTAAGAATTCTTTTTGCTTAATTTGCAGATTTTGAAATTTATAAATTCTTTCCGCTTTATATACAGAAATCAAAACTCTTTCCGCTTTTTATACTAAAATCGAAATTCCGACATTTACGAATTCTTTTTGCTTAATTCTCAGATTTCGAAATTCCGACATTCAAAAATTCTTTCCGCTTTATATACAGAAATCGAAATTCTTTCCGATTTTTATACTAAAATTGAAATTCCGACATTTAAGAATTCTTTTTGCTTAATTTTCAGATTTCGAAATTGCGACATTCAAAAATTCTTTCCGCTTTATATACAGAAATCGAAACTCTTTCCGCTTTTTATACTAAAATCAAAATTCCGACATTTACGAATTCTTTTTGCTTAATTTTCAGATTTCGAAATTACGACATTCAAAAATTCTTTCCGCTTTATATGCAGAAATCGAAACTCTGAAATTTATAAATTCTTTCCGCTTTCCTTCGAAATTCCAAGACTAAATTTTCGCTTTATATGCAAAAATCGAAATTCCTAAATTTAGAAATTCCTTCCGCTTTATATACAGAAATCGAAATTTCGACTTTTGGAAATTCTCTCCGTTATAGCGCTTATTATACTATATACATATTTTTTGAAAATTCTACAGTGGTGTAAATCCTTAAACAATGAGGAAGAAACTTCGCTTTAGAAAGGACCTTCATTAAACATTTCGTTAGGAATAACTATGAGCTACATTACATCCGATCCGATTTTATTTTATACAAAATTTTAGAAGTTTAAGTGGGTAAGGCAAACTTAGCAAATCTTCATTGCCATATAATAAATTTAATAGTCTTCAAGTAAGCTATGGCCTTCTTAAGTTAAAGAAAGATTCAAATCTTTCCTAGAATAAATTCACAAATATCTAAACTAAGCACCATAATTTTTAATTAAATTGAAAAATTTTGGAATAATTTCAAAATCATAAAGCTGACATTTTTCAAGTTTTATATACACTCGTTTCTGCTGCCCGACACTCCTTAATCCAACTCCATTGGCCAATATCATTACCACCCGCCTTCTCAATAGCCTCGGCTATATTTAAACTCTCTCCAGGCGGTATGCCATAGCCAATTTGCAGACCATGTGGATTTGAGGGCGTCTTACAGTCCATGGTACATTCCTTTCTCAAAACCGTATCCACCTCAACCGATGAAAAGAAAGCCACCGACATGGGCAAATCATGAAGCCCAATGCGAGAGGCACAAAACGAACGTGTCAATAGATTTGTGATATGCATAGCCAGAGCGGCCTTATAGGCCAGCTCATCCTTAACCAGATAACGCAGCTCATCGTGAAAGCTTAAACAAAAGCGTGCATGCGAACCCATAAGCCAACGCATGGAGACCAACATCAAATGTAAAAAGTCCACGGCGCCACTCTGCACCACCCAGTTAACGCGCGTAGGCAGAAACCGCTGATCATTTTGCTCGCCCGTCTCCAGAGCACGACTCAGCCGACAACCCAAAAATGGCGTCTCTGGCTGTGCACGCGTTGCAATATCCTCTAGACGATTGAACATGGCGCTCTCTGTGCCGCCCTGCCAGCTGGGACGATAAAAGACCTCCGAAATGGGCCGGTTACGCTGCAGTGACAACTTATTGGCTTCATAGGAGCTGTAACTGCAATGATTATAGCTTTAACATTTTATTGTTCTTCTGCTAATAGCTAGTAGTGGTACTCACGGCCTGTCCTCGAGCTCGTCATGAAACTGTTCGCGCAAGCGATAGACACGCTTGCCCTTGGTGATGGCAAACATTTTCATGGCTTTAGCCTTGGCCTCGCTGGCACTGAACGTGGGATTGAACTGCTTGAGCAGACTCTCAGCAAATTGCTGACCTGCACCATAGATGCGCGCATAGTTGATTACCTTGGCATGATCACGTGAGATGCCCACCGCTTTGGCTGTTATGGAGTGCATATCCGTACCATTGGACTTACTACCGCTGAGCGTCATCCAGCCGAGAGGCGTGGCGCCATGTTGTGCATGCTCGTAGGCATCCCCCAGCACCGATGCTATCCATAGTTCTTGTGAATCAACATCAGCACCCACAATCTTGTAGGTAGGCGGCGCTTGTACCATGGCACGCAATTCCGAGCCAATGCGATCGGAACGTGAATTAGAAGCCGTCATCCAAGTGGGCTCCATGGCGCGACGTGTTAGTGTGCCACAGGCAACAACCTGCGGACAAATGGCACCAAAACTAAAGCGTGCGGCATGTTCACGCAGTTGTGCTGGCATCTCTTGTTCGCCCAGCCACACCACCATTTGACCCAAAATACGATCACGATTGTTGCGCCAATAGGACATCATACGCGCAATTTCAATAACGCGAGCCGCCGAGTGGGACTCTGCATCACCACTGCTCAGCACGTTTTCCGAGAATTTGTTGAGAAAGTCTCTGGATAGTGGATTACCAACACGAAAGGAGACGCCATTCTTGTGCGGCAGTTTCAGAAAGAAGCAGCAATCCTCCAGCACCTCGTTACACCAGACGCCAGAGCCTATTCGAAAACAAAAATGTAAAATAAGTCAAATGTGCTAACCCAAGACACAACTTACCTTTATACTGCGTCTCCAGCTGCTGCTGACGCTGTGTTATCTTCTTGTAGAACTCGCGTTTGCCCAGACGCGCCTCTAGCTCTTTGGGTAGTACATCCATAGCCTGCTCACTTTCCGCTGCTGTAGCGTACTCCCTGGCAAATGCTGGCACGGGACAACGTGCCGCCAGCTGCTCAATTGGCAGCTGCCCTGCAGCACTCTCACTACACTTGCTGCGAAAAGGCACCAGAAAACCCCAACCATGCTCACGTATATAATGCAATGGATAGCCCTCCCAGCAGAGTGACAGCAGCTTGGGTGCTATTTGCATGCCAGTGCTAATCTCTGTGGCACCAGGCGCCCAGTCTTCCAGCTCATCATCTTCATCGTCACTGCGTGCCGATCTATAGCCCGAGGGCGGCTTGCGACAGAGCTTGCGATACCACTGTGGATAGCCAGGCAGCAGTGGTCGCCGCGCTGGCAACAGCTTCTGCTGATCATATAAATGCTGAAATTTACGCCATAAACGACGCTGCTCTTCAGGCAGTTGCTCATGTTCAGACTCATCGTATTCCAGTGCCTGTGGCTTTTTGCGTTTAGGTGGTTGTTTCATTTTAAGTTTTTGTACGCTCCAATCCTCGTCCCATAACCATAAATGCTGTCGATACTGCTCATCATTGAGTAAAGCGCAAGCCTCCTCGGCGCGACGTCCTAAATGATACTTAGCCTCAATGCTAAGATCCTCATAGGTTAGCTGCGATTCGCGTAGGTAGCGCTCCCAGTTGGAGTTAACAGGCAAATAGGCGGAGCCCATTTCCAACATGCCCGCCAGCGTGACTGGATGTGGAAAGCGCGCTGCATACATGGGATATAACACGCTAAGTATGCGATGTGTGGCTTCCACATCGCCGGCACAGTAGTTGGTCAACGCTTGAAATTGCTGACGCACTTGCTCTAAAGTGCCTTCAACAAATATGTTGCGCGGCTCCTTCGAGAGCGGCGCACCACCGCAATACAAGCGATGCACATCCACCAGACTGTTTAATGAACTTTGCTCCAACCAGTCCAAATCCTCAGGCGCCGGTTCCTTTTTAGATTTAAGCAGCGCACGTTGGTAGCTGGTAACGCCGCTGACACACATATGCAGCGACATGGTATCCACAAAACGTGTGCCCGTATCCTCAATTAAATATTGTTCACGCAAGCGCGCACGATCATAGGAGACATTATGACCCACAATTAAACCAGGCCCACTACGTCCAAGCGGTATGAGCTCGGAGAGTGTGTGCTGCGGACGCTGTGCATCCACGTCTACATCGCAGGGTGGTACAGCTGCGACTTCCAAACGATGCTTGGTAAGCTTGGGACTAACCCAGCAGTACCAGCGCTGCGTGCTAACAGCTGTGGCCAGCACTGGTGCGCTGCCTTCACGCACGCATACCTCCACATCAAAAATGAGTCCTTGTTCTAGTGGCTGCGCTACCGGTGTGGCTGTGCCATCTACAGGATCATATGCTGTCCAGCCTGTATAGAAAGCCCAACGTTTGGGTTTAGCTGGCAGCTGTTTGCAAGCAACAAGTGGCAACAGCAAAGCCTCATAGGGCGCCACTTGCTCCTTGGCTATGGCATGAAAGTGTTCCTCTATGTTGTTGCCTCTCAACGGTGGCAGCTTTAGCTGCACATCTGGCATAAGCGCTGTGCTGTCAATGTCAATGCCATGTCGCTGCAACTCGGCATTGTATGACTTGGCGGCGGCAAGTTGTGCAGCGCTATAGTCTCGCGGCACTTGTGGAAATATTTGCGCATGTAAATTCTGCGAGATTAGCTGCACCTTGACCAGGTTCTCAGCGTATTCTTTGGAAGCCGCTGATGGAGTTGCAGCTGCAGCCTGTTGATTGTGTTTGGTTTTTGTTGTGGCTGCCGCAGGTTTGAGCTTGCGATATACTTTAAGACTGCTGCTGGCATAATGCTCGCGTGTTGCTTTGTTGGCATAGAAACGTACCAGGTGCATTACTTATGTTTGGAAATCATTTTTAAATAAAAATAAACGAATGTAAACAGACGGCGCGCTGTTGCTAGAATTGGCATAAAATTAGCGTTGCCAGCTGTTGGAACAAGTACTTTTTGCAGTGGCGCAAACATTCGATACTTTTGCTCAGGTAATCGCATTTGAAATAACTCTCGTACAACGATATGCATTTAACCTCATTAAATAAAAAACTTTATTCAATTTCACGTTTTGCATAAATATAAGTAGAAAAAACATTTTAAAATACATACACACAAACTTTTTATCTTAAACTTGGAAGAAATTAGAGCAGCATATACTGTTATTATGCATTAAAATAAAAATAATAGTAATTAGAGCAGATAAAAGAAAGCTTTTACACAGTACAATTTTAGAGAAAAGCGATTTTGGAAAACATTTTGGCAAATACTGAGTGCAGCTGTCCGGCAATGCTCAATTTGTTTTAAACAAAATGAAAAACACTTGGCAGTTGTGGATGCTTGCATTAGATATGCATATTACGCATGCCACCATTAATGCCGCCTTGTTCCACAGTCCAGATGACCAGCTGGCCATCAACGCCAGATGTTGAAACCTTGGTGCAATTGGCTTTATCGCCTGCATACAAACGCACATTTGTTATGGCATTCTGATGTATAGAGTCCACAACCGTATCCGTATTTTCAGTGCGCATATTGCGATCCATAGATTGAAAAATACGCATAGCAGATATGCCGCTGGACTCTTTCTTCTGCGACTTGTCCAGTTTACTGCTCAAGACTAACTTATTGTCTGGCGTCAAGCTATAGACTAGTGGCACGCAGCTATAACCAGCCACCACAACAGATATAGGCGAAATCCATTCGCAGGACAGAAAGGGTAAGTAACCGGTGCGACAGCGTATGACCGTATTACCATTGTTGGCATCAGCAATGCTTATGCAGCTGTCATGTCCTACCCAGCACACTTTGTTGCCATCACTCGAAAAGCTGACATTGTTTATCCAACCGCCGCCTGAGGTAGTCGAATTTCTAAACTCCATCATCAGTTGGCCCAGTGGCTTGCGTACGCCCCAAGCTGTATTCGATGGTGGCTCCTCAATATCCTTAATAAATGCCGAAAAAACGCGTACTTTATAGTCCGTGGAACCAGCCACCAAAAGCACATTATTGGGATGCCAATCCAATGAGGTGACAGTGGAACGTATAGGTTTCTTGATGTGCTTGGACACCCACCAGTCGTTCTCCGACTCAAAGTAACAAACCGCTATTAAACGCGCGCCCGAGCCCACAGCAAATTTATTCTCCTCCGGTGACCATTTAACGCAAGTTGCAGCACGATTAATGCGCAATAATACCAAAGTTGGCTTCCACTTGCCATTTTCGGCTTGCGTCCAGACATAGGCATTGCGATCGGCAGCACAGCTAACTATACGATTGGTGTTCTTGGCCCAATCAATGCCCATAACGCGCAAATCATGTTGATTTAGTATATCAGTCAGTTTCCATTCGCTACCGTCGCGCTTGTAGATATGTATCTCATGGTTATTGGGCGATAAGGCAATTTCTGTGCGCAAATGAGTCACAAAATAAGTTGAGCTGTGCTCGGTTGTTGCACATTAGTAATACTTACGCGTACGATCTTTGTTCCAGGCATGACAGGTTATTGAAGCCAATGAGTTACCAAAAGTATAGGTTTCAGCCATTTTTACACAATCAATAAATGCACTACAAGAATTTTTTACAAAACACACAAATTCCAAGCAAGCAACCACACACGTAGTTTATGGGGGCAGCCGGAGCACTAGTGGGCGTCGTCGCTTTGTAAGTTGCCTAGTTTTAATCGCGGACTCTGGGCCGTCTACACGATTAAGCTAGCGCAGTGTTAGCTTTTAAATTTAAAGAAATGCTTTGTTAAGCTGCAATAATTAAGTTAATACGTTTAATTTTATTAATGCTTGAAATTTGTAGTGCAGAAATTACTCACCGAAAAAGTTTAAGTGCTGGAAAGCACACATTTGTCGTACAATACAGTCAAGTGTTGTAAAATTACTACATTTAACTTATTTTACAGCACTATTGTTGGCTTGCTTCGCGCGCATTTCGCAGCTGTTTATAAACAAATTCGCTAACAACAATGGAACGCATTTGTGCTGCCTTGGAGCCGCGTTTTCCATGTCGTGAGGCCAACATAAATACGCTAGCCGAGCTTATTGGCGACTGCTATGAAAGCTATCCCGCTGCACTTTATCTGTTTGGCCACAGCGGCACCGGCAAATCCGCGTTGACCAAAACATTTTTAAAGGCATGCCAAGCGCAACAAGATGTACGCGTTGTGCATTTAAATGCCATCGAATGCTATACCACAAAAATATTTATTGAAAATGTGCTGGATGAGCTGTTGCCAAGCACAGCAGCGCCTGCACTTAAAGTGGACAATATGTTGGATTTTGTTACGCAGCTACGTCGCTGTCATGCACCACCAAGTGGTAAGCCTGCTGCACGCGGTTTTCTTATAGCCGTAGATAATGCCGAACGCTTGCGTGATATGGATGCCAATGTACTGCCTGTGCTGTTGCGTTTACAGCAACTTACTAGCCTCAATCTTTGCGTGCTACTCATTTCACAGCTGCCTTTTGAGAAGTACTACAACAAAACTGGTCTCAGTGAAGTTATTACGCTGCATTTTGCTCAGTACAACAAAGCGGAAACGTTACGCATACTCAGCACGGACTTTCCATACATGCAGCGGGAGTTACTTCAACGTTTAGCCAAAGATGAGCGTGCATTAGACATCTGCGAGCAATCGCTTACACCCGAGTTTTACAGCAACTACTTGAATTTATTTTTGAGCGTCTTTTACAAAGCTTGTCGTGATGTGCCGGAGCTTAGACTAACCGCACGCAAATGTTTCTCCATCTATATGGAGCCTGTGCTGGATGGCAGCATACAGTCCACCGATGTTTCACGCTTATGGCGTCACATCGCTGGACCATTGCGTGCCGCACTTACGCAGATCTACATGCGCATTGATACTTCGCAAGATGCTGTAAGTAGAGCTGCTGCTATAATTGTTGCCAACTTACTATAACTAGCTTAACGTTTCAGCAACAAGCCGAGCTAACTGATCAGTTTGATCAAAGCGTACGCAAACTGGCACAATCGCTGGAGCTGCCCTACTACGGCAAGTATTTGCTCATTGCTGCCTTCCTGGCCAGCCACAATTCTGCCAAGCAGGACAAGCGTTTGTTTGTCAAACATCATGGCAAGCAGAAGAAGCGCATGCAAAACGTCAATGCCAAAGCAAAGGTAATTTAGCTAGAGATCCACGGAATAACTAACTTTATCTTTCATGCATCTACAGAACAGCGACAAAATGTCCACCACATTGGGCCCAAAATCTTTCAGCATTGATCGCTTGCTTGCTATATTCTATGCCATACTAGAGGAAAAGGTTGGTTTGACTTGCAACCTTTTATCGCAAATCTCCACGCTGGTGCACCTAAAGCTGCTTAGTTTTGTCTCTGGCGAACAGAACATTATGGACGGTTCGGCACGGCTGCAGTGCACCGTGGGCCTAGACTTTGTGCTGCACATAGGCAAAGTTGTGGGCTTTAATGTTAGGCAGTATCTCTGCGACTTTATGTAACAAAACTAAACAATACTAATTTTTAAATATATTCATTAAATAATCGGGAATATCACTGATGTGTATGGTTTCTGTTAATTTGGTGTCACGATTACGTAGCTGCAGCAGTCCATTCTGTAGTGTTTGGTTGTCCAGCAGCAGCGTGTAAGGTATGCCTAGCGCATCCGTCGTTTGCATATGCTCCTTGAGCTGCAACTCATTATGGGTTAAAATATTACTGTCTGGGGTTAGACGCAGTCCCGCGTGTTCTAAAACATACATGAAATGCTTTTGTAGATCTCTCATATCCGCTTCTAGTATGTTGTCATTCTGCAGGCAGGCTATGGAACATTGATAGGGCGCCAAGATGCGGTTGAGTAGTAAGGTATGCGCATCGCGGCCATGATCGCAGCCGTCTAAAAGCAGCGCTGTGGGAAAAGAACAAACGTTTATTTATTGATTATATTTGTGTTAAGGCACAGCTTACCACAGGTGGCAGTTTCCAGCTCAATGACTGAACGTATAACAGCGGGCAATAGTGGCTTACCAGTGCGCGCATCCGGCAAAATAAAGTGCGGCTCATTTGGTAAAGGCATTAAGGTTAGTTGCTCTACAGTAAGCTGTGCATCACCAAAGTTGGACTTGATATCAATTGCTTGAGTGCCCGCTACATACTCCGGTAATTGCTGCAATTCCAAGGGTGTAATGGCATAACGACTTGGATTTGATGAGTAACGCATCCACCAAATTTTGCTTTCTCGCTGCACGTTATAGAAATGCTCCAGGCTGCGATGGGGCTCGACCAGAAAATCTGTTATAAGCTGAGTGACGGGCGCTTTGTGTGTAAAAAAATTATTGTCAATCAAACTACCAGCTGGTATGGATTGCTGCTGCTTAAATAAAGTGGGACATTTAGCTTTACGTGTATGTGCAGCTTTGAGCTGCTGTATCTGAGCACGTAGGAGTTTGGATTGCACAAAAGTAAGGCGACTGGCGGGTTGATCAGTGGGCGCTACTGCGCCCAGATTGACGGCCAAATTGCGCAGTTGAAGCCATTTTTGCAGCAGCTGTAGCGCATAGGCTTGGCCATGTTTTAAAAGTTGTATATTTGGAAGATTGCCGGATGCGCGAGTTTTGAGATAACCCGCCGTTTCCAGCGATTTGAAGCAGCGCGTTAGCTGCTGCATAGAAGCCGGCTATGTTGGTGTTATTGCTTATTGTATGGCGTTGTCTCGGCTTGCTCCAGCGGTATATTACCCGGCGGCGAGACGTAGTAATCCTCGTCTGTTAACTTAGCGTTACGCAGCAGTTCGGCACGACAATCACCTTCCGTGACCTGGTCGTTGCGTAATTGTAGCTGCTGTGTTTCCAGCACTGTGTACAGCGGACGCACGTCGTCAGTGTTAATGTGCACTATTTTATCAGCAAATTGTATGCTGCTTTTAAGCGTTTCCAAAGCTTGCACGCTGTCTAGATCTACCAAAGAGAGGCGCTCCAGTAGCTGTATGGTTTTGGTATCGATTTCAATGTTGCCGCTGGTGGCGGGAAATGCTGTGTTAACCGGCGATTGTGGCACTTTCGTGGGATGATTCAGTTGCTTAAAATCCAGCTGCTTGGGTGGCACAATTTTACTATCAACCGCTGTTTTGCAATAAAAGCGAAATTTGTTTAAAAAGCGCAACATGCTTGCATCAACAATGTAATGTTTACTTGACAAGCAGTGTTGGTAAATCGCTAAAGATTTAGAACACTAAAAGTGTTACAAAAGGCGCCATTTGCTTTCTGCCGCAAATCAGTGTTGATAAAGCAAAAATTTAGTCGGCGAATAGTTTTCATCCGGCATTTTTACTTCAATTGCATTATTTTACATTTTTATTGAGAAAAAGACACAACAAAATGCCGTACGCCAATCAACCATCCGTACAAATAACTGAGCTGACAGACGATAATGTCAAATTCGTGCTGGAGGATACAGAGCTAAGCGTGGCCAACAGTTTGCGTCGTGTTTTCATAGCCGAGACACCGACGCTGGCCATTGATTGGGTGCAGTTAGAGGCCAACTCAACGGTGCTGTCTGATGAGTTTCTAGCACATCGCATTGGACTCATACCGCTTATATCCGATGATGTTGTCGAGCGTTTGCAGTACACACGTGATTGCATTTGCTTGGATTTTTGTCCCGAGTGCAGCGTGGAGTTTACGCTAGATGTCAAGTGCATTGAGGAGCAAACACGTCATGTAACTACTGCTGATTTAAAGTCAAGCAATGCAAAGGTGCTACCTGTAACATCGCGCAATCAAGGTGACGAGGATAATGAGTATGGCGAGAGCAGCGATGAGATATTAATTATTAAGCTGCGCAAGGGACAGGAACTAAAACTGCGTGCCTATGCCAAAAAGGGCTTTGGCAAGGAACATGCCAAATGGAATCCAACAGCCGGTGTATGCTTCGAATATGATCCAGATAACTCTATGCGTCATACACTGTATCCCAAGCCCGATGAGTGGCCCAAGAGCGAGCATACCGAATTGGAAGATGATCAGTATGAGGCGCCCTACAACTGGGAGGCAAAACCCAACAAATTCTATTTTAATGTGGAATCTTCGGGTGCGCTTAAGCCGGAAAACATTGTCATTATGGGCGTTCAGGTGCTGAAAAATAAATTATCAAATTTACAGACGCAGCTCAGCCATGAGTCGCAAAACGATGCACTGGCGGTTTAAGTTAGTTTTGATGGGACAAACCCAACGATGGATTAAAGTTATATGTAAATGACGTGGAAGCGGTTATTCCATGCTTACTGTAGAAAGAAATCTTTAAAAAAAACCTAGAACTACTGCGGGTTTGATTTAATTTACTTTAAATATAAAGTTGAACAACAATTTAAAGCCTTTTGTTTGTTTCCTTGAATACATGTTGAAATATCATCGAACATTTACTTTTAAACAATCTATGAACTCGTACATTAAAAACAGAAACAGGAAACAATCATTTTGTTTAAAGATAACAAACATTTTTATATTCATTAAAAGATACTTCATCGTAATTTGTTGCGGTTTTAGACATGATTTTCCAAAAAACAATAGCAATTGATATTGCTTCAAATCTTTATTTGTTTCGAAAAATATTATAAATCTTTGAACTATCACGGAAGTATTTTATCTTGACATTTAAGATCGTGAATACGAGCGCTTTTCTTACTAATGTCTTTAAATACACAAAATCTTGTCTTAAACTTTTGAAACTATATGTTGTCGTCTTAAATCTCCAGTAGACGCTTATGCTCAATCCTTAAACAAACTATCAATATTTATGCCAACGCCGGGCTCCTTTTTCGTTTTTTCCCGTGATTTTTCTGTTGCTTGTTTTTCTTCAGCCTCTTGGAAATCACTTAGTAACGTTCTTTTGTGTTCCACTTCCTGTTCCACAGACGACTCACTTGGCGCTTGTTCGTCTAAAAACTTCTCTCGGGATTGCTGGCGTCGTTCCGCTAGCAGCTCCAATGCTGTTTCATAAATGCGCTGCTCATCTAGAGCACCTTGAGCTTTGAGTTCATCGTAAATCTTGATAAACTGCTGCGACTGTGTGGCGCGTTTGGTATCGAATAAATTGATAGTTTCATTGGGTCGATTGAGCTTGTGGTATTTGCTGCAAAATAAGGATGATGGAGTTATACAGTTTGGTATTATTTGTAAATAAAGCAAGGACTTTAATGAATTATAAGCTTGTATGGCTTTTTGACTGTTTCTAGATTATTATTAGCTTGCGTCGATGGGATGACAAAGAAATAATGGACGCAAAATTTTGACAGCTATATTCTCTCACCGTGGGTCGCTACTACGCTGAGTCCAAGCAACAGTTTGGATTTTGCACAGTCCAGCGGCTCCAAGAGCTACTGTTACTGATCCTTAAAGCTTTTTCGACCCTATCCCGTAGGTCGTCAGCAAAAATTATAATTCTCGTAAGTCACGAAGAAATCGTGTCGAAAATCAAAATCGATGCAAAAAAAGGACCAATCGAAGAAAATTTGTCCATTTGGCCATAAATCAACTCAATAAACACATTTTACGAGGCAGATACGTGTTACATCGCATATCTTTGCGTGAACAAAATGCATGAAGAAGGATTCTTCATTAAAAAGTCCATGCACTGCACTCGCATGCTGGCCCTTTTTCAGATCGTTTTGAAGCACCGAAGTTAAGCACAATTCATAATAAAATCCTTGAACGGGACAGAAGGGAACCTAATGCGTTTCTATTTAGGAGTGAGGTAAATAAAAGGAAACAGTGCAAAAATAAGTTTTTGTTAGTTCATTTCACTTAAATAAGGCAGTAATCTTGCGGAGCAATGCTTCTGATAATCAATATCGAGTGTTTACAGTTTTAGGTTTTGAATTTTTAAGCGAATTCTTCTATTATCCTGCTGCGTGCCACTGAGAGCTGCCTAAGAGACGTTCTCTGACATAGCAATAGTAATCTTGTTGTACAAAGCTAATTGAATTTTAAAGTGTATTTATTAATTAACCGACGAGTTGCCCCTAATGGGATATCTACCAGTGGCTCTCTGGCATGCTGGGTTGTACGCATTGCTTTGAATCTTTGAATTGAATACTTACGCTCTCACAACATCCTCCGCATAGAATATATTACGTATGGGCTTCTCTACGGCGGGTCTATCAAAACGTGGCTCAACTTTGGGTGGAAACGCCGCATAGACATCATACCAGATGGGTTTATCCTCTAGTTTCATGGCACCACCGCGCAGCAGACCCTGCACGCTGTCAAATCAATAAACAAATTGTATGTAGAGCAAATATGTCAAAGCGCTGCTATTGTTACCTACCGCGTAAAAATGGTGCCAATTTTTTCTAGTCTGCTCTGCGCCATTGTGTTGTAATTTTAAAAATAATTAAACTTTTGTGCAGCGCTTATTACGACATGCGGTATCGATGCCAGCAGCTGTTCAGGTAGTTGCCAGCTGTTTGCAAATTGAGCGCGTTAAGCAAGTGCTGCAAATTGTGGACTTTGTGGTTTATTTTTTGTATATTAACCTATGAGCTTAAGCTGCAGTTGTTAATTAATTAATTTATTTTTGTTAGTTTTTTGTTTATTTTCATGCAGCATTTTTGCGATACTTATAACGAGTGCTGCCAGCTTGTTGCAAAACGCACTTTGTTTACATTTGTTGCAGCACAAACAATGCTCGCGCCATCAAGTGCACTGATATGGCAACCTGCTGTGCTCTCACGCTCTCTTGCAAGTGAGAGCGCAGCAGCTTACTCTCTGCTTAGCCGCAAAAAGTTGTATTTTTCCGGTTCTCAAATTCGGTCACACTGTGGCAGACGTTCCAATACATCAAGCAATTGTTTTCTGTTCCGTCTTTAATTGTTGTCAATATTTGCACTGAAACAGGTGCAAAAATCAATGCATTTAACGTGTTTCGCTTAAATTAAATTTTATAAAAATTACGCCTGTGAATTAAGTGCAGCAAGTGTTGTTACAAATCGCAGGTTTAAACATTTTTTTGGACGGTTTTTGTTTTCGTGCGTGGAACTCCGTTGACGTCGTCGCAGTTTTTTGTTGTGTTTTTCGTTTCGTTTTTTTTTTTTTATTTGGAAAATGTTGCGCGGCGAAGAGGAAAATTGTGCCATTGCCTATGTGTATATTATATAGTATACTATGTACACGTTTAGTTTATATACTCTTATTGCCATTGTCGTTGTTTCGGTCAGCGTTAAATAAATAAAGCAATTTAAGTTAATTAAAAAACTTAAGCTGCATAACGTGCGCGCCGTTTGTGTTTGTGTGTGCGTTTTTAAGTTTACCGCCAACGCTTCTTACTTTATCTAGCGCTTTGAAAAAAAAATTCAAGAAAATGAGCAATTTTCATCCGCATCCACATACAAATCATCAGCAGCTACAACATGCTACTATCACACACCAGCTGCAGCCGCCGCATTCAGCTGCCCCCAATCTTCAACAGCAGCAACAGCGTCATCATCCACATCAACCACCCACAAATAATCTAGTGGGTGCCCCACACAACAATAGCAACAATATATTGGTCGCACAACCGCCTCAACCACTGATAAGCAATGCGCTAGCCATACGCCAGGAGATACAACGTTTCGAGAGCGTACATCCATCGATTTATGCGATTTACGATTTAATCGATTTATTGCCCATGGTGGATGCGCAGATTGCGCAGCAGATACGCGATCATGTTGTTTGCATTGAAGGTAAGTTCATGCCGGGCAGTGGCGTAGTTAGTAGGATAGTTTGAAAAGTCCTTGGGCATTGCTTTTGTTTTATTGACAATATGATAATTGTAGTACAACTACTTACTTTAGGCTTAACGTTGTTAGAGTTCCGGTTTTTTCTAATAATTTGCACACACAAACTATGATTCTCTGTGCTACCAACAATCTTGAAATAAAATTAAAACTATAGAGTTGTTGTGTTATTTAAAAATAAAGTTTTTTAATTCATTAATTCTTGTTTATTTAGATATAAAAACTATTTTTCTCAACTGCTGTCTTAAAAAGCATACAAAATAAATATATTTTGTGAATTGAAAGCAAAAGGAATTAAGTAAAAATCTTATTCTTCTCAACTACGGCTTAAAATAAACGCAAAATGGGCGTATTTCAGGAACTTAAAAGAAACGGGTTTCAACAAAAATCTATTTTTCCAGAAATACAATTTTTACAAAATAAATATTTTGTGAATTGAGTAGGCAGAGAAATCTATTTCTTCTCAACTTCGACCCAAATCTTTGAATACTAATTTGCAGAAAGAGTTTTTTTAAAACTCATCATTATCTCTTCGACATGAACATCTTCTCAAAGCAAATAGTTTGTATACAATTAGAACTGAAGTAGCCATTAAGCTCTTATCCTTTATCAGCACGAGCTTAGATTAATAGGGAAAAAATCCTATAAAAAACAAATTCAATGCGTGAATTTTGGAAAAACATCATGACTCGATTTATGATCTTGAACATATACAACCAGCTGCAGGCAACATCTTGCTTAACCAAATACATGCCGAAAACTATTTCAAAAATAGAGCATTTTGCAAAAATATATGGAACCAGTAACTACAAAGTGTTTTGCAACGAAATCATATCCAAAATCGTAGAACATGCGATAGGGTACTATTTATTTTATCGGATTCATTTATTTCATCGGATGCTCTTCATCAAGTTACTTTTAGTGTAGTAAATCATAATTTGGAACCTTAAACCCTACAATTTTTAATATCTAATTATATCCTATTATGCTTTGCATGATTCTTTACGTGATTTATGTACAAATTATACTTTGCCTTCATAATTATCTGGCTACCAATCGAGCTATTTATAGATTAAATTTATCTACAGTTCTAAGTCTTGGTGACCAACCCATACATGCCTCAATCACCAATTCCATATCATTATTTTCTATGAGTTCAATAGTGATCCTTTGGCTCTGTTTATAAGTAAAAGGTTTAATCTTGTAATCTTATTTAATATTTGAAGCTTGTAAGCTTTCTTACCCTTCTGGTCTTTTTTGCATCCAAGTCTTTGGCAAATATTTGTTGTGAGTTGGTGCCTATTCCTCAATAGTTTACACAGCGGGACGAAGAACCAGATTAGTTTATATCTATGTTTTTCCGCATTTTCTTTTTAAATTATTTTATTGTTACTCAAGATCATCTGCGCATTGTTATTTTAATAAAAATATTAAAAATAAAGAAATTTGTTAATAAATATTTATAGTTCTGTAAACTATCTGTAGTAAGCAGATTCTTCTCATAATTTTCAAAATTACTTTTAGTAGATTTGCTTTAGATTTTCTGATTGTTTCCAATTTTAGTTGGGGTGTGTTGAGTTTAAGTCTGATTGTTGAAAATGGATTTGAGTTACGTTTCTGAAATTTAAAAAAAAAAGTATTGTTTTCAATAGCCTAGTTGGGGTTTTGAGTTCAAGTCTGTTCGCTGAAAATGGATTTGAGTTACGTTTCTGAAATTTAAAAAAAAACATCACTTTTTCCAAACGTTATTGCTTTCAAGAAAGCGGGCTACATGATAGAACCATCTGATTCAGTCTTTGGGGTATATTTTAGCTGCATTTGCTGAAACTTAACGAGATTCCGGGCGAGTTTGCATGATCTATTCCTGATTTCGGTATATTTATTGGACTGCAATTGCTTTTGCAGCTACAGATTGATGATACCAGACCAATTCTTTAAAATTTGTGTACCTTCAAATTGTAGATATTTGTAGTACCACGCTGACATTGTCTGTTTCTCTTTGCTCAGCCATTTTATCTCTTTTCGTTGTCCTTCCAACTCAATGTACCCTTTCATGGTTTGCCAAAAATTTTAAAATAAAATTCTTTTTGCTACAAAATATTTATCATAATTTGCGCAACATCCAAACTACGTCCCTGTGCTACCCACTCCAGTCCCTAGTCGCTCTCTCTGTAGTATCTTACTCGGAAACACCTCACCCAATTGCCAGCATGGTTTGTTATTGTTGTGCCTGGCTTGTGGTTACTTTGCGTATAAAACTCCTATGGCATGGCATTGTTGTATTGTAATCTCTATCCGAAAATCTATTCGGCAATCAACCCCTCTCTGGACAAACACGTTGCCAAAATGTCCATTCAAGCGCGCCAAAGCTCTTCATGCCATTGAAAGTGTCTTTGTTGTTGTTTGTGTACTTAGTTGTAGTCGTTCTCGATTTCGTCGTGGTACTTGGCCTGGCCCTAAAAGAAAGAGTTTTTGTTTAAAACAAGCTTTTCTGCCCAATTTTTTTATTTTTTTCATCGTATCGTATAGAGTATGCACGTACCTCTATGTATGTATGGTTTGTGTTCGGCATGAAATTTGATGCTCAACGTTCGTCGTAGTTTGGTTCCTCTGCGGCTGCTTCCATCCACTGCGCTGGTGTTGTTCATCATGCCGCCTTTCAACCGTTTCGAGTTCACTTTGATAAAACCGGTTCTAAATGGTTTATTAGAAAATCTGTCCAAAAACAACAAAAAAATATGTAAACAAAATTGTGAGTTTACTTTTGTAAAGCGCTTCTTGTTGTACGAAATACTGGATAATTGTTGTTGTTGTTGTCGAACATGGTTTTTTCTGGGTTTATCTGCAAACTAGATGTAGTACTAGGGGACCACAAACAACACTAAACCTTTTGACTTTTTGCCTTAGAATGTTGTATTCTTTTTGTGTTTCCTCCTATTGGAATTATTTCGCACATGACAGTGAGCAGTTCCGTATAGTAAATGTCTATAAGGGATTTAGTTGCTTCATTTGGATTTAGTTGTATCCACATTGTGCTGCGTGAGGTAATTAGAATTGATCAAGTTATGTTGGTTCGATTATGCAAAGTGGCATATTACTATCAGTATCATTGCTTCAGGGTAGCTATTGGGAATACTAGAAATTTTCGGAATATTCCGTAGTTAGGTATAGAGGCATGTGCTTCGGAGTCTACTTATGGTTTGAATATTGTTTAGCAGACAAATTTGTTCTCCTTGACTATGCTGCAATCGACGTTAGATTTTCGAACAGAACAGGAGCCTATAGTTTGCTGTAATCGCACCAAAGGCTGAGCGTAAAGATGTCTTTACTTATAGATTTTCAAACAGAAGAGGAACCTTTCGCTTCAAGGACTGAGCGTCAAAATGTCTTTATAGATTTTCGAAGAGAACAGGAGTCTACAGTTTATGGTTGAATTCGAACGTCGTTGTCTTTAGTTCATTAAGATCTCTGTCAGTGCTAGGCAAGTACAGCGGGAAATGCATATTCCGATCTTCGGTTTCAGCGGCGAGTATTGATAGCCCCAATCGCATTGATATCCATTTAAAATTCAACCACGTAGTCTTCTTGAAAACGTTTTGTGACAATCCCAAATGCACGGGTCTTAAACTAAGGAAACACTAAATAATTTTTTCCAATAAAAAAAAAATATATTTGTTTGAGTTAACGCATGGGAATTGTCTGTGAATCATGGGGGCTTGCTTACGAAATCGAAAAAATGCTATTCGTGCTTTCCAAATTGTTATGTGTTTCTATTTAATAAGTGTTATCGTAGGTTGCATTCGTGATCACTGGTAATGCTAGGTTTATTATAAAAATAATTTTTTAAGACTTTAAATGGATTCATTTTAAGTTTTTGCAAAGACTTTTCATAATAAAAATCTCTTAAAAATACTCTTT
Source organism: Chymomyza procnemis (assembly GCA_035046065.1). Classification (NCBI taxonomy): domain Eukaryota; kingdom Metazoa; phylum Arthropoda; class Insecta; order Diptera; family Drosophilidae; genus Chymomyza; species Chymomyza procnemis. The sequence continues at coordinate 30,087,995 of JAWNOJ010000004.1, read as the reverse complement.
CAGTCAACGCAAAGTTTGAGTTTATACAAAAACCTTTTAAAATTTTTAGACATATATTTTTCCAGAAATAGAGAGAGTAAGTACCCAGAGATTAGGTACCCCAAGCAGCATAAAGTCTAGCCAACAGGTGTTGCTAATAATAATAGGCCTATTTTTAAGTGCGCTCTTTTTTAAGTTATCTGCACAAATTTTGAGTTTATTATAAGAATATAATAGCTTGTTTCATTAATTGCTTTAAAACTAAGTCGTATGGACTCGAAATGCAATATTTTCCCAATTCCTCATCGATTCATTCATTGAAATCGCTGTGACGTCATGGCAGCCCCAAAACATCAATATTTGTTGTATTACTGGTCTTGGGTTGCTTTATTTGTTTTCTTTTACATTTTTTTGCTTTTTATAATTCGAAACAAAATAAACAATTTTTTTTTATATCAAATTTCAAAACGTAAAATTTTTGCGAAAGAAATATTTTGTGCCTTTGGTGCAATAACCAACAGTAACGATACCATTTGGGCAACATTATTTTTCTAACATAAATATCAAATTTTGTTTATCCAATTGCCTAATTCGCATTGTAGAGTTGTAGAATTTGGGTGCCATGGGAGCTTGATAAATAATCGGCTGGGACCGTAGACATTTTGCTTAAAGCCTCATATATTAAGTCAAATATGCTTGGGGCTTTCAGGGACCTTTAAATTTTTATGCAAAACGCGTTCTGGGGACTAGGCAAATATATTTTTATGTAACTTGCATTGCTGTGTAAGAATATCGTTGTTAAATAAATGATTATCTTTAAGCACAAAAACTACAGGTTTCTGTGCGTTCAACAAGGTTAAACTTATTTTTTATAGATCAAACTTTATAACCCTCAATTCACTCTTCTATATAATTAAAAATCCGTCTGTTTTTTACGTAAAATCAAAAAAGTACTCCAAAGTTTTTTATTGTTGCCAAAATGGCTTGTTGTTTTGTAATGTATTTAGCGATCAATTAATGGACTTCTTGTTTTCAAAGTTGTACTTCTGGTAAAACTTAAAAACTATCAATTTACTCTACAACAGCATTCAAAATCCATCTGGTTTTATCGTAAATCTAAAAAACAATAGCGTAGTTTTTTGTGGCTGAAACCGGGTTTCGCACATTTTTTTTTAATCTAATTTTGTTTAGAAATATTTTACCAATTCGCACTGCTGGTAATACATTAAATCTACTTAAGTCTGTGTACGCTGAGACAGTCTTTCTCCTAAAACAAAAAACTTCAGTCAAGTTTTTGTTTTGTCTGCAAAATCGATTGTTGTTTTTTAATCTATTTTGAAGTCAATTAATCGCAGACTTCTTGCATAATTGTTTTTTACCAAGTCGATATTCTGGTAACATCACTTATTTTCTTCTGGGGAATCAAAAAAACCACACCAACGTTATTTGGTTATCGAAACTGCTTGTTGTTTTCATTTAAATCTATTTTGGAATAAATGATTTCCGGACTTATTTTCTAAACATATTTAACCAAGTGGAACATCTATTATAGAACTATTTTATCTGCAGAAAAATTTCTTTTGATTTAATGCAAATAACTACATCAATTTTTAATTTATTGCCGAAACTGGATTTTAACAAAATTTTACAATATATAATAGGATTTTTGAATCGCGGAGCTCTTGTCCAAAAATATTTACTCAAATCGAACTACTGTTCAGACTGAACTTTGAGTTTGTTTTTTTTTTGCTTAAACTGGTTGTTCAATGCTGTGAGAATGTGGGTTTTCAAACCTCTTTGTTTTGGTTAAATAAATCGTAAGACTTCTCGCCAAAATCGAACTTCTGGTAATATCTTAAAACGAACATTATTCACTCCAAAAAAGTTATGTATCCATCTGTTTCTATCCCAAATCTAAAAACTACACATAAGCTTTTTTGTTTTCGGAAAATGTGGTGGCACATTGTCCTTTTTTTTAATGCATTTTGGGATAAATAAAGCCGAGATATATATATTTTTTTAAATATCATAAACCTTAAAACCTTAAGACTACTTAATTTCTCTTCAACAAAGTTTTATGTCCGCCTGGGTTTATTCTTAAACCAAAAACTACTTCCAACTTTATTTTGTTGCCTAATCTGTTTTTTCTTATGAATGGTATCCGAATTTCGAGTCTAATAATATATCAACAAGTCGAACTCTTGATAAAACCTTAAAAACTGTTTATTTCTATATCCGTCGTTATACACTTATGCCTAAGCCAAAAAAAAAACTATACCCAAGTTATTTTAATGCGTAAACCGATAATTGTACAATTTGATTTTAAATATTTGGCAGTTTTAAATATCTGATTTCTTGTCTACTTATTACTACTACCACTTCCTATTGTAGAAAGTCTTTAAAGGCAAGGAATGAGACCAAGACACTATGGCCCAAGTCTATAATGGAAAGCCTAAAGAAGATCTTGTCGTTATAATTATTTTAAAAGTTCTTTACAGACAAAGAATATAGCCGAGATACTATGGACTAATTCTAAAAATGAAATGAAAGCCTGAAAAGGAACTTGTCGTTATCCGAACAGACTAGCTTGACTCTTGACCCAATAAATAGGCGACAATATAAAGCCAATTCTAAAATTGAAATGAAAGCCTGAAAAAGATCTTATCATCCTTAAAGACAATTTTGACGTTTGGCCCAATATAAAGCCAATTCTAAAATTGAAATTAAAGCCTGAAAAAGATCTTGTCTTTATCCGAAAAGACAATATTAACTCATGGCCCAATAAATGGGTAATATTATAAAGCCAATTCTAAAATTGAAATAAAAGCCTGAAAAAGATCTTATCATCCGTAAAGACAATTTTGGCTTTTGGCCCAATATAAAGCCAATTCTAAAAATGAATTCAATTCCTTGAAATGAAAACAAAAAAAGATCTTGTCGTTATCCGAACAGACTAGCTTGACTCTTGACCCAATAAATAGGTGACGATATAAAGCCAATTAAAAAAATGTTATGGAAGCTTGAAAAAGATCTTACAGTCAGCCGAAAAGACAACCTTTTTTTAGTCCATAAATAGGTGTCAATATGAAGCCCATGGGATAATTTTAATAGTCAGAGAAACCTAATGCCAACAAATTCACTTATTTCATCCTATAACAAGGCGATGATATAATACACTTAACCTACATGTTCCTAAATTTAAAATAAGCCTCTACATTAAAGCTTGTTTATTGTAAATATATACAAAAAATTGCTCAAAACAATAAAGTAGACTCTTTAGCACCGAACGAATCTATGACGTCAGTGGCAGCATCAAAAGATATAAAAAGAACTCAACGAAACTCAATATTACATATAGCACGTCTTGAACCTTGAAAACAGTTCTACATTTTCATTAAAAATATTTCTCAAGTTTTTTCTTTTTTTTTTTGAGATCTTTAATGGGCTTCTTCTCGTCATTAAAGCATAAAATTTTAGATATGCTCCATTTGTTTCGCTTCATAGATCTTGAATGAAGCGTAAGTTCGCATAGCTTTGTACAAACTTGTCCGATAAAATTTTGTTGAACAAGTTTTTTATGTCCAAAAATATGTAGTTGTGCTTGAACAAAAATTTCATTCATTAATTTTTTACCGCTTAATAACAGTTATAAATAATAGTTAAAAGTTGTTTAAAAAAATAAACAAATAGCTCTTATCTGGCTATATAAAGCACTTGCAATTAGTGCCCCCCCTTCAACTTTATTATGATATTTTTTATAGTTTGCGCGGTAGTCTTTTTTTTTCTTATCGACAAATGTCTCTGTCTGTTGTAGGAATCGTTATTGTTGTTGTTGTTGTCTTCATTGTTGTCGGCTTGCTTGAAAAAAAAAGAAAAAAAAATGTTTATTTATTTATATTTTAATTGTACAATACTATTGACAAACGGATTTTTAACGAATTATTGTGGCTTGTTTATATGCACGAAGCACAATCTCAAATACTCTTTAGCAGAGTATGTGGTGGCCAAAGCGCGAACTCCACTATGTCTTTGTCATATTTGGTGGCCTAACTGGTCACTCATCCGATGATATCAATCGGATCGTGGTGCTCATATCAAGGAAAAGGACTATTATGCATCCAATGAAGAGTTTCGTGTAGACAAAGAGGGCTCACCTACGCTACTTAAGTACAAAATGTGTTAATATCGCTATGGTCAGATTATACAGAAGATGGCAAGGCACCCGGCTATGATTGTGTTCGTGCCGCAGAAATTGGCAACAAAGACTTTGAGCTAGATGTTCTTGAGAAAGCTTACACAACAGAACATTAGCTTGTTCGCATTTATAAGGTTAAAAATCTGCCAAACCTTGGCATATAAAGCTTGCTCTCGACTTTTATAGTCCTATTTTTTTTAGATGCCGTTTTGTCAGCCGTAAATCCTATGTATTATTTGATTTCCCATCAAATCTTGATAGAAATTAGTTGTTAGAGCTCGAAAGTGTATTTAGAATCTCCTTATTTTGCTCTGGGTAGTATAATATGTTTAACAATTCTTCGTTAGGATTAGCAATTAGCTTGATTTTTTTTCCTGCCTGAGTTTAGTTTTTTTTTCTAAGAGGTTTCCAAGAGGTTTATTTTAATAATATAGCTTTCAAGCTGAACTGAAAAAATGTTTGCATAATTATAAAAAAAATAAAATTCTTTTCAATGGGAATAACAAAGTTTATACTTCCCAAAAGGGTTCAAAACAGTGCTTATATTGAGAAAAAAAGAATAAGTAGGTGGCGCCAGCAAAAATATCTTTTTTTTGAACACATAAATTGTTCTAATTTTGGGCAAACAGTCATTGTTTTTTATGCCAAATTGATTTTACTAACAATTGGGTTAGTTTCTTTTGTTAGTATGTTGCTACGTTCGAACTCTTTAAGTTTTTGGCAGTGCTTAGAGATCAATAGTTTGCCCCAAAGAATAGAAGTTCTCATATTCTGATGAAGCACACTTAGCGAAAACTCATAGGTTATTAAAACAAGCACATCTGAACTTGTTTTGGGTGTTAGTTAAGATGTAAAATATCGATCCTATTTAAGTACTTCTTTGGGTATCTTTGCCTTAAAAGGTTTTCTTGCGCGATTTGCATTTGGGAAATCATATCATTTTTTAACTGCTGATTCATATTAATTGAGTATTCTCAGACCCATGCTGGTAATACAACCGAGCCTAATTATTTTTAAACATTATGAAGCAAGTTGTTTTGTGAGAAATATACTAATGAATTCGCATAATTTCTTTTTTTTTCTACGTTCCTTAAAAGTACTGGGAATAGCTTGCAAAATGCTACAAGTAGTCCCATACTAGTGGAAATAATCTTTACTCTTACAAACTTTGAATTCCTTTGGAGTGAAGGCTCTCACGGGTCTTAATATTAAATTTAGTACATTTCTATCAAGTGTTTCAGGTTAGAAGTGCTCATAGGCCTATAGGGCCTCAAAGATGTGCTAATATTTAACTTAGCAAAAGTATACTTCTTTCAAGCGCTATGCTTTCAAGTCTTTAGCAGGATAAAAGTAAGTCTATGTGGCGGAATAAAATGGGCATCAGGTTCAGCAATTTTTTAGATTCTTGATTTCGCAAGAATTCTCGAGATCGACATTCACCATTTATTGTATTTATAGCTATCGATTCCATGCCTATTAACGAAATGTTACGAGTAGATAAGCCAATCTGTCTATCCATTATCTAAAGTTTAACGAGTGGAAAGCATAACATTTTTTAACTATGACGAATAGATGCTCTTCTTTATTTATAACCTATCAATTTTCCGCTAAATTTCGAGTTGTTTTACAAGTTCGAAAATTATTTTAAGCTGAATAATTAGAGTGATAATTGAAAAAATTTTAATAGATCAGTTTTTTTTTTTTTGGGTATTTGAGAAGAAGACAATCTTTCTATTTAGAAGCATTTTGGCTCTAGATCTTCACAACAAAGCAATTTTTCCGTTTATCAAAATCAAGGCCCTAGTTTCTCACTTTATTGATAGAAGCTGCAATTTTTCACAATTAAGTTGCTAATTTTCTCAAATTTTGATAATCATTTGTAACTACATTTTAATCCAACCTTGGGTAACATAGGAGAGCATTTGCCAAAATTATAAATCGTACTAAAAGAAGCCCCACTGACTGATGATAAAGTTGTTACATAAGCATATTATCATACTGGGGTACGTTGAACACTACTATAATTCTGTGCTGCTTTCTCTCTTTTAGCTGGAGGAGCATTTTTTTCAGAAGAAGCTACGAGAAACATTTAAAAATCCATAAAAATTTACAAAGTAATAAAACTGTGAATACAAAAATGGTTCTTTAGTACTAATCAATTAATTCCCATCAACAATTGTAACTCGATACTTGTAAAGAAAATTTTTGATTTCTATATGAAATTTGGCCAGTTTATAGAGGGTGATTTTTAAAGTAACTCGTTTTTAGAAATGAGGTTTTTAGGAGCTGATGCAGACATATAGCCTTGTGTAACTGTCAAATACGTTCAGCTTGGAATTAAGTTTTACCAAAAATCTACTACCAAGCGAATAGCGCTTAAAAAATATTTAATTTTATTATCAAAATACATACTCGGTAAGAAGAGAGTACTGCAGAGAAACCAGAAGCATTGCAAGAAGTACCAATGCATCTTGAAAAAGCCATTATTTAATGAGCATTAGGGACCCGATGGTTTTTTGTGAAAGATGGTGAAGTCTCAAACGTTACTGTGAATGACACGTGCTACATAAGTCGATTTGAAAGTACTATTGTCTTACAATCTGAACAGCCGTCTATATATAAGTCGTGTTGTCTATAACTTAAATAATTAAATAAATTATAACTAAAGCCTTTCTAAAAGTGTTTTAATTTAACAAGTTTTGTGACCGCAGGTAAAACAATTTAGCAAAATATTGCATTAAGTTTAATCTAAATTTAATTTTTTCATAGTTCATAAAAGTCAAGTCATAATATTTTCTCATATTTTTTAGGGCTCCCATTTTTTATTTCTAGAAGCAAGCGTAGGCACTGTAACAAGTTTTGTTGAGAAGATCATAAACATCTTACTTCTATTACACATAAAAATGCATTTGTTTTAGAAACAAACTTGTTGCTAAGATCGTTAAAAAAGAGTTTTTATTTTCCAAAAACATTTTACCAATTTTTTTACCATTTCATTTTCATTTCTAAATTTTTTCTCACGACAACAAAAATTGATAATTAAAATGTAATTTGTCTTGCTTTGGTTGGGAAATAGAGACTTAAGAGTGCTTTTGTTGAAAAATAAATACTTCGCAGACTTTTTACTAGTGCTGGCGACTACGAATCTATGCTTTTCTTCTTGATCTTCATATATCCGATAGTAGATGCCTAACTTCAAACTAATTAACAAGTACAAATCAGCTAATTACTCGTTCAATTAGTCAATGTAAACACATTTTTAACTTTTAATTGTTAATGTAAACATAGCAGCAACCAAAAGAAACTGATTTGTTAAACTAAACACATCGCAAGCTGCGCAATTCTTCATAAAGTCAAATATATCCCAAAATAGCTTGGCTTTTGTTAACTCTTTTTAGAATTCCTCTAGCGCTCATTGACTCATTTAGAAGCTGGCACCTTTTATTGTATTTTTTTTTTTGCGTTTTTTGCCAACAATGCTTTTGTTATTATAAACAAACAATAACAATTGTAGTAATTGTTTGGCAACAATTTTAAATAAAACAAAGCAAATTTAAAAAAAAATAATGAATATCTTTTAAATATTTTTTGTTTTAACTCAAACATAGCAAAGTTGTGTTTGGTTACCACAAATCAAATTGAATTCATGAATAAATTGTGTTTCGACATTGAGATGATGGAAATCTGTATTCATCTGAAAAGAGTTGTCACTATTAGAGCAATTATGATACGAACTGGCTAAATTAAGTTTAAAAATATTTAAAATAAATTTTGCTGTAATTGTAACAATAGAGGAGAAAGGTCTTATTCCCTAATAGGTTCGACTGGCCGAGTTCCAGGAATCCCACTCAAACTCTTATATGCGAATAATTTTCATAAATTTTTACAAATTTTAAAATAGTTTTTGTAAATTTTTAAATAATATTTATACATTTTTAAATAATTTTTGTAATTTTTTAAAAAAATTTTGTACATTTTTAAATAATTTTTATAAATATTTTAAAAATTTTTAAAATAATTTTTAAATAATTTTTATAAATTTCTAAATAATTTTTATAAATGTTTAAATAATTTTTAAATATTTTAAAATAATTTTGAAAAATTTTACTACAAAAAGTTAATGATAGAGTTCGAAAACGACGAGTTACTCTAGAAGGAATGATGATAGAAATTTTGTTCAGTTGTGTATTAGAGTCAATGAGATCGAGTAGACGCTTCTGCGATCTTTTAGAGAAGGTAATTTTAAAGGCAAAGTCTGCATGTATAGGACGGCAAACGAATGTTGGGATCCCAGTTTAATCCCCGAAGAGCAAATATTAAAAATTGTGTTTGAACGGACCAGAAAATCTTCATAGTGATCCTACTTTTAGTTCTTTTCATACGTTTGACATAATAACTTATAAATGAATACAGGTTTTATATAAATTTCAATATTTTGCCTCATAATTCAATTGTGAAACATGCGATTTCGGGTTTGCTTATCATGAGCTTGATTTTAAAATATCTAAACAACAAACTGCTACTTAGATGTAAAAACTGTTTGATCTTCACAAAAATCAGCTATGATTTCTAAGATTTTAAGAAAATGTTATTCCGAATTTGTTTTCTAAAATACGAAGCCTTATATAAGCTTTAAGTAAGAATGCTACAATAATCTTCTTATTAAGCTAAAAATTTTAACGAAACTATGAAATACTGCCTAAGAAAACGGGTTGAGCTTTTACAAATTATTCTTTTTTCTAGATTTTTGTAAATTTCTAAACAGAGCTCCTTTGCGGAATACAAAGCTTCAAATGAGTATTAAGCTGAAAGATTCTTATAATAATCTTTAATAACTAATTGAAAATATTTATCGAATCAAAGTAGCAATTTAGAGATAAAATCTGTTTGAGCTTCATTAAAAAATCACTTTTTTTGCCAGTTGTTTAGAAATTGCTTTAATAATTCCTTTCCTGAATTAAGCTTTAAATAAAAATTCCGCATTTTACTTATATTTTGCTCAAGATCTTTTTAGAAACTTCTAAATGCTATCTAGAAATTACAACTGGGTCTTCATTAAAAACGAATAAGCGTTTCCTACAAATTTTTTATTCAGCAATTGAAAGTAGTAAGTTTCTTTCAATCAAAAGAAAAAAATATATAAAAAATATTACAAAGCTTCAAATGAACATTAAATAGAAAGCTGCAAGATTTTTCTACCGTAATTAATTCAAAATCTTTATCAAATCTACAAAATGCTGCTAAGAGATAAAAACTGGTTGATCTTCATTAAAAAATAATTTGTTTGTCAGAATTTTTGTTATTTTTCATTTCCTTTCCGAAACGCAAAGTTTATAGAAGATAGAAGATTAACATAATTAAAATCATAGTCGCGTCAAAAATTAATTCATCTCCTTGCAGCTCAAGCTAGAGATTTGAAAATAAGAACTTTTCTCTTTGAGTAAGGTTTAGCTGGAAAAATATCATTATATCGCGTATAAAATTAGCAAAAATAGAAACCTCTTCTGGTTTTTGCAGTATTACATCTTTTATCTCTACCACCACGCACAGTTTAAAATAAAATCGATGCCTTGCAGCTGCAAGCAAAGTTAGGGTATTCACGCTGCGCCTTATCTCAAATCGCATTTTTTAAATTCGATATACTTGTTGTTGTTGCTCGCTCGTGTGTGGGGCATTCGGAAGTGGAAATTGTTGTCGTCGTTGTTGTTGTTGTTTTTGTCGGATTTTGTTGTTAATGTCGTTATGCATCGCGTTACGCTCCAAAGCCCGACACGCTCATTCCCTACCCCCCGGTGGCCACAGAGGTCAACGGATTTAAATATCAACGACACATGTGCAACATCTCAGATGCTGCAAGCAACATTGACAGCATCAGCGCTAGCGTCGACTGCGCTGCCACAGTGAACGCACGCCTCGCGAGCAGCAGGCATGCGTGTCCGTCACTCTGTCCGTGCGTCCGTCCGTCACGTCGGTCAACAAATCTCGAAAGTGTCTGTCGTGACTGCCGCCTGCAAACATTTTGCTTATTTTTAGCAAAAATTGCACAAAAATACATTGCACTCGCTGTTGTCGCATGCGGCGGGCCGTGCTTTTTTCGTTAAAATTGCATTAAAACGTACGCAAAAAATTTGCAAAATAAAAAAGATATCTCTACTATATAAATATTTTTTTTATATATACAAAAAAAAAAAACAATCAGCTTGAGTTTTGCATTTTAATGCGACGGACGCGCAGTTGAGGAAAACTTTTGCGCACAATTAAAACATAATGTGACCAAATTTGGGGTGTTTGCGATGATTCACGATTTGTGTCGGCACTTAATATGGGAAAATGTGATTTTGATTGATGTATTTGAGTAGGCGGGAGGGGCGGCAATTCGTACAGATTTAACGGCAATATTTCCGCTTATTTAAGTTTGCCGTTTTACTTAATTTGTTTTAAAAAAACAATGCCCATAAAAAAGCGCTTGCGATAATGAAATACATACACTGGCAAGTGTAAGTTTTCGCACAATGTAAAAATATGAAGAAATGTATCTCAAAGTTTGGTGTTAAAATAAATATTATAATAGACAATTATTGCTAGATATTGTAAATTAATCATAAATATACCGATAATAAATAGGCAGGTCGCTGGTTCGATTTTACCCAGCATTTGTCTAGCACTGACATAGCTAGCAAATAAAACGACGCTTTTTATCTACGAAAATTTCTATTAATCAAAGACACTACCTAACGGATTTGGCTATAAACTGTTGGTCCCTGTTCTCTTCGAACAGCTTTTAATAGAGATATCTCTATGCTCCAACTTTGGAGCGATCATCATAGTCGAGCGATCATCATTTTTATGCCAATATTAGATTTAATTTCAATATCTTAAATATCTTAAATATATTTTTACCACTAAAACTAAAATACACGCTATAATTGTGTTTGTTTATTTCTCCGAATGAGATACTACTATTTTTTTTGTTTACAGTTCGCATAAAATCTTAAATAAAATAAAAATAAAATCTTAGATATTAGATTGCAAGATTTTAGTACATCGAGCTCGAGCTGTTCGATGCTCTCAGCCAAACGACCACAAAAACTAATGCACAAAAACCTATACGACGCTTTTAACAGAAGAATGACTCAGTTTTTGAGGATGCTTGTCACAACGAATTAATATTGCCCGAGGCTCTTCAACAAATAATAAGAACTTGTTGGATTGGTTTTTATCTTATAGTTTTAATTGACCGGCATAAAAAATAAATCAATTTTTTGCCCTTGACTATTGTCATTGCTTCAAAGGAGTATAAAGATATCTTTATCAAAAGCTCTTCGACGAGAACAGTGTCCTAATTGATAGAGATTTTTCTAGGTAAATAGCGTTTATTTGCTAGCCATACTACTGCTAGGTAAATGCGTACCAATGCTGCTGGAAGAAATCCAACCACAGAACTTGCGATTTAGATGCGAGTGCGCTACCATACGCTACTGAGGCCCACCTTCGTTCTAAATTCTATGTATCGTAAGCTTTTAGGCACATTTTCACCCACCACATGTTTTATATTATAACTTTTTGATAACCAATACCGCTGGCACCTCGGTCTCCGTGTTTCTACCTTCTTGGAAACCTCGACGCGCTCATTGGTCAGATTCTTGTCCTAACCGACATTCGCTAGAGAGAGTGGCAGATTCTCGCTACTGTGTTGGCCCGACCCGAGCGTGTCAATGCGTCTTTTGTGACAGCCACAGGTGCAGCGCCATCCGGCCTAAGTGCCGTCACCTACACTATACCGCATACGTATCCTCTGGGTTTGGGGATCATCGCTGCTGTAAAGCAAAAGTTCTTAATCAAACATATTTCTGGCCTGCCAAAGAACAATGGGTTTGCATTTCCAAAACGGGTATAGGCAGCGATTGCGATAAAAGTTTAGCAAAGAAAAGTTCATAATCAAGCAATTTTTGCCCTGCCGAACTAAGCTGGGATCTCAGACCCATAACTGCTAAACAATATGGGATAACAATTTAGAAAAACCTTCCTATTGCAAATATTTCTATGACAAACTCGCAAAGTTTCTAAAAAATGATAAAGCTACAATTTCTCGATTTTAGTTCTTAAGCATTTCAGTCCTAATATTATTTTCACTTAAGTTCGTCATTTTTTATACTGTGCACAGACTTATGCCAGCAAGTGTCGACTGCGTTCTAAGTGTAAGCTATTTCATAGACAACATTTTTAAAGCAAAAACCTGCCATAAAAATAGTTATTATAACGTTTATAATAAGATGAAGCTGGATTTCTATAAGATATTGCAATAAAAGCTTTTGTTAGTAAAGCAATTTGTGAAATTGTTATTGCCGTAAAATTGCAGTTTTTAGCACATTGGCCGAAACTATTATTAATTGGTTAAGCTTGAATAAGCCAAGAAAGAAAATATTTCAGATACTTGGATATATAATGGGAAACGATCAGTTGATAGTTTTGTGATTTTGAATAGAACTACAGAACAAGAAGAATATTGTCGTTTATGTGCTCTGCCAGAAGGAAGATATGCGGAATACAATAGCTTTTAAAAAAGCTATTGTATATTCTTTAAAAGAGGATTTTTTTTAGAACTTAAAATCGTCGTGGATTACGATCATTCTATAAATATTTTCTTCTTGCTGTACCAAACTTAAGCAAATTAAAAAATTAATATGCCAAATCTTTCGAGTTACAATTATAAAGGGTGATTTTTTTTGCATTTTGTAACTTGCACATCTAGTAGAGAGTATGCGCTCACTGACTTGTGTACGATTTTACTTTTTATCATAGAATTGCTGCTATTGCGCATTATTATTTACTCAGTTTGTATACTTCAAATCATTCACGTCTATAAAGGGCGTTTTTTTCTGTGTTTTTATTATACAACTGCCTTTTCGGTGCATTAATATTTACTTTGACTTTTCATTCTTCAAAACAAACATGTCTATAAAGGCGGTTTTTCTGTGTTGTTGATCTTTTCATCATAGACGATGATATTTAAAACGCAGAACTTATAGTTATTTATACTAAAATTCTACAGCTGAAACATGTCGTTTTCAATGTTTATTTTAGTATAATGTTGTGGCCTGTTTTTTAAAAAACTACTATATTATTTAAAGGTACGATTTATTCTATTATTATTTCATTAGAAAACGCAAAAGGCTTTGCGCTCTGGATTGGTTTTTTTCAGTTTTTCCAAAAATGTAGTTTTAGGGCAATAAGTTTGAAGCACTTATTTATTACCATCTAACTATTTAGCTTCGTATATTCAGCTATTTGCATACAATATAGTTTTATTTGAATGTTATTTTATAATATATCGTAATATAGTATTAAGTACAATCCTATGAAATACTAAAAACAAGAAGAGTATTAAGACATCGCCTCTAATTCCTACAAGTAAGTTACTTACATGCATACCTATAAATGTAAAGTTCCTACATCCAAGATCTTCTATCAAAGTTTATTTAAGTTAAAACAATTAAGAAATACCCAAGGGCAAAACATAATTTTGTTTCTCTAAGTTGGGATATTGCTTATTATGAAGATTTGAAAGCTCTTTATTTTTTGTGAAGGAATCCATGTTGTAGGTTTTCTCTTAAGTATCCAAGAAGTTGCTCACTGAGTGAATATAGAAATTTAAATGACTTAAGAACCATACCTCTAACAATGCATTTTGAAATAAGTCACGAAAACTTATCATACGGTAATACTATCAAAATAATAAATGTTCTATTCGAGAATTGAAATTCCAACGAGCGACATTTCCCGAAATTCCACTACAATTTTTAAAACTTAAGATTTCGATTTAAGTTCAATGAATTTTATTCAACAATCCCTTTTTCTTGTGATCAATATATTCATCTATGGCAACGTCCACGACCTTGCCACTAACCTTGGCCATTTTCCAAAAGTAAATGGCAAGATCGACCAAAAAGCCTTTGGTAATTTCCTGAGATCCACTATCTGTGAGTATGGCCTCATAATCCGCATTGGTCAAGCCCGTTTCGCTTTGTTTGTTCAAAAGCAGCGGATTTTTGCTGAACTGTAAGCAGTTCACACACATTATAAAAATAGTCGAAAGATTCATATAGACTTTTGAAGCTTACATCTTGAAAAATATTTGTCCACATCTGATCTTTCTCTTTAATGTCCTTGACCTGTATGGCTTCCCTCAAGCGTGCCACATAGGCGTCAATATCTTGTGCGCGCTTAGTGTGTGCGCCCAGTTTGCTCTTAACTCTCGAGAAATAATCAATCTGTGTTTGGAATAGATTGTTCAGCAGCTTCTCCGTCTCTGCCTGAGCCTCCTTGTCTATGCTATCCAGTACCGCCTCGACTTTGCTGGGTGGCGGTGTTGTAGTGGGCGCAGCATAGATTACCACACACTGATTTTGAAAGATACTACTAAGATCTAAATAGTTTTGGTTTTATGTGAGACTTACCTGCACTAGCAGCATCAAACCCAAAATTCTCAATGCCATCCTGTAATATTTCCAAACTGGTAAACTGAAAGTAGAATAATGCGTGCTGCTCGAAGAATTGTTTACTTTTGAATAAACTTTAAAAATATTCGGAATCTTTAAGATGCTGCTCAAACTGCCTAAGCGCCGCTTATCAGCCCACACTGAAGGTTTTTTTTTCACAGCTTAAATAAATCTTTATTTAATTGCTTGGAAAATAATTATGTTGATAATGGCGAGACTTTTATTATACTAGCCGATCGGCTGACACCAGAACCAATAATATTTTAAAAAATATTAATAAAATTTTTGCACTTGAAAGCGTTTTTTTTGTTGTAGTATTATGCATGCTCTATAAACATAACATAAGGGGTCTTTGGAATGTGTGTCACCGAAAGAGTTTAATTAATTTAATTTTATAGGAATTTCTACGATAAATTTTGTTGGTAACCCTAAAAGGTTTCTTTGCCATCTGTCAATATTTACCTCAAGTTATTCTGTTGCTGAAGTATTTTTATCCAAACCTTTTTTAATTACCAATTTTTTAACAAGTTTCCTAGCTTCAGAAATAAATCTAGAGCTTGTTTGTTGACACAATTTTGTCAAATGCAAGTTGACAGAGTTATCCGAGAGATCTGAGAAAACTTTTCGCAAAGTTAATGGAAAGTATAAAGCGCTTTATTGTATCTTAATCTCTTTTTAAAGTTTCGGGCTTCGCAAATCTAGCATATGATTAGTTCTGGATTAGTTCTATTTATCTAAAATACACACCTTCATAAAAAGTTAATACTAAACCAATTATATATTGTTCTTTACAGGTAAGTTGATCAGGCAATTAATCGTTTATTTTGCTTAAAAGCGGTAAGAATATTCACACCCAATCAGATATTTTTTAGAACTCTACTTTAAGCAGTCTCTAAATATTCTATTGAGGTATTCCACGCAGATAAATTTTCATTAAAAAAGTTATACTTGTAAACAGTTTTCAGATATTCTCTTGCAGCTTTCCACTAAAATACATTAATTAGAAAAACTCTTCTTTCAACATCATCTTGAAAAATCTTTATCTCAATTACTTTGCTTAAAGACGGTAAGAATATCCTGACCATATCAGCTCAGATACATTTTTATTAGACAAAATCAATTTAAAACCAACTTTTGGAATTCTTTTCTTCAGAAAAAGTCGACTTACGGCCGTATCTCGAAATTCTTAGAAAAAATCGGCAGATGATGAGATGGTATCCGTTCAGATACATTTTTGTATAGACAAAATCAACTTAAAAGTCAACACTTGGAACTCTTTTCTTCAAAAAAAGTCGACTTACGGCCGTATCTCGAAATTCTTAGAAAAAATCGGCAGATGATGAGATGGTATCCGTTCAGATTCATTTTTGTATAGACAAAATCAACTTAAAAGTCAACACTTGGAACTCTTTTCTTCAGCAAAAGTCGACTTACGGCCGTATCTCGAAATTCTTAGAATAAATCGGCAGATGATGAGATGGTATCTCGAAATTCTTTGAAGCTTTACATCCCAAATTTATTCAAAAATAAATAATATATATATATATATATAGTCTATCTTTTTTTTTCGTAGATTGCATTTCTGTCTTCATTAACATTTTTTTTATTAATTTATATAATATTTCCCAGTGATGGGAACAAGCGTGTTTTGTAGCTCTTTAAAATGGATTTTCGAAGTCATTTCAGTTAATAGCAGATATTTATATATCAAAAATTCAAACTACAGATCCTGATTGAATGAAGCCTTGTAGAAGGATTTACGAAGTATTAAAATTGTCACAATATCTACGTAATTAACTGAATCTCCCTATTCTCAGGTTGGGCTAATAATGAATTTCGTTTTCTACACCCACACAATATAAACCTTTTCAAAACAATATAATTATAGTTGGTTCCTTTCTGACACTAAAACCATCATACCATTTTTATCAACGAACTAAAATTTTTGATTTTTGAAGTATGTGACGCCAAATTCGGGACTCCAATTTTGCAGATATCAGAGTTCTTAGCCCACAAAAATACCCTGTCTGAAGTTGAGATATTATTGTTAGATCTTAATTTCGGAACATGGCATCAAAAATAGTGCAGGTAGTTGTATCTCAAAAAATTGCTAAACATCAGAGTTCTTAGCTCGCCAACAAAGCACAAATTCCTCGCAAAATGTTTTTCTTTAATTCAGAACTAAAAGTCAGAAATCGTGGAGATATTTGAACCTAATAAAAAAAGACCCTCAAAAAATTGCTAGTTGTTCCCAGCCTACCAGAATACCTTTATTCACTGTTTGTTCTTCAATTCGGAACCAGGAAACAAAAGTCTTGTACATTATGGAACCCAATGGTACCCGAAGCAATCAAAGAAAATTGTTTTTAAAACCGATATCAATTTGCTCAATAAATTATCGGTTTAAATGCTTCTGAAGATCGTCTCAATTTTTCAGGAGAAATAAATACAACTCCGTTCATTATGATAATCAAGTACTAAGTTTTTTTAAGGTTAAAAAAAACACAGAAAAAGCACGATTCTTTTATTAAGCAAAATTAAGTGATTAAATTTTTTGCTTCTTTTTGGGTTAAAATTAAATAATTATATGGGATATTATTATTAATGTTGCATGAGGTTACCCTACCAATTCAAAAGAGCAAAATTCGCAATTTTTTATCTACTCTTCCAGCATTTTAGTTGAAATATGAAAAATATTTGCATACTTGACAAATAAGCCATATATTTATGTAGAATCAGGGTATACCTTTGTCGGTCATTCTTTTCACGGCTTCAAAATTGTTTTCCTATTAAATATTATTCTTATTTTTTTTTTTTTGGTATTTTTTTCGTGTAGCTGTTGCATCAGCAAATAATTTTTTTATGCAGAAAAAGTAAATGAAATATATTTTGATTAGGTTTTTTGAAGAGAAAGCATTTTGTTTGGTTTGTATTATCAACTGCAGAGAGGAATTTTAAAGCCGTGTTCTGAAATTTGTTTTTAATGAAAAAATGCTAAAGAATTTTTATTTAAACTTTTTTTTTTAAGCGAAAAATTAGCTTTTCAGATCATTCCAGTTGCGGGCATAATTATCGTTCTATAGAGACCTTTTTAACTTGCAATTGCTCTTTGAAATGCTCAGGAAATTGTTTGTAATTTCTTAGATTTGTAGAGCAGAGAGTCAGAATGTAAATGAGTTGACCAATGCGAAGTCTATTTGGAATAGTTATATCTATTCTCCATAGTGAAACATCAGATCGATTAAATGCATTGGTGCTATCGGTCACTATATTTCGATTCGAATCTTAACTACGCCGACCTACCGGTGATGGAGTAATAATTTATGTTCAATAATTCTATCATTAATATTACTATATTTATTATAACTATTATTTTTGATTATCATTCTTATTTCCCTTTTTATTCTTATTTCGATTATTATTTCTATATTCTTATTTTGATTATTATTCTTATTTGGATTATTATTCTTATTTCGATTATTATTCATATTTCGCTTTTTATTCTTATTTCGATTATTATTTCTATATTCTTATTTTGATTATTATTCTTACTTCGATTATTCTAATTTCGATTATTATTGGGGCACAATAAACACATGGTGGTCGCAGTGCCGAAGGGCGTAGGTCCACCCTCGTTCTCATACATGACATTCGATTATTATTCTTATTTCGATTATTATTTCTATTTCGCTTATTATTCTTATTTCGATTATTATTTCCATATTCTTATTTTGATTATTATTTTTATTTTGATTATTATTCTTATTTGGATTATTATTTATATTTCGATTATTATTCGTATTGCGATTATTATTCTTATTTCGCTTATTATATTTTATTTCTATTATTATATCTATATTCTTATTTTGATTATAATTCTTATTTGGATTATTATTCTAATTTCGATTATTATTCATATTTCGATTATTATTCTTATTTCGATTATTATTCATGTTTCGCTTTTTATTCTTATTTCGTTTATTATTTCTATATTCTTATTTTGATTATTATTCTTATTTGGATTATTATTCTTATTTCGATTATTATTTCTATATTCTTATTTCGATTATTATTCTTATTTGGATTATTATTAGGGAACAATAAACGCATGGCGGTCGCAGTGTCGAAGGTAGTAGGCCCGTACTCGTTCATACATGACATTCGATTATTATTATTTCGATTATTATTATAAATCGTATATTTTTTTCTTAATTTTATTATATAATTATTATTTTTTTTGTGGAAATGTTGTCTATCTTTCAAGAAAGTCAAGTCAATTTATGTAGGAATACTATAATACATTCAGAAAGGTATCTAGGAATGCCATCAATTGACGAAAAATTTGCACAAATAGAGATTTTCAGCCGTAAAAATATTAAACGATTTCTATTCAACTTCCCTCTTTATTTAATTCTATAAGATTTTTTCAGAGCCATGCTTCTGCGCTATAAAAGAGCACGGGCAGGATGAACGTCTGGTAGAACGTTAATTTTGTAGATCTACGAGAGGCCTCTCTTAAACATTGGCTAGTGTGATTCTTCGCTTAATCTTCAGGCCAATTTTATTGTCGGTGTTCATATATTTATACAAAAGATACACAAATTATTTAATGTCTCTTGTACTGATTTATGTATTAAAATAAAATTCAAACGCGTTCACTTCAGAGAGTTGATATCATTTTTAAATAGTTGAAAATTTATGAGTTTGCACCAAATTATTGTAACGATCTGTTGAAAAAATAACATACAGCTGCCTTATTTAGTACTACGAAATGATAAGTTTTAATTAAAGTTGGGCTGAAAATTTAGTTTTTAGCTTATAAATTGCTATTTAGCTGCAGCATTAGGAAATATCATAAAAATTTTCAACTTTTTGGATCATCTCATCAAAACTAGTTTAAAATTATGCCAGATTTGTGTAAATATAACAGTTTGCAGCTATAACTGGCATACGCCACTGAACTAAGCGTGCGCTGCAAAGTATGCCACAGTTTTGTTTTAGTTTCTGCCCAAAAGTATGCAACATTTGTTGCGCGCGAAAACTACTTCAAACAGCCATTGAGGAGCGCGCACACTCAATCCCCCCCTCAGCGATTATGGAACGCGTATTGTGCTTATATTTCAGATTAGATTTGAAATCTTTATACATTTTTGGACTTTCCTGCCTGCTTAACGCTCATAAAACCATTGAATTAGACCCATAATAATAACAATAACTAAATAAATATTTACCAAGTCATATAGGTTTTTATTTTAAGCGCAATTACTTTATGGATACCACTAATTGCTACCACCACCCCCTGTGATCAGTGCTATCAGTTCCGACAAAGTGCGTTCGCCAATTAATGAGTTCAATACGGGCGTTACAGCTGCATCGATATAATCCGCAACATAATCGGTATTATCATTCACGCTCAGCGTTATAAATTCCTCAATAACATCGTTCATCTTGCGATTTAGTATGCGATATTTGGATAAATTCTCAATGTTGCTGACCACATTACCCACGCTGAAGTAAATCTTTAGCTCCTTGACGCTCACATAATCCGCTATGATGCCTGTGGTGTACTTCATCACACCTTGCACATTGAAATCTTCCAAGGCCAAAAAGGCGCCACCATCGCGATGCATGCGCAGATTACTGCCCACATCGGTTGTATACTCGGTGGTCACATTCAGGCTGGCAAAGTTGAAGTTAAAGTTAACGCGACGCATGAGCACATTGACTTTGAAATCAATAATCTCGAATTCGTTTAGACCGTGCACGACCACATTGTCCACCTCGCCGTGGGCGCTGAATGTACCGCTTTCCAAGTCGAAATCTTTGTGTTTGATTTGCAGCGGTGCCATGGGTGGTATGCCCAGCTCTGGCCAACCTTCTTCCATTTGCACCTTCATCTCCTCCAGCTTATCTACGCATATGCTGGAGATGGAACGACCTTGTGCTGCGGGGGGAACAAATAAAGTTGTGGCTTTAGCTTGTGTGCTGGCATCCTTCAAAAGCTTCAAACTTACCTGCCAGCGCTACAGGCGTTTGCGCTGCCTGGCTTTGGGCAAAAGCCAAGATAACCACAAAGAGTGCGTATAATTTCATTTTCTTCAAAGACACGTTAGTTCACTTGGAACAGCTGGGAGCTACTATCGTGCGCTTGGCAGAAATCGAAGTACTTATATAGTTTTGATTTTAAACCTAATGTAATCTATATGTTCGTAGTGATAAACACTGGGAGGCCTGACGGAATGCTCTTATACGGAATACGGAATAAACTTTTTATAATTTAACACATGTTCTATATTAAGGGGCAGATAAAGAGTATACAGATTAGCGGTGGCGCTAATATTTTGACCACAATTGTGAAGGTTGTAGAGAAAGTAGTTGGGGTATTTAGCAGTTGGGAGTGCTTTTAGAGGTAACTTTTGAAGAGCAGACTTTTGGAGTGCAAGTTCTTGAAGCAGTTGTTGCAGTAAGTAAGGGAACTGCGCAAGATAAGGGACTATATGAAGTAGAGTTCATCTACAAAGAATTAAGTCATTCTAGTAGAAGATGGAAAAATTTGAAAAAATACGCGTCTTGCACTGTTCCTTGTGGGAAGTGAATAACTTTGATGAAGTAATTCTACCAATAGATAATCACCTCCTTAAAGTTCTCATCTTGAAACAACTGTAGCAGAAAGTCAAAGCAACAACATTGCAAGATCAGGAAGCACCATGTATGTGGATTGTCAAGATATGAAAAATATAAGGAAAAAAATGTTAGAAAGTGAAAGTGATAGTGACTTTGGGAGGAATCCTATCCTGTTCGAGGAAGCGGGCTGCCTGCGGCTCGAGTGCATTAGGTTTGCCGGCGGAGGGACTGGGGTTGTCACAGGCTGGGGCAGAGGTAGTTGGCGTGCCTTGTTGCATGCTGTAGGCCTAGACATGAGCGGTATGCTCTGTGTCGGCAGGATGTGCACGACACAGCGTCCAAGTCTTCTGTCATGTCCCGCGAGCACACCAGACACACCCTCCTCCGGGGACCTGGATTACTCTCTACGTCACCGGCGCATAGGACTAAGAGACTGGATATGCAGGCCGGGCTTGCATATCCAGCGGAGAAAAAAATAAGTTAAAAGAGAAAAAAAAGACATACATTTGTGTTCCTGAGTTAGAGTTGATGTGGCAGTCCTTGGGCAGGCTGGGGCCTGCGTCGGTTTCGGTTTGTAGAACCGACTGCCGTGGGAACCGTTGCAAGATGAGGTGGATATCTTTCTAGAGAAAGATACTTACTTCTGAAAAGTTCCTGTCTTGGCCTGTTTCTTCTGCTAGTGGAAGTAAAAGTTTTTAAAGCAGATGTAGCAGGAAGTAAGGGAACTGAGCAAGGTGTATTTTTTTAGAAGTGGATATCTTTGATGAAATAGTTTCAGAAGTAGATAGTTCCGGAAGTAGATGGAAGTAGCTCTAGAACTAGTTGGACAACATGAAAAGTTGCAATGAACTTAAAAGGTGTTAGCAGTGCGACAAAATTAAGTGGACAAAGTGATATTTGCGGACAACATAAAGCTTAGTTAGAGTTCTTCAAGAAGTGTCAGTTTGTGATTAGATATAATAGTTAAAGATGTAGCAGAAATTAAAGCAACAGTGCAGGAATTTTTTCAAAAGAGAATATCTTTGGTGACGTTATTCTAAAAAAAGATATCCTCCCCCTGAAGAAACTCATCTTGCACTGTTCCTTGTACTAGTAGGAGTACCAATTCTTTAAATATCAAATGTAGCAGGAGGTAATGGATCGTTGCAAGATGATGTTTTTCAGAAATGGATGTCTTTGATGAAGTTCTGAACAGGATGGCCAACTTGGAAAGTTCAAATGAGATGCTTTTAGTAGTGCGACAAGATGAAGTCGATTAAGGAATATTTTATGACAAGATGATGCTTGGTAGGAAAAAGTCCTTCAAGAAGACTCAGAAATATTTGTCTAAAATTTAATAAGAAGTTGTCGAGAGAGAGAAGTATTTGAAATAAAGCTATCCAAAAAAAAGTCTTCTTGGAAAAATCTATTCAAGGTGAATGATATGAGCACGATTAATTATAATAATTCTCTTCAGAATGAAGAAGCTACACAGCTTGCTGATCTAGTCAAAGTTATTTTAAGAGCATTCCATAATAATGATTTTAGAAGTATCTGCCCTGAATGAAATTGTTATATATAAGATTAATTGTCATTTAAAGGGTACTACAAAAGCAGCTGAACATAATTAGTTGGTCTTGCAGCCTATATTTAAAACAAAGAGTGCATGGAAGAGTATGTCCCAAAAAAAGATAATCCAGATATATTGGAAGATTGTTATTGAAGGTTTTGCCCGAGTTGAAATAGTGGAAGAACAATAGTTGTATTGTATATTCTTTGCTAACATATAGTATTCCTAAGTGAAGTAGTAGCTCAAGAAGTAATTGATTAATTTGCAAAGGTATCTTTCCAAATAACCACCTAGGATCAATTGGAAATATCAGTACTCTAGCAAAGTGAAGTGATTTTAGAAGTACCAAATCAAGATCTAGTATGTACTTAAAACCTCTTCTCAGTTTGAAGTTGTTTTCTAAGTAGCAGTATAAGAGCAAACATGCTCAATAATAGGTGTCCAGGATGACGTAGCTGCAGGTGCTGCTCCAAAATTTGAAGTATACTTATTATCACATTAATACAAACTGAAGTAGCTCCTAAAGAGGTTTCAAGTGGAAAATGTGCAACATAATATAGCTCTGAAAGTAGTTACCCAAAATGATGGAGTTCTAAAAGAAGTTTTCCATTATGAACTTTTCTTAAAGTGGTGAAGGAAGCTGAATTTTTTAAAGAAGTAGGAGTAGACCGAGGTGTAGAAGTATTAGAAAAAGTTTTAGTGTTTATAGAAATAGATACAAAAGTAGGAGTAGTGGAAGTGGTAGTAGAGAGACTAGTAGAGTGTTATTAGAATTAGCAGTAGAGGTTTCAGAAAAATTGTAGAAGTTGTAAAAAATCAGGAGTATTAGCAGTAGTAGAAATAAATAAAGATGTAGTACTGAAAGTAGTAGTAGAAAGTTATTAGTTAATATGGTAGTAGTAATAGTACAAATAGAGAAAATAGTAGTAGTAGTGGAAGAGGGTAGTGAAAAGAAGTATAAGTATGATAGTAGAAAGGGGATGGTAGTAGCAAAATCGGAAGAAGCTGTAAAATATGTAGTAATAGAAACAGAAGGTAAAGTGGTTGTAACAGAAATAACAGAATTCGTAGAAATAGTATTATAAGATAGTAGAAAAAGCAGGGAAAATTGTAATAGAAGCGGTAATATAGGCGATTTTAGAGACAATAGTAAAAGTGGTAGTAGAAATAGTAGGAGTCGTAGAAGTTGTTAAAGAAATATTAGTGGTACAAGTTTTAGTAGAAATAAAAGTAAACTTGTAAGTAAAAATAGTAAAAGAAGTAGTAATAATTGTAATACTAGAAGTAGTAAAAGTAGTAGTAAAAGGAGCAGTAGTAGCAGAGATACTACAAGCAGTTGTAGAATTAGCAATTGCAGTTTAAGTACTAGACGTAGTAGTAGAATTGGTAATAAATGATAATATAAGAAGCAGTACAAATTATAAAATAAGTAAGATTGATGTAATAGTAAAAGTTATAGAGAGTAGTAGTAGTAGAAGCGGTGGTAGAAGTAGTAGTAGATGTGGTAGTAGTAGTAGAAGCGGTAGTAGAATTAGTAGAAGTGGTAGTAGAAGTAGTAGAAGTGGTAGTAGAAGTAGTAGTAGATGTGGTAGGGGAAGTAGAAGTGGTAGAAGAAGTGGTAGTAGAAGTAGTAGTAGGAGAATATAAGTATAGTAGTAGATGGGGTAGTAGAAGGTTATACATAGAGGGAAAAGTACAAGTTATCAAAGATGTAGAAGATATAGTACTAGAAGTAGTAGAAGCGTAAGTAGTAGAAGTAGTAGAAGCGTAAGTAGTAGAAGTAGTAGAAGCATAAGTAGTAGGAATATTAGAAGCATAAGTAGTAGAAGTAGAAGAAGTAGTAGAAGTAGTAGAAGTAGTAGAAGGAGTAGAAGTAGTAGAAGTAGTAGAAGTAGTAGAAGTAGTAGAAGTAGTAGAAGTAGTAGAAGTAGTAAAAGTAGTAAAAGTAGTAGAAGTAGTAGAAGTAGAAGAAGTAGTAGAAGCATAAGTAGTAGAAATTGTAGAAGTAGTAGAAATAGTAGAAGTAGTAGAAGTAGTAGAAGTAGTAGAAGTAGTAGAAGTAGTAGAAGAAGTAAAAGAAGTAAAAGAAGTAAAAGAAGTAAAAGAAGTAAAAGAAGTAAAAGAAGTAGAATAAGTAGAGGAAGCTATAAAACAAGTAGTAGTAGATATCATATTAGAAGAAGAAGTAGTAATGGAAGTGTAGTCAAAATAGTAGTGGAGGGTAGTAAAAAAAGATGACTATCGATTCCGAGCGAACCATGAGCTGGACTATCCCATCCGTGCGAACCATGACCTCTACAACGACATAGATATCGTCTAGCGTAATACGCTACAACTTCTGCATTAGCTTGACCATGTCATTCGTATGGAGAAAGACGCTCCAGCAAAGAAGGTTTTCGTTGCGAAAGTCGACGAAGGTAGCCGGAGGGGACGACCTAACATCAAATGGAAAGACCAAGTGGGGGAGAGCCTGACTTCACTTGGTGTGACCAGCTGGAGAAGGCGAGCGAGAATTAGTTGGGTCGGCTGTAACCCGATAAAGGGTTGTAATACAAGTAAAGTAAAAAAAGTAGTAGAAGAAGCAGTAGAAATTTAAAAAGAAACCGAAGCAAAAAAGTAATAGTAGATGTAGTAGTAGCAGTTGTAGTTATTTTAGTAGTAAAAGTAGTATTGGAACCGTAGCACAAGTAGAAATAGAAGTAATTCTACTTAAAATTGAAAGGTAGTACAAGGAGGAGCTGAAAATTAAAAAAAAAACTTCTAATAGATAGTGAAAGCAAATGTAGTAGTAGTAGTCTGGAATGAGTATCAGTTGAATTTAAGAAAGCAGTAAAAGTAGTAGTAGTAGTATATTAAAGTATTAATTTTAGTATCAATTGTAGTAGTTAAGAAAGTAGTTAACGATGTAGTAGTACCATTTAGAAGTAGTAGTAAAAGTCGTACAAGAAGAAGAAGTCGTAATAAATATAGTAGTGAATGTCGAAATATTAGATATCGTAAATTATGTAGTGAATATTCAAGTATTGAGTGTTCTACAAATAAATGTTAGAACTGATTTATGGGAAATAGTAATTGACGAGCATCTGAATAATTTAAGTTGCATCGCTTTATAAGAAATAATATGTGTTAGAATTAGTAATCACTTAGAAATAGCTTGAGATAATGTATGAAAGCAAACAGTAGAAAAGTTGCAGAAGATAACGTTTTGGAATGAAGTCGAATAGTCCAATTTTAGTATATATTGTTTACGAATTAAAGGAGGCGAATGAAAACTAGCAAGAAAATATTATCTGCCGTACTTTAAAAGTAAAAACATTAAAGTATTACTAAATATTTCAAAAAACAAAACAGTCTCGACTAAAATAAAATAATATACTTAATATCGCAGCAATTCAATGGGCTAAAAAAAACTCAAAATACTACTAAAAAATGAATTCAATTTTACTACAAAAACCAAAAGCTGCGGCGCATGCAACGAAAAATTGTATGAAAATTATATTTTAATTAAAATGTTTCATTTTCTATACATTCTAATCCAATTCTGGGGGAATGCAGACTTCCTTCTCACCACCCTCACCATCACCTCCGCCGATGGCATCCATAATGTTGATATCTTCCAGAGCATGATTGACCACAGGCAGTGCCATAGTCTCAATGGTTTCGGCCAGTAAATCCTCATTCTCATTAATGGCCAATTCCACAGCCTCAGCCAGATACTCGTTCATGCGCTCATTGATGCCACCTTCACCCAAAATGCCCTCAATTTCGGAATCAACCTCACCCAAATGTGTGCGCACTTCCAATGACTTCAAGCTGAGTTTGCCCGAAATCAAACCCATATTGTATTTCAATGTGCCCCAGATAACCATATCCTTAATGGAGAATTTGGCATGACCCTTGCCAATTAGATTGATGGTGAAACCGAATTTCTTCAAAAACATTTCCATATCATACATGGTATCAACGTTGACATCATGGAAGCTGAACTTGTAGGTAACCTTGCTGGTAATGGCATTCACTTTCATCTCATCAATATCGAATTCGTTCAGACCATTTAGACGGAACTTATCAACGCTGCCCTTGAGCTTGAGGGCAGGTGTATCGATATCGATATCTTTGTGATTCAGTCTGAATGGTGCCATCGGTGGCAGACCCAATTTGGGGAAACCGCATGGCATCTGCACCTTGATGTCCTCAATGATGTCAACCACAGTGCTGGAGATGGAGTGTGTGTCTGTCGCAGTGGGGGTTTTGCGGAGTGTTTGTTAGTATCTTCTGAGAAAATGGCGTACAAAGCTTGCGCAACTCACCAATGGGCTGGTAAACCGTGCCGGCATGCACAAAGGCAACAATTGCCAAAAGAACCAAAGTGGTTTTCATTTTGAACTTGATGTATTTCGTATAACTACCCGTATTGAAAACAGTTTTTATACTACCCACCGGCCTAGTCGGATAACTGGCTTTTATAGAAGTGCGGCCCGACCTGTACAGCTGCAGAAAGCATTCCGATTGATAAGAGTTATTGATTTTGATAAGCTATGCCAATCGAAGCTATAGCTCTCTTATCGGCGTTAAGCCATTTTGTTGTCAACAACCAAAAAAAAGGAGTCACTTGTTGGTTTTTTTTTTAATTAGACAATTCCTTGTCTAGATTATGCTTAATTTACTTTCTATCTATCAATGACAAAAATTTGGTTGGCTTTCCGTACAATTGGCGCGAATATTCATTCATTTGATTTGCGATTTCCAAATTGTTGTCAACTAATGCAATAAGCGTAAGATTGATATTCTCAACAAGCAGGATTAGCCAATAAGGTTCAAATAATATTATCTATAATGCAGGGTACTTGAGTTCCTGAATGCAGGTGCTAATGCGCACTTTATTAACTCTGTATGGGGCAATAGAGCTAATGAAGCGAAAAAATTTTGGAAATGTAAGGTATTCAGTTGAACAGTTGTGTTCTTTAGAACTTTTTGTGCGACTGAGCGAAATTCCATATCTTTAGAAGAATTGAGCAATACTTTTGAGAACCTCTAATATCGCTAAGATGTTGAAAGTTGTTGTAAAACGTCAATAAATCAAGCAGCGTTTTTTGATTTTTTAATGGGTGTTATCTTTATGGTGTTACTTCTGAAGCTGCACATTCCGAACTATCTGAAATCTTTTATTATTAATAAAATAAGTCTAAATCCGAATATATGTACAAAAATAGTAAAGAATCGTTTAATTCGTGTTAGTTTCGAATTCTAAAGTCGAACCTATGATGTAGCAAAAATGTATATCCCTTAACTATGCTGTCATCTCAGCAATCTATTAGTTCTTTTCGAAGAAAACAGGGTTCTACAGATTTTATCCGAATTCGAACGACGGTGTCTTTTATAAATCAAATCAAAATCAAGTAACAATATTTTAGCAAATTTAGTACAAGAAACTTACTAAGAAGCCTACAACTTGGTTCGCATGACGACTTTGTATGCCTTTTGTTTAAAACTTTGTAATAGAAATATAGACGAAATCTACTAAGCAATAACTTCAAGATGATAATATTCCTGATTTATAACGATAAAACGTATTAGGAATGCGATACAGGGATAAAATTATTCATTATTATTATTTTTTATTATTAAAAAATTTTATTTTGAGTATAGATAAAATAAAAAAATAATATATAGCTTTTAAATGAAAAGTTATTCAAAATGTGAAGAAAATGTTTTTGAAGCAAAATATATAATTAAAAATTATATTTAGTTTTACTTAAAATTAGTTTTTCGTTTATACATTTTTTTATTAACTTTGGTTGACAGAAGAAATTAATAAAAATAAATGAATATTTTATATATGTATATTTTTTTACCATATATAAATATGGGCATTTTTGTTTAAAAATGCAAAAAAAAATTAATAATCATTTTAAATAATTTAAAAAAAAAAATTAAAAAAGTAATGCCTTTCCTTATACATTAAAAAATATTTTGTAACTATTTTGTAAATATTTTTTTAAGTTGAAATTTGCATACATAAGAAATATACAAAATAAATGAAGAACATGTAAGATAATTAAAAATAAATCAGAAAGCGATTAACTTTAATTATTTTTTTCATGAATAAAAAATAAATACTTATTAGTTTTTTCGATTTGTTTTGTCGAACATAAGATGTAAAATAATTTTTTTTAAATAAATAAGAAATAAATAAAATAATAAATAAATAAACTAATTTACAAATTGTAATTAAATTGCTGTATTTTTTAGTTAACTATTTATTGTATTTACTTATTTTTTTTAATTTATTTTAATTTTTTTATTTATTTGTTTTTTTTTTGCTTACTTGTTTTTAAATTATTTATTTATTTTATTTATGTTTATTTCCGTTTGTATAAATATAAATATTAATTATATTTAAATATTATAACATTCATTTGTTTGATTTTTTTTATAATCTATTTGTTTTATTTTTTTTATTAATTTTTTAAATTTAATTTGTTTTATTTACTTCTTTTTTATTTACTTTTTTTAATTGTTTATTTATTTTATTTATGTATATTTCTTTTGTATTTATTTATTTATTAAAATAAGTAAAAGTAAAGTAATAATATAAAAATTAATTATATTTAAATATTATAACAATAATTAAATTGATTTATTTTTTTAATTAGCTATATTTTATTTATTTTTTTAGTTATGTATTTTATTTTTATTTATTTTACTTTCTTATTTACTTATTTTTTATTTACATAGTTGTTATTTATTTATTTAATTGTTATTTATTTATTTAATTGTTATTTATTTATTTACTTAGTTTTTATTTATTTATTTATTATTTATTGTTTGTTGTTTATTTATTTGTTGTTTATTTATTTATTGTTTATTCATTTGTTGATTATTTATTTATTAACTTATTTTTTATTTATATATTTGTTTATTTTACTTATGTTTATTTTTTGTATTCATTCCATTTTTTTTAAATTTGCTGCGCTTGTAATTTTAAGTTTTATTATGTTTTTCATGTATTTTTAAGTTTTCTTTATGTTTTTTATTTATATTTGTATATTTCTCATGTATCCAAATTTCTACCAAAGATTATTTTTACTTGTATAATTTCTATAAACTTTTTTTTATTTAAAAATGTTATTTTTTTATGTTATTTTTATATATTTTTAAAGTTTTTTTGTCAGCTAATTATTATTTTTTAGCCGCATGCTTAATTTTTAAAATAAAAGAACAAGTTTAATTGGACTTCGTCACTGATTTTTCTATTCGAATTTTCGAAAATGCTTTCGTCTGAAGTGTTATTCTATTAAAGTCGTTTAAAATTTAAATCAATAAATTGTTAAAAAAAAAAAACAAAAATAACAGGTCAAAAACTATTTAAAATATGTTCTTCAAAAGCTTCTTAAAAATTATACTATTTTCGATATGTTTTGTCGCATATAAAATATTTTTGGATTTTTTATATTTTCACTATTCGCATATCTTGAAATTTTTTTATTATAAGAGAGAAATACCTAGGACTTGACGTTTGGATTGAACAAAATCCTTTGAGCTTAAAAAAAAGAACACTACCAAATATTTTAGCTTTGTTAACTATCATAAAAAAAGATTTTAAAAACGAATAATGTTGATAAAAAATTATAATTATATAAACAAATAAATAAAATAATAAGTAAATTAAGAGATTTTTAAGTTAAGATACTAAGCTGCATTTTATAATATAATAATTGGGTGCAGGCACATTATATACAAAGTCCTTTGAAGTGAAATTTCAGATATATCACTAAAAATACCGCTAAATTCTCATTTTTTTTCTATAGAAAAGTTTAAAAATACATTGTCTTAAAAATAATTGGTTAATTAATTTTAATAATTCTTTTGATTGCAAATGAACTTTGGATTAAGCTTTCTAGTAGACCCCATTTATGGTTCAGAAAACACTTATACGCGAGACTTTTGGAGTAGAGTAATAAGGTTCAAACACCTGCTAGGTCCCATACACACAGCGAGTCATACATATGGACGGACACATGTGCGCAATTTATATTAATAACCTGATCCATTTGCCTATTGGTGGTGCTCTTAAATAAACTTCCAATGATAACTCATATATAAATCATAGCGACAATCTATTGAGTGATTATATGGCCAAGATTAGGGCAATCCAGCAATTGAACAATCCAATTGAAAAACAATAAACGCCACTAAGCCACTTCGGGTGAGACAAGTGTTTTGCACCACAGGGGCGGACGATGGCAGCTCCTTGACAAATAATCGTAGAAATCGATTACATTTCGGATTCGTTATCGTTTAATAACGCTGTTTGTTTTTTAATTACTTCTTGAACAAAAATACGCGCTTTATGGCCGGCTATGTGCAATGAATTATGGCTGGAAAACCAGCACAAATCAAGAGCTGAATGCAGCTAATCAAAGATTAAACAATATATGCCCACTTAGCACTTATAGAATTCTCAAAATTATAGATAAACTAAAAACTAATTACAAAGAGACTTAAGGTTACGTCGTTTGACTAAGCGGGTATTGCTATAAAAGCCCATGTCTGGCGGCACATTATAGAGAGAGACTATTGGTAAAAAAAATATGAAAACCTACGTCTGCATAGTTGTGTTGGCTCTAATTGCCTGCGTGGCGGCCTATGATGTGGAGCTCTTGCAGGAGCATGAGTGGAATGAGTTGTGTAAGTGCGCGACGCTGTGACGTCATAAGTTTGGTAATACCTTTTGATTTTCCGCACGTAGTTGAGCAGCCCGATACACAGGGTCTGATATTAAACTCGCAGGGCAAGAAGGCCTTGAATAATTTTATAAGACAAATGCCCTGCGGTTATCCGGATCATGGTGTGCCACCATTGGCGCCCTATACCAATGCAGAAAAGGAAATACATATTGCTAAATCTGTGGTGGAGTAAGTACATGGCTGAGCGTAAGCTGCAGTGCGAGACTAATTCCCGCGTAGCTCTTTTATGCAGTTTTTGCGTTTTCGTCTGGATGGACTGGAGGAAACCGAGATTAAACAGCTTAAGATAAGCTATACGCTTAGCAAGAAGGTCAAGTTCCATTTTCATCTTAAGCAACTCAAGGCCTCGGCACATGTGCTCAATACCAATACGCTGATTGATGCGCTTGAGAGCATGGGTCTGTCGGTGCGCTATGAAGGCACTGGTCCCTTGGCTTTTACGCTGGAGAACCTAAGCATTCAGGGGCAGTTCAAGTATAAAATGCCCATTATGTTTGGTTCCATTAAGATCTACAAATTCGAGTGCACCGTTGCGCTGGGTGGTGTGAAATCCAACATAGGTGGCATCTTGGGCAATGGCAAGTTCAATCGTTTGGTCAATGACATCATAGAGCGTGAAGTGCCTGCGTTTATCAATGGAAATCAGCAAATGATTAGCGACAAAATCGAGGAGATCTTTGTGCCATTTGTCAATACCAAGCTAAAGGGGCATAAGGTTTGGTATCTATTCAATGTTTTGGCTGCTTCAACACGCAGCTGTGATCCCACACCTGCACCATGGCTGGCCATAGAGCATCACTAGGCCACTGGAAAGCGGCTAAAAATAAATAAATAACAAGCATTTATCATTTTAATGTGTCATGTTGCGTATTTTAATTAATAAGTTGGCAAGCAGGGGCACGGACTCAGCTGGCTATCGGTAGTCCAGTTAAGACCCATGTTATCATGATAAGCCCAGATAAGCTGAAGCGTTGCGCGCTTAGCCTATAAAAGTGCTCAACGCTGCCAGGGGCTTTCACAGTAAGAAAGTCAACTTGCTTAGTTACAGAACATGCGTTTCCTAATAGTTTTGGCCTGTGCCATTGCGGTCTGTGCCGCCGGCAGCTTGCCTGCAAAGTCGGCGCTTGAGCAGCGTCTACATCAGCTGGCCGATGCCAATGGTGATGTTGTCTTTGTTGATGCACCCGCAGAGGGTCAAGAGGGTAAGCTGCGCTGCAATACTCTACAAGCTTTCGAACTACAATTTCCCATCAAACTCCCACAGTTGCACCACAGTTTATCATTTCCTGGCAGGTGCGTCGCATGATACGCAAGCTGCAGGCACAGATGCCTTGCGGTTTTCCACAGTATGGCATACCGCCATTGGCACCACTGCGCATCAACGAATTCGATTTGGATTTGAAGCGCGGCATTTTTGAGACCCTTAACCATGTCTTCCGCTTTAAGATCGATGGACTGGACAACTTCTTGATCAAGAAGTTCAAGCTGAACATTATTACCAACAAGATTACCTTTGACTTTTTGTTTAAGAACATTGACACCACTGCACAGAAGTACGATACGGATACGCTAATTGATGCACTGCATCAGCTGGGTTTGTCTGTGGAGTATGAGGGTCATGGTGATCTGCGTTTTGATCTGCTGGACTTGCGTGTGGCTGGCACTTTGAAGTACAAGCTGCCCATTTTGTGGGGTTCTGCCAAGATTACCTCGCTGAAGACCACCGTTTCGCTGGGCGGTGTAGAGTCCGAGATCAATGGTTTCATGGGTAATGGCAAGATTAATCGTGCCATCAATAGTCAGCTGGAGCATTTGGTTATTAAGGGTATTAATGACAATCAGAACGCCATTTCCGATGCTATTGAGAACAACTTGGTGCCGCGTGTAAACAAAATCTTGAAGGGTAATGACTTCTGGACCTTGTTGGATATGATACTGTCCAGCAGCGAGGGTGAGAATGAAGATGATCCCATTGTGGTTGACTGTGTGCCACCACCAGATCCATGGGCTTAAGTTAGTACTAGCCAATTTGTGCGCAGCCAAATAAAGTCATGAAAAAAGTCTTAGCTATAGCTAAATCGTGTGAAGCATACTTTTGGGCGAGATTACGTCTTTATCTGCACATAGCACCTGCATTAATCCTATCTAATCTTGTGCAGCACTTGAAATTCTAATAGCTAGCCATTCCAAAACTTGGAAAAAGTTACAAAATAATTCCGCAATATTAGTGCTTGTTCAACAGTCGCCATGCGTGCCTCGTGTTTATTTCTAATCTTTCTGAGCGTTGGCTTCAGCTCCGCCACGCTTTTCGATGATACGCTACGCGAAGTTACCGAATTTTTGCGTTTACAAATGCGCTGCGGTTATCCGGAGCGTGGCATACCCATTTTGGCACCACTAGAAGTTGCCTATAAAGAAGTGGATAGCCTTAGGTAAGCTAGCTGCGCTTGAATTCCAGGAACAAATTCTTACGCATGCTTACCCACAGCTTCAAAGGCAATTTTACGGACTTGACCATAGCCGGACTAGATGGTTTTGAGTTCAGCGCACTTAGTTGGAGCAATATTATGCACACCATTACCTTTGATGTCAACTTTCCTAGTCTCAAGCTAAATAGCGCCAACTATAAGTTGAATATTGGTAAATCGCTTTGGGGTGATGGTGTCTTCGACCTGGAGCTGATTGATCTGCGTGCTCATGGCAGCTTTGTCATACGTCCATTAACCGCCTCGGAGGGCGTGTATATCAAGAACTGGAAAGTGAATTGGCAGCTGGGCGAAGCTAAATCGGCTTCAACTGGCATTATGGGCAGTCGTCTTTATACCAAGTTTATGAATGATTTGTTTAAGGAATTTTTGGAATTGCTTATCAATGATAATCCCACCGAGGTGTCGCAATTTATGGAGCGCATAATTGTGCCACCTGCTAATTTGGTGCTCGTTAATATTAGTTGGTATGAGATTGCTGCCGTAATTATGGGACTCGTTGAGGGTGTGCTGCCCATAGAACCAATTTGTTAAAAGAAAATTTTAATAAAAGTGAAATCAATTCGAAAAAGTGATTTATTAGTAAAAATATTGGAGAATGTGTTGCTCTCTAGTGAAAATACATTGGAAAACCATTTGTTGTTCAAAGAAAATGTGCGCTCACGGTTTACCTCCAGAAAATATTTTGCATTCCAATTGGAAAATTTTAGCAAAAATTTACCTAGAAAGCTCTTGCTTAAAACTAATTTTCTCTATAACTTTATTTTAAGAATTTTAATTATACCATTCAGTTGAGCCTTTTAAATTAAACGGTAGCCTTACATACTACATATAATCTAATCAAAATTTCATAGAAAATATTTTTATTAATACATTTTTCATATATTTTATATTATATAGCATTTGCAGATTACTCAATTTTTGGAAATTTCCTATAAATATTTTAGTCATGTTGGGCATTTACATTGAATTGTTGAAAATTGAGACTATATCATATAATTTAAAATAAAGATTATTTTGTATTTTTCAAGTCAGCATATTTTTAATATAAAATTCGTAAATTGTAAACCAAAACTAAGAACTTTTTGGATTCGACTTTGTATGCTCTAGAAATTGATTTATTGCTGGCGCCATCTGTTCGTAAAGGGTGTTGTTTTAAGAGCTTGATAATTTGATTTTATTTTTTTTATATCATTTTATGTTTGAAAAGGTATGTAATTTTTAAGTTTTTAGAAAAATTTTATTAATTAAATGTTCAATGTTTATTTCTTATGAAAATGAGCTGCTACTGCGCTGTGAATAGGTTATGCGCTGGAGACAATTTTGGTTTATTCTCACCAATATATTGCGTGGTATACTTGGGTCAAGAAATCCAAATAAATTTGAAATAAAAAAAAATGGTTGACTTAATGTCGTAAATATAATGACCTCGATGAATTATTCTGTTAGGGTAGAAAGTTTTGTGCACAGTTTTATAATATTTAAGAATAGAAGTAAACGATTCAAAAACTTTTAGAACACAATTCTTATTATATTAACTTGTGTTGTTTATTTTTAAAACAACTTAAAGTTCTTCATCCGAACAATCAGAATCACAAAAGAGACTCGCTTAAATCAGTTATCAGAGTGCAAGCAGTCGATGCCATCAGCAGTTTCAAAACGTTTGCAGAAAGAGGATGGCTTTTTTTGTGCAACATTTTTTGTAAGCTCGATATAACTAGATCCTCTTAAAAAGTCTTCTATTGTTTGTGGCCGGAAAGATATTCGTGCAACATTTTCGCCAGATTATGAAATATTTTTATTTTGTGGTAGTTTTTTTTGCAGCTCAATAGTTACGTGAATTTTTAGGTTATGTAGTTAGAATGACGTGATGTAAGTGAAATAATAGTAAACTTATTATTAAAGTAACAACAGGCATTCTTAACTTCCCTGTGGCCTCCCCAGCCTTAGTGTATGGCGCCTTTTTTCACTCCCAATCACTTTTTCTCGACATGTAGCAATAGTTGAAATTGACACTCGAAAAAACGGAAATCACAGGTATAAAGACTTTGCGTTCTCTTGCAAGGTTGGTAACTCGAAATTTTATGAACCTCAGTATGAAACGCGCATAAACTAAGCATGATAATAGATTTTTTGATTTTCGGCCAATTTTTTTGGTAGTTTGGGACCATAGTGCGACTTATTCTTTTATTACAAATGAGCTTATGAGAAATGAGAAAAACACTTATCTTAGGGAGTTTGGATAGTTAAGTTTGATAATTTGTAAGCGCTCTTAGTGGGTAAGTCGATGGTCACAATATCACCCGCTATTAGGCTTTTAAAGGGCAATCAATAAATCATTTTCTCTTTTCAAATTTTTGGTGTGAAAAATAATTTAAGTAAATTCTAGAATTTTTTCTGGCCTTCTTATTGTCAGCCACTGGTCCTTTACCAGACGGAATTTTTTCTGTGCTTATATTTCGCCACTTGTCCTTTACCAGACATCTATAAGCGATTGCGAATTTAGAGTGTCCCTGACAAGCCAAGTTATAATGGGTGATTTTTTCAAAACTTGCTGATGTCATTAAATTAAACGACAAAATTCGGAAAAATACATGAAAATTATTTGTCCAAATGTGAAGCTATGCCAAACGTGATAAAAAAAATTTGGCTGCGGCCGCCATTCACAATAACGTTGAAAATTTTGCGAATTTTGAAAGTGTTCTTGACAAATCTACATTTATAACCGGTGATTTTTTAA
Source organism: Chymomyza procnemis (assembly GCA_035046065.1). NCBI lineage: Eukaryota > Metazoa > Arthropoda > Insecta > Diptera > Drosophilidae > Chymomyza > Chymomyza procnemis. Next base: position 30,051,173 of record JAWNOJ010000004.1, on the reverse strand, counting down.
AAACTTGCTATGGTTATGAAATAAAACGACAGAATTCAGAAAGATACATGAAAATTATTTGTGAAGCTATGCTAAACGGCAAATAGTCAAAATATGTTTGACTACGGCCGCCATTCATAATAAATACACCGTCTTTCAAAAAATACTACTCCATGATGCATACCAAAGAATGACTTTGGCTGGATGTCTTGGTAGTGATTTGAATCCTACTTGTTTTTCTGCAGTTTAAATACGAAAATTTTGCTTATTTTTTTATATCTTGAAACAGTAATGAGCTTGCAAGAAATGAGAATAGGAACTCTACCTAACGAGCATTAATTTTAATAATAAATTTTAGTAATAATAGTAATTTAGTCAATTTGTGAAATAATTAATCATATGTAATGTGTTTGGCAAACGTAAACCGCATCAGCTGTTGAAAACATTGTTGCCAAAAAGTAATTTGCTAAAAAATTACCCTCTACAAGCTAGTTAAGGATTATCATAACATTCCGGCTGTGTTTACATATCTCCCAAAGCGTTAAAAAACGCCTAAAATTCTGTGCTGCCCAAAGCCTCATACGTTTACTTTTAAATATACAACCAAACAACAACCACAAAATATCATAAAACTAATAACATTTTTCGTTCTATTTCGTTACAGGTAAGCCCGATAAGATTGGAATTACTCACAAGCCCAAAAACAAAAAAAAACTTACCAGCCACAATATCAATTTATTGCATGCGGTAATCGTTTTTGCCATAAATTATGAACATATTATTACCAGCAAAGAGAGTGCCTAGAGTGAGTGTAAAAAAAGATGAAAGATGAAAATCCATAATCGGATTGCCGCGCAGCGCCAGCAGGACATCTCAATTCTAACGCTTGCTGGCCGGCTGTTTTTGTGTATATATTCCTAACATAGAGTTCAACCATTGCACGAGCCCTGGCACAGCATGAGTTTCAACGGGTGGTCCTTGTTGGGTTTGTGCCGAGCCAACACTTCCTAGACACAGTCAAATCAATCTGTGCGTCCTTTGGCATGGCTGGGCTTGTGTTTTGAACTAACACCGGTTAAAAACTACGAGCAGATGTTATTTTTTTCCCGAGTTTTTGATTTTTTTCTCTACTTTTTTGTTTCGTTCCTTTTAGTTGCTTTTAATATCATCATTTGTTGTTAATTAGTGCAAGTAAGTAGCTTACCAAGTGTACTTTCTATAGCTGGTCAGGCTATGCCTGATCCTTTTACAAATCTCCTTAAGTCTTCTACGTTGCCGCTGCACACTTTTCATTGACTCTCTGCTGCATTTATTGTGAATTCGTTGTGGCTCATTTCATTTGCAATTTATGTGACAATTTTGTTCTTTGGTCGCATCCTAGCCACACGCACACCACACCACACCTTGCTGCGTCCCGGGACTTGACATTGTCATAATGCAAAAATGAAACACAGCCGCAACTGCTGCTTTGGGCACTTTTGTAGGTCCTGTTTTCTTCTACTCGAGTGCAGCCTAAGTACGTGCTATGTGCCATGTCCTGTGGTGTCACATTGTTTCACTTGAAATTTTATGATCTACTGGACAGCCGGCGTATTGTATTGACTTTGGCATTCAAGATGTACCAAGCAGTCTGTCTGTCTTGTTGTGTACTCTTGTATCCTTATAAGTGGAGCTTCCCATAAGTTACTCTCAACATTTACGATGCAATTTTCCAAAGTCATAAAATCTATGCTCATTCTGTTGGTTTTGTGCTCAACAGACTTTCGCTTTCAATTTTATGTGTGGCAACCCCCCACTGGCTGCACGTTTGACCCACTTTGATTAGCCTCGAATTGTCTATGAAGTCTAGTCTGTGGTTCCTTCAAGTCTTTGAATGCGTTTTGGAGAAGCAGAAGTGGCATGGAGCAGACTGAATGGTGCTTTATATGCCATTTGGTCTAGAAAAGGCAATGCTGTGGGTTCGAAATGGCAACGTTTTTGATAAAAAGTTTTTTATTCACTTTTCGCGACACCCAAATGTGTCATTTAATTTTAATGCGACAATTAAAAGTCTATTTGGGAATATAAAGAGGGTCTTTGTCTGTAGAAAATCGTTTTAACTTTGAACAATTTGCTGCATAATTGTTTAGTTTTCGAAAGAAATATTTGTTTAAGGTTTATTTATTTATTTTTTTTTTGAGTTCTTAGAATATAGATTAAAATTAAAAATCGCTCGGTTTTAGATAGCGCATAGCACAAATCATCGTAACTTGAATTCTAATTGGCATAGCGATATGTAAAACGATGCAATTTTTGATATTTTTCAAGATCCATAAAAGGGAAGATGGTGCAGAATTATATTTTGCATTTTATTCAAGATCCATAAAAACCGAGTAAACATAATAAAAAGTGCGAAATGCTGCTTTTTATATTGTTGGGTAAATAATTATAATTTTTTAATTGAGAAATTTATCTATTATTTTCTCGTAGCCCTTCAAAGAATCGAAGAGAAATGAAAGATTGGCTTGTGCGATGTATTTGGATTGGTGTGTCTTTCAGATGATAGAAAAGCGATTATTTTTCTTACATTTTCAGTTTGGCTTTTCACAGCATCCACGCCTCCAGTCTGCTTCTATATCCTTTTTATTTTACAGTTTTCTGCATATGACTGCAATAATGAAAAATAATCTGGTTTTTCTTCAATTGTTTGATTTTTCAACTTTTTGATAGTACATTTTTTATGGACATAAATTTTGTTGAAATACTTCAATAAAAAGTTGACTTTTCTGGGATTTCTCTTAAATCCGCTTTAAAAATAGGGTCTCTACAAAGGCTTTCCACCGGACTCTGTTTTGTGCCGTCTGCCCAGGACAAACTGATCTGAGCTAGTTTTCAGGAACGATTCGTCTCCAAGTTGATTTTGGTGGTACTGTTCTTCGAAGGCTCCTTCGAAAGTAATCAATAATAAAAAGTTAATTTTTCGGGAATTTCGTTTAAAACCGATTTATTTAATATGAAAAGTAGGGAATTAGCCCCTTGCTATTTTCGCTTGTAGACCCCTGCCCAATACTTCGCCCTAGTTTGGTAAATGCTTTGCGAATAAACCCTTCAATTCACCATAAAATTTGAAGTCCTTTTTTTTTAAATTACAAAGCCGACAAATACTTAAAGTTACATATCCGAAAGCTTCACTATAACTAAAACATCCTGTAGCTCATCCAGCTGCTTTGTGCAGGTGTCATCAACAAACTATGTAGGATCCGTATTTAGTTTGCTCTAAAAACTCTGTTTTTGCTACCGAAAACTAAGCTTTTTATATTGTGATTGCCTGCGGCTGTTGTGGCCTCATTTCTGTGTCCTTTTGTGTGTGTGTGCGAGGATGCAGCGTTGCTGTGTGTATGCTCTGCTTCATTTTCCGGCTTTGTTTTTCTTTGTCAGCTAATTAAAAATTTTGCACGGTGACTTGGCTTTTCATTTACCGGGCCGTAGCGTAAATATTTGCATTTCTGTTTGAAGTTCTTTTTAAATTTTTGCAGAAGAATATATTTAAAAATATAAAAAGGAAGCAGAAGTAGTTGAAAATATAAAGGAAACTGTTTCACTTTCACTTAAGCCATAAAGTAAGGACTATCAATGTTTTATGAGTACAAGTTCTTTATGTCCTGAAGTGTACTTAGCAGTTCGTACTGTTGAGTACTTCGTACGGGTAGGGGCAGGGGTTGATGGCAATAATTTAAAATTTATGACAACCGCCACTCGACGCCAGATTGTTAAGCACAAAAATTAAGATTCATTAACGGAGGCCAAAGGATAAAGCAACCGCGTAAATAAATCACGAAAATTGCAAAGATGCTATCGGACGGCGGCAAAACTGAAACCAGATAAAGCCAAATTCAGTTTGGGAGACTGGCTTTTGTCTAGTCAAGTACTTAAGGATAAGGTACACCGTCAGAAACAAGCGGTTATAAATGATTTTTGGTGGTTGGATTTTATTAGAATTCAATCGAAATTTACTTATGAAAAATATAAAAATCTTCGACTTCCCTTTTTTTCAGCTTGAAAACAAAATTTTGCAAAGAGTTTCTTTACTTTATTCTTGTGATGATCATGAATTTTGACATTATACCTATTCTATTCGGCATTGTCTTCAAAAAAGAAAAAGATTATTATTACTAGATCCTGGTTCGTTCCCTAAGTCCCTAAATTTTGTGGAGAATATTAGTTTATCTACGAAGGAAGGAAGATCGATCGCTTTTCGCTTTAACTCTGCTAAAAGCTATCATTATGAGATTCCTTATTAGGGCAGATTAGGCTAAAATCTCGTTTCAAGATGAAGTTGGAGCTTGAAGGTTTCCAGTAGTTTCGTGGGGTAAGTATAAATATTAGAGATTGTCATGCGCGCTCATTGGTTCGTAGAGTAATATATGGTTTTATGACAGTAATAATCCAACACAAGATTTTCATTTGCACAATGTCAAGAGCATCCCAGCAAGCCAAAAACCATAGATATGAGATCATACAATACTAGGGCTTCCGATCTTTGCAAACATTTGTCTTTACCTCTAAAAATTCTATAAAAACTTTTCAGTGACAAAAACTGTTAAAAACTGAATTCAAAATTTGATTCGTTTAGAAAGTTATACCCTGAAGTTCATATATTTTGCGCTAGATTTATATAGTAGTTTTACGTATTTCTGGCACACTCTCGGTATGCGTCCTCTTCACAAGTGGTATTGCCACTCCTTTGAAGTACTTTCGACTTCTCTTCATAATTAGGTTTTGAATTACTACCACAGATTGGAAGGAATATCATGCCAGATATATAACTTTAACCCATTGCAACTTCACCGGCTTTACCTTCGTGGTGAGACCGGAAGACATAGACTTGGTTTTTTTTATTAGTGCGCCTCGAATCCTAATATATCCTGACATTTGGATCTTATTATATTTACAACTCCTTCCAACTGCTGCCAATTTTAATATCCTTCAACTTCTCTTCGTAATAAGTTTCTAAATGCTTTGTGGTAACCTTGTCACTTCATCTTCGAAGGAATACCATACCAGATTTGTGGTGTTGAAGTCGAATTGAAGTTGAATTTCGTTCATTTTCTATAAGGGAATCTTTAATCTTTGTATATTTTTCTGGCCTGTGGTGATGCAACTCCTTTCAATTGCTACTTATTCTAACAACAAACGGCTCCTCTTTGTATTGAGATTTCAAATAATGTACCTTAACTCTATGTTTCCCAAAGAAAATGCGAAACAATTTTTTTTTGTTGATATTCATCCTCTAGATATATGGCGTTTGAAATACTTAAACCTATTACAACTTCTTCGACTTTGCCATCGTGAGAAGACTGGGAAGCACTGATTTCGTGCATTTTTTGTTCAAAATTACAATGAATCTTTGAATAGAACTGATTTTCCAATTAGGCTTGTTTTACAGAAATAAAAGTTTGTATGTTTTTCGATGCTTACTCGCGCTTCTGATTATTGGGCACTCTAGAATGTCCTTAAATACCAATGGGAGTAATGTGTGTGGTGTATGACAGTAAGTTTAGACAGTCAGAGTATAATCTATCTGTTTAGTCATAAATCCCATGACCAGTTGGGAAGTCCATAATAAAACTGCATTGCAGTATTTTTAAGGAAGATGCTTCTTTCGTAGCCTTTGCAGAATAAATTTGTGTTTGGTTATTCCATTTTCACTGTTTCTTAAGCAGCTTCTTCGCCTTGAATCTTATCGTTAGTAGTGAAGAAATAATCGATGTACGATTCTTCTGACGATCCTATACTCTCTTTGATTTGAGAAAAATTTCTGTGGCCCATTGATCTCTTCAGAAGTTCCTTCGCCTTGAATATTTTCGCTGGTAGTAAAGAAGTAATCGATATACGAAATCTGTTGATGATCCTATATTCTCTTTGATTCTTATCGATAGTAGTGAATAAATAATCGATAAACGAAAACTGCTGATGATTCTATACTCTCTTTGACTCAAGTGAAATCTGTGTGGCCCATTGCTCTCTTCAAGAGTTCCTTCGCCTTGAATATTTTCGCTGGCAGTAATGAAGTAATCGATATACGAAATCTGTTGATGATCCTATATTCTCTTTGATTCTTATCGATAGTAGTGAATAAATAATCGATAAACGAAAACTGCTGATGATTCTATACTCTCTTTGACTCAAGTAAAATCTGTGTGGCCCTTTGCTCTCTTCAGAAGTTCCTTCGCCTTGAATATTTTCGCTGGTAGTAAAGAAGTAATCGATATACGAAATCTGTTGATGATCCTATATTCTCTTTGATTCTTATCGATAGTAGTGAATAAATAATCGATAAACGAAAACTGCTGATGATTCTATACTCTCTTTGATTCGCGAAAAAATTCTGTGGCACATTGCTTTCTTCAAAAGTTCCTTCGCAGAAATATATGAAAAACATTAGAAAAACTGCTGATGAGCCAGTATACTCTTTGTCTCATTGCATTGCCTAGATGATGGAATTCTTGTTCTTCAATCTTTTCGCTGCTAAATTAATTTAATTTAGCGTTTAAAAAAGAGCTCAAAATTAAAGTTCTGAATTTGGAACAAGATTCCAACCCAAGAAGACTACTTCATTGTTTTTGCCACCCTTTTTTTTCAAGTGCACATTTATTGCCGCTCTCTTTGCTTTGTATCCTTAAAGTGGAAGACACTGCTATTTCCACTGTCTACCTATTTCCATTGTTATCCTTGTGTTTGTTGCGTATTAAATGGGTTTTAATATGAAACGTAGTAGCGCCAATCTCTGTGCCCAACTCTTTTTTGTGCCAATTGTGCGCATCAAGTCAACAATGAAGGATTCAAATGGCAATGCCAAGACGCGGCAATAGACGCCGCGTAAAAGGATATAGCGAACCCATGCCTGAGACGCGCCTGCTGGCAGCGCGCCCTTACAGCTTGTAATTGAGCAGCGTAATTTTCCGAATCGCAACGTGAAAAGGTGCGTTGTCCTGTAAATGAACAACACTACGGCAAAAGGATGATGCTGCTACTGCCACTGTCCTGTGCTGCTCTGCTTTTTATTTTTTCAATTAAGTTTGACATGTTGCCGCGTCTTTTTTTTTTTTTTTTTACTTTACTGAAATTTGTTCCATGTATGCCTAGTCAAGCTGAAAATTGCGCATTTGCTCTGGCGGAGATTTCGTTTTTAATTTTTGTTGTTGTTGTAACAGATTCTAACGTAACAGGATTACAAAACATTTGTTTCCAGGATTTAGCTGAAGAAGAGAAAAAAACAGACGCGAAACACCTATCGCGTTTGTAGATGTATGTAAATCTAAGCTTTATAGCTTTTTCGACAGTTTTGGCAACTGAAAAGCGCTGGAGGTGTTAGCTGGAATGCCTTGCAATCGCAGAGACTGTGTTCCCAGTCATTTGGTGTCAAATGAGACATTGGAATTTTAAAATTCCTTGTTAAGTGAAGCAATCATTTGTGATGAAAAGAATTTTATATAGACAATAAATTAATTTGGATTTGGCAACGAAAAAGGTTCCAAAAAGAGATGCTTCTTAACTTAAATTTGATGTACAATATTTTAAACTCCGTTTTTGGAATGGTTCCTTGGTTTTTGAAGCAAAAAGTGCTTAATTTGGTTCAAATATGAGGGAAGTTGTGCCCAAAAATTAACAAAATATATACGTTTAAGGAGACAATAAATTATTTTGGAATTGGCAACGAAAAAGTTTCCAAAAAGAGATGATTCTTAACTTAAATTTGATGTACAATATTTTAAACTCCGTTTTTGGAATGGTTCCTTGGTTTTAAAGCAAAAAGTGCTTAATTTGGTTCAAATATGAGGGGAGTTGTTCCCAAAAATTAACAAAATATATACGTTTAAAGAGACAATAAATTATTTTGGAATTGGCAACGAAAAAGTTTTCAAAAAGAGATGATTCTTAACTTAAATTTGATGTACAACATTTTAAACTGCGTTTTTGGAATGGTTCCTTGGTTTTAAAGCAAAAAGTGCTTAATTTGGTTCAAATATGAGGGGAGTTGTTCCCAAAAATTAACAAAATATATACGTTTAAAGAGACAATAAATTATTTTGGAATTGGCAACGAAAAAGTTTTCAAAAAGAGATGATTCTTAACTTAAATTTGATGTACAACATTTTAAACTGCGTTTTTGGAATGGTTCCTTGGTTTTAAAGCAAAAAGTGCTTAATTTGGTTCAAATATGAGGGGAGTTGTTCCCAAAAATTAACAAAATATATACGTTTAAAGAGACAATAAATTATTTTGGAATTGGCAACGAAAAAGTTTCCAAAAAGAGATGATTCTTAACTTAAATTTGATGTACAATATTTTAAACTGCGTGTTTGGAATGGTTCCTTGGTTTTGCTTGCTTAATTTGGTTCAAATATGAGCGAGTTGTCCCTAAAAATTAACTAAATATATACGTTTAAGGAGACAATAAATTATTTTGGAATTGGAAACGAAAAAGTTTAAAATATTTTGAATTTTAACTTAAATTTGATGTACAATATTTTAAACTGCGTTTTTGGAATGGTTCCTTGGTTTTAAAGCAAAAAGTGCTTAATTTGGTTCAAAAATGAGGGAAGTTGTGCCCAAAAATTAACAAAATATATACGTTTAAGGAGACAATAAATTATTTTGGAATTGGCAACGAAAAAGTTTCCAAAAAGAGATGATTCTTAACTTAAATTTGATGTACAATATTTTAAACTGCGTTTTTGGAATGGTTTCTTGGTTTTAAAGCAAAAAGTGCTTAATTTGGTTCAAATATGAGGGGAGTTGTTCCCAAAAATTAGCAAAATATATTCGTTTAAGGAGACAATAAATTATTTTGGAATTGGAAACGAAAAAATTTAAAATATTTTGAATTTTAACTTAAATTTGATGTACAATATTTTAAACTGCGTTTTTTGAATGGTTCCTTGGTTTTAAAGCAAAAAGTGCTTAATTTGGTTCAAAAATGAGGGGGATATGAGTTGTTCCCAAAAATTAACAAAATATATACGTTTAAGGAGACAATAAATTATTTTGGAATTGGAAACGAAAAAGTTTAAAATATTTTAAACTCCGTTTTTGGAATGGTTCCTTGGTTTTTGAAGCAAATTGTGCTTAATTTGGTTCAAATACGAGGGAGTTGTCCCCAAAAATTAACAAAATATATTCGTTTAAGGAGACCATAAATTATTTTGGAATTGGATACCAGACAGTTTCCAAAAACAGCTCAATTTTAACTTAAATCTGATGAACAATATTTTAAACTCCGTTCTTGGAATGGTTCCTTGGTTTTAAAGTTCACTCTTGAAGTCGTTCAAGATGTTCCTCAACGAGTTTATCACTTCAACTGGCCGCCTAAGCCAGTGACGGAACCAGAACCATTGTACATTACCCCAATTCCTCAGCAATAGACCGATGTTTTCAGTTTATCTATGTTGCACTATCTGCTGGGTTGTCTAAGACTCACACACCTCGTCATTGAGACGCCCACTTGTACTCAATAGAAGTTAGTAATTTCTGCTTAATTCCATAACTCCCCAAACGATCACTAGCTAACGGAAGTCTTATCTCAACAAATGGTTTTCAATAGAAATCACATAAAAAGTTGTACCAAAAGTAAAAGAATTTGTAAAAATCAAGCAAACTATATTTCTAGCTAATAATATTGTCATAAGTTATCATCACTATTGTACTTGTAGGTATCTGTGGATAGTTTTTTCTTCAATTAAATCTTTAATTGTCTTTGATTTATCTTTTTATCTTAACGTCAGTCCACGCACAACATTTTTATTTTTCAAATCAAAGGATTTGCTGTGAAACAGTCACAAAACATGTGGGCACCACCTTTCGTCTCATATAAAGGTTTATCCTTGCGCTGCTGGTAGCGCTAATGAAGGCCCAAATCCCCTGTAAGTAACCCACATGTTCCTTTGCCAAATTGTATTTACAAAAAGTACATTTGCTTACTTTGATGCAAATCAATCAATCAATCAATTTCAATTACTTCAATCAGTTATTAATCCTTAACTCGAATGCTGTGAGTGCGCGCAAAGCCTACAAACATTGAATATGACTTATTAGTCCTTTGACAGCTGTCAAACTTGAGCAGCACTTGCAGCGTATGTCCTTAAGTGTTTGACAAAAATGCGATAAACAAGAGCAAAGTCAACGCGGGACTAAGTATTATTAACATGACAAAGGCAAAAGCAAGCCAGCCGGCAATTGCAGATGCACTTTTCCTACGATGTGGAAAACAAATCTTTGCGCGTTTTGATGTGACATTTTTGTCAAATGTTTACACCTTTAACCCTTTGATGCACATTGTTGCCTCAAGGGTGCAGGATTTTTGCTGAGCAACAACTTTAATTAGCTGCATTTGTTGCTATCTGTTTTTGATTTGGCCAGAAACTAGAATACCACAAAAAAAAAAATACCAGCGGGAAATAAAGTTATGCATGCTTGTCAGCGTGCAGCTCCGCGCCGCCAGCGCACAGGAAAATTCAAATCATTCATCAAAATTATGTCAAATCATTGCAGCGGCTGCAAAAAAAAACAAAAAAATGTGGTTTCTACGCTTAAAAAAAATGCTTCCAATGAAAATCTACGCAAAATGCTACAAAAAACCGCCAAGTCGAGACACTCAGACACACGGGCGCAGGCGCAGCTGGCACTGTTCAAGGACATGAAGCTGTCATGTTTTGAGCAAACACACAAGAACTGACAACAATTACAATTTTTCCTACGACTCATCATATTTTCCTGCTGTATTGCCTAAAACTGATTTGCATTTTTAATCTCATAAGGATGCTGTTGTCTGCGCAGCGACTTAGACCCAAAACACACAGTTGCATTGTCCTTGCGCAACGTTTCTTTTTTTTTCATCTTGCTTGTGGTTAGACAAGCTGCAAGCCAAGTTACAAAAAAAAAAAAAAAATCTATCTGCTGTAGAAAAAATCACACCATGAGTTTCCTTTGCGCTTACCCCAAAGAGTCTCGCGCTCTTCCAGCTCGATCTACATATGTTTAATCCTGGATTTGTAACACGCCAGCAAACATCACACATTTTGAGGTTCTAGCTGTCTTAGGACGCCTTGCTGTCTCGTCTCGTCTCGTCGTCTGTCAGTTATGCTTGAATAATTACGACTAATTAAAGTTCCTTACACAGGACTACAGGAAACATAGTGTTTAGCTTTCGTGAGTCAAGCGGATTGCAGCGTATTTTCTTGCAGGATAACATTTTGATGTTGGTTGACAGGCACATAGTTTCGCATCTTTTGAGTTGGTATCGCTGTTCGATTTGGGCTTACGCTTGTAAAGTCTTTATAATTGAAATGGAATTGGTAATATATAAAAATACTTTTTTTTTATGAATAAATATAGCGCAATTAAATGGGGATCTGCATAATTTTGGAAAATGGATTTTGCTCGTAGCGCTTGAATGCACTTAATGCTGAAAGAAATGAAGCATATATATACTGTCTTATTCGAAAGCCCAAAGTTTTATGCTCGCAAGAGCTTGGAATCCTATGTTAAAATAGAGATATTGCACACATTATAAACTCGGACTTTGTAAAAACTCTGAGAACAGGTAATTCCGAAAATGATTTCCTTTGCACTGAACAGAAGAATCGCTGATCATTCCAACCAAAGAAGTATGCCTGATTTCTGAGCGTGTAACTAAACCGTAGCATGTCAAGTCTTTTTCGGCTTATGATCTTAAGTGATTCCTTGAATTATATATTTATGCTTTAGAATATGTTCGTTTTGATCACCATCTACCTGTCCAGCTGATTGACTATTTATATACAGATTTACGAGATGCTGAAACGTGAAACCTCGAACGAGTTCAAAACTTGCGTTAGAAAGCTCTTTAAAGTTGAAAAAGTCGAAAGTTATAGATGGATGTAAGAATATTGCGCAGTTCCCAAGCACATTTAGTGTTAAATTTATAATTTAGGCAATATAAGACAAATGGTACAAAGCTAAACATAAGGCCAGAACGAAGATTAAAACCATTAATTTATAATAGAATCGAAATATTTATTTTTATTTAGTATATAAGAAATAAAGCTAAAATTTATACCCACACCTCAGAAGTAGCCGAACGTAATCTAAAAAGCTAACACAAGGGCATTCAAGAAGAAGGTGGGATAATTAAACCTAGTTATTGAAAAATATCTTATTTTACCCGAACTGAACATTCTGTTGATACTTTGGAAAAGTATCGAATGTTTTGTTGAAGTGACGATGCCTATATACCAGGGCTGTAAGTTGAAAATTGCCGATTTTTTCGACAAATAAAACACTGAATTTTCAGGAGAATCATGCTAACTTTTTTTATTCAAAGTATTAACCATTCGATTCTACAAATTATGAATGCCATCCCATTAAAACTTTTTTTTTTGAGAAGAAGAATCCGGCAAGCCATTTTTCGACTTCTTCAAAGTTGGCGAAGCGCTGCTCTGGGAGTGAGTGTGGCATTAATGCAAAAAAGATCATAACAGAACGAGGCGAGGTCTTGAGAGTTCGGCGTGTGGAACAATATTTTCGAAATAAGTCTTTTCATCGTGTCTTTTACTAAATTAGCTGTTTGAGCCGAGCCTTTATCATGTAACAAGATAACTTCGACATATCTTTGGGAAATTTCCGTCCATTTTTCTGTCAGATTATTATTTAAATTGACGATTTGTTGTCGGTAAGGATCCTTATTAACTGTTTTGCCAAATTTTAATAACTTCTACTAAATAACGCATCAGACTGGTACCATCAAACACAGAGCATTGTCTCACGGCCAAAGCGATTTGGCGATGGATCTTGAATTTGGCTGTTTTTTTTTCGTTTCGCATTCTCGAAATACTATATATATTTAAATTTTTAGTTCCCCGTGACAATTTGATGCAGGAGAGATTTTCTCTCAAACCGTTGTTTGTTGGCGAAATATAAAAAGCAAGGAATGCCGCAAATGTAATTTACTTTTAAAAAAATTCGACACGTTTTCTGTGGTAAAAACAACGAAAACAACATATCGACGAAATGTGACGTTTGTACCTTTGAAGGTTATGGTCAACAGTAATGAATAACACTTATACCAACTCAAAGAAATGTATACATTTTGTAGAGACAACTATCATTCGGCAAATCTCAACTAACAACACTAGTATCGTCATCGTGTCGGCATCGTTACTTCGATACTTTTCAAATGTATCAACAAAAAGGTTAAGTTTCGGTAATGATTATATATTGATGACATGATTTGGCTATCCGAACTGCAACTTGTTATGTGTATACCAACAAGGTGTATATTCACAAACGCCCCTATGATAAGTCCCACTTCATAGGGAGTGCTCTCAGCTGATGTGTTTTGATAACTTTGAGGCACTAAGCAAACTGCAATTTTCCTGAAGCTAACTGCCTTCTCTACAGATACTCTATAGTTTGCTTTGGACAACCATGTATAGACCGCAAAAAGCAAAAAAATGTAAAATTTTAAAGAAAATTATTTCTTCTTTCTATTTTTTATAACAAAGTTGAGGATTTAGAAAAATACCTTTGAATCTTTACCTCAATGTTGCTTAATTATATAACATAATAGTCATACAGTTTAACTTTTATTTTCCAAACTTTTAATATCTTTACTATACATAGTATACAAATAGAAGAGAAAAGCATGTTTTTTATAAAAAACACCAACTTAGGGGTCACACTGCATAGGTAACAGATGTTTCTTTAAAACTTTAAGCCAAGTTTGCTACTTTCTTTTCCAAAAACTAACCAAAATAAATTTTAAAAAGCGGCTCTTTTACGGGAAACAAGTCAAAGTTTTTTAGTTCCTTCACATTGCGCTAATCAGATAACTTGCGCAGTAAGAATGCTTAAGTGCAACAAAGGTAACATCGCAAACAATAAAACTTACTTTCATACTCTCTTCAGATTTCCTCTATTTTTATTTTTCGTCAAACCTCAAGAAGTTTCGTATTATGGTATATTACAATTGTTGTGCCCATATCTGATGCGATTACGCTTTAGTCTTGCGCAAGACAAGCAAACTTAAGGTAATCAATCTGTTTTGAGCACCAAAAAGGAACAATAACCACGCCAGCCACATTGGAAATAAATCATAGAAGATTTCTAAACTGCAAGAGATAGATGGGCAGTCACAAATTATATGAAAGTAATTTCTTAGATGAGAGCACACTGATAAAGGTGTTCCCTAAAAACAAAAAACGAACGACATACAAAAAAATGTTATACAAAAAAAAAACCTCCCCCCCTAAGTCCATAGAAAATCGTCAGGAGTTTGTGACGTCATCAAAATTCAATCAATTTGCGGTATTGCGGTTGCGCTTAAAAAATCACAAAAAAAAAGATGATCCATATTGCCTGCTATGATTTATAGACGTAACGGCTGGGGCAAGGCGCTTGTTGCACTTGAGTGAGACACGCAGGCGCATGTCCTTACAGATCTTGCTCACTCTCTCTAGCAATATTTTGCACGGAGTCATTAATCATGCCCATGTGTTGTTGTTGTGCCGGGCCTGGAATATGCCGCTAATGATGCTTTTTTGCAAGTAATGTGCCTCGCTTCAATTGAGCTGAATGGAGTGTTGCTGCTGTTGTCCTGGTCTATTCCGGTATATTGCATGTTCCAACCACAGCATGCTCGACTTCTTCGATGAGAGAGTATCGAAGCGCAACCATTAGTTTTGGCCTGGCTGGTCAATGCATTGAACTTGCTACCGCAGAGTTCACACTTTGTAAGTTCCATTAATCACCGGCAAGGATTCATTAATGAATTTTTGGCATAAAAGATTTTGGGTAATTTTTCTATGACCTTTTGTGCTATGCCGGGAATATTATTAAACTGCATATGTATTTGCATTTTTGGACAGGATTAGCATGTCAGCGAGCGGTTTATTAATGAAGCTGCGATCAAAGGAGACGCTGTGACGCCTGCCTTAGTATACTTTGGAACAAAGCAAATGCACTTAGCAGTTTAGCTCTGGGTTTTTGGGTGTGAATATAAGAAATAAGGATACGAAATTGTTGTTCGTTTCGTTAGAGGAATATTCACTTAAAATGTAAAGAAATAAGTAGATCTTTTTGGGAAAGTACAAAAATGTGACGCTGTCGTCATTTCCAGCCCTGTTAAATGTCCACTAATGATTTCACACTAGTCAGAGATTTAGGTATTTTTTCGGAATGAAGAATTCATGTGTGGGATGCCACGGGATGAGTAAAAAATATTATTTTCCTTAGGTGTTTCCACCATTTTGCACAACTCTGGAATTTAAATTTTTTTTGCCGGAATGAAGACTTTTGTTCCCCGAGTAAGAATTGACTTTGACTAAAAAATAATATTTTGTACAAGTGCTTCGATCTTTTTAATAAGTTCTATTGTAATTTCATTTTATAGTAGTGTTCTTTCAAGCGTTTTCTATAAATCTGTATCTTTGGCTAGTTCTGTAAATTCAAACCGATTTTCATAAAATACAATATTCATGTCGAAGAAGTTTTTGAAACTAATTAGCATAAGTTTTTATCTTAAGTAGTTTAGTCAAAAATAAATCCCAGAATTGTTAGCAGTGCTTACATTGATGAAGTTTTGGGTGTCGTTTTGTCTATAAGACAACTTCCTTTTGAAGGATTTTCAAAATTGCACCGCCGAGAACACACCGTAGTATTGCTCTATTACCTCTACTAGATTCCAAATTGTCAAACCACTAAGCCCTAGTTGCTAAGTTCATGAAAAATGCGCATCAGCCAATTTTTTTATTTAATTCTGGAAGACAGCTTCCAAAGCAAAAAATATTTAAAACTGATTTCTTTTAATAATTTGTATAAAAATGTATATTAGGAAGTTCATACCTTCTTTGTTAGAAGGCGGCGAAGTTACTTATGTGGATCATGGTAGTTTTAACTGTCCCTCGCCATTTTTTTTCTTTATTATTCCGCTTGGGAACTTAGGGCCTCTACAAGAGCTTTCCATCGAACCCTATTTTGCGCCGTCTGTTTAGCTCTGTCCCATGTTGTGTTCGCCTGGGTCAGTTCTTGGAGGATGGATTTTCTCCAGGTCGCCTTGGATCTGCCGATCCGTCTACTGCCTTGTGGATGGATGCCAGCTATCGCTATCTGCAGTTTCTCCATTTCTTCCTCGAACTGTGCTAATCTTGATGGTTCCTTAAGGGTTCAAACGTTTCATTGTCCGTTTTGAAAATGCCTTGGACGTCATCGAATTTGGGGAGCCGTTTATGCTTAATTCTCTTATGTTGGTATCTGTAATCTGTTGATTTTTTCGATCGAACTGGTGATTGGCCAGATGCGACGATTGGCCAGATGCGACATCCCCCGCCATTAGATCATTCAAAAAAACATATAGCATTTAAAACCATATATTCGCGAAGTTTCCAATTTAAGCTACTTCAGTCATCATGCAAATTCTTTGGGAGGGCTTTTACAGCCTACCTACGACTGAGCCTAGAAAACCTATTTATTTTTGATAGAGGAATCTAAAAAGCCAAAGCTGCGTTCGGGCAATAGAAAAACTTCTGGAGGATGAATAATGTTACGTTTATCAGAAGATTAAAAATATCTTATACGAATGTGAGCCCTGGCTCACCACTCTAAAAACAACTAAAAAACTACAAACATTTGTTAATCGTTGCTTGCGTAATATATTACACATCTACTGTCCTAGAACTATATTGAACTAACGACAACAAATCGCGAAGCGCAAATAAGGATAGTACGCGAAAATTCCCCCACGCAATACTGGAGTGGAATCCTCAAGGAATTCTCAAGGTTCCAGAGGTACAAGCCGACCAAAAACGACCTGTTACAAGACAGTGGCGGCAGAAATCCATAAATCAATGAGCGAACTCAGTGCAATAGCAAGAAATAAGGACTTTTACTAAAATAATCTCTGATTAGACAGCATTTTTTTTATTTTAAAAATAAATGATAATAATAATAATTTAAGGAAATAAACCTTTGTAAATGAAGATATTGGAATCTTACATAAATTTGTGTCCACATTCATCTAAACCACAATTCTACGACAATTTCGACGAAGAAGTTATTTCTTTTCCAAAAATTTATAACTCTTAGGCGAAAAGTTATTTGGTAGGGTAAGCGGTCCACTCTCTCGGACGCCACATGGATGAAATAAATGTGTGGTCTATCCAATATCAAATTGGTTGTTCAAAGTTATTTTCCATAAAATCTGTGGGAAGCAATAGATAATATTGGGCCTTTTCATTCATTTTTGACTCGCGGAAACAAGTAGGACTACCAAAAACGCTAATGTAGGGGAACAGAAAAAGATATTGATAAGATTTGACGAATTTGCTGCCTTGCGGAAAAAACTAACGCAAATGGGATTACCGCAAAGCGTTACTGTGGGGAAACGGGAAAAGATATCGAAAAGATTTGTCAAACTTGCTCTTTGGCGGCAAAATGCGCAACAGATGGTACAGTTTGGTGACTCTCGATCTTATGGTCTATGAGATCTAAATGATCATACGGACAGGCGAACAAACATAATAAAAAAGAGCGCTCGAACTTCTGAAACTTTCAAAATAAAGCCCAAATGGCGCAACTGTGTTATAATAAAAATCAAATGTCCATTACTTTTGGAAACACATTTAGTAGTAAGGAAATTCTAATTCTATTTACACATTTTTCAGTATTGTAAAAATCCTTTATAATATATAATAATTTTATTATCTATATATCCTTCTATGTTCTACATCCCTGGATGTGGTCTATATGGAATGGCTTTATAGCAGAATAAGTTGAATGTAAGCTATATTTTTGAATAATTGCTTTGATGCAATTTAATAAATAATTATACTGTCTATAGCGTGGGAACTGCAAAATGAAGGCTTAGGATAGACATCCCCGTCACCAATGGTACTTTTAGGCCTAAAATTTCTGGCAATAATTGCTTTTACCGCAACTCCTAATGGAAATATCATAAAACAGGCCAAGCTGGTTTCAGATTTAAGCCGCAAACTGTAGTATACCATTATATTCTCTTCCTTATAATGAGCTTCCCTTCCTATTACCACAAATTACCAACTTGGCCACCTTCGCTTCGGTTGCCCCTCGGGCTGTATCTTAAGAGATCAGCATATTTGGTTTGCCCAAATTGATTGGGTGGAGTTCTTTACGAAAAAATTTGCTGCGCTCTGCCCCTCTCTCTGTAGGCTTAGAAATGCAAAATAAACGTTTCTTGTGTATACGGAACAGCAGGCAGTCCTGAATCGGGAACGAAGAAACCGAGTCTCGACGACCGCCAACTGTGCAACGGCACAATTATTAGCACTTAAGCGACACATTCAGGCCTAGGTACAAAATGTCCTTACGGCTGCTGTCACTGCCTCTGTTGCTTGGGGGGAGCACAACCCTTAAGCAGTCGTTGCAGCCACAAGTGTCGATGACACTTGGAGGGAATTTCGCCCGCTGTCGCTTACCGCAGTTACCGGAAGGATATGCAGGACGCTCTCTCTCTGGCTTGCTCAGGTAAAGGGTTCAACTTTAGCGAGCGGCACGTCCTCGCCAAAACACTTAAGCCAAAGTTAAACGCTTCGAGTGTTGTATTTTTGTTTTTGTTTGCATGTTTCGGCGTCTTATACTTTTTGTAGGTTTTTTATTTTTTTTTTCGCTCTCCTTATTTTTTGTATTACACAGCAGGAGTCTAGGAAGTTTTTGTGTCCTTATTTTGCGTTTGCCCCGTTGCGACCTAAATCAATATGTTGGAAGCGAATAAAACGTAGCCTAGTGCATACGACATTGCTTTAATTCGCTTAAATTGTTGGATCGTGGGCATGTGTGTGTCCCCGTCTATTGTGTGCATATATCCTTTTTGCTCAAAGGATTGAGCGGCCTTCTCTGCCTACTTCGCTTTGCTCGACAATTGTTTGTCGTGCTGTTGTCACAGCTAAAGCGCTTTAATTTCGATTGCATTCGATTTGTTGTGTTTGTTGTTGTTTTATTTTTGGTCCCTCTTTGGAAATCCTTTCGATGTTTGCACAACTCTTTGACAAATTCACAGGCTTGTTCCGTTCCGCAATCCTTTGCAGCCATCTTCTGCTCAACGCCTCAGGCGGTTTATTTTCTACATTTTATTTTTTTTTTCGCAATTTCATTCACCGAAAGGATTAACTATTTAGGTTGCTGGCTGGCTGGTTGGCTGTGCTTGTCAAGAAAGTGGCCCCGTTGCTGTTGCTGCAGCTACTTTTTGCGCAGCTCCTGTGGCAGGAATATTTTTGCAATTTAAACTGTTCACTCAATCATTCACAGTTGAAGTTGGAAAATGGTTCGCATGTGAAGTGAGGTTTGGTTGGCGTTTATGCGCAATTTTCTTAATAATAGATTTTTTAATGAATTATAATAAATAATAAGAGAGATTGCATAAAAAGCTTTCGTTTTGTAGGTTAGGCATCGAGACTATATACAAACTATTTTTTTAATTTTTAACAATCACAATAAACATTTTTTTTATCATTTATATTTTATATAAAAAAGCCGAACCTTTTTGAAAAAGTATTGCTTTTCATTAATTAAAAATGAAAACTAGTTTTACTAATAAAATATTTTGAAATAAATTACTTTTAATATAAAGCATAATTTTAAAAAATAAACAGCTTAGACAAACTACGATTTAAATAAAAGAAGATTAATCTTTCACACAGAATTACTACATTTTTTCAATAAAAACAAAAACAAATATTTAGTTTATTTGTAAAAAAAAAACAGTTTTAACTTACTAAAACTTAAATAAAAAATCTAAACCTTCTGAAACAGTATTACTTCTCATATAAACACAAAACTATTTTAATTAACAAAATTTGAAAAAAAATTTATAAATAAAATATAACTTTTAATCGAAAAAACAGCCTAATAATTTTTTTATTTAAATATTATTTTAAAAATATATTTAAAAAAAATTAATAATGAAAAAAATATATATTTAAAAAAAATATATATTTAAAAAATATATATTTAAGAAAATGTATATATTTAAAAAAATACTAGCATAATATATTTTTACTACAATTTTTTTATAAAAAAAATTACAAAAGTAGTTTTTATTTTTTAAATCATTAATTTATGATTGTTTATTAATACAATAATATTTTAATTCCATTTGCTTTTTTAAGTTTCCAGTCAAACGGCACCTTGCTGTCATTAAAATTGAAAATAAAATATATATATATTTGATAAAGTTTAAAATCATTTATTTACGAGAAATTTAAAAAATAAAAACTTATGACCTTAAACACAGAAGAAACATTAAATGAAATGATGACGAATCAAAAGCCTAATAAACATTAAATAAATAAGTTGATTTATTTTTAATTTCATAAACTTTTTTAAAAGTTATTAGCAGTCAACCGATAATATTGATGTAAGTTATATTAAAAGCTAATATTATAATATTAAAAACTAATATTTATCAACTAAATTGATTCACTGAGACACAATAAAAATGACATGGAATTTATGTTTTATAATTTTTTTGTTGCTTAACAAGTAAATGTGGCGTGTAGCTTAAATTACTTAGTATTCATATTTTGATGTGAGTTTAAATAGAATTTATAAAATATATTGTGTTCCTCCTATTCTTTCTCAAAAGATTTTATTATCTTTCCTTTTAGTGAAATCTACAATTTACAAGATATTTTTATTGAAGGAATGGCATAATTTTTGAACTTCGGTTTTCAAAGATGAAGATAGCAGATTCAAAATATTATTTGTTTAACATTTATCTTAAAAAGTTATATTAAAATAAAATTTTTTTATTTGTATAAAAATATAAAAAAAAAATGTAAAATCATTTCAAATGCAATAATAATTGTTAACTTTTTTTATAAAAACACAAGCTTAGGCTACATTTTGTTCAGTTAAATTTAGCGTGACGTTAGTCAAACTGCGAGCAGATCTTGTCATGCTGCAAAGTTGCTATTTTGAAAGATTTTAAACGTTTATAAGAATTTAAATTAATTCTAAAATGTTATTTCAATGGCGTTACGTTACGTCGCTTTGGCGTGGCGTTTTGACAATCAATGAAAACTTTTACTCCTACTGTAGCGTTACGTTACGTCACTTTGGCGTGACGTTATTACAACAAATGAAAAAACTTTACCACAAGCTAGATGGCTTTTATGCACATTATGCTGACTTACTTTGGCGTGACGTTACGAGAATTAACCTAAATTGATGGAAATTATTGGAATGATTTAATTCAAACCAGCAAGTCGATGCAAAACCAAACGATATTTTTATTAACTTTTTATTGTACTGCAAGTTTCCCATAACATCGAAGTTCAACGAAAAAAGGCAATTTAAATTTTTCCAACAAAAAATGCCAAAGCTAGGCAGCGCGAATTACGTAGAACAAACAAATTCCTTGCAATAACATTTTTCCCAAACAGAGTGAATGATTTGTTAGCGTAGCTTGCCCAATCTTTAAATCTATTCAACTGCAGCATTGTTTATTTTAAAATCTATACCTATGTTTTTTTTTGCACGTCTGGGCGTCGTCTATTTGGCCGCATGCCATGGTGGGTTTGCCTTGATTACCAAGTGACATTGACAGAATGTCAGTTCGAAAATTGTTGGCCTGTCTTACCTGCCGGCCGGGCTTGTCTCAAAGAGGTAGTAACTGATGCAGGAAAAAAAAGAAATACTGCCACTGACTTGTTCAAATGCGGGAAATTCCAAAGGCATTCATGGCATTCGCCATAAGCCATTTTTCGCCAATATAAATCGTGTGCACACTGTTTGTTGATCCTTTGCAGAAATCCTTTTAGCATTGCTTTTGCAAGTAATTAGTCGCCTGTCAACGTGGCTTGTACTACACCTAAATGGATTTTCTTTGCAAGTTTTTCTTGTTTTCTTTTTTCGGGCACAGGACAATAAAGTGCGGCAAACACATACCACACCTGCGTACACATTGGACGACATAACTCTTTGGAAGCGCAGGACATGCGCGGGCTGCTTGCGGCTATCTATCAACATTGTATGTCATAGTGCTCATTTCCTTGGTATATATAGATACACTGCAAGTGGTGGGGTATTATGGGTATTACTGATAAGTATGCTCTATTAGAGGTATGAGCAGATGTGGTAGATCTTAAGTTTCTTTTATTGATATAATCGGGATGGAAGCCAATAAGATCATAAGACTCAAACCTAAAAGCAATGTGGGATGATTTTGAGTTTTAATAATGACACTTTGCTATTTCAGGGATTATATCGCGCTTGTTTGAAATTATGCCTACTTAGATATGATCAAAAAAGGAAAAATTTGAGAAACAATTTTATAATATATTTTTCAAGAAATATAAGAGTAGAGCCTGAAAAACGTCGGATATTATACTAATCCCCATCTCTAGTCAGATGCTGAACTCTTAAAAGGTAAATTACAACAAACTGAAGTACTCAAAAAAAAACAAGCTCTGAAAAACCATTTTGCGGTATGGGCTTTAGGAATTCTATAATATTTTTTTAAAATTAGAGTTTAACTTGGATTACAGAGTTGGCAACTCTTTTCTGTATTTTTTGATGCCATTTTATGAAAAAGCACGATTCGAGGTTCTAACACGGGCCTGAGGCTTACTCTGTAGGTCCCATATAAGCAAAACTCTCAATATAGAATTCTAGTAACCCAGAAACATTGTCTTGAATTGTTCTTGACTATATTTTGGGGCACGCTATTGAACTATTGGAATTGATTTTTCTTTTAATTAGGCGAGGTTCGCATTCGAAGTTTTTCTTTAGGCAGACCAAACTGCAGGACTCAAGTCTAAAAACCAAGACCTAAAAGTTTTTAATTCTACACAACTCTATCAATCTTTAATCCATTTGCATAAACATAAATAAAGATACAGGAAGACTTAACTTTTAAATTTTAAACTTTAAAATCAAACAAACGGATGATTTTTTCCGATGAAAAGTTATAGATATCTGCTGCGCTTCTGCTAGTAGAATTCATAGGGTTTTTATCTTAGAACAATTTAACTATTTTAAGTTTTTTTAAGGAAAATAAAGTACGTTTAGAATACGTCGCAGGGTATTCATGGAAGAAGAATGGTTCAGTATCTTTGTAACTACAAACTTATATGAATTATTTGAAGATCATGATCGGATCATCGCAGTAAAAAATCTGCCCGAAATCTGCAGAGAGTTAAAAAAGTCGCTGTTTCTGTTCAAATGCCAACATACTGGAAAACTCAAGTTTTTGGGAACAACTGCAGCCGTGTTCCACAACACATGCTAGTATGGGCAACCCCTTAATTTTTTTGGATAAGCGTTGGTAATAATTCTGCGACTTAAAGTAAACTATTTTCGCTATTGTCTTTTAACTCCGCAACTTCAAGGTTCGCCAACAAAAATGCGCAATTTGATTTTACCAAATATGTACCAATTGCAGAAAAGAAAGGGTATTCTCTGGGCGACTAACACCTCAGCATTGTTGCTATTTTGCAGGACAACCATAAACCTACTTTGATGAAATGTTGTCATTTGTTGTCATCGTCGTCGTCGTCGTTGTGCTCGTCTTTAGTTTATATGAAAAATTGCATGTGCTGCTTGTTTGCGCATCATTTATAAGTATCTGCCGTCAGTGATTCAGTCACTCCGTCCGTCAGTCTGTCAGTCGGTCATTCCTGCTGTTGCTCTATGCCTAGATAGCTTCTAAAGTAGGCTATTCAGCTTGCCAGATGAAAGGGATACCCCAACAGTAGCAACTAAATGAGTTTTGCTCTACATTGATGGTAAACAGTCTGTAGGCTACATAACATTTGATGTGCCTACTCCTCCTGCATCATGTGGGACGCATACTCACCGACTCATGGACTGACGGCTGCTGTTGTGGCAGTTGCCTCATTGTGTGACACAATGTAGTCCGAAAAGTGGGTCGTCGTTGGCTTGTTTTTGCCAAAGAATTGAATGCACTGTGGGCCATGTCATGTCGCAACTACTATTGAGAGCTGGCAGCAGCACAAATTAGCTTAAAGAAGAGTGGACTTTTGTGGCACCTTTAGCGTTTTGTTTGATTTACGAGGGATTCTAGACGACTGCCAAGATCTAGAATAGACTGAAATTGATTGACCCTAATGGGATTAGATGAGAGCATATCAATTGTGGCGCAGCTGTGTGCAATTGATCTGCTTGCAATTGATGAACTGTGACGATCGTTGGGTTAATGCCAATAAAATTTTAACAGCCGATTAGAATTGAGGCCAAGACGCATAATAAAAAAGTGTAAAAACGTAATTTTTAAACTGGATTGGAACGAAATGATGTATGATAATGCATCGGAAAGCCGAGATATAGTGAGGGAATGAAATATTCGCTTTTTGTTGGCATTTTTTTTTTCAATCAAAATACGTCTGTTAGTTTAGATTTGGAATTGTTTCTGCTATCCTTTGTTGGTCTCTTATTGTTGGCCGTTTTATTAAATGGAATCTGGGGTACTTTTCCACATGTACAGTTAGAGACTGCTAATTTTAGTCGTTTTCCTGACCAGCTTATAAAGGGTGATTTTTTTTGAGCCTGCTAATGAGATAAAATAAAAAATATAATTCAGCAAAGTATACAAGAATAAATCACTGTTTGGTAAGCTTTATGTTTATAAATTTTCGGGAAGCTTTGGATCTTTCAATCCATCAGACATCAGCTTGCGATACATTTTTATTGTGGGTTTCAAAATTATTGTTTCTTTTATTTAAGATTTGTCCGTTTTTAAAATATTTTAAAATTTATCCATAGGGTAGCGGTATTATAAATTTTGTACTCACTCAAGGGATATATTCTTGGGAGAGTCTTTGGAGTCCGGCGGTTGTCCTGCAGATTGATGGCCAATACATTTTGGTGGTTGTGCAGATTCGTGGTGTACCTAGCGCTGGTTTCCCCGTGTGATGGCGGGGTGTCGGTTGAGGCGAAGAATCGCATCATTGCCGCTCCAACATGTCGTAAGGTGCGACTAACTGGGGAATATGGTCAAACTTGGAATATGCTATGTTTAACTTTCGCTGTGTTATGAAGATTTTGTGCTATAGTAAAGTATATATCGAAAAATTTTACAAGGGGCATAGGAAATTTTAGCTGATGTGTTCCTTCCTTACAACATACGGGGTTAACTCTAAACTGGTCAGGTAGCACAAAGAGTTTTCTCTGTGCTGACCATAGGGTACGATAATTCGGGGAGTATCGTGGTGGTTGTGACTTCCTATCCAAATGCGGGTAAAGCTTTCGAGCTTGTCCTGAAGTTATGTCTAACCAAATGGGCGTTGTCACCGTCAGATCAACAGAGATTTTAGATAGAACTCGACTCTTACGAAGGCTGAAGTACACGATCTAACAGATGTATCTCTCTTTGACCATGAGGTACGGCTTTTCAGTGGTGGAGTATCGTTGTGGTTGTAGCTTACTACACAAATGCGGGTAAAGCTGTCGACTTGGCGTGAAGTTGTGTCTGACCAACCGGACATTGTGAACCCCAGATAAACAGAGATATAAGATAGATCTCCATATTTTTCTTCTAACATTTTTTGCTGTAAGGATATACTCATGTGATATATGTTTGCATATTCGATCATATAAAATAAGATGAAATGATCCAAAATGTCTGTACCTTTCGTGGGCTTTCCTTACTACTTTGTGGAGCGGAGAATACTCAGACTTGTGAATAACAAAAAACCTCTTCTTAAGTTTAACAACATAAGTATTTCCCTAAAGAGATGGGAGCAATAATTTAAGGGTAAAGTATGCCTTAGTATCTGTTAAGCGATGCTCAGTTAACTTTTCAGAATATGGAGCTCAATTTTATAGAATAAGATTCATTTTCACATCCTTACTTTGATCACATAATGCAAAATGTGCCAAGATTGAATCATCACAAATTGCTCAAAAAAATTTACTTCGACTAAAACTGATTGAAAACGATAACCGGAACATTCCGCATACAATGTCCATTTTATAGTTTTCCTAAGAATCGCTAGACATAACTTACTTAAGGCCTTAGCATTACCTTCAATGGATGATGGCTCAACATTTCCATTTACAATTTAAATAATGCATCCACAATTTGTTGCAGTAACTTAGTCCGAACAATGACCGCATTTTACGAGGACTATGAATAATGTAAGAAATTTTGCACGCGGAACTGCAAAAGTCGGCATCGATGGCTGGCCCTTTGCCGCACATGTCCTGTCTGCAGGCCTCTGGGCATAACCATGCAACACAAATAGCAGCGGCAACTGCCTTGGCATAGTGCATGCAACATGGGCTAAGCCTACCAGTGTGGCACGGTGGTTTGCGTGTCGAATGATCTGGCCGGTAGGCACCCGTAGTGCAATTGTTTGAGCACAAGACACGCGTCATATTTTAATTATGACAGCCGGTCATTCCCTGTGTCGGTCGTTCGGGCAAGTCAGTCAGTCAGGAAGACAGTCGGTCATTCATTCATAGTGAGTCGGTGACTGGGTGAGTTGGTGAGTCAGTGAACTGTTTGATACATTGGCACGCTACTGTAGAATAGCTGCAACTGCACGCAAATGTAAGAACAACCCCCACATAACCCCTTTTTCCGGGCATATACATAATGACCAAATGTCAGCAGGACGAAACTGGATATGCTGGACACGCGTTGTACAGTACCAGCACCAGCAGTACCAGTACATGCAAAGCATTTTCTACTCGACCAATTTGACAGATTAGCGTTGATCGTAGTGTCCCATAAAGTAGTTGTTTTTATTTGACATTTATATTGTCTAAGCCTGTCATAATTTGTGACGGTTCCGCGTTCTATTGTAGATCTTCTATGCTCCGGATTTGTAGCAAATAGTCAATTAACATGCCAGCAAAGCCCACATACTCATACAGCGAGCACGTTCTATGAATATGGAGTAGTTGTTTTTACAGGGTTTCTTTTGCATAACAATGTCCTGTAGGGATATTCACAAAAAAAAAAAATGCTACTAAAACAAACTGGAACTAATGAATGTGAGCATCGGCACTCTAGTGCCTCAATTTCATGTGCAAAATTTAATTATGCGGGCCATGTAGTGCAGAAATTATTTGAGCAAAAAAAAGTAGAGCAAAAAATGGGCCTATTTCGACTGGATTATACACTATCTGATATTCTTAAGACTTTTTTGTAATTTTTGCAGCAAGATTTATTTATATAAGTTTAACCGATATGTGCTTTAATTCAGCTGATAAGCTAAGAAACATTACATTTTTCGGATACATTATTTCAAATATTTTAGAATACTTATTTGCAAATAATGTAGACAATCCTGAAAAGCGTAAGCGATTTCTGCTTTTTGCTATATAAAAATGCTGTTAGTATTGACGTTTAAAGAACGATTATTTCCTAAATTGTACGATTAGTAGATTTCGATTGTAGATCTCTAAGCTTTAAAGATTTTGTGATGTGAATCTTTTTGAATGTACTCCGCTTAAGCATTTAATTGGAGACTTAGTACGCCACATTTGACAGTTCGATTTCTATTGATTTCTTGCCAATATTTTCCCTCTGAAGTAGTTACGCTATCATTAAAGTTATTTTTTACATGTGCAATATAATTAAGAGCAATGGTGCCTTAACTACACCCGAACGATTTCCCCAATAATTAATTCCGTCTTACTACATAAATTTCTATTGAAATTGGTCACTATGTCTCTTAATTGGTGTCAGAAAAAGTGCCTTGAAAGTTCGGTTTTTAAAAATTACATCGTCTTTACCAGTTATAATGTTTTGACAATGAAATCCGAAGAAAATGGCTTAATTTATGAATCCATATCGAGTTCTAAATAATGACTTTGAAAAAATAAAAAAAAATGTTGTACTGAGGCAAGTCGCTTTAGAACAATCCTTCAGAAGTTCGCATGCTACACACCACATACTTTTTTAAGCATTCCTGGTTGCAGTCATATGTCTCGACCCTGGGACCCTTGCCACTTGATCTTCCAAGTGTTCCATTTCCAAGGCGACAAAAGCATCGCCTTAGACACTTAGTCTAAAGAGCCCATTGTGCCATAAAATAGTAATTTTGTTTACAGAGCTGACAGAGCTGGTATATCCAGACGCTTCTTGCTTTTTAGAAAAATGCCGGCAGTTTCTACTCTCTCCGATTTGAATACTATATTAGGTATCTTGGATTTTTTGTCTTTGATGACCCATGAAAAACTTATCTGCATACTTCTCTGTGGACCAGCGGCAGTTACTGACTTCCTTAAAGTGAGAGACTTAATTATAGCCTAAATCTTCGTGTAATTTCAGATATTCTTGTTGCTTATCGCAAAAATTTTTATATTATTATGTCACTTCAACTACCTGAAGAGATTTTAAGTCGAGTTATCAATATTGACTAATTGTTATTGTTATCGTTCAATTTGAGGCCATCAGGGCATATCTTAATTAACCCAATCGGTCATGAAACCCAGTATTTCACAATTAGAAAACGATTTCTACGCTAATAAAGGATAATGGTTTTAATGAAGCTAAGATCTTGTTCTATTTTTCTTGTTTAAAGACAACTTGAAGAGCTTTCGTTATAAAAAGCCTCCACATATATGTCACCACCTTGCACGCCGCATCTTCTGCGCTATCACCTTGCTGCAGCATGACTCTGCAAAAACCCAGCATACTCCTTATGCCAAAAAAAAGTACAGTCAGCGAGCCCTAAATATAGTTTAACAATTTACATAATAATAAAGTCAAGGTGCAAAATAGCGCGTCGGCTCGTGCCCATGATGGCAAGTTAAAGTTCAGCTACGGGTCCAGTGTTTTTTTTTTTTCATGCACTTGGCGGCGGGGTGGCAAGCAGCGGGCAGTCCTGCTGCAGCCAGTGAACTGACTCAATGACTGATCGCATTATGTCCAAGTACCTTGTAGTATGTCGCGTGCTCTGTTTAATTCCATTACGCTGCATTTTCCTGTAGCATTTTTTTTAATGAACTGACCAGCGTCCTGCATGTCCTGTGCGCCTTCCATGATTTGCGTCGTGACGCGCAAGCGCGGACAGTTTAAGTGCCGTGCGCACTAAGTGCACTTTTCGCTTTGTTCCTCGAAATTTCCTATTATTGTAATACAGTTTAGGGGTTACTTTGTTGACGGATTGACCAACGGTCAGTGCAAATCAGTCGGGACATGTGTTTATTTTTATTACCAGCGTCCATACGACTTTTTAAGCTTTTAACTAGGGGAGTTTGGTTTGGGGTATCGTTTAAATACGTCGAAATGGCTGGCTAGTGTGAGCTCTAACAAGGGTTTCTTTTTTCCAAAACTGAATTTGATTAATGCGTCAAGTTGACCGTTGAGAGTTGGTAAACTTACTTAATGATAATTAAGGGTAATGCCATTTGTCGACCGACGCTGGACAAGTAGCTAAGTGCTCAGAGAGTGAGAGAAAGAGAGAGAGACCTGGTAGTACATTAAGTGCAAAGTTTGGAGGGGGAATAGTAGAAAGTAAAGTTCAGTTTTTTAGCTAAAATGGAAAGCGGAATGTGGGCAGCATGTAGAGAGTAATAAATTTTATTATTTTTCATAATCTATTTTTGACGTCTAGAGGATTTACAAGTTTCAAGGTAGATATGGCATACTTTTTGTACTACTTTATAAGCAGTACTACAGAGCCCACAGTTGCTCGGGAATATATGTTTTTACGGCCGAGTTGGTAACTCAACGCAACCCATTGTATTTCGTTAACTTCGTGATTATTATTATTTGCATGCTCTCTTATAATAAATTATTAAGTACTTAGCCTATTTTCAAATAGTTTCCAGCTTTCCCTATTTTTAGCAAAAAATCTTAATTCATTAAACGATTTTGAGGTTTCGTTGAGCACTCTCCGCATTTAAGTAGTCTTAGGGCGCCCTCTGTGACGATTGGTTTCATTCGAGAGCCGCACATGCTATATTTCTATTGTCACTCCATCTATATTTTCTGTTCGATATGTCGTTTTTGATGCCCTGTTGCTTGGTAATCTGCCATAACCTCGCATTGGATATAGTTCTGGAGCAGAACACTGCAACATTGCGCCTCAGGCATTGGTTGACAAAAATATGAAGTTTTTTTTTACGATATTATTTGTCGTATGCCAGGTTTCGCTATCAAATCGGAGAACGGTTTTGACACAGTTTTAACTATTCTGCAGAGGAATCGCTGGCCTTGGTCATATATGTACTGTTTCACCAAGACAATTCACCGTGTCACAAGTCAGTGGTAACGATGGCAAAAATGCATGAATTGGGTTTCGAATAGCTTCCGCATCCAGAACTGGCCCCCTGCGACTTTTTTCTGTTCTCAGATCTCAAAAGAATGCTCGCTAGGAAGATATTTTCGTGAAATGAAGAGGTAATCGTCGAAACTAATGTCTCTTTTGAAGCAAAAGAGAAATTGTACTACAAAAATGGTATTGAAAAGTTGGAGAGTCGCTATACTCAGTGTATTACCCTTGAAGGGAATTATGTTGAATAAAAAAAAACAAATTTTGCCAAAAAAAATTTTTTACTGTAGTAGACCGGGGAGTTTTTAATTAACCTGTTACAATCTACTACGATACATTACGAACTTTGAAAAATGTACGTTTAAGGCTGATTTTAGAGGTTTATCAAGTTTTAGGGATAGATGCAATATATATATATTTTTTTCGTTACTTGATAAAGAAGAGTATGGAGTTACCATTTCTTAAGTATTAAATTTTTACGACCGGCTTAGGAACGCAACGTAATTCATTATATGCCAATAGGAACGGCTCGCCTTTTTTAATAGGCAACTATGCTGGGGACACCAAGCCGCAGCTGAAGGTAGTTAGCTGCTTGAACTATCTACAAGGATTATGGCTTCGGGACATCTCAAAATTAAAGGTGATCTGTGGATAGAACGATCTACCACGTAAAGTAAATCAATTAAAGATTTAAAAATTTTTCGAAAAATCCATTTTTGCAACATTTTTTAGAGCTGAAATAAGCTAACTTAAGTTTTCAAATACGTAGAATGCCCGCGTTGTCCTTGTGTTCTGCTTATTTTCGTATCTGTAACCTATTCATTTCATCGTTCAGCTACTTCGTTTCAAACTTTAAACTCACTAAAATTTAACTATTCTCAACGACTTTAAAAAAATTTGTTTTCAAATGTTAAAAATAACCAGAAATTGACAAATTATCTATAATTAATTATTATTTAAGTTGATTTATAATAAATTGAGCAACAAATCAAAAAGTTAATGTACTGTGGCATCTATTAATAAGTCAAAATGAAACTTTCCATTTCGGGTACTTATAGTTTTTCATGATGAGGTTTCTAAATGATTCTAAAAATACTATAGAGAACTTTCCATTAAAACATAAATAAAATTCAAAATGAGTAAAAACTTTGGTTGAAAGTCTTGCCCCATAAATTTGTGAAACGTCTTTCAGTGAAACATCAATTGAATTCACAAATTTCCCTACCCTTCCCTACTACTTCAACAGCTTTCAGCAAATTTAAAATTTTTTGACCTATTTTGCATACGAACCACGAACCATTTTCTGTATTCCTTTCACAAATTCCGTGCATATGACCGAAATAATTTTGTATACATTGAAAGCTCCATAATCCCTACGAACCGTTACATATTTAATACCTTCCATAATCAAATCTATTCCATGTAAAACTCGCAGTAACTTCGTTGAAAGCAATTAATTTCCATAACGTTTACTTTAATTTCGATTTGACTACAGTTGACTACACCTAATGTACTGGTATGGATAGTAGGAACTTCAACTGTCTCTGTTTCCTCCACCCTTGTAATGTTTACATGGATCTCGCTTTGGTCACTTAAAGCAACAACAGCAGCTGTAATAACCACAATATGAACCATCCAGAAGTATCTCTCTCACTCCACATATTGTATAACTATACATTCCATATGTAACTTTTTTCATCACTTTCGCATGTCCTTTACCAACATTAAATACAATAAAAACAACTCCGCTGTGATGCTTTAATCTGACAGCAGCTGCTATTGTTGTTGTTGTTGCTGGTGTGGTTGTTGCCAGGATGGAAGCACCAGAGCACCCAATGTACCCAACACCAACCATTTCACCACCCAAGCAAAGTACTTTGAAGTAGGTGCCATTTATGAATAGAAATGAGGCTGCTCAGCTCTGATGTGTCCCTGCTCCTGCTGCTGTTGCTGTTACGTCTTTTGGCGCAGTAGAATTATGAAAATATTTAAATGCTATTTCATAACTGCGCACAGTGGGACAAATGGTAAAACTAATGCTCATAAATTTGTGCGACCTTTTGGCACTTAAGTCATACAAATTTATTTAAGTGAAAAATACTACGACTTTTTGTGTTTAGCAAAAATATATTTAAGCGTATCTCACTTGAAATAAAATTTTTTAATGTTAAAAAATTTTTTTTTTATATAAAAATGTGTTACTTTTTTAATTTTTTTTGCTAAGTTTCGGCTTTAAGCAAATACAAACAATTAAAAGAATTTAAAATTTTTATTAAATTATATATAAAAATTTTTTTATTTAAGAACTATGTCATTTTGGCCCACTGTGCTGCGGTAAGCCTGTAAGTGAAATTGCGTAACATCAAGATAGTGATGAGCTTTGTATTATCAGATCGGCTTGCCGCCGGGCAGCATTTAATAAGGGACGCATGTCCTGTCCAAACGGTTGCGCCTGTCACAAGCAGCAGCAGCATTGCTAGCTCTCTTGTGCACGTTTCGCATTGTTTGATAAGCGTGCGCAGCATTTATAATATATCTCTGTGATAAGCACAACCCTTTCCCTGCCAGCCACTTTGGCACAAAAAGCGTACTAATGAGCACACTCCAGCGCATACAGGACGTCAGCCGGTTCTCAAATTGCTGATGATCAGTCAGTCAGTTGCAGATTGCACTGGACTGCTGTCATCTTGTTTGTTTGCTTAGTTTGCTAATGAAGCGCGGCCACGTTGTGGTGCATATCCTGCTGCAGGACAGCAGCGCAAACAAGCCTTTGTATGGTGTCGCGCGTCCATCAAGCAAATCAAAAAAAAATGAAAAAGAAAGGGAAAACATAGAAATTGAAAGTAAATCAAGCAGGAACCCGTACAAAAACCAGTTAGTTAGAACTAACCCCAGGATCAAGGCTTTTGTTGTTCGACCATTGTAAGCCTAAATGGCGTTGGAGTGCTCTATGGCAGGCAGCATGTGCTGAGGGTACTTTTTGTTGTTCTTCTGCTTTCGGCGTTTGGCGTGTAAACTTTATTGTTTAATTGCTTTTTTTGTATAGTTCAATTTCAATTATTTTAATTATGCTGTCCAACTAATTTTTAGCGATTTGTCTTTTGGGTCATAATTAAATTTTGTAGAGCAATTATATAATGACCTGCTGGAAACGCAAAAGAAACACGCGTCATGTGTGCCAGCCAGCCTTTGCATGTTACTAATTACAGGGATATATGGCACAGTAGTTCGAATTTAATTTCCAAAAACCAACAATTTGCCTAACTTCTTATAGCGCTTATCGTTCCTAACTATTACGATCTAACTTGTTGGTCTTTCTAGCGTAAAATCCAGACACAAGCTGCCTGCAGACGCATACTAAGGGCACACAAGAAATTGCCATATGCTGCAGCGTTTCCTTCAACTTGACATTGAAAAATGCACGCGATCCTATTACCTTCTGTATGTAGTCTAGGTCCTTTTCTTGAAGGGCGGCTCTGCTCTGACAGTGCGCTCTGATTTCCTTTGTAGCATTTTGATTGATTCCGCAAACAAATTTTGGCTTTGTTTGCCATTTCTTCTGCTTTTGCGGGAAAAGTGCAAATTTGCACAAAATTTGATATGGTTTTTTTTTTTGGTACAATTCTGTATACTTTTCATCCTGACAATTGCATTGCCATTTTTGTTGATTTAGTTTGTGTCAATGGTGCAGGGTGGTTCTGCACGAGCAGAAATTTTACCAAAAATTCGATCATGATAAATTTCACTACAATTTTTCTTCTGCTTTTTTTTTTCTTAGCGGCTATCTGTTTCTTTGAAATTTTTTGAATAATTTGAAGTAATTTATTTTCGTTCAGTGAAAATCTTTGAGGTGTTTAATCAGTAAGTGAATTTATAGGAAAAAAAATACAAAAAAAATGATATAATTAATCGAAATTATTCACGCTTTGCAGAAAATTGAGTTGTAACCCTACAAAATGCACAGTAGTTAGATTTAAGCTAAAGACTAATTTGTAAGGGTATTCACGCTTGCTTTTTCGTTAAATATGCAAATTTGAGCAAACTATTTGATGCATATGCGGTTTGCACTGATATACTTAATTCGACTGAAAATCCAAGTTATTTCTTGATCTCTATTGTGGGAGAATAAAAATAAATTTATTCTTTGGTCAGCGCTCCAAGGGCGGAGCTTCAGAATATCTCTCTATTAGTAGCTGTATGAAGAGCGCAGGGACCTACAGCCGTATCCGAATGACGCTGCCTTTAATTAATAGACATTTTCCTAGGTAATCGAACAAACGAACTACCGATTTAGAGGCAAGTGCACTACCACTACGCTACAGAGGCCCACATTTTGGGATATGCTTATTTTAAGACAGCGTATGTCACATGCCAAGGTAAATAAACTCTGATGTAGATCCAATTCGGCTGTTAAACTATTAAACTCTATAGTACATTTAATTCGACTGTAACTATTTGGAACATATATTTAAGTTCGATTCATTTTAATAGGTTCGGTCCACGTGCAAGTTGTTGTCGATATTGTTGCGATTACCGATTTTATTGGAAAGTTTTGAGCGACTGTATTTGTACAACCAATATACGAATAAAATCATTAAAATATTTCTGTTAATTTTGGAGTCGTGGTATGATTAGAACTGAGATACCTAAAGTAATGCCCAAGGTATCCCATGGTTCTTAGAGCGCTTACGCCTATTCGATATAATATATTAACACTTCATCGTTTTAAAGCCAGAGCATGGCAATACCTTGTAATTGACTGAGTCTGTATAAACACATTTTTTGATTTTTGCTCTTTGAAGTTGAAACTGGTATACAAATATTCAACTGTCGTAATACTCTTGTACACTTCGAATTATAAGATTGTTTTACCTATAAGATTTAAGAGCATGCCACATAGTAATTTAAAAGTCCTGAAACGATATGAGCTGGGGCAACAACTGACCTAATGCGCAAACGATAGTGTCACATGAAAGGGTAATTTTTTGAGAGCTTGCTTATTTGATTTCGAAGAAAAGAATAAATAAATAAATTTATTCCCTTTCACTGTGCTGTTATCGTTCTAAAGCATTTTGGCTCTTTGATGCTTAAACACTGGGATCCTTACGAACTGTCGTCCTAGTCTTGTAGACTTTGCCCGATAAAATTGCCTTATTTATAATATATGAGCTTGGAACACCCTACGGCGTGTTATTTGTGCATCAGCTTTTACTCAGGCTCATTGACTCTAACGCATTTCTTAAAAAAGTTTCTTTCAATATTTCATCCAAAGTTACTCGGATTTTTCGACTTCTGGCATTACCATTTTGTAGTTCTGTGCTATCCTTTTCCCGATTTTTGTGCTTATTACAATAAACCTTACGATTAATTTTCCTACAAACGTTCTATTCAGTACATCTCTTTCTCTATCTTAACCCATCTTCAATTGCCAAAACGAGCATCTTTGACCAATCGCGAACTATAAACACTCAAAATGTTTGTTAATAAATCTTTAAACTTTTATGTCACTACCCGTTTTCATCTTTAGCTTTGTAAATTCTAGTTCTCAGCCAGCTCCAGATGTTAGCTGTTGCATAGTTAAAAAAAATTCACCCATCAAGCTAGGCCTCGGTAGCGTTGTCGCCTCTTAAGTCGTCGGAAACAAAGAAAGTAAATTACTATATTACCATTTTTTATCAATTTATCTAGGAATATCTCTCTTAATTAAAGATACTCCCGATCGGATTCGACTATTAGCGGCAGGTTCCTGTTCTCTTCGAACTGCTATTAGTAGAGATTTCTCTTTGGAGCGATGAGCATAGTTAAGGGGAATAAATTTATTTTTTAGGCTACGTTTTATATTATATTTTTCTCACTCTGATATAATGTTTCATAATTTTAATACTGTTTTATTATCAGATCAACTGAACCCGTGCTGCTGCGGGTAATCGAAACACCGACTTTCGGTTACGTTGCCGAGGCCCATTTACTTTGTGCTTATTATGAAAATAAAAATATTGAAAATTTAATAATTCGTCAATGATTGTACCAAATAGTGCTTTAAAAACAGTCCCTACTTGGTAGAAATCTTAAGACTATAAATTAAGATTTCCAACAACAATGACTTTTGTGTAAACAAATTAATATCTATTACTTCAAATTAAAGTTGTGAATTATTAGTAGATGGAGATCACGCAAATTTATAGCCAAGAAAATTGCAATAACTCTGTTCTTTGGGCACGCAATCTTAAATAACTGTGAGTCCCGGAAAGATCTTTATTTAGTTCCTTACCAAAACTGTCTTCCAAATAAAAATATGGAAAATCTTAAACTCAAGCCGTCTCTATCTATTTATCTCCATATCTTAAAAAGAAAATTATATTCTGAGAAACACTTAAGTGTAGGCAGTGTGGCGAATATAGGTTTGCAAAGCTAGCAGGAGGCTGATCCCTTAGTCATAATAAAAACGTATGATTCTTGCTTAACGATTTATCTTTGTTTCTAAAATACATCAAAAAAATGCTTTTATTCAGCTAGAATTCAGTTATAACGCTTTTTTTATTGTTTAAAACTATATGTAAATTTCTCTGACTAATTTTTATTCTTTATTCTTTACAGGTAAGCTTGACAGACTCCCCAACAATAACTGATTCAACGCCAACTTTTTGTTCAAATTTGAATGACTAAGTATATATTGTTAACATTGCGAGCCATGATATCATAACAACTAAGCTGATCTAATCTTGAAGCTATAGCTACTTAGCTATATATTATAAAAAACAATTAGCTGCTTAATATATAAAATTATTATTTTTTTTACTTATAAAGGGTATGCCAGCTCATTATATTTAATGTAGAACAAATTTTACACGCTGTAAACTGTAAAACCATAAATTCTTGCAAAAATAACTGCCTTAAGACAAGCGCATCGGATGTCTTTAAGAAACGCAATTCCCATAGATATTGCTACCAAATATGATCGTAAAACCATCATATGAGCAGTATTTTCTACAAAACAATACATAAAATGAGCTAAAAAATTGCATAAAAATGTCAAAATCATTTTTTTAATATTACATTTTGCACGCCATTTATATGTAGGACGCCTGAAGGCTTACGAACTTACCCTTTGCGAAAATGTATTTTGCCAGTTCCACCCCTTAAAAAAAATTGGGTTTAAATTTATTGAAGTTGAGTCGAATTTTCAACAGTTTTTATTTTTAGGCTGGCGAAAAATTCTACCTCTACTTACTACTTTTCAATTTGAACTTTAACCTTGTACAAGAAAAAATTATTCAAGCGTGCCTATAAGGCCAACCTACTTTGGGACAGAGCTACCCCCAAAAGTAAGAAGAAAAAAAAGTGAAATTTTAATTAAAATAACGTTTTTGGGAAATTTCTTGTGCAAGAGTGAAAAACCAACTCGCTGGCATGGTAACCGAAAGAAGTTAAATTTTGTGACCTATGTAGCTCTATGATACGGGTAGGCTTAGTGAGTGTTGTATGGTAAGGGTATAGAGCTTGTTGGTGAAAAGAACTAACAGATTAGGTAGAATAAATTGAGTTATCCTTGAAATGAAAAAGGTGAGAGAAATTTGATTGAGTTCATGTTGATGAACAAATTGAAATTGATTTTTATAAAAGAAACGTAGAAAACTTTAGGAGGAAACACAGTGTAGCATATTCTGGGGAGCGAATATATATGGAAAATATATACAAAATATTTACTTGAAAAAATTGTTAAATTTTATTTACAAACAAAAACTATCTAGTTTAGCTTTTCAATGGTCATGAAATAAAAGCAAAAAAGAAAGAACGGAAGAAAGATACCCATAAGTTTTACAACAAACTCTTTAACTCTTTATTTATATTTTTAATATTATATTCACAAACAAAATCTATCTAGATAGACCATTGAAAATAGATAGCAAAAAAATGAAATAATGAAAAGTTTCAAAATAAACACTTTTTGCTCTTCCCAGGTCAAAATATTTTTTGTCTAAACTTTAAATTATGTTCAATCGATGATAAGTCTAGTACGGGGTTTAGACGCCCACAAATTTTACATCAAACTCTTTGTGTCTCTTCCCACTAAGCAGCAGAAGTTAAAGATCATAACCTTTTTGTGGAAACTTTGAACTAAGTACAATCGATAAATGATATAAAGAAATATTCGGCATAAACGACTTTCTTAACTTTTTTTTCTTCCGTTTTTTCCACCGTACCTGCGAGTTTAGTAAACATTAAAAATCGACTTTCACGCGAAAAGACAGGCTTAATTTTTAATCACAAACAAATTCTTTCTAGCTTTTCAATAGTCATGAAATAAGTAGCCAAAAAAAGGAAGATTAGGTGAAAGACCCCATAAGTTTTAGAATAAACTCTTTTTTTTTTCTTTCCACAAAGCAGCTTAAGTTAAAGATCATAACCTTTTTGTGGAAACTTTGAACTACGTACAATCGATAAATGATATAAAGAAATATTCGGCAAAAACGATTATTTCAACGTTACATCTTTGCTTACACTTTCCTTGTATGCCTTGTAAACCTTAAAAAATCGGGTTTTATGCGGGAGGACATTCTTTTGTTTTATACACAAACAAGTTCTGTCTATCTTATATTTTCAACGGCTATGAAATAAATCGCGAAAAAGAAAGAACGGGGAAGAGAACCCCATAAGCTTTAGAAAAAAGTTTGTGTTCACTTCCCAAAATGACAAACTTATTAAGCAAAACTAGCGATAAATGATACAAAGAAATATTCGATCTCAATGTAATATCTTATGTTTAAATCGTAGTATACCCTTTAACCTCATCCCACAAAGCAGCCAAAGTTCAGGAACAAAACTTTTTTAGCGAAACTTTCAACCGAGATGGAAGATAAATTATGTAAAAAAATGTTCCAAAAAAAGTTTTTTTCCCAAAAAATATACTACATCTCTTGATTTAACCGCAGCTGTTTATTCATATCGTAACATGCAGAAACTCTCTCCCAAGTTCTTCAATTTATTTTAACTTAGTTTATAAATATTGCTTTACTTTAAGAAATTTCTGTTTTGTAAACCCTAAAAAAGCTTAATTCAAATTTACTGCTTGCATCAGTTGTAAAGAAGCTAAACCGATTTAGTTATTGGCTAAAATAAACCCTACCGAGTTTGCCAAAATTCAATTTTAAAGAAACTTTAGCATTTCGAGGGTGTGCCAAAATTTTCTTACAAAAACATTTCAATAGCGACTTACACTTTGTCTAACATTAATAAAGGGTAAATTTAAGTAAGTTATGAGTACAAAAATAAAAAATTTCAATAGCGACTTACACTTTGTCTAACATTAATAAAGGGTAAATTTAAGTAAGTTATGAGTACAAAAATAGTTTTAAAATATATTTAACTATTTTTATGAAAGCAAAATAATTTACAGACAAACAATAGTCACGGATATTAAATAATTCCCTTAAAAACTCGTACTACTACTTCCACAACAAATACGCAGAAGTTATTTTTAGGGCTTTATAAATTCCATTAGCAATCGATAGTTTTTTTTCGCTTCCAATAAAATTCCCATCAACTCAATCACACACACACACACAAAACAAGTAGGAGAGACTCCAAAACTGGGTCAATCAAATCTCATATGTTATAGATATGTCCGCAGCTACTCAAGTTTTTGCCATAATTTAAGATCGAACGCTAAATGTCGTCATAGAATATGCAAACGTATTTCTTTGAGCGGTCGGCTGGGTTCCAATCAATTGGCTTAACTCAATTAGACAATCAATATATGGCTTGTTGTGTACAATTTTAGACTACTTCTGGGATGGGAATCTATATATCTAGCTATATGCTATGAGACATATTACACAATGACCAGCGCACAAATCCCTCAACGATCTTAGCAATAGCAGCTATGAAAACAACTTGTTCGTACTTGTTTTTGTTTTTTCCTAGTTCTCTATTGAAACAATTGTTTTGTATTATTTACGAAAATAACAAACAAGAGAATTTTTGTTGTAAACAAAATACTTGCCACAATTTCAGGTTTCTTTAATTCAAGGGCCTTTCATTTCACCCAGTAACCTTGAAGGAAATTTATAAGTAGTCGAACGAGAGAGATTGTGTTTACGTCAGCCGTGTTCTTGTTGCCAAAAGTTGTTCTTTTTTTGGATGTAAATTAATGAAAATGTTTTATAAAGCGTAAATAATTTAATTGTTTTCAAAATAAATATAACTGCGTATACGTTCGTATATTAAATGAAATATATGTTTGTTATTAATTTTTAATTCAAAATTTATATGAAAGTTTTTACGAGATGATGCGAGTCAATAGCCCGCAGGCAGAGAGAAGAATATTTATGCGAACTTTTAACTTTAGAGCAGAGAGATTGACTGAAGCGAAACGAATTTGTACTCTATAGTTGCTGATTTCTATAGTTAAAAGATTAAGTTAAAGATAATAAAAAAGAGTTTTGATATATTCATTAGAAAAAAAAAGAAACAAAAGTATTTACAATGAAAGTTTTTGTTCAAAAATAAATTCTGCGCTTTAAAACACTCTTCCGATTTGAGTTTTCCATCAGAAATTTCCATTTCTTATGGAATTAAAGGCTAATTTGTGAAATTTTATCAAACCTCGCTGTCTGATTTTTATACGATTAATTTTTGATTCTACTTAGTGTCTGTAAAATGCCAATTTCGATTTTAGCTATTGGAAATAATCACAAAAGATATATTTAAAATATACATGATTTTGAATAGAAAGCAAAAGAAGAAAATCAAAGATGAAGCAGAGAGCGATATTATAAAAGAATACTCTAAGTTAACTGATTGTTACTGCTATACTTC
This sequence comes from Chymomyza procnemis, assembly GCA_035046065.1. Lineage (NCBI taxonomy): Eukaryota > Metazoa > Arthropoda > Insecta > Diptera > Drosophilidae > Chymomyza > Chymomyza procnemis. The sequence goes on along the minus strand of JAWNOJ010000004.1, from coordinate 30,010,143 downwards.
GTAAGTCTAAGTTGTTTATGGGTAATACTGGATCGTCTGATATGGTATTTGTTTGATATTTTTTATGTTTTGTGTTGAGTTGAAATTTTAATAAATAATATTCAATATTCTGATACTAACAAGATCGAACGAGAATTAAATTTTTCTTTTAAAGGAAATAGATCCGCACATACATTTTCTCAAATATATCAAAATTCGAAACGCGCATTCTATGTAAATGTAAAACATTTTAGTATATTTCTTACTCTGTAATATAATTTTTTACTTCGTAAATATATTTAACGAAATAAGCTCTTTTCTTCAAATATAAGTACACTTCTTCAAATATTTCAGAATTTTGACATAATTGGGTAATTCTGAATGGGAATGGGCGTTTGAAAATGGATGGAAATTTGAAAAAACAGCAAACAATTTGTTTCAAATTGTTTTTAGTACAGATTTAATATTTGATCTTAAGAAATCTGTTCGTACGAGCTACGACCTAAGAGTGACGAAATGGTTAACTCAACGTTCCAAAACCATTTCAAGTTGAACTCATTTATTCCATTTAGTAGCACCCAGTAACAACTTAATGGCGTTAATACTTCAAAAGAACTACACTTGTCACGCTTAATTATTATTAATTATAATGTATAGAGGTTCCTAGGGAATTCATTTTTTCCCAACAATTAGAGTACAAAAATAACCTAATGTGCGTATGCCTTTCTAAAAGCTTTTCAGCTCCTAAGTGTATTCCACTTACGGTGTATACCGAATTTTAACTTTCTACGAATATTTTACATTTCCACATCAAACGTGTCCCAAAAAATGAATCTTTCTGAAAATGAAATTCAATTTGACTGCTGAGGTAACTTTAAACGCTTCCAGCGTTCGGAATTACAAGTGAAGCTTTCACAGCTGACGGTTGCTGCTGTCCTACGCTACGGAGTGAGGCAGCCAAGTTGGAGCAAATACAGACATGTCGGAAGAGAATTGTTTGGGGAGCAGGAGAGATATTTATAACGAGGATGCACATGGGGGTTGTCAGTCGGTACTTAACATATTTACATTAAAAAAGCAGTCAAACGCACGGATAGCCAGAGGCGCAACTGGCAAAGCAAATAGGTTGAGAAGCAGACAAAGTTGCACCACAGAGCTCCCGAAGATTTTCGGCACCATCAGGCCGGCCCATCGACAACGCCACTGTTCTTAGCTAAACATTGTATGGCAGCATGCTGGTGGCAGGCACTGTGCCTGCCATTAATTTTATTGATTTTCTGCCGTCTGCAATTTTGCCCTTTGGCCACAGTTGCCAAACCCCAATCCCCAAGTTCCAGAACTCCGCGACACATTTAAATTAATCAACTCAATTTGCAAGCGCAGCACTGTGAAATATGAAAAATGAAATGGAATGAAATGGAAAAAAAAAATAATAATAATATTCCCTATAAACGGCAAAGTTGAAGGCTGAAGGGTTGCCCGCCCGTAGTTGTCACATTCCGTCTGTCTGTCCGACGAATAATTATGTCAAGTTGCATTGTTGCAAAAAATTCTGAAAATAAAATATGCTACAGGCCCATTCATAACATTTGCTACACATGAACTGTATTTCTAGGTAAAATCTTTGCCGATTTCTCGACTTGGCGCAATTTCACGGAAATTACAATTCGCACATGGAACTTCCTTATGTTTTTACGCTTCATTAGCGTCGAAATACGCCAATATACTCGCAATGGATATTTTATGCATTTCTTTAGAGAATTGCTAGAGTTGCCATTTTTGCAAATTATGAATTATCAATTATGGCCAAAGATCGACGCTAAGGGTGCGGCACATCCCTAACTCGCCTAAGACCTTGTAAGCGCATTTGGGCGTGAGAACTAATGCGCTTGTAATTGATAAAAAAGGGTACGAGTTATTAATATTTTTCAGCCATGCAAATTATTAAATTATGAATATTAAATTTGTTATCAGGTTTTATTTTTTCTTTTTTTGAGAACCATGATTTTTATATGTGGCGAGTTCTACATAATTAATGTGTGCAAAAAAATTGAAATATAATTTATTGCTGCTCTCAATTGGTTGAACGTTTATTAAATAATATTTTGCTTAATTTGAGTTTAATGAGTTAGTCAATATAAATAATGGAGTGTCAATATTTTATGATGCATGTGAATCTATGGAGTGGAATTTAGTAGATTTTTGTGCAACAGAGGAAAAAATTGCAGCAGAGCTTTTTAAGTGGTTCACTTTTATACGTTTTTAGAGAACCATTTTATTACTTTTAGACATTCAGCAGATAATTTTCTCAAATACATGAAGGTTACTACTGAACTCCAATGTTTTCCGAGATAAATAACGCCGCGTAGTGTTTACGCACTAAGCAAGCTTCCAAGAACCTCTAATGAATGAAACAAATTTAACTGTGCTTGAAACGTTCCCAAAAGGAACTTCTGAACTTAAAAAGCTTTCAAAAGCTTTTATGCAATGACCTATTCAAAAATCGTGAGAAATGTAACTTTGGGCTCAATAGATACCAAAGCGCACCTATAAAATCTCACGTTTTCAGAGATAATAATGTCTTTTGTAGCATTTTCGGAGTGTTCGGGTACTTTGAAGATTACAATTAAACGTGAGAAATGTAACTCTGGTTTAAACATACCCATAGAGAACTTCTGCATTCCAGCGTTCTCACAAGTGTATATTGGTCTTCGGGGTACTTAGTAAGCTTCCATAAAAGCTTGCACATATATTAGATGCTCTGTTACATCTCCCTTGGGCACAATAGACCTCCCTTTAGTAACTAAGAAATAAATAACTATTTAAAACTTGTTCTTCAAAGATTCATTAAGCCGGTAAATTTGTCAAATTGCGCGAATTTTACCGTCTGGGCAATGCACATGGATAGAAAATACCCTTTTTTTCCTTAAATATTTTTCAATATTAATTTTTACCATTGAAATGAAGTTAAAAATTAGACCTATTACTTTATTTTAAATTCCTTGCCGTGCTAATATCTAGCTAGTTTAAGAGGCTAAAGCGAGATAGTGATAAAGTAAGACTTTCTGTAACACAACCTTAGCACATTGGAGATCTTTCAAAGCTTAGTGTATGCGTTTGATTAGTGATCTATAGACCAGAAAAATGCTCATCATTTTGATTAGTTTTGATGAACAGAAAGTAGTACGAGAGAAACATCCAAGTAAAAGCTGTTTGAAATCTCTCGGTTTCAAATCGTACGTAACTCAGTGTCCTTGCTTCTCCAACATTCCCGTATCTTTGAGCCGCTATCTGCTTTGATGAGCTATCTTTTCAGGATTGGGAAGTAATTGTAATCACAGGAAGCCATATCTCGCGAATACCATGGGTGCGGAGGGAATTCGTAGCCCAATTCGTAGCCCAATTCGTAGCCCAACCCGCGCAGATCTTCCGCATAAACAAATGGTTCTGCAAAATGTTGAAACCCCTTTCAGATGGTATATTTATCATCTCAGCTAGCTAACGCAACTACACTTTCCGATTCCCAAATATGAGACTTGCATTTCGGGCGTAATCACGTCTGAAGACTGTTCGACCAGGCTTAAATTCTTGGCAAGAACTTTTGATAGTCGTATAACATTTGTCAAGCCGTTTCTTCGCTTTCTTAACCGATTTTCCTTTAAAATTACAGTGCATTATGAGATGATGCACTTTAGGCAGCTGCAGAAACCAAACAACTTGACATATGCCAATTAAATTTTATATGCGCTCTTTTAAAGGATTGGAGTTATCAAAAAAAAAAAAAAAATTTTGCAGTTCGATATTTATGGCTCCCTCTCTATGTTAGACCTTCGACTTTGCAATCTTTACGATCAATGGCCTATTATAAAAGCCACAGCATTTCCAAATGTATCTTAGCGCTGAAAAATTCCCGGATTGGCATGTCTGCCAAAGCACGCTGAGATCGCATACCCATAGCTCAGGCGAAGCATAAGCGAGTTCAAGAAGATGTATGTACCAATTTTATAAAACTTTTGCATTTATTTTTCTTATAGTTACTTAAATTTGTATTTTTATTTAAGAATTAAAACATATTAAGTGTGTGCGATAATTTTATAGTCAAGTTTACAAGTTTCTGCACAACCGAACTTCCGCACATCTATGCGTCATATTGTAAAATGTATTGCGTCATGCATATCTTACTCCTAGGAGCATAGAACCCCCCACACTGCATTATGCCGAAGCTAACAAAGAATTTTTAATGAAAAATTTCATATTTCAATACCTGCATCACGTAATATTTTAGAAAAAAAAGTATAAATATTTTGTAATTATGCCAATTAACACCCAAAAAACTCTTAGTCACTTTATGATGGAACTCATAATAATAAAATTTTAGCTAAAATTATAAACACTTGCAGGCAACCTACCAAAAATCTAAACAATGACTCCCCTTTATGCGCTTCATTAATTGTTTACATCTAAAAAAATTGCGTTTGGGCAGTTTTTATGAATCATTAAATTAAATTTATATCTAAAATTTTCAGCTAAAATCAGTGTGACCTAGTAAAAAAATAAAAAATGAGAGAGAACTTTGTGTGGCTGTGCAAAATTTGCGCATTTCACATACAATTTTTAGACTGCTCCAAATGACTTTTCCGGCCCAAAAACTCAACGCCCACACATAGATCCTACACATGAAGCAAGTTGGGCCGGCAAAAGTCATCAGCAAATCTGCTTTCAATATTTGTCATAAGTGCAAATGCGTAGCATCCCAAAGAGGGAACCGAAAAACACGGAGCAACAAAATCATGACAAATTACTCTTCGATATTATTGTGCGGTTCCAGCTGAGTCAGCCACTTGGACGCCACACTGCGTCAGCTACTCGGCACAAGTGAGATCAGAGTGTGAAAGTCAGTTGATGAACTAATAAGCCTTGCAAATATTTGCACAACATGCCGACGAGGGGGAGACGCCGTGCAGCAAGAAATAGTTACTAAAAGTATCAAATAACCATAATGTCAAACACCAGGGGGCTGCTGCTGCTACTGGGTGTGGGCTACTCTATGGTGGTTAAGTGACCAAAGCCACGACATGGTGGGCAAACCTAATTTGTTTATAGAGACTCACACACACACACAGAGTATGGTGGCAAGTTGCAATTAAAATTGCTAACGAATTGTCGCAACGCACCCCGAAGAGTAACTTGATTCCCTTTAATTTTTTTTTTTTTTTGGAAAGCGCACCCTCAAGTCAACTCAGGGAGTACCATGTTGTATGTAATTAGCTCTAGGCAGTGCTCTATGTCAGTTTTTAACCCTTAAAAGCGCAGCAATTTTATGAACGTCATTTAAGTTGCTATTTTTATCTCTGATGATTCCATAAAAGCAAGCCACTTTCAAAAAGTAAAAGTAATACAATTGAAAAGTAAAAGTGTCGCTTTGTATAATGATCTGAGGGGGTGGCACAACGCTTGACATTGTGACATTGGTCACCCCACACATACGTGACAACCCTGTGCATGCAACATTCGTCAATGCTGCCGCAAAGGCAAAGAAATCTGGCAAGCCCCTGAGCTGCTAGCTGGCGGGTGTGCTTTGGCGATGACGCGCCCTCAACACGTCCCTGTGCTGCAGGTTGATTAGAAATTCCATTAAAATTCCATAAAAAAAAGAACAAGAATTCCATTGTCGCACCCTGGTAGTTTTGATACACTGCAGGCGCAGGATCAAGTCGTTTTTAGGATTTGTGTGGTGAAAGATTGATATGTTGAATTTCTTCGTATGATCATCTTTCTGATAGAAATCTTCACAGGTAAGGTTGATTGGAAACTTATATGGAAAATTGTATAAAGAAATAAGTCCATTGAGCACCTTGGTAGTTTTTATATACTGCAGGCGCAGGTTCGCGTGGACTTCCAAGTTTTGTGCAATAGAAGAGCTATCTTCTGCACTGATTGTGACTTAATTGATTTGCTGCATTTCTTCGTACGATCATCTATCTCTCAGAAATCTAAGATTGATAGGAGTCCATTTAAATTTCATTAAAAAAAGTATTCATTGTCGCACTCTGCAGGCGCAGGTTCGCGTGGACTTCCAAGATTTGTGCAATAGAAGACGATATGATGTATCTATTTTCTACATTGATAACGATATAAATTTCCTGCTGAGTTTCTTCTTACGATAATCTATCTCTCAAAAATTTGTAGACATTCAGAAAATTTGATCGAATATTGCCGTATCTGGTCTATTCTCTTTTTATCCCTGGAAAATCTGCAGAGCTAAGACGCAAAATTTGATAGAAATGTACAGTTTTGTGCTGTAGTTTATGTTCGTTAATTTTTTCGGCAGAATTTGGGGGTTTAAAAAAAAAATTTCATTTCAAAGCCTTGGACTTTGTATATGAGTCACAGCTGGTTATAAATTGAAAATAAATCTTTGCAAGCAACTGACAACTCTATTCAAGTATTCGTGATTGACCACCTATACATGAATATATACAAATCTCCTCTGTTGCTAAAGATCTCGTGCGATTTATCCTCCCATTCCAGGTCGACTTGTCTGCGTAATGTGTCTGCCGGACATTGACTCCCAATAATACTTAATGGAAAATATATATAACCAACATTTATCTTTGACAGCAAGATTAAACCCAGAAAAGAAAGAGGATTGATCCCAAAAAAGGACATTAAATTGGTAAAAAGATTAAAAATCGAATATTTGCCATTTTTAGGTTACCATTACAATGCATTATCAACCTTACCACGAGATCTGTGCCTGGTACTCCTGCTTTTTGAGAGCGTTCTTTTGCTTTTTTCTAAAATTATTTCTTACGAACTTAAAGTGTGTTAAACTGGATTTAAAATTTTAGTACTAAAAAAATACGTTTAGAAACTTGATCAAAAATGGAATCAGTATCACTGAGTTTTATTATTGGCAGTAAGAGTATACTTAGAGACAGAAGAAATGATTAAAATCTTAAAAATCGAATACTTGCTAATTTGATGTGTGTGGTATAGCGGACCTTATTATCTCTAGTCAGACGCCTCTGCTTCGCGCTAGCATTCTCCTTTTTTTAATATTTCATAGAAGCTTTATTATAGACCATAAGTCCAAATCTGAAAAAAAAATACTTATTAGGTACGAGACCAATTGGGTGATATGATGTTCGGATTCTATAAGGCGGTCCACTAGAAAGACCATTTGTCGCTACCATCTGTTCTCTGATTTAAAAAATCTACTTTTACTGAGTTCACTGCTCCCAAACTCAATTCAGATGTTTCATAAAACTGCAATCTTCTGTCAGTAACCAAGTTTTCAACACGCGAGCATTATTTTCTATTGGGATTCTTCTTAGATCCCATTTATGATTAAGCAGAAATCCGAGTCGTATACGCGCTATTTTGATCTAGTTATCAGTAGTGCTTAAGCAGCATCATTTACAGCCAGTTCCTTTATTCCCAGGGAGGCAGACTCCATGCCACTATTTTAGACGATTGAGCTGTTGACTTTAAAGTGATTAAAGTAAAGATTATTATTCAAACTAAACTGCAGTTTAGTAAATCTATCTTGATTGTTTTTCAAAATATCAGGCCAAAAAAACTTCTAAAATCTTTTACGAAGCAGCTTTTACGCCTCTAATGCTCAAGATATCAGCTCATATTTTTTAAGAATTTATATTTATCGTATTCAACAAAAAAGTTTTAAGTTCAATTTTAACCTTTTTGTAGGGCTACAAAATTCGATTTAAATAGGCAGACTGAAATGTCGAAAAAGTCTTAAAAAAGAGAACCTTACCTCAGTTAAAGTGCATCGAAATTGTTTGCTTATTTTTACTCTATTATGTTACAAGCAGAAGTTAAAAATTGAATTCTTCTCCATTTTAACGATTTTATTTACTTTATTTGTCGGTAATTTGTAGAGCCGCTCTACAAGTTCGTTTCATTGCTGTTGTAAACACATCACCCATTTTCACAATCCATTTTCCGAAAGTAAGCACAGAAGAAGCGTACAATATACCGATCTAAAAAAAAAAACACTTTAAAACCTCTTATGAAACTATTAATTAAGACATCCAACAATCGAGTCTTTTAACAAATATAATATTTCCCAACTAATTCGAAACTCTGGGCATATGAAACATGAAAAAAAAACTGCCAAAGCTCCATAAAACTACAATATTTTACAGAGCATTCCACAGTCGTGTCTTGTGGGAATTGTATTAAATTCCCCTTATCCAAATTGCTTTAATTTGCAGAAGTTTCCATGTTGAGGGTGTTTGCCACCCCCCAACAAAAGCAAACCAAGCGCATTTCAAGTTCGTCCTTATAGTGCAATCGAAATCGCGTGCGATATCTTGCTGTTTCCACGTACAGTTAGTTCTCCACAGTTTTCCAAAGATGTCGTCTAATTAAGTCACAGAAATGTGTCACATTTCGTGGTAGTTACCTATTTTTTTTTTTTGAGATTTTTACTTGGGATAAGTAAGCACCGAAGTGTGCAGAGTGTGCAGAGCGTGCCGAGTGTGTCAAATTATCGACCATATAATGCAGTTCACGTGCCACACTTTTAGTTTAGTTTACGAGACTGCATGTGGCACGTTATGTGGATATTGCAACTAATCGGAAAGTAGCGATAGCATTGCATTTGTTATAGTTTAGTAGTGATTATAAATTAAAAGATTTACCAAGACTGACGTAAGTGTTACGAGTTGATAAAATGTAATCTGGGGGAGTTGGGAAATGGTGAAATGCAAGCAGTTGGTGAGTTAGTTGGAAGTTCCGTATGCAGTGCTTGCTTTAGATTAAATTACTTTTACTATACTTTTTGGGTATCTGTAAATATGGAAAATTTGGAAATTAATGTAAAAGATACGGATTTTGTACACTTACTTTCCAGTTTGGAAAAGTACTTTTATTTAATTTGAAGTACAAATTGTAGAAAAATAATAAAAGTTTCAGAAACAATTTACTTTTGCTCGATGTTACCAACTCCAGTCTTGACTACGGCTTTGAAACGTTCCAAAATCGAATCGAAAGCTCTCGGATAACGTCTTTTTTGGGCGCCTCGAGAGTGGTTTGTTTATTTTTTTGGACCTTGATCTCCACAATGTCCCAAAGAAGATAATTGTACGCTGTAGAGTTCGTTGATTTGCAGTCATTCTTGGTTCGCTGCCGAGTCCTGTTGAAACATGCATGGCCCGACACCTAAATGTTTGTCTGCCCACGGCTTCAAACGAAACTCCAAAACTGTTTCTTGATAATATTACCCGTTTACCTTGACGTCAGGCCCGATGAAAACGATTGGAGAACAGCACTACATCTATAGTCATAGCGGCCCAAACTATTATCTGTTGCGGGTGCTGCCTCCTGGTTGCCAATCGATGACTCAAATTCTCGTATAAACGGTCCGTCAAGTGAATTCTGGAATTGACCACTTTCAGGCAAGCGAAGGCTCGAGCTTTTTCAGACGGTGCCAAGTCCCTTTAAGACTTCCATGGTTTGCCACCGAAATGTTTGTGTGAAATATATTTTGTGTATGACAATGTAACCTTTTTATTATTATTTTTAGGCAAGATTTACGCCCTAACCTGTAAGACTATGTGTTCTCCTTCATTTCCCCAAGAGATTATTACTTAAAAATCTAAAAAGTTTAGTAGTGTGACTATCTAAATATGATATAGTTCTTTAGTTTTGTATTATATGACAGTTCAAAATCTTTCTTTCTTCTCTTCGTCAGCCTGCACAATATATGCTTTGGAGTTGCCTCATCCTCTTTGCAGAAAATCTTTGGTTTTCATTTGTTCTTTCCCATATTTCCTTGTACGCGTTTGCCGCGCATCCGAGTCAACGATGCAGCACTTTCTTCTCACAGTACTTCAGCAGTTGGCTAATTGCTTCAGGTCATATCTGATGATCGTTCTCTGAAAAATAGCCTGATGAAAGTACTACAACTTTCGGGTTGCCGTTAATGTTGACCGGTAGTTGTACAGCAATCGTTTTACCCGAAGTTTTATCGTGTGGGTACTGGAGCTGGAGCTTTGATAGCCTTGTTTTTTTTTTTTTGGGTTCCGCTGCTGCAGGTTCTGTGTTAGACTTGCTTTTTGAGGTTCCCATTTTTGTTTACTGGAAGTTGTATAGCTCTGAGCTCTATATAAAGACTCTTTGTTTTACCTACAGTCAAAACTTAAATTTGGCTAATGAGTTTTTTTCTTTCCGTGTGGATCTAGCGATCAGGTTGATCTGTGCGACTTTAGTGCTGTTTTATTCCCATTTTCAGAGCTCTACTGTCTACCTTCGGAATATCATGTCAACTAACTTATTGCTTATTTTGAGAGTAGTACCTTATGCCTCACCCTACCTAATACCTTAACTTTTGAGTAAAACTAAGCAAATTCTTGGATGGTTTTAAAAAGCTCGTCAATTTCTATCTCAGTGTTCAGGCTTTCAGAGATGAAATATTCCTCAATATAGAAATTTTTCATAAGTCTGAAGTACGCGTACCAATATAAATATTCTTACAGCATTTTTCAGAAATCTTTGAATTTTTCTTTTTATATATTGTAGTTCCATGCCAGCTTTTTCTCTCAGTGCAGCTACTGCAATTTTTAAATTTTAAGCAGCTGAGCTCCATATGGCATTCAAAATACCATTTATTATATTTTTCCAATATCATGGTCAGTTTTCGCTCCCCCCAAGTCACTTTTCTGTCAACTTTTTTGTGGAACCCACCTTGCTGCCATTTCATTTCTGTCAAAACACATTAAATTCCAATAATAATCAATGCTGTCATTTGATAGCCATGTCGGCATAGTCCGCCATCCACAGCGCATTGACCACATTGATGGCTTTCGTTTCATAACCGTCAGCATAATGTCACCTCCGCACTTGAACAAAAAAAAATGAAACTAAACGAACCCATAATCTACAAAAAAAAAATCATATTCAAATTACTATAAATTAAAGTGCATAATAATATTTACCGCATGTTTGTCAGTTGTTTGGTTTTCCGTCTCTAGGAAGTAACAAAAAAAAATCATAATAATAATAATAACGAAAACTGCCGCAGCAAAAGCTGAAATGCAGCAACTTTAAAAATGCAAAAACAAAAACAGCAGCGACATTAAACAGTCCCTGCCCCCAATGTTGCATTCAACTAACTAACCAAGCAAACGTATATGCAAAATTCCCCCCCATTCCTCAGCAAACAAAAAACCACAGCAACCACATAACACAACAGCAAACGTGCTATGGGGGATTCATTATCATCAATGGCGAGATCTGCAGTGACGTGGTTGGGGGGGGGTAAAACCACAAGTGATACTTGATAGTAAATTGGCACTACCGATTTGCAGGGTTGAGTGTCTAAGTGCTGCTTAGAAATGGTAGACATTGTTTTGCCCCAAAAAATTTGTCTTATATAGAGAAAGTCTGCTTATTTTGGTAATATGCTCTCGAATATGCCGAAATCCTACTAGAGCTCAGCTCTAACTCGTCTTCAATTCCAAAATACTTTGAAAATAACCCATGGCATAACAACAATTCACATGATCCCAGTGTTTTCAGACTTGTTTCAATAGACGGAGGGGAAAGGCGCTCCGTAAACACATTCAATATCGGATATCAGCATAGCCAACCAGGTAATGCGCGGAAATCCCTTTCATCAAACGGCAACCACTTACCAAATCTACAATTTTCCAAAAAATATGCACAATCTTTGCGTATTTTGAACCAGTTTATATATGCCATAAACTGATTAATTTATTCTGTTTTTTTTAGAATGTATTAGTATTTCGTCTTTATATTTTTAAACAAAAAGTTTTTTTTTAATAAAAGAAAAATTTATAAAGATTTCACTTTTTTGAAGGTTGAATATAGAACTCCTGTTGTGGTACATAAAAAATAAAAAAACAAAATTTTGGTAATATCAATTTCAAGCCATCTCTGCTTCAGGCATTTTTGTTTTTCATAAAAATTCGAGTATCTTATCGAAAAACGCAGACATTATAAAAACATAATACAAATCAGCGACTAGAGAAGCGCAACAGTCTTATATTTGATATTTTCTTTGTTCTCTTGAAATATTTTCTATTTTTTATATTATGTTTTTAAAAAAAGGTCAAGATCAATTAATTAAAAACCATAGCGAAATTAAGTTGGCAGCACCAACATCAGGATCGTCCGCGTTGGCCTTAGCAGCCATTCGTTTTGTATATAGTAATCAAACGAACCGATTTTTCCCTTTTTACTCTCGAAGAACTCACAGAAATATATTCATATATAATTATATGAAACCCCCCTTTATCTCAATGGCCGCCTATGTCACTGCAACCCCATCAGTGACAAGCTGGCAACAGGAGGAGCCCGCAGCATTTTGATTATAACCTCTCTGTGCACAGTGGAGAAAATGATGACAATAACAAAAACTACAAAGAGAAATTGATTTCCGTATTGTTTTTGCACTCTCTCTCTCTCTCTGTGCGTGTCTCTGCCCGCCCCACCGCACTGTGCTGATGATGCTTTTCTCACTCAATCTCACTTTTTCTCTGGGTGTCCATCGTTTTTCCGCTCTGCCGCTCTTCTTGTTGTTTTCACTTGACACAAAGCGAGTATTTCATTTAGAGGTACTGGGAAATTGTTTAATATGAATGCTATTATTATGCAGCAACATTCACGATTGCTCTTCTTATCAGTCAGTGTATGATTATAATACACTGCAAAGCGCGCATAGGGAGTCGCTTAGTGATACCTGGCATACAATTAGTTAAGAGAAGTTGAACGCTTGGTCATCTTTTTGAGAGAATGCTTGATTTTTAAAGTCAATATTGGAATATAGGATTTTTTAAGTCAAAATTGCGTCTGGAGTCTACGTATTGCAAATCGGCTTGCAGTTGTTGTTTTGTGTTTCGAAAAACTCCTCAAAAAAAAAAATTTCAGAAAAATTGCTTAAAAAATTGTTCTGACCTCTAATATATGTACATGCACTTCAAGATGAAAGAAAAAATTTCCACGAAACCGTACTGATCCACTTCTGCTTCAAACAAAAACGACGAATTTTCGTCAACTTTATAAATTATAATTTATTTATTCATTCTTCCGATGGATTTATTCAATTCTTTCCAGTGTATTTCGTAATCGTTATATTACGCTTATAGCCGTTCTACTTATTTTGCTAAAAAGGTCAATTCGTTTGCTACCTTCCTGATTACTATTCCCACGAAACAGTCCTGATCCCCTTCTGTTTCAAAAAAAATCTTTAGCACAACAAAATTTCGACGATTAAGAATTCATTGCATATAAGCCCAGTACTTTACTTCAGTTCGGATTTACTCAGCTCATTCCAGTGCTTCAGTTACAGTGTATTTCGTAGTCGTTATATTACGCTCATAGCCGTTCTACTTGTTTTGTTAAAAAATTCAATTCGTTTGCTTCCCTCCTGATTATTATTTCCACGAAACAGTCCTGATTCACTTCTATTTCAAACAAAATCTTTAACGTAATTTCGACGATTAAGAATTCATTGCATATAAACCCAATACTCTACTTCAGTTCGAATTTACTCAGCTCCTTACAGTGTATCTTTTAGTCGTTATAGTATGACTGAAGCCTCTCAACTTGTTTTGATAAAAAACAAATTCTTTTGCTTCCTTCCTGATTATTATTTGCTAAAATGCAATATGATTCAGACGTGGGTTGGCTTAAGTGCGTTCAACAATGTGCACTCCGATAAGGTTTGACGTCGTATCCGCCGTAAATGTTATTGTCCCTAGAGGTTTTACAATATAAAAATGAAATAAAACAAAGTGTGATCATAATGATAAGGTGTTTAGATGATTAAGTAAAATAGATTCATTGGAAATGGAAGTGTGAGACACCGATTGCTGGAAATGCACGCACCAAGTTTCTTTGCGTAGAACAGACTTTTAACAATTTTTTTATTTCGGAAGGTTCATTGTACGGTCTAGTTTTTCATTTGCCTTATGGTGTTTATGCCGAGCACTTTTTTATAACTAGAAAAAATGCAGATTTAACTGATTTATTGTCAAGAGAGCCATAAATATCAGAAAACCGCCAAGAACAGGACGAACGGAAAGCCTAAATAAGAAATGGAACAAGGCAAGGTCCTGTCTCAGGACTCTGTTTATCAAAGCAATTTCTTGTAAAGTTTTAATTGGGCTGCATCTATCCGACTTAATCTGTAAATCAACAATAAATGGTATAGCTTGGTAAATGGACGGTTCTCCTAGGAATAAAGAGGACGAAGCAGGAATAATACTGAGGAAAAATACTAGGAAACTTTGGGGAAAATTATGTCTCTCATTCATGCGGAAATGGATGCCATTGATAGATATAGTCATACTATGACACCCACCGCACACCAGATAACATCAAAACTGGTATTGAAATTGCTGAAAAAGCTAAACATTCGTTGGAACTACGGGTAATGAAAATACAGACAAACTGGCTAGTAAGGCAGCTGCGATTCCACTTGTGGACCCACAACACTTTATGGAGTTGAGGCATAGGAAAGATTTCCTTGATAGTAATACAGAAAAGAAAGACAGAGAAAAAAATTACTGGAATAGCCTACCGCAATTTATACACTCCAAAGTGTTTATAGCTTAAATCGGTTTATAGAATATAAGAACTAACGAAGAACGGTTGAGATAATTTTAGATCGAACTGTCACCTAAATAAACTGGAAATTCGCAAATAATTCTTGCAGCTTCTGCGCGCTCTACGCAGCATATATTCTTCATATTTTGCAACCACTTAAATATTGAGGAAGAAACTTCGCTCTAGAAAGGATTATGGCACACCTCCATTAAACATTTAGATAAGAGCAGAGCTAATTGGAGGAAAGCTTTGAAAAAATGTGTTGTCTAAACAAAATATTTCCAATTTTTTGTATATAAATATGTTATGGGAAAAGTTAGCAAAATCTTCATCGTCATACAAAAAAAATATTAGGTTTTTGATAAAACAACTTTAAGTCTGCAAGTAACTTTTGGCAATCCTAAGTTAAAGAAAGTTTTAAATCTAACTAGGAATATACTCAAACAACACTTGGCGATTTTGCAAAGAAAATATTGGAAGCCTGCCTAACCCACGCCGATGCATGAAAGAAAGAGCACTGTTGTTGTTGTAGCTGTTTCGGTGTACCACCTGGTATAGTTTGGGCTTTCGAACCAGAGGAGGTTTGGCAGTCCTTGGGCAGTCCTGGGTCTGCATCGATTGCGCTATTCAGGATCGACTGCCGTGGGAATCGGATCATGAATTGTTTTATAATAAAGTGTAAAGAACTAAATCATAAAAAAGGGAATATTAGTTAACTTTATAGATAGTTAGAACTAGGAAGGGACACAAGAGAGCTACAGCTCATGAATTAATAATTATAATAATCTTTTCATCGCCCTCTTATTCGCATGAACTTCACAGCTGCCGTAGATCAGGTCAACGGATATTATTGCGTTATCATGCTGTCTATTGTAAAACTTAGTTTTTGGCCAAAGTTTGACGTAATTTGATATGCGTCGGTGAAAGGTTCACTCAGCGGGCAATTAGTTTATATTTACTTTGGTTCTCCTGCTATTTCTTGATTATTTTCCTTGTAACTTAGTGTCAATTTAACTTTATCTATAAAAATTGCAAGCGGTGTTTTTGTGAGTCATGCGTTTTCTTGCAAATCGCTTGAGGAATATTGATAACCTTTGTTTTAAATAAAAGGTACTAATGAGACGAAGGTTTTAAGCCAATATTTTTTTTTTTTGGCAAGTGGTTCGTGAGTGAAGAGCATTTGAGTAGAGACAGTTTTTTTCTGACGTATCAAAACAAGTCAAGGGGCAAGTATTTAAATATGTTATTTATTATTTATTTGAAAATAATAGTAATAGTTAATAAAAAAAAGTTTTTGTTATGTTTTGCGCAGATATAGACAGATTTTCAAAAATATTTTGCACTCCGAAACAAGTGTTAGCCATAGCATTGACTTTGCTGCGTTTTAAAAGTAAAGCAATTGCGTTTGTTGAATTTTTAAGCTAGAAAGTTATATCGAATAAGAAACGGGCCAACCCGTGACAGAGATGGAGCAAACCCTTAGCACTTCGTCTGTTTCAAAAAATCAGTTTAGCATTTATTGTACTTAATTGAAGGTTCTATTAGATGTTAAGCTGAAATTTTTATAATCATCATGGTTTCTAACGCTTAATCAACAAAACTTCTTTAACTTTTAATTCTAAGTGCAAAATGACTTCATTGTTGTAGGTGCAAAAATGCACGCAGCTATAGAGAGTTTCCCCTAACTAATTGCTGCGATCTCCTGTTGCCTTCATAAGCCCAATCTATCTGCATCCGCACCCGTGCCTGTATCCATATCCGTGAAGTGCAACCTGAGACTGAGGCAATTTATGCAATAATTGTTGATCCTACAGCGCACAACAGCAACAAATAAAATCCCAATATTGCCAACCACTATTCACGTGCATCCCACTCGCACTTGCAGTAGTCTAGCATGCTCTGGCTCATTCACGTTGTGTTGTGAGCACAGAAATTTCCCTGCTGCTTAACAGCGCCGCTGCGCACATGCCATGTTAATTAACATTGCGACTGTTGCTGGCCAGCAGCTTGCTGGCTTGCCGCTGTAAACCGCATTTGTTATTCGACTCGCGCGCTACGCGGACGTACGCAGTTTGTTGCACGGACGCACGTTCGTCTGCTTTTTGACGTGTTTGCAATACAAAAAACCAAAATTTACGTAGTTTTTCGCTGTTGACATAGTTTTTTTTTCGTTTGTTTTTGCTAGACGCGCGCGCATTTGAAATATTTGTACAACAAAATTTAAATATTTAACTAGAAAAAATTGTCAGTAATAATAACAAAAAAAAAAGCATAAAAATTATTAAGTGACCAACCAAACCAGTAAAAGCTGCAAAGTGCAAAGAAGATGTCGTCAGACAGACGTAAATACACAAATTGTGACTAAACCAGTGGCTGCATTAGTCATATATTTAATATGTGCTAAAAATGCAAATTTTTATATAATAATTAAACAAAAAAAATATGCATATTTTTAACAAAATTTAGCTCGTTTAAAACGAACAAGTTTATTTATTTTTTTGCGCAAAAATGTTACAAGAAATCTGGCCAAGTTGCGCATTACGCTCGTCGTCTACTTTGTGGAAAGCCAATAAGTGCAGCAAGCCATAAAAACAACAACAAAAAGGATTTAAATAAACAAAAGCAACCAAATTGTAAACAACAACAATAATAAATAACAAATGTATAAATAGCAACAACAAAGCCGAAGCCAGAAAAAAACAAAATAAAAACTAAACTAAAAAATATTTCATTGCCAACACGCGCGCGGGCGCAACAAACTACAAATAGCAACAGTTCCTGCTGCAACGTTTCTAAGGATAAAGCCAGAACATGTTGGCCGTCAAGAACTTCTTTCTGCCGGAACGCGCCGCCACCAAAGCGCCGGAGACACCGCAACGTTTCGCACGCATGCCCGAAGCTTTTCTACGCTCCATAAGGCGACGCTCCTTACGCGTCAAACGCGCCAAAAGTTTGGTCGTACCCGAACGCGAGAAACGCAAATCAGGTGAGGTACAGTGGCGCACCAAAAGCACTAAAAGATTTGGCTTAGATCATCGTAGAATTTAAACTGGTCTAACTTGACTGTATACTACATATAATAAGCACATCAAAGACAATAGAGTTTGGCCATAAAATGTTGTAGCTTTCAAAAAAATAAAACAAAGGTCATAGGTTTGGGTTTAGTACGAAATGGAACTTCTCTATAGCTTGCCTTAAGCAACCCTAGCAGTTTTAGGCAACTTTTGTAATCCCGAAACTCAAACTGTCGAAACTTAATAGCTTTGTTTGGCATTTACCTAAATAGAACATAAAAATTGCTTCACTTAACTGTACAGCTGGTTTGATTAATTAGCGGGGTTTTTGTTTTTACCGGAAACTCCATTATTTTGCAAGTAAATAGGTTTTTGTTGAAAATATTTTAGAAAAATGTCTAGAATTAACAGCATGCCAAGAATGTGCTCTTTTATAGAAATATTTTATAAAACAAATCAAAAATATATAATATATAACCAATAATTCTCCTTCAAGAATTTGTGGACCCGAAGAGATAATAGATAAGATACCACGTACCACTTCTAATCCGTCACACCCAAGTAATGTTAGTATAGACTAGGTGCAGAATAGAGGGAAGGTCGTTTTTAACTTATTCCTCAACGTCTCCAAAAGAACTTCTTAATTCAAACCTATAAAATATAAAATACTTTTAAAATCTTTTATTTCTAAATCTCGCTTAAAAAAAGTGAATTTGAAGCAAATCATTCAAACATTGATTCAGATTAACTTAATCTTGCAAAGTTCAATTAGAATTACCCCAATGCAATTATAACTTATTTTAAAGTTAAATCCAGCAGATTACATCAACAATAACTTGAGCCTGCATTGTTTGGAACGATGTAGGGAAAGTAATTGTCTAGCTTTTGCGTGAAAAGTGGAAAAACTGGCAAGTTTCACCGGATTTGCATCAATGCTTTTTTATATCTTTTTTCAAAAAGGAATCCACAAGATTACATAATTTTCAACCCGATATAAAACTTTAGTCAATTCATTTTTTTTGAATTGTAACTTCTGCTAAATTGTACAATTTTAGACAGATATTCAAAGCTTTCAAAAGTAATATATTTGCAAGATGTCTTTTATTGAAACGGTTTTTTACATTTCATAGTAATTCTTTTAAGGATTAGCGTGCCTCCACGCTACCAGATTATTTATTTTTGCCTTACAAAAGTCTAGATTGAAAATGCTCCAAATTGAAATTAAATCCTCATATTGTAGAATACTTCCAAATTTGAAGAAATACTATGTTTTATATTAAAATTATAAAACAATTTCTTGCATACAACTTTTATTCGATTCCATAATAATTTCAGACAAAAATGTCCTAAACTTTTGAAAAATGTTTCCTTTAGTGAAAAGATTCAATTCCAATAGTAATTCGAAAAGAAACTGCATCTTGATATCTTAGAGAACTTGAAAACCCAATGGATCTGCTTTTGCATAAAACTAAAAGCATTGATAGCATTTAATTTTAAAACAAAATTCTTAAAATGTCTTTCAAATTTTCAAATGCTTTAAACTTTAAATAAATAAATCTTTTCGTATTTATTTATTGTTTCTCGACTTAGAATTAAAAAAAGATTCGGAAATTTAACGACAACAAATGAAAAATATAATAAATAGATTGTTTACGAAACTTATTAGAAAATACTTGTTTAAAATATCTCGGAATTTAATGTATTATTGTAATTATAATATCCTAAGAAACGTAGTTATTCTGCTGTTGCCCAAATACCTCGAGTGCATAAACTGCATCTAATTTGTATCTATAAATGCTGTTTATACTCTTTCTGGCTCAAAATATAATAGCATCCAAAGTTAAAAATGCATAATCGAGTGAAATAAAAACTTTTAGACATAAAATAAAAGGGTTTTTTCCCAAATTGATTATAAAATTTTTATCTAAAATATCTAACTTAACTTATTATAATATACTATTTACAAGAATTTATAATATTATTATAATTAAGAGCAGATTGTTATTATAATATCCAAGTTGCGCAGATATGCTGCTGTTTTCTGAATGGCTCGATTCTTCAAGTTGTATCGATTTTGGTTCTAAATGTTTATTCTCTTTTTAATCTTCCTGGCTCAAAATATAATAGCATCCAAAGTACAAAATTCATAATCGAGTGAAATAAAAACATTTAGAAATAAAAGTTGCGTACAATTTGGTTCTTATTATTCTGTTCCTGGTTCAAAATCGAAGAGATTTCATAATGAAAAAGTTTACCAAACTCATTGTAGAAAAATTCGTTTGAAATATATTAGAAAATATTTAGATAAAGCACTGATAGTATATATTGTAAATGTAGTATCATATATTCTGCTGTTTTCTAAATATATTTCCTATTCTAAGCTGCTATTCTCTAAAACCTCAATCCACGCACCTAATATTTTGCAAAATAATTTTAAAAACTTAACAAATAATATACATAAAACTTTTTTTTGGGGATTGTAAGATCGTTTCCCAACGAAGAAAGAGCTCAATTGAAGCACAAATGTTATTAACTGCAAAAGCTGTAGAAATTGTAATTCAAAGTCAATTAGCGCATAAAAAACTAATTAACTTGCAGTAATAAAAATTGCAATAAAAATTTGAATAATATTTACAAATTGAACAATAAAAATTAAAATACAAAACATTTTAAATAAACAAATAAAAATCCGAGTTTACAACACATTTTTGAAGTATATTTCTCTCTCATTATATTTCGTTAGTTGCTGCGAGTTGCAAGACTTTGAAATTTAAATGCAACTAATTTTGCTGTTTATAATTTTTATTTAATTTAGTTAATTAACGCAGCTGTTGAGCACTTTATATAAGAGTTAATTACTTTTAGTGTTTTAGTATTAAATAATATTTTAAAGCAAAAAAAGCAGCGAAAAACTACAACGCAATTAAAGCCAGACAATTGCAAAGCTACAAACTTTTTATTTTTTTTTTTTGGAAGTTTGGCAAGACAAAAGCACAAAAAATAAATAAATAAATGAATATTGCAAATTTGACACAGTTTCGTCAGCAGCAAGCCACACACAGACTTCATCAACACCCAAAAGGGCCAGCCAGTGTGACCCCCATTTAGTTGGAGGGAAAAAAAGAAAGAGAAAAACAAAAACAAAATATGACAACATTATGTCTCATTTTCTACATAATTTAAAAAAAAAAAAAAATTAAAAATAAAAAACATTATAATAAAGTGTAATGCTTTTTGTTTGCGACAACAAAAGCGTTTGAAATGAAAAGTGAGTGAAAGGCGAAAGCGTTTTGCTGCACAGAAAGAGCGGCAACCCCAAAACAATGGCGGGTGGCTATCTAACGGTATTTCTAGCTGTCATAACTGTAACTTGCCGCCATTGCACGCATTTTGGCAATGTCAAGTACCTGCCAGCCCTGGTACCATTTCGAAAAAAAAAAATGTCATTGAAAGTTTTTCAGCAATTATTGATTTTTTAGTTTTTCTTCAAATAATGCGGGCCATGCCACTTGGCATTCAAGTGTGAGAATCCCTTGTTGGTAGCTGGCGGGCAACTGACATTGCAATCAATGCCACTTAAATGACGTCAATCACATGGTGGTTATGGCTTATAGCTGGCAATGTGTCACAGTTGAGTTAAACAACAATACTTAGCGCTGTCAACGCTGTGGCATGTAAGCTCAAGTGGTCTGCACTGACAACTACCCAAGATCATGGTAGCAGCTTGAAGACTCTCCACTCCCATTGCCTCAGCCCTACTGTCTTGTCTATAAATAAGCCACAACCAAAAAAAAACACCAACTAATTTATAGCCAAATCATATCTGCAAGCAATATCTGCCAACTACACAAGTCCAAGTCCTATGACACAAATTGTAAATTGCCATGATCTCATGTGGCATGCGCTCATCATCAATGCTTGTCATTCCACAAATATCATCTCCTATGCCACAGCTACTACTACTTCAAATATATATTATCATATGTATGTATCTTTCGGTATTATATACATATAGGCAACATGTACAATAATGTTTTATACATTATAAGTTGACAGACCCAGTCCGCCGATCATTCATATATATATATATGTATATATCTGTGTATATATCGTGAGCAACAATTGCGTATTATTTTTAATTATTTTTAGGTTTCTCGCTTTTTTTTGGCGGTAGTGGTGGTGCTTTCCGTTTATATTATTTTTTTCGCACAAAGCGCTAAATGTGTTAAGTTTTTAGTTTTAATACATTTTGTTACTTGTTTTTATAAACTTTAACAACTGAGGGTCAAGGGTGGTTTGGATTTACGCCGGAATAGTTGTGAGAATATAAAAATTTTAATAACTTTTTAGTTAAGTGTGTGTCTACTTAAAAAGCTAAAGCTGGGATTTGTGCAGATTTCGTAAGATCAGCAAATTACAGCCATGTACTGAAGTTAAAAAATAACAACGTTTGGAGATATAATCTCAGTTTGGTGTCACGATTATTGTCGCCTAATTCAAGACACAAGTCGAAAAAGCAATATTACAAATGTTATATAAAGCAAGAATTCACTACCAGGTCAAGTTTGCTTTGTTTTTACGAAATATGCCCAAAAAGAGTATGCCAAGTTCTAATATTTACAATGCTTTTTTCAATATAGTCCTCTTCCTGCATATTTGATTCCCCAAATGATTTTTCAAATATTGTTCTGTATTTTTATTTTTATTCAACATTGTTCCTGTTGTTCTCTTGTTTTGTTTTTAAAAATAAAACTTAAAGTGCTGCCAAAGCAAAGAAATAAAAGTAAAGTAAATCAAACAAAAAAAAACCGAATACTTTTTGTGAATGTAGATACAGCCGCAATCAAATCATCCAAAATGTATCTCATGTATGCATAGTAGATATCAACAAAAGCAGCAAAATCTGCCCCCAAAACGACTTGCGCGATTTTGCAAAAAAAATCGTCAAGGTCTTTAAAAAGTCACAAAGCTGTCAAATAGAAATACATTTTTTTAAGCGCTTTTTACGGCTAGATAAATAGATATTTACCTAGGTGCGGACTAGTCTAGAGGGCCCCACTTATCTAAAGCTACTATCTAAAATTTTCACAGTTTTTTTTTTTTGCTTTTATTTAATTAACACATTTTGCACTTTAAGCAAAGTGAATGAACGGAAATAAATAGCAATGATTACTGTCTGATGTTTATATTTTTTATACGTATAAATCGGTTGAAAGAAAAAAGAAGGAAAATTATTTATGGGCTTATCTTATCAACGCCAAATGGCTTAGTGTGGCAGTAAAAAATAAATCAAAGCAAATAAAATAAAATATTTAGTAAATAAATAACTAACTAGCTAAGTGTACAATGAGTTCTGCAAAATGTATGCGAGAGTTAAGAGCTAAAAAAAAAACTTTATTATAAAATTAAATGATGCATAAAGAGGGTCTGGCAGGGTCTAGTAGCTGCAGCAAAAAGAATTGCAGTGAAGCGCTATGAAGATTTGCTTTTATATAAAAAAAAAAATCAAGGGTTAAACTGAAAATAGATTTTGTCGCAAAAGATGAGCGAAGATGCGACAAGTAGAGACATAGAGCGGCTTATCTGGTTGGCTGCGGTTTAAGAAATTATTAATTAAGTGTTGTTTCTCGCATGAAGATGATATTTGCTAGAAGTGCACTGCAAGAAATTTGTGTGGGAGTTTGTGAAATTGTAGGAATTAGCAGGAACAGTTGAGAAGCTGAGAAAGAGCTCTAGAGAATTGAAGAGTGATTTTAATCATTTTATACCTTATTTCGCCAAGCGAAGAATACAGATTTGTTGCGAACCGTAAAACTCTGAAACATTTTATTATATATTTTTTAACCAGCGACGGTTCTACGCTGTCGAGGGCGGCTACAGCCCGATAACTGCATGTAATGGCCCACTAAAGGGAGAGCGGTTTTACGCTGTCAAACAGTGCGTTATTTCCGAAACAAATGGTATATTATAAACCGAATTAACTAAAATAAGAGAATAAGCCAGTTAAAAAAATGTATATTTTACGCAGAGCCGTATCTGTTTGGTAACTATTCGAACAAATTTTTTTTATATAAAAATAGGTAATGTCTATAAGCGAAAATTCTGACAAACTGAATAAAAATATTAATCTAAAACGAATAAGCTTGAAGCAGGTTAAGTGAGAACCAATCCAGAATTAAAAATAATAACTCATCTGGGGCAAAAAGTGCACAGAAACCGGAACCGGTCTAGCAAAATTGATACCATTCTGACAAATCTTTTTGTATCGTATTTCACATTTTTAAAAATTGGGTTTAAAACCTTTAATCGTAATACATTCTACTTTTCTCTATTAAGTTAAAAAATCATTATCAAGTTAAAAAATAACACTTTTTAAGGAAATAATCTCAGAATGTTTTTCCGATAATTCTACTTTTCTCTATTTTATATCTCACATATTTAAGAATTTAACTTAAGATTTAAGTTCTAGAAAATGCTTTATCTCATAGTTTAACTTAAGATTTAAGTTCTTGAAAATACTTTATCTTATATTTTCTGGCAAACAATCTGTTCATATTTTTTATAAAGATTCGTTAACTCATTTGGACAAAATTCAAAAATAAAAGTCGTAATAAATACAAAGCTTAATTTAAGCCAAATTAGCAATAAGTTATATAAATATGCACCGATTTGGAATTGGAAAAACTAGCTCCTGCAGTAGAGCAAGTCAGCTGGAATCACTGGCTCAGTAAAAGGGCTAACTTTCAGATAATTCTTTTTTTAAAGATTCGTATAATATTTCGCATTCAAGTCTAAACAATTGTTTTATAATAAATTCTACTCTTCTGTCTCTTATAACTTACTCTTGCTTAAGATTTAAGTTCTTAGAAATTAGCAATATTTAATGTTACATTTTCTGGCAAGTAATCTCCACATCTTTTTTGTAAAAATTCTTAACTTTATTTGAATAAACTTTGGAAAGAAAATATTTAATACAAATTAAAGACGACTCAGCTATAAGTTTGATAAATGTGAACCGATGCAGTAGAACAAGTCAGCTGAAATCAGTTAAGATAGATAATTTTGAATCCAGAAGCAAAAATAAAAAAGTCCTACAGCATAACAAGTCGGACGAAACCAACTGCCCTGTAGAAGAGTAACCAATCAGACAAAACTTCAATACTAAATAATCTTCACTATCGCGAATTTTGATAGACTTTACAAATTGTTCGCACAAAATTCTTCTCTTTGCACTTTCAACTTTCATGACTAATGCCTCATGACTCTTTTAGCTTTCATAACTTAAGAAAATAATAAAATTATAGAAAATTAGCCATATTAAATATTATCTTTTCGAAGAAATAATACTTTTATATAGATTTTAGTTTAATAAAGACATCTGACAAATAATCTTTTCATATAGTTTTTGATTTTATATAGATGACTGCTTGACGAAGAAAGCTACCGACAGTTTATATATAAATACGAAATCTGTGTCTTTAAATAATCTTTTTCTATACTTTTGCTCAAAAATCTACATAGAGTTTAAGTCAACATGTGTCCCAAAATATTCTAAATATTACCTTAGTTCATGAAGTTAACTACCAAGCTATTATGTTGCTACTAGACAGATCTTGTATTAGATCGTATATTAAATTCGAAAAAATTCATTTCAAAATCATAATTTGAACTATTTTTAAGATGATTCTTATAATTTTTGCTTTTAGTATTCTTTTACTAAAAAATCGTGCTTGGGCAACAATACTTATAATTTTTTCATTCAGCATTCTTGAACTAAAGACTTCTTGAGTAACTTTTTTTCCCAGACCTTATAGAGCTTTCAGTATAGCTTAAAGTTAGATATTAAAAATATAACTTTAAAGACAAGTTGGCATACACTTTGCCACTTTTACTACGTCAGAGCAGCGCAGCATGATCCAAAAGATCGGCCAGCCCGCGGCTAAGATCTCTTTAAGATCTCGCCTGTGGTACACCTTAATAAAGACATCATAAAAATGTAAAAATTATCATATTTTTTTCTCATTTTTTGTATTTCTTACAACTCTCGAGTTAAATTTCATTAATTACATGGCTTGTGTCATAAGAAAAAGTTACCTTATAAAAGACAATTATCTTTATTTAAAGATATATAATTACAACGAAGCGTAGAAAAAGGTGCATTTAATTTTGAACTGTGACGCGTGCGAGTTCTTGTCGAAAACAAAAGTAAGCCAGAAAACAAGCTACAAAACGAGATACAGATACAGAGATATATATAAAAATAATATTTAACACCATTTGCCAATGCCGTCAGGGATACCATATTTGGGAATGTACACACACTCGAGAGAGACCATAAAAAGAAGCCTGTCATACTTTGGCATAATCGTCGTCACAGACAAGTCGTTGTTCTCTTGGCCGTGAAGTTAATGATTAATGGATGCCAAACGATCGGCAATCGATAAATAGAAGCCCAGAGATCTGTCGCTTGATCTCTCTCTCGTTTTATGGTTTCTTTTTTTTGTACGTATTTTTTGGTAATGGGGGCGTGCGCGTGCCCGCGACTTGTAAGGCGCTCATGATTATTGGACAACACCTTTGAATAGACTAAAAACCAAGCCTGAGCTCTCTTTAGATATTCCCTTGTTGGCTGACATTATAATTTAGTAGTTCCATGAGTCAAGCAGTTGCTCTAGCCAAAATTATAGACAAATTTTGTACAAATAAGCAAACACTATGATGACGATTCTTTTATAAGTTCTCTCAGTTTGGTTCTGTGTGGGGGCGTATTTTTAATTGACGTAGGTTGTGTTCATTAATTTGACTTGCAAATAACTCGCGCGTCGTCGCAGCAGCTTAACTTGCTTATGAATTACTAGAGTTTAATTGCAGGCATTAGTGTGACCAGAGAATTTTAGGGGGAAAAAAAACAGCTGAAGTGGGTGTTTTTTTTTTTTTTGAGGAAGTTGGCTTAAAGTTAAAGTCTAGAGGTCAGCACTGTGTGGGTGCCAAGTGAGCATCGTAAAGCTGCATTTAGGCTTGTTAAGGCAACGAAAACAAAATATAAGTAGCTTCCCAACGTATTTGTTAAGCTGTCTAAAAGATTTGTTTAAATATATTATTGTTTGTTAAACGAGCGTGTGGGTGTTGCCGAAAAGTGAAAATTATAAAGAAAATCTATACATCTTTTTAAAGAAAAGCTGGAAAATGTAGAACAAAGAGATGAAGCGACTGTGTGAGTCGATAATGCTGCACGCATACTATATAAGACGATTTTAACTATTTAAATTTCTCATAAATTTATTCTATTCATTTGACAAAACGATTGAGTTCGTTTAGAGAGCGACTCTGTAAGTAGGAAACGTGGGTGGTTATTAAGTGGGAATTAAATGTATGTATTTAGTCGTCTTTAAAAAGAAGATATAGCAAATGGAAGAAGAGACTTAAGAGTTGTTTTGTAAGACATTTTAGAAATATATGAAATTGGCAGTGCATTGCAGTGAGTAACTGGGCTGTGAGTATAGCCGATGAGAAATGGTTTTGAATTTAACTTTCCTAGTAGCTGTATGTATTACTTATATAGCGTAGCCCACCTAGTTGATATATTAAAGGAGTTTAAATAAAAATATCATCAAAGTACGATAGTAAAAACACAAAATAAAAACATATATAAGTCTAGGTTTTTGTTAACTTTTTTAGGAGCGTTCATCCAAAGTATACAGGGTAGCTCATCTTGCGTTTCGAATTTAAGCTATGCGTTTTGCCCGCAGATAAAACCAATTGGAATACTTTTCCAAAAGTTACCGATTCACAGTTCGGCAATTTATTTGCGACTCTTCTTAATATAATATATTTCAGATTACAATATTCGTTAACTACTTAGGTTGCATTTTAAGAGTAGAAGGAAATCTGCAGATTAGACTACAAAAAATATAAGCAGATTACAGTCTATATAAACAGATTGTTTCTATTATCATCATTTATAAGACGTTAGTTCAGTAATTGGGCAGAAATTTAAAAAAATTCTCTCTTTGGTAAACTAAATTTGCCATTTACCTTTGCCTAGCAGACTAGACTGTTAGCTCTTGGTATATTTGGACTATATAGAAACAGCGAAAAAATTATTAGGAATTAGCATGTTATGGTAGGTGGCGCCAGCACTTTGCATAGCTGGGGAAAAAGTAAATACCTGCCGAAATATCTATAAATAAAAGACACAGCTTTTAGGATGCAGCTATGAACTGATAGCTTCCTGTTCGCTTCGAACATATTCTTAAAGAGATATCTCCTGTTCCATGTTATTACGATAGAGTCTATAAATGATCGGGATAAATTTTGGATAATTTTTACGATAGAATCTATAAACGGTCGGGATAAACGGGATAGAGACTATGCGGCTATAAACTGATAGCTTCCTGTTCGCTTCGAACATATTTTTAAAAAAATATATCTCCTGTTCTATGACATTACGAACAACATTACATTAGGAAAATAAATTTATTTTGTCATTAAAAATTTAAATTATTAAATTAAAAATTTGAATAAGAATATTAATTCCCTTATCAATTAGCTTATTTTTTTCAAGTTAACTGCTGCCAAAGTTGAAATCAGTAGCTCAATCTAATACGAACTCCTTGCAGCAGCCGTAAATTATCTGATTCAATTATATATTTTTTTAAAAGCAACATTTAAATTCAAAACTCAAGATGGACTACCCTATATGCCTAGGATAAACTTACAGCTCCTAAGAAAGTTTAACAAAAACCAAGAAAATGTTTTCATTTTGTGTTTTTACTATCGTATCGTATCGTGACGAAATTTTTTTGTAAAACAACTCCTGGATATATTTCATATTTCAACAGCCTGACGAAGCAATGAAAAAACGGGATGATCAAAAATAAATTTCATTCGCTCCGCATTTCGCTCCGATCTGACAATTAAAATAAGAAATGCCGTCTTAACGCAGAAATATATGAACGAAGAAGTTATAGACAAAAATTGAAAAGTTAATAAATGAAAAAATTATCAACTTGGATAAAAGTATTTCTATATTTCCTTAAAGTATATTATTATTACAAAAAATAGCTTTAGTGTCAAAAGATTATTAATATAAACATAATACTTATATCACAAAAGATAAGTTTCACAAAGATCGAGAGCTAAACTATTTCCATTGTTTATATAAGTATATTATTATTTAAAAAAATAGCTTTATGTCACAAAAGACGCGCTTAAAGTAAATAGAAAGTTATGATACTAAGAATATAATCTATATATATGGAAAGTGAGTGAGTCTAACTTTATTTTTTGCGTAATAATATCATTCGCCATATAGAAAAGCAAACAAACTTCAAAAAGATTTCACAGAAATCGAAAATAATATGAAAACAATCACAAAAATAACAATAAGATTTTTGTAGAATTGTTTGATAAATGTTATTAGTTAAAAATATTTGCATAAAAAGAGTTTCCAGTGAAATCGGTTGATTACAAATTTTTGCAGATTTGCAAAGAAAACGAAAGTAGTGCCAGAAAATTACATAAAAATGAAGTGTTTGGCTTTGGAAGTTAGTTGGTAAAGTTTTATGTTTCAATTAAATTAAAAATTAAATAAAGAAAACCAAAAAAAGAGGGCTTGGCATTTGAAGTATAAAATTAAAAATTTATCAAATTAAACAAAAAAAGGGTTTGGCACTTGAAGACAGTTGATGAAGACTTATTTTTCAATCAAAATTAGTTAAATTCAAATGAGAGTAAAATTTTAGCTTACAAAAAAAAATTAAATAAATAAATTTATGTCCATAGATATCCATATCAGCAGTAAAGCAATTTTTCAAATTGCAATAAAAATTTTTGTAATTAAACAAGGAAAGAAGTGCAGAAAGTTAAATGAAAAAGTTTGCGGAAATCCATAACTCGCACAATATTGGTTAGAATTTTTTTTGCAGCTTCCAAAAATTGGAAAAAGTTTTAAACTCAAAATTACTTATTAAATTCAACTTTTAATACAAAAGAGAGATGATCATAAATAATTTCAGATGATTGAATAGTTGTTTAAAATTTTACAAAGAGAAAGAATTAGAAGTCCATAGTTATTGGTGAGGTTTTGCAGAGGCGGCAAAATCTCCGCCTCAGACACTCAGCCTAAATAGCCCATTGTGCCATTATTGTTTACTTCTCTTTCTATGAACTCGATGGTAATAAGGGTCCAGCAATCCCTTCTCGAACTATATTGTATTTTAGCTTATTTGTTTATAACGCAATTAAAGTTAATTATACCCAATATTTTAGAAAAATTATGTAGGAAAGAAATATTTAGAAAATACAAACTTGTTTGCCTCTCGGAACTTAACTGATAAACGCGAAATCATTAGCAGCTCTTTCCATAAAATATTCCTGACATTATTTGTTACAAAATTAGTTTGTTAGAAAAAAATTTGTTCAAAAAATATTAAGAAAAACTACAAATGCAACAGACTTGAGCTAAACGAAAACGTTCATCAACCATAAGCATTCACTTGATGCCACACACATCTTTCATTTCCGAATAGCTTCAAATTATATAGGTTTCGAGCAACAAAGTGTTTTAAACAAAACCTTGACTTAAAGGTCGGCTTGTAAACGTTAACAAAGTCAAAGATATTGTTAGGCAAACTTAAAGATAACATTAACAACAAACACACACTATGCTTGGAGTGGGGGTACGCACTTAACTCTTCAAAGCAGCTAAACTTTAATTAAGAATTTTTAAACAAAATTTTTTGAAATAACGCTCAGTGCGCTGTAGCGTAACCGAGCTGAATGTTGAAAAACATTAATAATTTGTTGCTCAAGATCATTAAGAATTTTCCCAGCCGTAGGAGGAAAACTTACTAAACCCAAAAATTGTATTTAGACAGTTTTCTTGAGAACATTTGGCATATATTCAATTAAATCGTTGTGAAACAGCAAGACGGACGCGGCAAGATAACCTCTCACACAGCGCCTATACGTTTGTAATAGATTGAAATATGCAAATGAGGCAACACGTTTTGTATGTAGCTTCCGTTGCAATGGTAGCTTCCGAACAAAAATATATATTTTCGGTTGCACTTGCTATAAGGAAGCCTAGCCACCACCAGCACCGCCAAGCAACCCCAACAGCTTGACCATGTCGGCTTTAGTTTACAGTATCTAATATCTCTTGTGCTATGCGGCATACAAAGTGTTTCCAAACAGTACGATCGAAATTGAATATTTAATAGCTTGGGCCCAGCTGAAGGTAGAATGACCAAGGTAGCGTCACTTGTTGACCATAACGAGCTGGGACGGCGCATAGCTGGCCCTTTGCATGGTATGCATTCCCTTTTGGCTAAGTTGTAGTTAATGTTTATGCTTTGGAAACAAAACAAATCCCAAAAGCATTGCGAGCAATACATTGTACGGCTGGAGCTGGACATATAAGGTAGTCCAAAAGCGGAAGTTGTTATTTAGGTTTTATGTTGGCTTTATTGAAATTCTAATGCGAACTGTTGACAACGCAGCGTGTCGCTTGGTTGCTCATCATTGGGCAGCAGTGGTTCGGACTGCACAATTGCCTAATCAAATTTGGCGTTAACCCTAGTCAAGGCTGGCCTGCCCTGAGGTGGGCACTTATTTAAAATGAAACTAAAGTGTTGGTCATTAATTTGAGCATCCAAAGTTATATCATTGGATTGTTTTTTTTTTTGTTGTTTTGCCGCTGCGGATGCTGCGTTGTTTGCAAAAGTTCAGTCACACTTAAGTGATTCTTCGCTCTGGAACTTACATGAAGTATCTTACAACATAACCGGTTCAAGATTTGCTTCGTTTTTTTTTTTCTTTTTTTTTCGTTATCTTCCTTTCTTCTCAAGCTCATTTTCGGTTGCTGTTGTTGTGGGTTGTATTGATGTATGTGCCTCCGTGTGTGTTTGCGATTTGTTGTAACTTCTACACTGTGCAACAGGGGTTTGTGGTACACTGAGGCAGGTTCTAAGTTGTTGGAATTTTAAGAATCAAAGACTAAGACCATGGCAATTGGTTGCTAATGAGTTTTCTAAATGATATGGTTTTTTTTTTGTAGCTTTTGCAAAAACCTTGCCCAAAAGTGAATTGGAGTTAATTTCAGATACAAAAAAAAGGCCCATGAAGTCTAAAACTAAGTACGTTAGGTTCAAAGTTCCAGCTACTGTTTCGCTTACTATAAATTATTAATTATAGTATAAAATTTTATATGTGTAGAATCAGAAATATATTAAGAATTTTACTTACGCCCAAAATCGAATACTTGGGAACTTGTGAACTATTAGAAACTATGAATATTTGATTTACAAAGAACATTCATCAGATGAAATTTAGTTTATTAGAAACTTATATTTTTGTAGAAATGGGGCCTCGCTCCCTGCTCACTGCGCTTTTCAACCCCTATCAATCTCGTCACGATTATTTTACCAAAAATGCTTTGTTTTGATAAACGAATTGAAATCAAAAAATTACCTTATATTTATAAACATTGAATAACTTTTTTGTATAATAGAAAAATAATCTAATGTCTAAAAGTTTAAAGTTCCAAAAAGTTTACAAATTAAAATGCAAATATATCAATACAAATCAATAAAATTTTTTCGATAAATTTTAGTTTTTACTATTATCCAAAAGGTTGTTGACCAGATGAATATTGTATGAATATATTTTATATATATAATGAAACTTTGGGGAAATCTGGTCGAATTCATTGGAAAATTGACATTTGATCATCACAAAATCAATAAAAATGGTAGTTGTCTTTTTTGGACGTCAGTACGATGTTATTAGGAAATGATTTGGGTTTTTGGAACAGCAACTACAACTAGCAGTTGTGAATTTCTTTAAAAATTGTAAATTATTCGTAATTTTAATAAATCGCTAGCAATTTTGAAATCTTCAGAATTCGTTAAGCAATTTGGTTTATGCAAACGATTAATTTTATTGTCAAATCAAGAAATGTAAAGTCTGTATAAAAGCATCATTCAGATCATTGGTTGGGAGGCACATGCATAAGTGTGTGTCTATGAAATCCTAAATGGCAACTCCATTGGTTGCAACCGATTATGCCGTTGATGTTGTAGATGGCCAGCTGATTATCATGTGCAACTATTTTAGCCAAGTGCTTCCTGCTTTTTTGACTATTTCCTCCACAACTTTAGGCATGTTGAGGTCAATCTTTGTGAGCTCCCAGTGAAATCGGCTGATTACAACTCTTTGCATAAAGTGCTTCCAACTGCTTCCTGCTTTTTTGGCTATTTCCTCCACAACTTTTGGCATGTTGAGGTCCATCCTTATGAACGAATTGCGCACATAGTAGTACGCACTTACATTCTGCCTCAACATTTTTCTTTCAGCTCATTCTAATCTTTTTAAGTTCGTTGATGCAGCTGTGTCTCAAAGTTCAGTGCTCTATTCTCACGCGAGCTTAATAACACAATTCTTAAGAAGTATCTTGTTTTTGGTGGATAGTTTGCTCTACACACAGAAGAGCTAGAAGATTTGGCGAGATTTGTTGTTCGACCTCGCCAAAGATATGCTCTCGCCTTCAGAGTTAAATCTTAGTATTTTCCCGTCGCCTGAGCTATGACGACACTTTTATGTCTGAAGGTAAAGGTGGTGTACGCGAACTTCTCCGCGCTAAGAACTATATTCCACAACTTCACTTTTTCTATCCAATAATTGGCGTTTGAGTAAAAATACTTCGCTTCGTGCACTAAGCTCAAAGTTGTTCCATGATTTCTCATTTTTGCTTGCATTTATATCGTAAACATTTTGTCATATTATCAATGTCGATTAACGCTTGTTAAAAACAAATTACAGTCTTTGTTGTGCAGTGTAATTCAATAGCCCAGCAGCAGACATGCATTGGCGTATGACTGATAGCCGTAAAAGCCTCCACATACGTCGTGCAAAAAAAAACACACACACACACACAAAAATATAAAGAAACTACAACGCGCAGATACAAATATACAAGACTAAAAGATACTCAGATACTCACAGACAGTTATAGCCAGCCAGTAAGTCATTGAACCGCAAAGGCAAGCACCTACATAACTGCGCCAATAAGTTGCCTCCAACCGGCCAGTTGGTTAGCCAACGATCCAACCAACCAACCAACCAACCAACTAACTAACCAGCTATCCCCACAGACAGCTTCGTCAACAAGTTTAATTGAATTCAATCTTTTTGTGCGATTCGGCAAAGCAATGGTTATGGGATTTTCGACTATCCCAACTAACAAGACACAAAGATCGTTCCAATACAAAGGGATCGCAACAACTCGCACACGTTGTTGTTTATGTGACATACGAGCACGGCCCAAAACTAACAGTTACACCCATAAATAAGAAAGTAATAGATGCCGCCCCGTAGCCCTAGAAGACTGCAACAATGGAAGTCATAATTTCGCACAGCGAGCTCGAAAGAAAAGATGTAAACGAGGCAGGCGCACAGACAATGGCCAAACGATTACTTGGAAAAAGGTCAGGCGGTCAGAGTAACTAGCTGACCAATGCATATGGAAGCAAACCAAGCAGCGTCTGTAACCAACCAACCCACCAACCAACCAACCAAAGTCTGTTATAGTTTAAAACGCTAAAGAGCAATCCTAAAAATGATCTTGCGGAAAGTAAAAGTAAGCAATTTGACGATTTGTTGCGCTTGGAAGATTAAGAAAGCAAAATGCGATATTTTTAGTATAAAAAGTCAGCTGGTCGGTTGGTCAGTCAGTCGGTCAGTTGGTTAGGTTGGTTAGGATAGGTTTTTATTATGGAAGCAGCTGCTGTCGTCAGTTGCGTCGCGCTGAGCGCTGCCTAATTAGATGTTGCCCCATGAAAATCGATTAATCGCAGCAAATTTATTGATACATGCGATTTTTGAAGGCGCCAACAATACTTTAATTAGTTTTTGCGTAAAAATTTGGTAATTGTATTAGGTGTGAGGCAACTTTGCATACAATGGACGAATGTTATAAAAAGCTTAATGTTGCTAATTTGGCAAATTTCAATGAAATTTTTGAAAAAATACAAGTTCGCCTGAACTATGAGCTTTACGTCAATGTGCTGTGAGGTACAAAGGTGAAGAACACGAAAGTGAATTCAACAATGTTTGAAATTGTATTATTTTTGTATAAATTCTGCAAAACTGCTCAAATTTTTTATGAAAAAAATTTTAAAATTTGAACTGATTTAAAGGCAGAAATTATTAATTAACTTTCAATATTAATTTGTGTGCCTTGGTAGCTTAGTGGTAATTTCGTTTGATATTTAAAGTTGTTTTTACGGGGCACACGTAATTATTAGTTATTGTTTAACTTTATTTGAAATATAAACAAAATTTAAGAAAAGTAAAAAGTAAAAAGTATTAAAAATATAACAAAAAAAAAAAAGTAATTTAAAAATTCACGCGATTTTTAATAATCTTTTTTTTTTTAATAAAATTCCTTTACAATTTGGTAATTGAAAATTACAAGTTTTTAAATATTTAAAATTGTTTTAAATAAATAATTGTACTTGCTAAGAATTATCCAAAATGTTTCCAAAAAAAAAATAATTTTTTAAAATTATTTTTTTTTAATTTGGTAATTGAAATTTACAAGTTTTGAAATATTTGAAATTGTTTTAAAATTTTTTATATTAATAATTGTATATGCTAAAAATTATCCAAATCGTTTCAAAAAAAAAAACAAATTCTTTTAATTTTAAATTATTTATTTAAATTCGTTAATTAAAATTTGCAGGTTTTTAAATATTTTAAAGTGTTTTAAAATTCCGATAATCAATAATTGTACTTGCTAAGAATTATCAAAAAAAAAAATAATTCTTTTAATTTATTAATTAAAAATTATTTATTTAAATTTGGTAATTGAAATTTACAAGTTTTGAAATATTTGAAATAGTTTTAAAATTTTTTATATTAATAATTGTATATGCTAAGAATTATCCAAAACGTTTCGAAAAAAAAAATCTCTTTATTCCTTAATTAAAAATTATTTATTTCAAATAAATCAAAGCCTTCAAAAACTGCAACTGAAACGAACAACAAGAAGATTTCTTAAATATGAGAGCAGCAGAGATTTAACTTGAGATGCTCAGAAAATGGTTCTATGGTTTATCTTATTATAAACTAAGTAACGCTGGATATTTTTTTGAACTTAGTTTATGAATTAGGATTTTTAGCAGCATTCCCGAAATAATGTAAGGAACGATGAAGAATTTTTTGTTTCAAACTAAAAACAAAAAT
Source organism: Chymomyza procnemis (assembly GCA_035046065.1). NCBI lineage: Eukaryota > Metazoa > Arthropoda > Insecta > Diptera > Drosophilidae > Chymomyza > Chymomyza procnemis. The sequence goes on along the minus strand of JAWNOJ010000004.1, from coordinate 29,974,309 downwards.
AATTTATTTGTTCAAACCAATAAAAAAAATATTTGTTTTTAAGATTTTTAGCAGCAATATCGATATATTGTATTTTAAATAACAATGACAGTTTTTTTTCATTCAAACAAATAACAAAAATAATTTTTTTAAAATATTGTTTCAGCAATCCCGATATAATTTGAAAAATTTTTATATTAACTAATTACAAAATAATTTTTAATCAAAATTAAATAGAAAAGATACGCTTTGCTGTTTTATAAAAGATAAGTTTTCTATAAACAGATATTGTACATTTCTCGACTATAAGCTATAAAATTACGGAATTTTAACCTTTATATTCAAAAATTGAACTCAATTTGAAACGAGCTTCAAAATTGGTTTTATTCCGATACAAATGTAATAACCTAAAACTGCACGAATTTCTATGCAGCTTTCAAGCAAAACAAATCGCGCCAAAGCTTGTTAGTGTTGTTATTGTTGTACCATCGATCAAACGAAATCTGGATCATATTTAGATCCGCCAAAGATCATGTCACGCAAAGCAAAGCAAAGTCTCTCTGCTGTACTTACAAAAAACTCATCATCTCTGTTGGAGCCAAAGAAACCAGTCTTGGCCAGCAAGTTCTGCTTTTGGACTGTCCTAGATCGTTTATCTTCAACGACTTTTGTACTAATTTCCAGCTATGGCAACCAATCAAAGTCATTAAGGCCAAATGAGTTGGCCAACTCTTGCAGTGAGTGCATCTTTCGTAATGCAAACAAAACTGCAGCCGCAAACAGTTTTGTGGTTGTCTCGAGATCTATAAAGAGAAAAGAGGGCGAAAAATATTTGGTAATAGAAATTGTTGAAGCCAGCTTACCCAAAAAACAAATAGTCATATTTATTATATAAAGTTGGCGCAAAAGAGTGGCAGGACCTACAAACAATCAAATGCTCATCATAAAAATGCAATGCATTCAATATTAAACACAAATACGAATGCCGTTTGCTGCAGCAGCTGAAATTGCTGAGAGTCCTGGCGCGTCTGCCATACCTGAAGCAAGAAGTTGCGGGGATACGTTTTTTTTTTTTTTTTTTTTTTGAGGAAAACTGCCATAAAATAAATGCAGTTTGAAAGGTTGACGAAGTGACTGCCCTCCTGTGTGTGTGTGTGTGTGTGTGTGAGAGAGAGTGAATGCCTTGCAATTGTCTGACGGCATTTCTGCATTACTTCTGCACTCTGCTGCTCCTTGTTTTTTTCGCATTGTTCTCGCACTTCATAAATATGTCATATTTAATAGAGTGCAGCAGCATCGGGAGCAGGAGCAGGAGCAGCTTCTGCTCCTAGTTAACAACCACCACCGTGTGCAACATTTTCACCACTGCTCCGCTCCGCCTGCTTTGACTTCCTTTGGCACTGCGCTTCTTCTCACTTGCTTTCTTTGCTTTTGTCAAAATGTGATTGACTCGAGTCCGTCTGCTGTGAGCAATCTCTTGGAATCGCTGCTCATATGTTGACTCCTTGAATTTTTTTCGTTTGCCGGCTGTCCTTAATACACTTTTAACTGCCATTGCGCATTTTTTTTTCTTAATTTTTTTAGTGAAAAAAAATGTGGCGGATACATAATATGGGTGGAAAAAAAATAGGTAGAAATTATTGCTTTTGATCGTTGTAAGATGATCCCAGGCTATGTGTCATAAATTTGACATTTAAACGTTTTGGGATTTTATCGAGAGAAAAATATTTACATGCGGCGGTAATGAAGTTGGACCATTTTGTTTTTTGGGAAGATTAGGGTGGAAAAAGTTGTTGAAGAAATAATTGGTTTACAACTGAGCCTGGAAAGTTGATTTCATCAAAAGAAAAAAATTTAAATTTTTATTAAAGCTTTCGAAGATAGAATATATATATTTATTTTGGCAATCTGTTCTTAATGTCTCTTCGCTGCCAAGATAAATGGTGTGTCTGAAGAAGCTGAGTCTTCTTGTAATCTGTTCCTTCTGGACAAAAGTTAATATTTTATTAAATTAAACTCGCGGTTGATAGTGAAATGGTTTTCATTTATCAATACTTCGGTGCTATTAGTTATTTTATGCCAATTCGGCGTCTTTTTGTAATCTGAAAGTGAAAGAAAGGGTGTGTGAGTTCTTCGGTGTCTTGTAATCTGTCGTCTTTGGATAAAAGTTTTTTTTTTTAAATAAAACTCGCTGAATCAATATTTCAGGATAGGACTTAGTGCCTCAGGTATTTTGTGCGGAGTCGTTAGCACGAAAGGGTGTTTTGAGTTTTTCGATGTCTTCTTGCAGTATGTTTTCCTTGGATAAAAGTTAATTTTTTTAAATAAATTTCGCGGTATTAATAGTTAAGGGTAGGAGTTGTTCTATTAGATATTTTATGCCAATTCGATGACAAGAAAGGGTGCTTGTTGCTCGGAGTCTTTTTGTAATCTGTCCTCTTTGGACAAAAGTTAATTTTACAACTATTCGCTTGAAGGGTAAAAGGTGTATGTTCTTCGGCCTTAACTTGTGATCTGGTTGATATGGAAAGTGTAGTCTTGTCTTTTGGGTGTTTGTCATTATAGTTAGAATAGTTCTCATACTAGTGCAGATTTCTTCAAATGTGTAGGAAGTGCAATCAGCAGCAGCGCAAATGAGCACGAGAGAGACAATCAAGCCTATGCGTGTGAGAGAGTAAATACATGTGCGTGAGCTGACTATGCTGCGGCAGACTTTTGTGACGTGCTATGAAATGAGATCTAGTTCTACTAGAGATGATAATTCTAGTAATATGCATAGAGATGAAGACCTGACCATCAAAGTTGCTCTAAAACCTCTAAAACTCTGCAAGAAGTATCGCTTGAACAATGAAGTTTTGTGCGAAATTAACAAATATTCCTAAATCATTTTTATGAACTGCACCAAAAACTGTCCTAATAATAACCAAATAATGCTTAAATTTCTTTGGGACATAAAATCAATGGTTCCCACAAAAAATACTAGTTATTTTGGACTCATTGTAGGCAAAACCACAGAGTCTTTCCAATAGTCACGAACTGGCACATATTTAGAATAAAGAAAGTATTGTTAACCTACTTACCGCAAGACCTAAAATATTTTTGTTTAATTTAATAGCTGTGAAGAGACAGCGAATACTATTATGCTATAGAACTTCAAATTTGAGATTAGATATGATTTTATGATTACCATTGATAATATTACAGTGCAAACACAAATGAAAAGGCTGGAAATTTTCAGTTTTTTTTAGAAAATTAGTAAATGAAGTAAAACGTAGATAATAAAATAGAAGAAAAAGACAAAATTTAACTATTCCAGGCTTTTGGGGTCATCTCAGCTGAATATTATTGACGTATTATGCGTTTTGAGCACAATGGATTTTATAACTCTTTTGTTATTGAATTGCGATATGGCTTGGAGTAAACAACCAGTGTCAGTAGTTAAGCAAACAAATCTGACCAATTATAGATTGCTTATAACATTAAAACTTCGCCTAGATGGCATTTTGCATACATCGGGATCCCTTTGGCACTTATGAAGATTCACTTCATTTTAACTTCTGGGATTCAAAAAGAATCCCGCATCACTTAGAAATCCCGAATCGCGCTTAGCTGGTTGGCTGGTTTCAAGACTTCATCAAGTATTTCTTTTTAAAATTTTTCCGACTGATGTTCGTAAAATAATTTAGCAATACGGTAAACTTTATCTGGCGTAAAATACCTCTAGAAGCAAACGAGTCAGATATGGTCAATATTTTCGGCCCCCAAATGGACCCTAGAAGTGAACTAATCAGATTCAGGCAACGATTTCCTCATATAAAGGGATAGAAGGACCCCAAAAGCAAACTAATCAGATGCATGTAATGTTTTTGTTCTATTAAGAGTAAGATTAACACTGCGACGATTTTCCAAAGATCAGTGTATGCGATTCATTACAGGATCTGAAGACCAGCGCCTATGTAACAAAAAAAAAAATACTCTAATGAAACAGATAACACAAAAAACTTCAATTTTTAAATGGTCTCTACGACGACATAATCTAGAATATGGGAACACGCTAATTTGTGCCTGGGTTAAGTATCCCTTAGGAGACAACTAGTCAGTTCCAGGCAAACTTATAGCATTGAGGGCGGAGGTACAATCCTAATAGCTTTCCTCCAAAGAAGATCCGTAAGCGGTTCAGCGCCTCAGAAGAAGTATAAGCAAGTTCGAAAAAAAGTAAACAAGAGTTTTGGAGAAAATGTACTACAAGGAAATGCTTCGGATTGTAGAATAATTATTGTAAATAAAAATAATGAGAACTTCTGAGTTCATATGGGTAGTAGGACGGCTAGGACCATGCAAGTGAAATAGGATGTTATCGTAAGGGTTCCACTTAACGATCGTTCATTGTATAAAGCAAGGAATGTCGAAATCGTTGTGTTAATTAGTGTTTCGAATATACCAGGGGCTTCCTCAGACAACCGCCATCGACTGAAACAAACAGGGTAGCTGAAGACGTACAAGCCAGCTAAGTTGCAGCAAAGACAGAGGATAGCATAAGATAGATCTGAATAAAAAACATTTGTTGCGATCCTAAGTTACTTCTTGGAAATTTTGAACTTATTTATACTAAATTTAGGGAGCATTATGAAATCTTTCACGCTTTATGCTAAATTTACTTACACAAAAGTTAGTTCGGTGAAGTTCGACTGTACTTTACTTACAAATGGTGCAACATTCTAAGTAAAGCCATAAAATTGAAAAAGCTTTAGGGGAATTTTGATCATTAGTATATTTCTGATATGTTCTAACACTAAAATGTGCATTAGTAATATTTTTATATAGCTTTTACTTTGGAAGTAATTTGGCTAAATACCTCGAACTGTTCGTAACGTTTGAGTTTTGTTAAAAGTTATGATGGGCCTTTACACGGCTTTTTGTTGTTGTACGACTGATAAGCGAACGCGTGCTTTGAGTACACTGATAAGCCTAGAAGTTCATTCTTTTTTTTCATTTAATATCTTATGCGTTGACTGTTTGCATTTCGAAATTTACCTTTCTTTGTGACAAATGAGTTTATACTTTTGGAAAAAAATAAATGCCATAAAAATTGTAATCGAGGCTATGCACTTTGGACTTGCCGATAAAACGATAGCAACAAAGAAATGTTTATCGTTTTTTTATTTTTTTTTCTTTCAATAAATTAGCTTTAATTGCAAACAAGTTTGCCAAAAAAACACAAAAAAATTTAAGGCGTTTTGTTTGGCTGACCTTCAAAAACATGTACGCTACGTCATATGCTAATTTATGAGCTACCTATACATGCTTTATTACCCAAGGGTGAGGAGGAATGCATAAATCTTTGCAACCAATGACAGGCCGCAGGCTTTGTGCATCTTAAAGATGCCACTTCCGACTGCACAGCAGCCTGGCATTTAACGAATTTAACCCCTTAATTGCAGGGCGTGGTCTCTGTAGTGCCTATTTGCACTTGAAAACTAATCCAACTAGACAGTGTCTAACAAAAGTTTACTGCCATTTGGCCTTCAAATGCTGTTTAGACAGCAAATTAATCCATTTAAAGTGAAAAACGCTGTGTCTGACGATGACTGCTGCGGGTTTACTGTCGTTCAATTTATCAAAATCCAACACATGTTTTATGTAAAACGCCGCAACGTGCCGCCCCCGAATTCATTCGATACGACGAACTCACAAACTATTCAAAGTATTTCTAGTTTTTATTTGTTTGTTTGGCTTTCTTTCTATTAATGATGCGTAAATTTGCTGTGCAGCAGCATTTTGCTGACGCGCTGTTTGATTCTGAAATATTTTACTCATGATATCATGGCGCCAAAACCTATCAAATGGTATCCCAAGTGTGGCCAAGTACAAGTTGTACAAGTTGTAGTAGTGAAGAATTCCTGCACGTGACATGACGACGACTACGACGACGACGAGAGAGAGAGACGTGGCAGCTACTTGTCTGACAGTTGTTGCAATTGTTACATTACCTACGGCATAGGACACACCCTCATTGCGTGACAGTAAACCTTGAAGTGTTTGTAATCATTCTTGCAGAACTTTGTAAATATAAGCATAGATCCACCAGACAGCGCGAGCACATTTGTAGTTCCAGGTCTCATAAATAAGGTTTACTCCCGTTCGGTACAAGTTATTATTGTTTCCAAATAGTTGGGATTGTGCGTTTTGCGCAATATCTATTGTAATTTTTAGCTCTAAATGGGACGAGTTTTTGTTCTCGTGTTAAGAGCGCTGCAGCGTTTGGCTGACACTGAAAAATACATAAATGGGTGATATTAATTAGGTCAGGGTGTGATTCTTTGTCATAAGGTTGGTCTTTTGTTCTTGTTGCTGTTTGGCAGTAGCTAGTTTTGTTGTTCGACACTTTGATAGCAGTTTTTAGAAACAAAGCTGTTTGACACTTTTTGTTTGGAATTTTACAACGAAAACTATACCTATGCGTATTTCGAAGAGCAGATTTATCAATTGTGTTTTATATATATTTTTGAGAGTCACGAATATGGTAGATTTCGCATTTTTTTACTAACCATAAGATGTCTATGGTATTGTCTATAGCGCATTTTATGCAAAACTGACCTCTTTATTGCGAGAAAATCTTGTCAAAAGCTTTCATTGTTGTAACATATTGCAAAGTCCACATAAAGTATGTTTTAGTGCAACTTTTTCTTAACGAGTTTAAAATTGAATAAAAAAAAATATTTAAAAATTGTTAATATGAGATATCCCATTTTTTTAAGAGTTCCTTAATATGAGAAATACGCCAAGCTATATATATTTAAGCTCTCAAGCTATCATACATTTATTTCCAAATTGTTTATGGGTCAGTTCGAATAATCGAAGCTGCTAATGTTTTAAAATTTAATTGGGGAAAAATTATTGTAAAATTGTTAAAATAAAATATGTTTGGGTTTAAGAGTTCCTTAATATTATAAATATGCCAAGATATACCACATTTAATCTCTCAAGATATCTCACATTTATTTCAAAATTTTTTAATAAGTGGTTTATTTTGCAGTTCGAATATCCGAAACTGCAATTGTTTTAAAATTTAATTGGGGAAAAAATATTGAAAAATTGTTAAAATAAAATATGCTTTTGGTTTAAGTTCCTTAGTAAAAAAAATACAACAAGCTACCTTAATCTTAACTTAATCCAAAAATTAAAAGTTAATATCGCTTACAATCAAGAGTTTCCAATTATTTTAAACCCTTTTAAAGGTTCTTGGGTCATTTTGAATATCCGAAACTGCAAATAAAGTTTATTTTTTTTTAAGGTTATATAGTTCATTTATGTATTTGGTACCAAGTTTTAGAAATTTTGAAAATTAGACTTATTCGAAACTTAACTTCTATAAAAGCTTATGTATTCGTTAGGCTTATATAGCTCATTAGTCTATTTGATACTATATGGCAGAAATCTTGAAAATTAAACCTTTTCGAAACTTAACTTCTATGAAAGCTTATATATTCGTTAGGCTTATATAGCTCATTAGTCTATTTGATACTGTATGGCAGAAATCTTGAAAATTAGACTTTTTCGAAACTTAACTTCTATGAAAGCTTATATATTTTAGGCTTTAGGCTTATATAACTCACTCATTCGTCTATATTCGTCGCAGAAATCTTGAAAATTAGACTTTTTCGAAACTTAACTTCTATGAAAGCTTATATATTTTAGGCTTTAGGCTTATATAACTCACTCATTCGTCTATATTCGTCGCAGAAATCTTGAAAATTAGACTTTTTCGAAACTTAACTTCTATGAAAGCTTATATAATCGTTATGCCTATATAGCTCATCCGTCTATTTGATACTATATGGCAGAAATCTTGAAAATTAAACCTTTTCGAAACTTAACTTCTATGAAAGCTTATATATTCCTTAGGCTTCTAGAACTCACTCAATCGTCATTCAAGTCCAAGAAATCCTCAGCCTCTACTACACATCAAGTCTGAGTTTTTATTATTATAAAAATGTTTTGTTTTTGTTGTTACTTTGCATCTTTAGGCCATGACAATAAAGCTAGAGATTAAGACTTATAATTGATTATTAAATTTAACGATAGTAATATAAAATATTGTAAATATTTATAAATATATACAGCCCTTTTCTCATTTCTGATTAAGCAAATCAGGATAAACTTATTCTATATTTATCGTGCACTTGTTTTCGCATTTATTTTTCTTTAAGAGTTTATTTAAAATATTGTAAATATTTATAAATATATACAGCCCTTTTCTCATTTCTGATTAAGCAAATCAGGATAAACTTATTCTATATTTATCGTGCACTTGTTTTCGCATTTATTTTTCTTTAAGAGTTTATCTTAATATATTCGATCAATTTTATAGTTTCCTTCATTATAATGCTGGATTCCCATTTATTTTAATCAGCTTACTTTAGTAATTGAACTTAAAGTGTTAAGAAAACAAAGGGTTAAGAATTTAACTAAGCTCGCAAAAATATCAATCCAGTACGGAAAACGTGCTCGAATTCACAATATGCTGCTGTGGAACTGGTTATACCACCATATTTCCTTATATGAAGGTCTGTTCTATAAAATTAGGGCTCCAAAGCAGCCATCCACATATAGCAAATAAATAGGATATTTATACCTAGAAAACTCTCTATTAGTTAAAGAAACCGCCGTACGCATTAGACTATAAACTGTAGATCCCTGTACTCTTCGAATAGCTTTGAAAAGATAGAGTTATCTGCATGCTTCGCCTTGGGAGCGATGACGATAGTCAAGGAAAGTTAATCTATTTTTTTTTTTTATAAAATATACTTTTGCTTAATTGATATTTTATTTAGCAACAATTGAAAAACCTATTAAAACTAGTAACCTTATTTTAGCATTAACTAACACCTTCCGCTGTTAAAATACAAGGAACAACTCTCCGTACTACGCCTCTTACTTCTTATTCTGTGTTTACCTTACTTTGCTTCCTGTCGTCTCTCTCTTGCTTTGCCCACACCACTCTCTCCAGCATTCCTAATCTCATTTGTGCGATCGCCCTTTGCTGCTCCTTGGGCTTTGCTAATTTCCTTGCCTTTGTTCGCAACAAGAGGCCACAGGAATAAAAGCGGTAAGAAGCAAATGCTAGCACAACTACCGTTTTTGCTTACTTTTACCACTACTTTTTTGTGATTCTTTTTCACTGATCTTTCGGTGCAAATACACAATAAACACAACAAAAAGAAAGTAAATCAGATTTTGGAGCAGATGTTCCCTCACGGCTAGCAACGGTATAGACAGCTAACGCCAACACCAAAGTAGGCTCGTTTCCCTAACAAACTGATTTATTGTCCTTGCACAGAGCCACTGTCGACACGGTCAGCCTACCTAAATATTATCATAGGTTTGGACTTGGTGCGAATGGTGCTCAGTCCCTGATGCAAATGCATTCCTCTTACTCGGATATAAATCATAAGCAAATGCGTGCTTGGTGGCCTCGAGCAACGTTTTGCATTCATAATTCAATTTCGTAAAAATCTTTCCGATTATAGATCATAATAGTGCATTTTCTTTGGTCCAAGATTGCCTATTGAAAAGCCATTAACTACCTTTTGTGGTAGCCTCTCTCATTGTATGCGGCCACAACGCATCAAAATCGCAAAATCGTTTTGCGAATTTATCGATTTCTATGGGATTCGTGCTTAAGAAATTGTAACTCAAAAGCATTGTCATTCGGGCGTTTTGCTAATTAATGTAAATTATTTGGGTTAAGGTTGTCGCGCGGTGAATGCTGAAGATTTGCAGGGAAACCACTAATAACTGGACAAGGCTAGACTATTTAATGCGCGGTGAAGGTTTTTCGTATTGTTTCTGTGTTTTATGGTTTGGTTAGGGAATAATGCGGGTACATGGGCTGTTGGGATTGTGAAATGAACATTGCGTGTAGTGTATTCTAAGTTTTTTTGTGGAAGGGCAGCACTTAGTGAGATACTTTTCAAGCACATTACCCTAAAGCAAGCTCTTTTAGAACTTTGTCAACATAAGTTCTTTACATGGTTGGTGGTTTTGTTAGAAGAGCAGAAAGTTATGAAAATCTCTTTAAATTATTTTTTGAATGAATATTAAAGTTAAATGGAACTTTTAAGTTCAATATTTTGAAAGAATTTTTTTTGTTCAGAACTTTTTTGAGTACAGAGTTTTCAAAATGTAGAGTTAAGAAACATTTTTTATTGTGCACAATAAATATTTTTCAACAGCTCAAATTTGTTATAGTTTCCCATAAGCTCTTTTTAGCATTTCAAGTTTATTCGAGTTTCGAACAAATGCTTTGTATCTTTAAGTTATATTAATAATAATTTGTAGCAACTTTTTTAAATTTGAAACTTGGTCGCTTAGTTACTCGGCCAAAATCAGCTAAAATACATTTGCACTCGATAGTTTATTTTGGATAAATTTGAGGGAATATGAGTTTAGGCTTTTTGGAGAGCTCTACAAATAATGCATGGGCTTAATAATTTGAGTGATTTTATTTATTTTTTCATACTTATCTTAAACTCGATTAATGCATTCTTTATCAAATCTAGTTGTTTATTTTCGGATACACAAATTTTTCATTTTATAATTCGAAATACACAATTCTTTATATTTTTCTTAATTAAAAAAAAAGTTCAATGTTACGAAAGCAATTTGCGTACATTGCAAGTAAAAGATTACAATTAAAAAATGAAATCTTTAAAACTACGAACTTATTCTAAAATCACGTGTTTAGTTTATTTTAAATATAGATATTTAGCATTAGAGTATTAGTTTTTTTTCTCAATCTGGTACAAATTATATTCCTGATTTCAAGCAATATAATGCTGCAGAAAAATTAAATGCAACTCTTGAGCTTCTTAATTAAAAAGTGAAAATATAATGTATCATGCAATGGAAGGGAAAAACTATTTTTCAAGCAGCTAAGCTCATATACCTCAAAATCCTGCCGTAGTAGAGCAGTTGCGAGTTTATCTATAGATTCTACGCTGTAAGTTACTTTGAAAATTAAACGCAGCTTCAATATTTGATTTAACTCTTTTTAGATTTCAAGCAAACTTGCATTTTTTTCATCGTACGTTATTTTCCAAATACCTGACTTAATCCGCTAATAAGACAGCTTGTTTCGAACACATGCAGCTTATATATGTCACTCAGGACTTGTCATGCATTTCCTTGGAAATAGCCAGAACATAAAAATAAAAACCTTATAAAAATAAAAGATAACTATTTACCATTGACCGTGACCCAAACATTTAGCTACTGTTTACAGCACGCAATTTAGACGCTCATAAAATTTTATGACAGTCTCGGTCTTATATCATATTTATCAGATATTTTTATTCGAACTTAAGCAGGCGCCGCTGTGGTCAGGACAATGTTTGGATGGCACGCTTCCTGGCAATAAAACAAAAATAAAAATAAAAAAATAAGCAGCTGTAACTATAAACTTGCGCATAGTCTGGAGTTCAAAAGGTCAACAATGGCTGTCAGTGTGTTACATTTCTGTTACAAGATGTACATCAAAAATTTTCATATTGTTTGTTAATTAAAATGCTTAACCTCTATCAAACCGAAAGAAATCTATGCCCGAAAATCTTTGGTTTGGCTTTGACTGTGCGCTGTTGTGATTGTTATGTATTTTTTTTTACTGCTTACGTCTATTTATAACGTTTGATTCGTGCATAGGTAAACAAACAAACAGACAACCCTTTGTAAGAACTAACGCCCCTTAGTTGCTTACAACTAAGGGAACTAGGATCTTAGTTCGGGTCGCACTACGGCGCTAGCTCGTTTGCATACATAATTAGTTTGGGAATTTTTGACAACGATGGCGACATTTGACATGAGTTTGAGTTACAAGCAAATACGGCTCGTAACCCTCAGAATAGTTTACTTCTTTTCGGGGCGACCCCAACACTTTACAACTTGTTTCGGCGGTTCGAACTTCACACATAGCTTAGCGGATTGCAGCGCTAAGACATGTGACATCATTAGTCAAACTTAAAGAGACATTTGTCTGAGGCTGTTTGGTAAATGCTAAGCGCATTTTCCTCAAGCTATCATTAATGCGATCTAATTAATAGCAATTGTAATGGGTCTTAGGGATTTCGGGAAATATTTGGCCAAAAGTCGGCAAGCTGTCTGTCGTACCAGTTGCCGCCATAAAACGCAGCAAGATTTCTACCATATTTTATGTGCATGCAAATTGCAAAACCGCGCTAATTTTTTATAAGAATTTTTTTTTCTGTCTCTCTTCTTATAAATGGAGTCCTGCTGTACCCTGTTTGCGCTGCCATATCGCTTTCATTTGTACAAAAGTTTTTATTTTGGTTAACATTATATAACAAAAGGCATATTTATTTCGTTTTAATTTGTAATTTTGCGCTCTGGTCAGCCTTTTTTTGAGGCTAAGCAGTGCAAACCAGTTGAACTAGTTCCCGGCAAGAGTCCATTAACAAGCTTGCCGCTGCCGCTGGTACATCTTGTCTTGTGTCGTGCAGAAAACGTGTTCCTGCAAAAAAAAATAAAAAAACCCTTGAGTGTACATCTTGTATACAACATATCCATGTCGATCTTCTGACGCTCAGACGCTTCACTGTTTACTCAAGCAACTCTTAACAACTCATAATAGAGCAATTTTCACGTGTCCCTCTTTGCTAGTAAATCATCGGTAGTATCATCCTTGGCATTGCCATAACTGGTCAGCTCTTGGTCAGACAATATGTCACTCCTTCATAAGGCCAGCGCGTCCGAGGCCTCTTAACAACACACACAGTGTTCCCGCTGTTTAGTGTTTCATTTTCTTGGGGTGGTGCTGCGCCTTTTTGAAATTGATCATGGCACTCAGAGACCCAAGGACTCTAGCCGGGGCCTAATGCGGTAGGTAGTGTAGTACATTGGCTGGCAGCGCTTGGGAAGATTTATTTGACATTTTTATAGTGTTTTTATACATTTTGGTTAAACAACAAAAGCAGCTAGTAGCTGCACTTGGCGTTGTCTTCGAGTATCATAAATAAATGTAATGAATTTTAAACTGGTTCGTTTTGGAACTTGTGGCCATAAAACAATTAGTAATTGAATATGTTATAAATAAGGCGAATATGTGTTGCGATTGTAAAAGAAATTTCCATATTTTATATATATATATCTCCTATATAGGGCCATCTTCCATCGAAGTGTATTTTGCAATATATATTTATCGAATCGCTCTAGCTCTAACGTAGGGATTGCATTTTTGCTTCTATAGACTATTCCCGCTGTTACGGGGTCTTTCAACTCTACGTCGCTCAGTTGGTGAAAGGGATTCCAGCGCGTTGCTTGCTTGGCTATGTTTTTTTTTCGCTTTTACGTAGTGTGTGCCCAAACCCCTTTGCTTTAGTATTCGCAGAGAACAGGTACCTTTGGTTTATGTATATATGATTTCCTTTATCTCTTATTGAACTATAGTGCATTTTCGATGGCCCTTTTTCATCGAACTTTTGCCATATATTTCTCGCTTCATTGCAACTTAAGCCCTGGCACTGCATTTTCGCTTCTGTGGACCTTCTCAAGATAATGCGTGTTCTCTCAAATCTACGATTTATTGAAGGAATTTCTGTGTATTACACTTGCACTTTCTTCCTATTTCGCTCGCAAAATTAGTTTGGTTTTGCAAAAAAGTTCCTTATTTGAGATGGTATTCCTTTCTATAATTAAGCTATTTATTTCTTTACAATCGGAAGATTGGGATGTGGTTTGATGAACAGAGCGCTGTCTTCCAAGACTTTAAAAAATGTAATTTTTAAAATGAAAGCAGCAAAACAGGCCCCCAAAAGAGAACTATATATAGGTGGAGGTAACTTTACAATCAAATTCCAGTGACAACCCTTAACACCTTTAAAATCTTCCAAAGATCTATCCAAGTTTGGAGACAATAGAAACTCTTCAGGAGAAGCATAAGCAAATGCGGTTTTCTTGATTCTTAAACAAACTTGATTCCGCCAAAATCACTCGAAAACGATAGTGATATGTTTTGAAAATATTCATGTTTTGCAATACGCTTTAAGACCTTTAAGATCTTCCAAAGATCTGTGTATGCAATTGGATTACACAGAACACTGAGATCACGCACCTACGCCTCAGGAGAAGCATATGTGTTGAATACAAAAAGGGTTCAACAAAAATTTTTTTAACCTAGAAAACGCTTGATTTCAAGAAAAACATTCAAAATTGATTTGAAGTATCTTTGAAATTCTCTTTGTTTTTTTAAGTATCTTTTAAAAAACGGTCGATGCAAGTTTCAAAATAAAATACTGAGAACGCATATGTGATGTATCCAAAAAACCCCCTGATTCCGAGAAAAACAGTCAAAATTGATTTGAAAGTTCTTTTGAAATTTGCTTCATACTGAATAATGCTTGAATATTCTTTGCGCTTATGAGAAATGGGCAGAGTGGAAAAAATAACCTGCTTCGGTCGATACTTAAGTTGAAAACGAAGCATCCTAAAGATCTGTATTTATTCTACTATAATGTAATATAACATTACTATTGTTTTATCTCTGATTTTTTATTATTAAAAATCTTTAACTTGAAATTTGATCAATATATCAATTTACTTGGATATCCGTATTCAGTTTGTTTAAAGTTTTGAAGTATTTTATTCTTACTATTATTAGTATTAGTATGTTGAATTCTTATTAATAAGGAACATTTTTTCAAAGTCTCTGTTCGAAACTAAGATTTTATAATCAGTTTTAAAAAACTTTATTTAAAGACTTAAATTCTTTTGTTTCATGGTTTTGCATTCAGTACAAGGTCCAAGCGGGTCACTTTTTAAGCAAATTTTAACTTGACGTAACTTTCAACGGAGCATTTAGAGCTAATTTGGCTGTCAACTGACCTTGGCACCAGATAAGGCAAAACCAACTAAAGCCTAAACAGCTGACAGCGGTTTTTTCGAATCCTGAATATCTGTCAGTCAGTCCGTCTGTTCATCATCAAGTCGACTGACTGACTGACTGACTGATTGAATTGAGCTAATTTAAATCAAAAAAGTGTTCAAGTAACTGACAATTTAAAAACCTTTTGCCGCTGGGCAAAAAAAAAAACAATTACCAAAAAAAACGAAAAAAAAGGCAAACTTGGAAACATATTATTCAACATTGAAACTGTCAATCAAAAGGACAATAAAAAGGATGCTGCCAGGGAATGCGAGAAATGCCAAACTAAATTTGCATAAGAAGAATTACTAATGATGTCTAGAGTAGATACATTTGTAGCAAGCAACTTTTTGGCAGCAACCAGCTCCAGCTCTAGCTAGGCACTCCTCTTGTAGGTCAAAAGGATAAGGATGCTGGCTAGCTGGCCTGCCAACTGGTTTTTGTACTTGCCTAATTGAGCCGAACTAGTTTATGAAACTGTTGCTAATGTTACTCTTCCTCTCTTACCTAATATTTGCAGATTCCTTTGTCAACAGCCAGGAATGGACTATATCACGTTCAGTGCCCGATTTGCGTTTGGGCATTGTGGGTTCACTGAGTTCGGGCAAATCCGCGCTGGTGCATCGTTATCTAACTGGTTCCTATATGCAAGAGGAGTCACCCGAGGGTGGACGCTTTAAGAAGGAGGTCTTTATCGATGGTCAAAGCTATTTGCTATTGATACGCGACGAGGGTGGCGCACCCGAAATGCAGGTATGTACCAAGTCTTGGGGGCAGCCATGTAGCACAAGAGCGCATCTAATATGCATGAAAATGGGGGAAAAGAAATGATGTATTGCTTGGGAAATATGCGCATTTCATGCGCTTATATGGTCTTAAAGTAAACAAACTTTTTCGTTTTTCAAGCAAGGTAACTTTATTATATAAGGGGGGCTGACTAGAGTATAGAGGGGGAAAAAAAAGTAATGGAAAAAGAAAAACAAGTTTTTTCTTCCAACATGCTACAAACAAACAAACTTTTCCCCTTATCATCTTGTAAATATTTGAATTGAGGTCAGCAGAGGATAAGCGTGGGGCGTTGGATTGGGTTGGGCTCAGTCATGACTTGTAGGTTGTGCAGGCCTGTGAGTTGTCTATAAATTTGACTTGTAGTCGCGTAAAGTTACAACAAAAAGTTGCCACTTTATATTTTTGGGGTTGCAAGCAAATGCTTAAGTGGTTGTTGGAAAAACTCAGACAGCTCTGGGAAAGTCTGTAGAACACTAAATAAAAAAGTCATTATAATTGAAGTTACTTAAAGTGCATAATTTCTAGAAGTTTTTGTAGAACGATCCAAACTGCTATAATCTAATGTTTAGGGGAGTTATTTTGGACTTAAGCCGGTATGATTACTTAAAAGAAAATTAGTGGCCTATAAATGCTAAGTTTTCACCGCTTTGGAGAGAAATTAAGTGAAATGCTTATTTATTTCTCAAGTTCTTGTTATATGATATGAACTTAGCTCAATTTGTTTAGTTTGTTCTACATAAACAGTATTTTATGTAAACTTAGAATTTTACTTAAGGAATGCGCTCATTTCTGTTGTTTATGTATCAACGAGTGCTACGCCACGAAGATGATCTGTTTACGATTGGACAGCACTGCCCATCTCGGATTCATATCAGTTGTGGGTAAAGCTAAGGAAATCGACCAACACTTCAGGGTTTTGAGAGTTTTAAGCTTCGGTACCCAAGTACACGATTTTTTCCCCAATTTTTGAGTGTATTTACAATAAATCTTACATTTACATTATTAAGTTGCGCCTCTCGACACAAAATCGAGAAGTTAATTAAATTTTTAAGATCACTCGAAATTCTGTTTGCGAATTCGGAATATAACGCACCAAATTAATTTTGAAATAACCTTACGATTTGCAGCAAATTTTTAAAAATTTTATGTTAAATATTAAACAGAAAATATAAAAATATCAAAAGTTACCAATATCAAGAATATGGAATATATAAAAATTTAAATAAACAACAGTAACCGGAGTTTATTAAATTTTTTAAATCAAAGTTGTGTACACTCGAAATTCTGGTTGCGAATTCGGAATATAACGCACCAAATTAATTTTGAATTAACATTTCGATTTGGAGCAAATAATAATTTAAATATTAAACAGAAAATACAAAAAATGTCAAAAGTTACCAATATCAAGAATATGGAATATATAAAAAGCCTAATTTTCAAATTGAATTATATGCCAGCATTTTAAAAAATATGTAAAAATAAATATAAAAACTATCAACTTTTTTAAAAAATAAGTATATCCAATATTTTAAAAATACAATCAGATCAAAGTTTTCATATATTAAAACTTTTCAGAAATGTCAAAAATAATTAAAAACATATTTAAAATAAATTAGAAAATTTAAAAAATACTAAGCATAAAAATATATACAAAATTAAATAATAACAAAAAATACCTTAGAAGGCAGAAGTTTCCAAAGTTTTTAGCTAAATAAACTATTTTTACAGAAATGCCAGAACAATTTTAAAGTAATTATAAAAAAAATTTATTTATATAATTTTAAAATTTTGGAAAATGCCAATAATGTGAAATATATTCAAAAATGCAGAAATTTTAAAAATATCTGCATATTTACATAAACTATAGTATTCTTTTGTGCAGAAATATCCGAATAGAAATCACAATATATATTACATAAAAAAAATATAATTAAAATAAACAAATAATATTAATTATCATCAAAAAACGCCATTGCTTCCCTTTAAACTTTTTAAAATTTTGCGCATAAATATCAGAAGTATAAAAAAAATATAATATAATATAAAAAATTAACTTTATATCTAGTAAATATCTATATTTAAAAAAATACCGAATATATATATATAAAACACATTTCAAAAAATACCAAAAATGGTCAAATATATTAAAAATTAAACAAAAAATCGCTTTTAAAGGCCAAAGTTTCCAAAACGTCTATCTTAACTATGAAAATAACGATCATACTAAAAGTACCCCAACATTGGTAAACTTTTGTCCCAAATTCTAATCACAAGCCAAATACATAAAAAACTTTAAGAAAAGTCCTTGTTAATTTGCTGCTATATCGAAACGCTATTCTTTTCATTACTCCAACAAACAGCACTGTTCTTTCTCAAATACTCTTTCCTATCTGCTACTCTTCTTTTGATCTCCCTCGATTTTTAAGTGATTTATAAGTTTATGTCTTTGTTAAACTTTTTGATTGAAATAGTAAATACAAAAAGTACTTAAACTTTGTGTCTTTGTGTTGTGAAAATTGCAATATCTCTCTTTTATATACTCTTCCATATGATACATCTACACTTACATATGTACACTATACTTTGGGAGCGGCAACAAAAGTTGCGCCAAAGTTTGCTCCGCTTGGACGCTGAGTGGCTGCCGAGGCTGAGTCACTCTAACGAACTTTGACCTATGGTGAACAATTGAAGATGGGCAGACCTAGAAAGAAGATGCTAGGATATAAAAAAAGGACCAACCTCCTCTACCCATACCTATGCTGTGGGCATGTGTTTGTGGAGCGCTTTTCAGTCGTCTAGCCAAAGTCTATTGGTATTTACTATTATGACAAAACGTGACGTGGCATATACAAAAAGGAAAAAGTTTGGTACACTTGAGCTGGTGGTCGACTGCCGAGTACACTATACTACTTTTACGAATAGATATTTCGAGTCTTAGGATAGAAATCTTTCTTTAGTTTTTACTAAAGAAAAAACTTTCAAACTCTTAATATGTTATATACCCATAAATACATAAAATTCGTTATCGGCCTAGAACAGCAGGCTATGTTTTGATATCTATAAACTTAAGCCGATAAAGTAGCGCTACGCTACTTAAATTCAAGTGTCATACAAATAGCTCTTCCATATTTATTCGGATACTTCTTAAACCTATCGATTTCCATAATAAACGAAAACTAAGTATTCCTTATAGGCTTTTATGGGGTGGCCTTTGTTTTTACATATTAATTAAGATACTTTTTCATAATATCGATATTAGAAAAAGTCCAAAATAAGACTAGACAAGTCTTGGGGACTTTTGTTTTTCTGTTAAATTTTTTATTGAGAGTAATTAAAGTGAGACTAAGTTTCTTAAATTTAGCTCTCAGACACTCAAAAGTTTCGATTTTGCCAAACTGCTGACATTCGAAATTGTTGCGAAATTCTTTATAGGATCGATATAGAAAATTATTTATAGACAATCATAGGATGGCACTTTTGCTCTTCCATATTTGTTAAAACACATTTTCCTAACATTTTTATTATTAAGACAAGCTTTCCCAAATATAGCTGCAATTTACTTCGAAAGTTCCTTTACCAACTGTTAATTATCGAAAAATACTTTATAGGGCGGAGCGTACCCTTTTTTTTGCTGCTTTAAACTTGAAAATGTAATCATCTTTGTCTTAGTTCCATAATCTCTTCAAGTTTTTGACTCTACCCAACTGCGTTGGATATAATTCTACTATATCAGCCATGTACCCTTCAGATATAGTGTATAGAAATCTATAACTTTTTGTGTTGTATCACTTGAACTTTGCTGGCAGAGCGCCAATAAATAGGCAAGACTATTTGATAAACTCAGAACTAGCAAAAAAAAACTACAAAAAGGTTAAAGTTGAAATAGACTAAAGTGAACTTACTTAGTTGATTATAAGCCGACAAACCGACAAACAGCCGTCAGTTCAATACCATACAATCCAACCCTTATAGAGCATACCCGACTTACAACAACCCTCTCGCAGTTGATAACATTTGCACGCTCTCTTACCTTTCTTGACACAATTTCACTTGGCGAACTTTGCTTTAAAGGCTTTGGGCCAACAATGAATGCATTTACTTTTTTCAAATCTCTTTTGTAAATAAGCCGCCACTTTGGCAATTAAAGAGAGCTTATGTACCGACTACTTTCTTATATGTATTATAATATTTACATTTACGTATAACCCCTTATAAAATTTTGACTCATTGATTTGTGTTTTAAAGCTTTTGTTCGACATTTGCTCGTGCTGCCCAGCCCTAAGGCAGGGGTTTCTGGATTGCCGTGCAGATTTATTTGCAATTGCCTGCCCATGCAGTACTTTTGTCTGCTATTTGCACATGCAGCATGCAAGGCCCCCCTATTTTTTTAAAAAATAGCTCAAACCCCGTGCCTGCTTATTTGACAGGAAAATCCCAAGTACCGCCCGCCGTCGGCGCCGCCGCAGGATTCTTTTGGCTTAAAGGGTGAAAGTGTGGATTATAAATTCTAAGCTGCTTTCGCTTTTTTATTATTTTGCGGTTCTATTTGCTTAAACGTTGCAGGGTTGCAAAATTGCAAAAAGTGAAAAAAAATTGTGCCCGACACGCGACCCTCGCTTTCAATTTCGATTTCAATATACCTAAGCGGGTCATTTTATTGCCATGATGTTAGCTATTTTTGTATTTAAATTGCATTTTGTGTAATTACCTAGTAGCTGGATGTATGGATGACGCAGCATTTTGGGCAAGTCAAGCATGCAATTGACCTAATTTTGTTTTTGTAGGCGAATCAAAATTTGACAGTTTTTTTGTGGGAGTCCTTGAAAGTGTTGATAGCCAAAAGCAGCTAATGGAAGTTGCTAGAAATCGTAGTACAGTTTGAGGCAGTAAGGTTTGGCAGTCATTGTGGTTTGAGAGCAATTGCATTAGCGAATGGCTCAAGTTGAGTTTGGCATGCACTGTAAATTGTATATTGATTTATTGGAATAACAAGGCGCAGTTTAATCACAGATTTATAAAAAAAAAACGTACTAAAAAATGTAGATATAAAATAATTTAAGACTTCGGATCTCTGGGTGCACTCACATTCAGCAATCAGCAAACGGATCAACATCAAGCAACAGCAGCGGGCTGGTCTTTTCTAAACAATGGACCCCAGTACCCCATTAGAAATTTTTTTCAAAACATACCCAAAGGAAGAAGAAGAAGAAAAGGTCGCCCAATTGCTCGTTGGATAGACAATGTGATACAAACTGCGGAGATTCTTGGAAGATGAACTGCCCGATCTTTAGTTCATACTGATTCGGAAGAGGTAGAGTAAGCCTGTTTGAAAAACGTATTTGAAAGAAGAAACTGGAGAACGGTTGCTCTACGTCGTGAAGAATAGAGGAGATTTCAATGGGAGGCCAAAAATTCAACTAGGATCGTCGCGCCACTGATAATAATATTATTAATATGAACTCACATCGACGATTACCCTAAGACTAACAATAGCCAAGACTAAAGGGATAAAGAAAGATTACAAAATGTAAACATTATATTAGAAAAAAACCGAAACACCAAGATTAAGCAACTATTATGCCAATGATGCTCATAACGGCTGGTGACAGACTGTTGGAAAGAGAGAAAATAATGAAGGCTATAGCAATAAGGCACAGAACGGATTGTGCAAACCATAATTATTATTATTGGCATGCTATCTTTTAATAAATTATTAAGAACTTAGCCTATTTACAAATAGTTTCCAGCTTTTCCTACAGTTAGCTAAAAAACTCCACTCTTTAAACGATTTGAACACACTGTCCACAACCAAGTAGTCTTCCTACGCCCTCTGCGACGATTGCCAATAGGGTTCCATTCGAGAGCTGCATGTGCTGTATATCTGTTGTCTCTCCTGATGGTATTTCCGATCCATCTATATTTTAATAAGATCTAGAAAATTGTAGTGATAAGGACACAAAACTGTGTGAGCTACTTAGTCCACAAAACACTAAAGGTAACTTCTGCAGAACATCAGAAGAAACACTAAAGGTAACTTTATAGAACATCAGAAGAAACAAGATTTAAGAAGATCGCGTTATTGTTTAAGCAGAAATAGTAAACTATGGCATGTTATTCAACGAGGATAGCTTTTAAAGATAATAAGAGTATAATGATATGGAACTGGTTAACGATGCTCATAAAGGCTGGCCTTAGTATTAGAGAAGTAGAGCTTTCGGAAGAGTGAAATTGATAATGACCATTAATTTTAACACATAAGACGTGAAGATGTTCGTGCAATATATAATTAGATCTAGAAAATTGTCGGGTTAATGGAACAAAATTGGAAGTTACTCTAGAACGTATACTAAAAGTAACTTTTTAAGATCAGAAGAATCATTTGAACCGTGTAATAGTTGGTTAAGCAATAGTATCTCATGGCATGCAAGAATTTTGTCGATAAGATGGGTGCCAAATCAATCCTTGCAGTACCGCTATAACTATTTGGCCTTTACAGTTGTAGGATCAATTCTTTTTCTAGTGCACTTTAAGATTTTGAGTCACCGTTTTAAAGCAACTGCACAAACACACAGTTTTGCATCAGCAACTGTCAGCGTCATTCCTAATATTTAGGGGCTGCAGTTTTACAGCAATTGTAGTCATTATCGCGCTTATTAATTTTTTGTTATTTAAAAGCCAAAGCAACTACAGCAAAAAGCTGCTTCTTGTACTTTACAGCTGTATTACAGTCTTGTGGTAATAAACCGCAGTTTTAAAACAACTGCAGCGCTTAACATTTAACAGTCACAGTTTTGAAGTGACTACAATAGTAACGATATTATTTAACAGCTACAAATTTTGAGTAATTTCTGTTACATTCGCTGTTATACATTTCAAGCCTCTGTTGCTGTTAACATTAATTACAGTTTGTAAGTTACTACAGCAGCTACGATTAACAGTTACAGTTTTGAAGTAACTCAATTAGTAATGCTGTCTGTTATTACTTACCAGCTACAGTTTTAGGGTAATTGCTGTTATTTTCGCTGTTGTACAATCGAAGTCTCTGTTGCTGTTAATAATCCTTGCAGTTTGCAGGTTACTACAGCAGCACCGCTTAACATTGAAATTTACAGATTTTAAGTGTTTACATTAATACCACTGTTATAACTTAGCAGCTACAGTCTTAGATTCATTTCTGTTACTCACGCTGATTTACATTCTAAATCTCTGTTGCTAACATTTATAAGTTACAGTTTGAAGGTGACTACATTATTACCGCCAAAGTTCCATATTATTCCATTTATTTCCACTCTGCAATTGTTTTAAAGTCACTGCCGCTCTAAAAGTGCTAGGCACAGTTTTACAACCACATAACATACTGTGCTACCCACTAACTTACATCAATAGTTTTGCAGTCATTACAAAATCCTTTATTCTTTCCTACATAAGCTTCTAAAGCCACTTTCTACACAGTCGATCTTAACATCAACTAAACAGGCGTTACAGTTTTGTTGCCAGCACAGCGAACGCTATCTAGGAATAACCTAACAGCTACAGTTTTATGGTATTAACAGCAACAGCTGTACCGGCTACACTTTGACAGCCACTGCCATTGCCACATCAATCAGTTTGACATACATTGCAATTTACAACCAAAATTATTAACTAACTAAATTGAGTGCATTTTTTGCGCCTGATTACACATACACACACATACAAAAGCCACCACAATATTACATTACAATATGCAATGCACATCAATACCTCTCAAACTGTGCCTGCAACCCTATTATTCACTTTCTCACACTTCAACGCACAATAAAAGCAACTCAAACTGTTACAATTGTTACTTATTTGAAATTCAGAAATCTCTCAATGAACATCGCTGACGATTTAACTAATTTTATGTCACTTTCTTTTGCCTGACGTCTGTCACTCGCATCGTTTTGTTACATAATATACCATATTTCGCTGAAAATAACCCTCATATTTTGTATAACTTGAGTGGGTGAGCAGGGTAAACTTTTTGTGCCACCACCAACGACAACAAGGATACGTGTAGAACGACAAGCGACTTCCTAGTATTGCTGTACTTACAATATTATGCAGTCAGCGCAAAGACAGTCAGTCAGTCACTTACATAACCCCCCCATAGACAGCCCCCCACAGTGGCTGAGCACAAAAACATTGGGTTTCCAAAAGCAGCAGCAACAACAATAACAACAATAGGAACTACGAACTTTGGATGAAATCATTCAAAAGGCAACGCGTCGCCACTCAGTCGCGCATTGCGCGCTTTTTTTCTTCTCCCAACCGAAGGATATCATTACCATATTTATATATGTTGTATTATTGTTGTGAATGTGTGTATGGGAGGACAATATTGCATGTGTGCTACTACCGTTTGTCGGATTTGTTTTTACTTTTGCGTTACAGCGTGGGTTCAGTTAATAGAAACGCATGTGTTATATTGAACAAGTAGTTCGTTGAGGTAGCAATGACAATTCTTTTGTTGTGAAGAGAGATTTAGTGTATTCGTTGAAATATTAATTAGTAATTAATTTAAAAGCAACTTGATTGTGTTACTACTAGAACAGCTTCTGTAAAAAATGAGAATTAAGGTTTTTATTCAAAATAGTCTCGTCTAGCATAAACCGAAAAGCTTGTACAAAATACGTTGAGAAGGCTGTAACCACAAAAGGGAACTTCCTAAGATGCAACCTACGCAGATCGTAAAATTTGAAGCTAAATTTCTAAAGTTGTATTGCTAAAATCGAGCTTCTGAGCTGGTTCTTTAACATATTGGTCCAGGTTCACCTATTTCACGATCAAAATCGAAAAGTTCGTTTTTGTATTGTCCAAATCAAGTTGCCTTAAAATTCAAAATTGTATTAACGATCTTTCATACTAGTTCTGGATTATTTTGGTTCTAAGTCCACAAAAATTTGAAAATACAAAATTGTATGGCCCAAAACGAGCTTTCGAGTTAATTCTGAAACATTTTGGACCTAAGGTGCACCTATTTCAATGCAAAAATCGGAAAATTCAAATTGTATTGCCTTAATCGACTTCCCGAGCTAACTTTGAAGCATTGTGGTGCTTCTAGTTTCAGCATGAAGAAAAATCCAATGCAAGCTGGAAAAAATCCAATAAAGCTTAGTTCAAAACATATTTTTTTCGTAAAAGCTAAGTCTGCTCAGCTAAACTTTAATGCTATGGATGGCAGTCCTTAGGAACAATATTTAGAAGATGATGTCGAACACTCCAATTAAAAATGTCTAAATATAGATGAGATGACGCCTTGTGGTCAAGACAATTGCGATTTTATGCGCTAAACTATTAATAAAAGCAAAGTCTGGTTAGCTAAGTTGAATGCCATGTATGATAGGCTTAAGGATAAATATCTGGAAGATGAAGATGTCTACTTTATATCTTGATGGGTTGGTGTCGAAATATGCTGTTGTGTGTCTTTATCCTATTCCTTTTATAAGTAAATCAGATATCCATTCAAAAGAATTGTTTTTATCAGTTCTCTCTGAAGCACTCTAGGGGTAGTTTAATTCTGCCCTTGTCTAATATCTTTCCCGTAAAACGATCAACTCTCTAAGTCTGGACAACTAAACAGAATGTCATTATTGTATTCTTGATACATAAATCTTGATGGGTTGTCGGCATGAGGCCGAGTATATTATCACGTTGTTGAATGCCTTTTCCTCTCTTTCCTTATGTCTTCGACACTAACAATGAACACTTTCGGAGGATTTTCAATAAAAACTATATATGTATCTTAATAATTACGGCTCTCTTCACTTGCTATAGCGATCAACTTTGTGGCCAACAATTGGCATCAGGACCTCATGCATCAGGATTTGTGCAACGAACAAAATATAAGACCTAGATATTATTCAAATTCCTACCACAATAACGCCAATACTAACAATGAGCTTAGTACCGATTCTATGCGTAAAGCTTGGATTCTAAAGCCCCTAGGAGATGAAAGAACCTATTTTCAATTATAGCTGGCTGCCAAAAGTTACTGTACACAATGAATATCCTGCTTTTGTCTCTATTAACTTGCTACGGACTGTGCCCAACTATGCAATTGTTTTGCTCTAACATTGTGTGTGCGTCTGTGTGTGTGTGTGTGTATCTGAGTGTCCTGTGTCGCCGGCAAGCAGCATTTGCGATAAACTTTTTTTACGGTCTTTGTAGTCCTGCTGCATTGCTTTCCTGTTACTCTGCATACAATTTTCACAACAAATCATAAAAAGCAGCACTAACGTTGAGAACGAGACACCCCCAACCGTCGTCAGGACGTAATAACAACACCAACAGAGGGTCCATGAGAACAACCCATAAACCACCCACCAACGTACAATGCATACGCCAGCAAGTCCTTCAGCGCCATTACGAGCGAAGGCGAGCGATGTTGCTGGCGACAGTTGTTGGCCGACTGGCGTCGCGTGTGGCAGCATTTGGCGCTCTCTAGAATCCTGCAGAAGCAACTGGCAAAGTGTGTGTGCTTTTATTATATAAAAAATTGATAAACACAAGAAATTTGTTATTTAAAGCAGGATATATATTTTGTTGCCTTTAAAATGAATAATTAATTGAATGGTAAATGGGCAAGTCAATCAATCAAACAATCAATAAGCCTGCGCAGTAGAGGCAGCAAAGCAGTGTGTGTGTGTGTGTGTGTGTGTGCAGTGTTTATATGGCAGCATATGAAAGTTCATTATCCTTTTTGTGATATGTGTGTGTGTGTGTGTGGGTAAAGGAGTTTGGCTGTGCCGCCATCAAGCATGAAAGAAAAAAAAATCATTAAAAAGTTTAGCACAGCCTTCGGCAGGGGATTGAAGTGCTTCATTAGCGACTTTCTCAAGGATGTGTTAAGCATGCACAGGACTCATGCACCTAGCTGGCGTAGCGTGTGCATATGCATGTTTGGTCATTGTTTTCCCGCTTCCGCCAGACGCATTTTGTTTACCGAGCCCCGTCCACGGCCAGCCCCCTTTGGTCTTACTTAACCTCACAAAGTCAAGGACTCGCTGTTAAAGTTTTTGTTTGGCTTTTTTATCCTTTTTTTTGTATTTCACGCTTTGTTTTCATGCAATTTGTTTGCCTTTAAGCTACGTCTGGATCTGCTGCATCTTCTTCTTGCCCTTTCACTAAAATTCAAATTCTTCATTTTTTTCTCTCTTTACAGTTCGCTGGCTGGGTGGATGCGGTAATCTTTGTATTCAGCTTGGAGAACGAGAGCAGTTTCAACACTGTCTATAATTATTATACCAAAATGGCGCATTTCCGCAATGGTCAGGATATACCCATGATATTGGTGGGCACGCAAGGTAAGTTCTTTAAAAATTTTGAAGCAAACTTAATTGGGAGTACAATTATTTCTAGTTGGCTGCCTTCGAGTGCGAGCTAATAATAGTTTGTAAATTTGTGTAGTGTTTCGTGTTTTGGCGCCATTATAAGCAGCTAGTGGGGGTACGGAAATTTCCGGCCGGACATGACTCAGCAATTGTTTTGCCCAAGAATAATAGCAAAATTGCGGAATAATTGCATACTTTTTATTGAATTATTTTAGTGAATTATAAAGAAAAAATAAAATGGTAATATCAGCGTATCCAATTTTTCGTAGTTACAGAGACGTGATTTCCTGCTTATTCGAAGTTAAAGGGACTAAGGAATTTACAAAGCTCTGATCTTCCTTATTCGTAGTTAAAGAGTAAAGAGACTTATGGCTGCTTTAAGCTCTGGTCAAAATTATGCGTGCTTACAGAGACATGATTTTTTAGGGGATTGGACCTTATTATTCTTAGATACTGGGGCTTATGGTATTTCAAGGCTCTAATTCTAATTGTATACATAGAATACAGCCTTAAATTTCTATACATAGGATCAGGCCCTTAAATTACCAGACTTATTTATAAAGACGTGGTTTTCCAAAACTCCGATCCTTTCTATTATTAGTTACAGAGATAAGATTTTTTAAGACTCTGATCCTAATTAATCTTAGTCTCTTACAGGGACTTACAATTTGCCCAAGCTCTGGTCCCTATTTTTCGTAGTCAAAGAGACTTATGATTTTCCAATGTTCTGATCCTTATTCGTAGCTATGCCTCTGATTCTAATATGTAGCTACAGACACTGAGGATAATTCAAGGCTCTGATCCTAGTTATTCTTACATATATTTCCAAGCTCTGGTCCTTATTATTTGTAGTTAAAGATGCTTTTGATTTTTCAAAGTTCTAATCCGTTTTATTCGTAATTACAGAGATTTTATGATTTTTTGAAGCTTTGATTCTTATTATTTGTAGTTACAGAGGCATGAACTTTCAAGGTACTGAGATTCACGCTTGGACATTTTTTAAAGTTAAAAAGAAAATTAGTCTTTCTTTCAACAAATTTAATCCATTTTTGAACAATACTCAAAATTAATCAGTATAATTTTCAACTCGATACGTTCATTGTTGTATTTAAGAGTTTGAAACTTATTTTCTATGGATTTGCAGCAATCCTTCTTCAACATTTTGAATTACCTCCGCTCTGAACTATCCGTTTAGAAACGCTTATGTCGCCATCTCGTCCTGTTTTTAAATATTTTTATCTGTTTTAGAATCTACAAAATTCTAAATTATACAACTAGTTCTCATAGTATATTCAATATTTCGGCTTGACTACCATTATGAACAAAACCTTAAAAAATTCGTTATACCAAAAAGAATCCAATCCCAACTTTCAAAATAAAGAATTTTTTCAAAGTTCATTATATTCATTATAGTTTAGATATTAATTACTGATAGCATTTATTTTCATTTACGATTCAAAAACATTCCACAATTCAATGAAAAATATACGTTAATATTTATTATTTGATTTTAATAATATTATATGATCAACATTTTAAAGAAAACTTTATTTCTGATATGCCTTACTTCCAGTGGAGCATAGGGCAAAGCAAATTATATTAAAACTTATAGTCCCTTTAAATTAACTTCCATAGTGTTGCAAAACTCCCTAACACTTAAGAACTTTTACATTATGAAAACTTCTTTTTTTCGTTATTTCTGATTCGAGATTTCGTATTTCGTTATAAAAACTGCGACTCTAAATATTAATTTATTACTTTTACCCGAACTTAAATGAATTAGTAGATTGAGAATTTCTGTAGTTAAGGCTTAAAAAATAAATAAAATTATTTCCTGTAACTATGCTGATATCGTTTCACACGCGTGGAATGGGTGTTTTTGGGACCCAGAAGTACAACAAGCATTTCTTAAAATTTTTCCAAATATTAAAATACAAAAAAAACTCTCTGATTCATTGTCGACCCCAGATGATCAAAATGCGTAGAAGATAGGCTCCTATTCGGATAAACCATCCTTAAATTGTTTTGAGAGCAGTTATAAAAATCAGAACCCAAATACTTGGTTGTTCAATACAAAAACTAATCTTAAACCAGCCGCAGGTCTAGAATCTTAGCCCTCAGCATCCTTATGAGAAGTCACTACAAATATCGCTTTCTTTACAGATGCCATCAGCGATCGGAATCCGCGCGTTATTGACGACTCGCGAGCACGCAAGCTTGCCAACGAGTTGAAGCGTTGCTCCTACTATGAGACATGTGCCACCTATGGCCTGAACGTGGAGCGCGTCTTTCAAGATGGTAAGGTTGCCACAGTACACCCATCCAACTAAAATTACAATAAACATTTGCCTTCCATTTCAACAGCCTGTCAAAAGATACTCTCACAACGTTTGCCTTTGCCACCAGCCGTACAGCCCAGACCCACAACGCCGCAGGGCACACGTCTGGGAATGGCCGGCTACAGTCAGCACAGCAATAATATAACCGCCAATGGCAGCAATAGTAATCTAAGCCTAGCACAGCGGCAACATGTGCTCTCCGCGTCGACCCAACACATACCCATGCGTATGAGCGCGGATTTTGTCAATGCCGAGCAGAAACCTTGGTCCATGCAAGTGGCGCCATTAACGACCAACGAGAACAACAACATTACCAAATACAATCCAGCAGCGGCACAACAACAGCAACAACAACTGCAGCAACGGGAGAGTGATAGCTCCATAGTGCAGCTAAGAGATCCACGAGATTTGGCGCCACCACCTGGCAAAGAGTTACCTACGCCAACTTCAACACCCACAACAAGTCGCAAAAGTCGACGGCGTTCCAATTTATTTATACCTTCCTCCTCAAAGAAAGGCGACAAGGAGCAGAAAAATGGCGAGCTTGGCAGTGGACGCTCCATACCCATCAAACAGGGCTATTTGTATAAGCGTTCTAGCAAATCTTTGAACAAAGAGTGGAAGAAAAAATATGTGACCTTGTGTGAAGATGGACGTCTTACTTATCATTCATCATTGCATGACTATATGGACGATGTGCATGGCAAGGAAATACCCTTGCAGTATGTGACCGTCAAGGTGCCGGGTCAAAAGCCACGTGGCTCCAAGTCAATCATAACCAACAGTGCGCTAACCAGCTCATTGCTGGCCAATGGTAAGGCGCATGCTTTAAGCGAAGGCATAGGCTGTCTGACGCTGGCCAAGGACAATCAGCGCAAGCTGAGCGAAAAGCTATCGCTAACAGCAGCTTTTGATACACTGCGTGGTGCAGGCGCTGGAGGTGCAGCAGCAACAGCAGCAGCAGTCAATGCCGCCGCTGCTGGTGAAGCCGTCAAATCCAACTCATCACAACAGACAAGCGGCGACGAGGGCATTGCCATGTCCAATTCAAATTCACAAACCTTTATAGCCGGCGATCGCAGTGAGCTGCTGGCGGCGCCGAATAGCAAAATGGACGCACAAACTCCAAATGTAAAGAAGCGTCATCGACGCATGAAGAGCAGCAGCGTTAAGACCAATGAGGCGGACGATAACGATGGTTATGAGTTTTACATTGTTTCGCTGGACTCCAAGCAGTGGCACTTTGAGGCAGCCAACTCGGAGGAGCGCGATGAATGGGTAGCAGCCATCGAGCAGGAGATTTTCAAGAGCTTACAAAGCATTGAGATAACCAAAACGAAGCCGGCAACCAGCACGGAACTGGCAGCAATGGTGGCCATACGCTCACGCGTGCCCGGCAATACCTACTGCGTGGACTGTGCGGCGCCAAGTAAGTAGCAACATGCTGACCATGCAGAATAGTACTAATTTGTATTTCTTGCTGCAGATCCCGAATGGGCGAGCTTAAATCTGGGCGTGCTTATGTGCATTGAGTGCTCGGGCATACATCGCAATCTGGGCTCGCATATATCGAAAGTGCGCTCTTTGGGATTGGACGATTGGCCGTAAGTATTAATTGGGCTTATGCTGGCCAAGGATCTTAGAGACTAAAAACACTTTACTGCTATTTCCATAGAGCATCTCATCTGAGCGTCATGCTGGCTATAGGCAACAGCTTAGCGAACTCGGTCTGGGAAGCCAATACGCGGCAGCGTGTTAAGCCCACGCCACAGGCTAGTCGTGAGGAAAAAGAATCCTGGATACGCAGCAAATACGAAGCCAAGGAGTTTCTGCTGCAGCTGTGCAATACGCATACGAATGCGACGCCCGGACAGCAACTCATCGAGGCAGTCATCAAGTAAGTAAAAATTTTGGTTTACTTTCGGATCGAAAGTTGGGAGTTTTCAAGTTAGGTGTTACTTTATTGCAAGCGATGGATGAGCTTAGTTTAGATTGCGACTGCTATTGGAAGCTAGCTTCCTGCTGAAGAGGTTTTTTAGAGGATTTTAAGGATGGCACTACTCTCACCTGGTCAAACGAATTTACAATTTATTCAGCTCTTGGAATGAACACGCTCATTTTTTCGAAGTGATGTCTGAACCTGATCCTTAACAAAAATGTAAAGAGCTTTCAATTCATTCAGCTTGTAGAATTTCAGCGTAAGAACGACAAGCGCTTAGGGTATTACCGTATAGAAGGTATGTCTAATCCGGGTATTACCGTACAGAGGGGATGCCTGATCCTGGTCTTATGCAAAAGTTTATAGAGCTTTCAAACCATTGCGCTTGTGGAATTGTAGCGTATAATCGGAACGCTTGTTCTTACCCATTTTTGAACTGTAGGATTACAAAAAAAGATTTTGAGCCAGGACAAATTCATAGAAAAGAAGAAGGTATAACTTTCAGCTCAAATACGTGGCTGAAGATAAGATAATTGGACGACTTGGGCATGTCCTGTAAAATAGCGATATTAGTTTGCAAAAGAAAGTATAATCAAAACTTTGAAGCTAAAGCAGAGAATCGGGAGAGAAGTACAAATGGCAGCTTTGACTTAGCACCCAAATTTAATGTCAAACAAAAGGTTTTCAGAGCCTGGGATTGATGTAATTGCTTCCATTTCGTCAACTGTAAGTTTGCCTGCACCGAAGGCTGGAAAAGACTTGCAGCAGATAACTTAATACTTAGGATTGCACTGTTAGTTTTAAAGATTTGAAAAAAATGCTGCTGAAAGCTAGAAAAGATTTCCAACCAGTTGAAGTTTGCAATTCTAAATCTGGGGAAGATTTGCAGCAATTTATTATATGAAAGAGCTTAGGATTTCTGTGATTATTTCGAAAACATGGAACCTAGCTGCTAAAAGCTTGAAAAGATTTGCAACTAATTATAGTTTGGAAACTCTAAAAGCTGGAAAAGATTTCTATATAATTAGTTTATATAAGAGCTGTGGATTGCTGTGTTTGTTTTTGAAGATTTGGAGACAAATTTCTGAAAGCTGGCAAAGCTTTCCAACGATTGTCTACTCCAAATCTGGGGTAGATTTGCAGCAAATTACTATATATAAGAGCTTAGGATTGCTGTTTTTCTGAAAATTGTTAACAAGCTTCTAAAAGCTGGCAAAGATTTGCAACTAATCAATCTCTTTTTTATGTTAACTTTGCAGAGCGGACATTAAATCAATTATTGCCATTTTGGGAAATTGCAATTGCCATACGGAGGTAACCAATGCCAATGTTAGCTCAAGAGATGTGCGCACGCCGTTGCTGCTGGCTTGTGCCATTGGCAATCTGGCCATTGCGCAGCTGCTCATTTGGGTAAGTACTGCTGTATATGCTGACTTGGACTTTAAGCCTTACTCATTGCTTGGTTTTTTTTTTGTCCAACAGAATGGCGCCAATATAAAGCACACAGATCATGAGGGACGCAGCTGTCTGGCCTATGCGCGTGCCGCACAATCACTGGCTACATCCAAATCCATGAAGGCAGCCGCTGCGGCAGCGGCTGGTGGAGGCAATACGGCCGCAACAGCTGCAGCGCCAGCAGCAGCGCCTGCCAATGGTGGCATACCCGCAACAAAGTACAATGTGGAAGACACCACAGCACTGGTAGAACTGCTTGTAGGTTTGGGCTGTCCGGAATCGGCGCCACTCACCGCCAGCGGCACATTGCCGCGTCGCCGTGATACACTTGGTACGCCTTATGAGAAATCCGTATCCGGTATTATCTAGACGACAAACGTAGTTGAATTATTTTTAACTCTTTCAAAAAACAAAAACAAAAAAACAAAGCTAAGTTTTAAACAATACCCAAAAGTGCGTAAAATATGTACGATTTGTATTAATTGTGAAACATAATTTGTTGTATGTTAATTTTAAATAAATTAGTTAAAAAATTTATGTGAAATTTTTTGTATAGCAATAATATGAAATGTATATTTAATTTTAAAGCAAATTAGTCTGGAATGTTTTTTAGAAATTGTAAAGTATTTTGGCAAGCATTGTAATTCAAAAAAAAGAAACAACGTTTTTAATTTTATATTTTTTATGTAAATGTGTATTTACTTTTTAAGTTTAAGACGCTGCTTGTACAGTCTGTTGTAATCTCAAGTTTTTTTTATTTTTTAATTATTTATGTATTTTTAAACATAAATATTTACTTTTATTTGTTTTTATTGCGCGCAATTTTAGTAATATTGTTTGCAAAACAATTTATAACTTGTTTAAATGCTATGCAAATGTTTGTAAATGTTAATTAATGCAAAACAAGCTAAATGTTTATATATATTTTATAGTTTTATGGCTTTTATTTTAAAATACATAAAGACTACATGCAAAAGCGAGAAGCATATTTAATATATACAAACACAAAAACTTTAAACTACGCATAAACAAATGGAATCTATGACAAAAAGCCAAAAACAAAAACAAACAAACAAACAATTAAATATAGTTACAATTTAGTACGAATAGTTGAAATTGCTTGATAATCGATTTAAAATTACAAAAAAAAAAAAACACGCTTAAATTTTGCTTAATAAGAAGTACATGTTTTTCAATTAAAAACAAAAGCTGTAATTTGTAACTTTAAAAGCAACAAATAATTTAAAAAAAAAATTATAAACACAAAAATAAATGCAGTAACTCTAAAATGTACGTAACATGTTTGTAGTAAACACTTGAAAGTATTTCAAACCAATTATACAAGATAGTTATAGTTATATAAATATATATACACACACGCTCAGAAACACACACACCTACCACTCACACACACACACATGCAACCTTTGTAATTGTAGTATATATATATATGTATTTGTACGATTTGAAATGTGGCAAAGCAAAACAAAAACAAAACTGTATTACGTAACAAACAAAATCAATTTAATTGGAAGGAAATGCAAAATATAAAATCCCCTAAAAAAAATATACAAAAAATTAAACAAATCTTAAAATTATGTTAATTATTTTCAATCTTAAATTTTGTTAATATTTTAAGTTTTATCAATTTTACCAATCGCTGTCTTCGCAAAATTCTGATAATGTTCTGGCCCAACAGCATCTCTCATGCTGAGCTGTGGAGCGGAATGCTCAAGGCAATTGCACTGCATCTGCACCAGAGTTTGGCATTGCACATTGCTGTCTTTAAAACCATAGTCTACATATATCACAGTGAATCTGCGCCAACTAACGCCGGACATACTGTCGGGTCCGTTTTGGTTTGTAGCGAAGTGCTAAAGCCTCTTCTAGGTAACCACCAACGTAACTCCACATCGAGCCAACATAACACTACCCGCGATTTGGCTGCCACCGTGGCATTGCTGTCTTAAAACCACGGTGATGATTGCATATTTGCCTTCAGAGTCTATCACGCCCCTTAGAGCCATCTGCCGAAGCTGATTTTTCTTTGGTACCAATTTGGCATGCATACGTATCTATGGCCTATTCTGGGTAACAGTATCCGGTTGAGAATGCAACAACACGTCGAGCCAACATGACTCTACCCGCGATTTGGGTGTCAACCTACAGTCAGCACAACACTCCCACTAGGCGGCCAACCTAAATGAACATGCTTGGACCATGCTCAACCTGTGGTACCGAATTAAATGGCTTGGTGGTGCTCTTCTTTTTAGTCCCGACAGAGTCGATCTTAAGAGGCACACACCAGTTTTGGCTAAATCACGAAAACTCTATTGACTCAACACGCCATAATTCATAAAAATCGCTCAACTCTAAGCAAAGTTATGAATGATTTAGGAATGCTCCCGCCTCAAATGCAGGCAATTACTATTTCAACAACTGATAACAGCTGATTAAGTTCGTCCAAAAAGTGTTGCATACTTTCGGTTGCGATCGATTTTTTTTGGGCTGCCGCTGCCTGTGATTTCTGTTCGCCTGGTATCTCAGTTGCTCAACTTATTGATTTGTAAGTAAATTTCGGCAAAAGTTGAACGAAAAAGTTGATGATGACACACACAAACATACACTCCACTCTGAAGCCATATGTATATACATTTCATTGAAATTTGTATGTGTGCTTGAACTAGATGCTCTATATGCATCATGACATACAGTAGAACTGGTTTCCCTAGAACGTAACGCCCGGGTAGTTGCCCCCAAAAATTAGTTATGGCAAATACAAGATTTTGTGTTTCCAAACAAACAATATGTATCCCCTCGGCATACAATCAAAGGATATATCAGCAAACAAATGTCTTTGAGAGATCTGTGCCATAACATCAATCCCTACGAGTTACGTTTCCACTATAACGCCTTTATTACAGCTGGTAACAGCAAGGATACTGTCAACCGCTAGATCCGATAGTTGCCACGTTGATTTTTGGCAAGAGCAAAGAGCTCGATGTGGCAATGAAATTTCACTAATTTTTACATTTATAAAAAATTCACCCTTCAGGCTAGGGATACGGATTAGTCTTATATTATATTTTCATCGTTACCAGTTAATATTTCTTAATTTAAAAATTTTCAAATTCTTAAGGACAACTGGACTAAGGTATAAAATAAAAAACTTTAAATAAATAAAGTATCCAAGGATGATATACCATTACGTTTCTTAGAAACAAATGAAGCAGTCGTCGATCAAATACTATATCTAATGTGGACTTGCTCTGACTCAAGTGAGAGATATGTTTTGGCCACACTCTCCCTAAGCAGGGTGACTACAGAGCTCTCCAATGAAACCCAAAAAGAAACGGCAGTCTAACAAGCCCCCGACAAACATGAAGGCTGTCAGTTCATACATAAAGCGCTTGGCTTTCGGGAAAATAGAGGATATAAATTGTCTAAGGTCTTTTGTTGATACTGACAAGCACACATGCTATCATGGATAGCGTATTATATAATATTATAATTATGTATCTTATCTATTTTGTTAAGGATAATATGAATTAGAGTCGCATTATTCTGAAATTCTTCAATTTAATAACTCCGTGTACTTGCGCCTGGGAGAAGAAGATAAAACATTGGAAGAAGTTGGGAAATCAGTGCAATACATAGGCAACGCTGCACAGGAATCGGTGGAACAACACGAAGCCACGGCAGGCGGCTCTGCTGGCGGCTGAGAAACCGTCTGCCCATGAGCCACGAGTCGTAGTGTAAACGGTATCGTCGAGGTGGGTAGTGTGCTGCGGTAGACGCATTGAAAGACTCAGGTCGGCCCAGTATTGTAGCTGTAGTAGGCCATCTAGAAGATACAGTGTACGCGCTGCGGCTGCAAAGGAAGTAGATCCAACGGTTACCGATGATTCGGAGAATTCGCGTTACGAAAAGAAAAAAAATTACAGTTTATATTGAAAATGTGTATATAGTTCGATGATGACAAATAAAATGATAGTACAAAAACAACTCGAGGAAGTTTGCTTTATTTGTAACAGGATCGAAGAGAATATTGTGGGAAGAATTCTGAACAACGCTTATGTAGCCCAGACTTTGTTCTGGTAAAGCTAATGGCTCGTAACACCGATTAGGTCTTGAAGGCACACATTATTGTAGTACTTTATCTATATTTCAGCATTCGTAAAAATTCGCTTAAGAAATAGATATAGAATATAGAGTAATAGAAAATAGTATATAGAAATGATGTTATTTTTCTAGCGTCCATATTTATTCCCGAAGTGTATGTGATTTCGAGCACCTTCTAGTATTTGAGTTTTTAATGGGCCTGATAAAAATGTCGAAATAACTGAATTGGATATTTTGCCTGTAACCCTTGCAATTCGTCTCTTTTCTCTATGAAAAGCTATTAAAAGGGAATATATCCATACTCCGCCTTTGGAGCGATCCATTTTTTTATCTACTTATCATCGTTCGTAATTTACATATTAATTAACCAGCTTTATATGTGTGACCTCTAGATTTCCACGGTAATGGATCTGAAACAAATGTCGAAATAATGAAATTATTGCCTGTTAAATGTTAAAAAAAAATGTTTGTTTGTTTGTTCACTGCAAATTTGCGTAGTTTTGCTTTATGTCGGAGCTGGCATACCAGGCGCACAGCAATGCTTAGCAGGTGGCACAAAATACCGACTCTCATAAGCTGCTTGCTGTGTCACGCTGAATGCGCACACTAGAAGTATGCTCCAAAAATTTGCGAAATTTAAATATTTCTCGCGCCAAACGTGGGAAACCAATGTTGCCATACTCTTGGTGCTACTTAATTGTGCAGCAAGCAGCTTTCGAGTGCATTGGAAAGCTACTTGCTTTTGATTTATGTTCGCCTGGTATCCAACGCTGCAGACGCTGGCAATTTAGCCGAAATTGTGTGGTCGCTCTCTGTCGCTTTGGCACATAGGCCGCAAGCACGCAATTCCGACTGCATTATTGACCAATCCTTTTGAAGAGGTGTAAAAAATTGCATAACATGTTTCGAGGTCCAACCAACATTTCTTGAGGCGACGACCATGGCGAGAATCCTTTCCAGATTACTGGGTGCCCGTGCAGCTGCTGTTTCTGGTGTTGACTACTTACTGTAAGCTGTTTTTATACAAATACGAAGTCCACTCAAGGACACCCACTAAATGCTATATAAGCGTATTCTCCTGCTTTGCTATTGTGCCAGTGCATATGAAGCTTAACAAGGATTTAACTACCGCAACATGAGTATCACAGAGACCCGATATTTTAGGCGCTGAGCGGGGTCCCTTTAGTTGTTACTTGTATATGAAACGAGCAGCTACAAAGTGAGTCTGTGAGCCTGCATCTAAGTTTTCTCGACAAGGAACAAGCGATCCAACACAATTTTCTACGAGGACAACTGCATTGGTTATGATACCAAACATCATCAAATTGAAGTTCTCTCTGTTAAGATGGAAAACAATACTGGAGCAGCAGTTCATCCTTTGTATGTCAAGCTTTTTTATTGATACTTTCGACTTTAAACAAGAAATTATCCAGCTGACGTGCTTGGTAAGATTGAGGCCGCTAAAAAACGCTCAAAATTTATCTGCAAAAAAAGAGCACTTCCTGAAATATTACTTAATTTTTAGATTGATTTCAAATCAAATAAAACGCCCGAAAAGGTTTAACAATAGTGTTATACTTTATTGTTTTACACTCTACGATCAATACAATGTTCTCAATATTTACAATTATAATAATTATATAATAACATAATTTCCTTTTGTATTGGGTTGTTGTTTTTTTTTTTTGTATTTTGTTTTTATTGTTTAATGAGTTGAATAATAAAAATCATCAGATTAAACTTGTTCCATATCATCGGCTCTAATAGAATACATATTTCTGCACCTGCTGCTGTTACCACTTTCATCTACTATTTGTTTGTTCTATCACATCGCCAGGCAATAAATATTATTCTTGGTTTGTACTTGGGTAAAGAAACATCGTACCTTTATCTGTAATCAGACAAAAGTTATATTGAGCATGAAGAGACTTAATTTAAAGTGACAAGGACGCACCTGGATTGTTATAGAAGTTTGCGCTTAGAGTAGGTTTTGGTGGAAGTTTGGGTGTACCTTCATGGCTTGCGGCCAATGGAAAGAAATCCTTGGGGGACGTGCGTGTTGCGATATGATGTGTATGCTGCGTATTATGTGAATGATGTGCTTGATAACCAGCTGCATTTCCTTGACAATGCACAGCTGCGTCCAGGCTATGGTGTAGATGCGTATGCGTATGCATATATGTATGATGATGCTGATGCTGAGAATGCTGCTGCTGCTGCTGTGGTTTTAAGCGTGTCTGTTGTTGCTGCTGCTGCTGATGATGCATGCTCGACGATGTGCTCTCCAGCGTGGTCGGAATGTGCGGGGACATGGGCGTCATGGGTGTCATGGGTGATGTAGTGGTCGAGCTGCTTAATGCGGGTGATATTGACTGCGGTGGCTGCTCATCGGCTACGCCTATACATGTGCCAGCACCAACGCCAGCAACTGTTGCAGCTTGCGAGACGGTGACAAGTGTAGTTGTTGGCTGTGGCTGCTGAGCCGCCGCTGCAGCACGTTTCTCAATCGCCGAATTGCGGCGTATCATAATACTGCTCGTGTTCGGTAGCAACAAACTATTTTTGCCCACAAACTCCTTTGGCTGACTTTGACTGTGGCGCGCATATGTCACGCAATGATTGAGCCGTGGCGGTATGGGTGGCGGACTCAATTCACCATCGCGCGGAGGTAGCTGCAAGAGAGGTAGGCGTTATAAATAAATATTTGGAAATAAGTTCAGATTGCCAACGTCATAAACTGACTCACTGCGCAGGTAGTCATCATCTGCGAGATATGACTAATGCACACGCAAGCGCACAGAATATAAACAAATCTTGGCAAACTTTAATGATTGAGTCAACAAATTTTACACTTACAGTTGGTGCATCGGGTGCCTGTCGCTTTTGCGCCATATCCGCGCAGCTCTCGGTACGCTCTTTGCGACGCGGTGGCAAGGGCGGTGGCACAGCGCGATACTCCAAATTAGTTGCCGTTGGCACGTTTACATGCGGTGAAATTGGCACTCCCGGCGGCTGTCCGCTAAAATAGAAGCCACCATGCT
This sequence comes from Chymomyza procnemis, assembly GCA_035046065.1. Taxonomy (NCBI): domain Eukaryota; kingdom Metazoa; phylum Arthropoda; class Insecta; order Diptera; family Drosophilidae; genus Chymomyza; species Chymomyza procnemis. Next base: position 29,934,356 of record JAWNOJ010000004.1, on the reverse strand, counting down.
GTGGGCTAGTATCGCCAACAGTTACGCCCGCACTGCCACTTCCACCGCCACCAGTAAGCGTTATAGTGCTGGCAATACTATGTGTAGGACTGTACTGCGCCACCGCATTTGCCGTACGGCACTGGAATGGTGAACGATTGGCGGCTGCGGCTTGATAACGCGGACTGACCACTAACTTGGGCAACGGTGATGGCGGCAAACCTTCCATATCGCCAGCAAAAGGATTACTATGCTGTTGCCGCTCATCCGGCAAATTATTCCAATTGCTTGCCGTTTGCTGTTGTATGGCTGGTGGTTGCGACGCTGGCGCTGCGCTTGTGTTAATATTATGCTCCGCCAGTGACGGACTAAACACATCAGTTGCAGCGCTGTTGGTCCATACATGAGCTGCTGGTTTTTTGGGCAAATGTGGCACAGCGGCCACCTCACCATTGTTGATCGCAGCAGCTGCATCCGCTTTATGCACCGGCGTACCGCTCCAAGTGCTGCCATTGCGTTCGGGTATAAGAACAGGTGCAAACACCGAGTAGGCATGGGTAGCATAATTTACAGGACATTGCTCGGGTACGCTAACTGTTGCTGGCTCCACACTAGCTGGCGCAGGCTGTGTATTATTGTAGTTTACTTTGCTGTTGTTGTTCTGGCGCCTTGGCTTAATGCCCGGTGACTTGAGCGGTATATGTGGCCATTTACGCGGCTGTTAAAATGAAAGAGTTGCGTTTTTTAAAGCGGTAAGGTTGACATTTTGTTTAGAAACTTACGAATTTGGGCACTGTTTTGCAACCACGCGGCTCAATGCGCATGCTTTCATTGTAAAGATAGTCGGACATTTGCTTGTCGGAGAGTCCATTAAACGGATCCAATTGCTCAAAGAAATGTCTAATAGTTTGCTCCTCATTTAGACAATATGGCTGATTCTGGTACTGTTGTATTTCACCAATAATTTCCGAAACTTTTCGCCGTTTGGAAAAGTTGATGAGCTCTGTATTTGGTAGTAGATCTGGATTTCCCTCCTCTAGATGCAAAATGTTTGTCAAATAGCGTCCGAAAAATGGCACACAGGGTGGATTAATAGAGCGCAAACGTTCCTGATACTTCTTCAAATGATCATCACTAAGCTCGCGACACTCGTCTAGAAATTTTTTATAACGCTCAGGCAGACCCTGAAATGTCCAGCGTAGGCGATAAACCGACGCAGTGCCCATGGCAGCCACAATTGAGAGTATACCATTGAAGTTATTGAGTTCCAACATAACCATCATAACTTCAATCGCACGCTGCATAATGGCCAAACGTTCCTCGTAGTTTTCAGCTTCGGTTATGGATTTTTCTATCCAACGCGTAACATTGGTTGTATGCTTCATAATTTTGAGCAAATTGGGACTCTTCAGCTCTTTGTCCTTTTTTGTCCAGGGTGAGCCAACCAGCTCCGAGGGTTTAACATTTTTGTACATTTCAAATTCGAGCAGTGTGAGCTGGCGTGCTAACTCTAGCGGATGCAGCGTCAGCAGCGTTATCTCATCGTCAGGCACACTGAGGTGATATTCAATGGGTGGCGGATCATGCCCGTAAGCGTAAACGATTTTCTTATTGCTTTTCTCCTGCTCGTTCTGCAAAAAAATGTTTGTGTTTCAATAGTTTTGTTTCCCAAAAATTGTAGAAGCGCTTTGCTTTACTTACCTTGCGCTGTACAATTTTCAGCACAGAGTCCACCCATTTACGCATTGATTTGCCATTGACGTTTTCCAAAAAGTGCAGCAGCTTGTCTAGCAGCGTTGGATCCTTCTCGAAATCATAGAAATGATGATCTACCCAATGACGCAGCACATTTAGTACGCGAAACTGTACAGGCTGTACATACTCCTTCCGATAACGCTTCCAATCTTCACGTTGCGAATTTTTATGCATTTTATCACTGTCGCACGTGCCTGAGCTTTGATCTTTATCACTGCCAGCTACGCCTGAAGCACCCTGCTGATCCTGGTACACCAAACTTGGATCTGGTATGTTGAATCTTTCAATAAGCAACGTGAGCAGATTTTGAGGCGAGCAAAAGTAGCGATATGTGGTGAGAAAAGTGCGCACAAAGGTTGGATCTGCATAAATGTGATACGTCAGCCGCTCGATAAGCTTGTGCAGCGTGGCACCCTTTATCATTGGCACACCAGCACTTTCGCGCTCCTCCAATACAATATTCTCATTACTATCGGGTATGGCAAACTTGTATATGTCCGCACTAGGCATACGCAGCGGATGCTTTTTCTCAATATCCTGCAATATGCTATCCAGTATGCGATCCAACATGGACTTTGTATTAACCATAATGAGATCAGCCATCCAGTCATGTTTATGCTGTGCATTTTTGGCCGTTAACACAATGGCAGGCTGCACGCGTGTGGCCAATTCAAAGGAGTTCTTTAAATCATCGGTATCAGCGCGATCGTTGATCTCAACGCGGCGCATAAAAAACTTCTCTTTCAAACGATAGTCATAGGCAGTGGCACCAGCCGATGGTGTTTGCTTCTTGGTATTGGCCTTACATAAGACCATCAGGCCATCAAAGAGAAACACCTTACGTTCGCTCCAAATGCGTTTGCCTGAGCCTAGCTTGCTTAGAGAGTCCTCTGTGGGATACGAATACGAAATGTAAGCGAATTTGTACTACACTTTATGTATTTACTTACCGCGTATGAACTCATTGCAGTTCTGTCCCACATCTTTGTCATCCCAGTGCTCTACTTTAATTTGCAGTTCACGCGTACGTTCAATGGCCATTTGACGACGCACTCGTGCGCTGACTGGCAGAAGTCGTTCTCTGCAAGAAGCATAAACGTATTATAGAAGGCACTATAGCTAAGGGTAATGCAATTAGCTTACTTAGAGAGACTGGCCATAACTTTTTCGAGATCGCAATGTAAGGGGCGCAATAGGCCCTGAACTTGTTCAAAGCTCTCAATGTCGTCCTGTGAAGAACTGAGATCCATGAGATGCTTAATATAATCGAAATAAACAAAGGCATGGCATATGGGCACCAACAGCAGCTTAGGTAGATAATACTTGACTGCATCGCGAAAGCCATGCCCAGCTGACATTAACGAGAGAGCCTACAAAAAGCAGTGGGTTGAGTAAAATGAAAATTGAAAAAAAAATATTATATAAGCTTACGCCAGGCTTGGCCAGCAGATTACTCAGCGCATCGCGCGATGCTTGTGAGGTGACGTCGTGCGCATATTTTTTGTACACATCAAACTCCTCGGCCTCGGCCAGTTCCTCAAAACAGCTGCCCATATAAGGTGCCTGCTGCTCTTGCGACATTTCAATAACATCTTCGAGTGAGCCGAGCAGTGTAACAGTAACTTCGTATATATCCATTATGTTTGAGAATATTGGTTCCAGTTCCTTGGGATCACGCACAATTTTAACCAATTCCTCACGAAATACCCGTATAATCATATGCAAATCACGTTGATATTGTTTCTCATCATGTATTAGCTCCTTAACAGTCTCTTCATAGGTTGCACTTGCGCGCTGCGCCGGCAACGAGAGTGGGCTGGGCAACACACTTGTCTTTATATCACTCTGGTTGAACATGTCCATGAGTACCTGTTTAAAAATAAAAAAGAACCTCAGATTAAACCAAATGCTTTGATATATAACGCATTGACAACAACTTACCCCATCGGCATTCATGACCACCTCAATGTCCTCCTTAGTTATCTCGCATTGCGATATTCTGCATACATAATCCCCGGCCATTTTGAGTATATCGGCTGAAATGTGCTCCAAAACGGCAACCAAAAAAGCGGATACCGAACTATCGATTTTATATTGCAGCACATCTTTTTGCAGCAATGTATGTACACGTTCCGTGGGTAAAACAGATTTACGCTTTTTAGAATTGATAACCTCCTTGGCCTCCGTTAAAGCCAATTGATCGATTGGGGATGGAAATGATTTGTTCACCTTCTCCTCCACATCCTGTACAGAGTGCGGCAGTGGTTTGGCGCATAGCATGGCCAAAAGACGCAGGCATAACTTTTCCACATACAGCAAGGCATCCTCCTGCGCTGTAACACGCGGATGCACTTGTTCCAACACTTTCTTCAATGATGGTATAAATAAACCACGCCAGCGTGCTGCATTCTCGTTCTTATTAAAATCATAACCATCGCTGTCCTGTACACTGCCGCCAACGCCACTGCCGCTATATGTAATCGCATGACCGCTGCTGCCGGAAAACATTTCTTCACAGCAGCGCCTTCGCTGTCTACGCCGTCGTCGTCGTGGTGGACGCTCAGTGCAAAAGGAGCAGCCGTGCCGTGCCCCTTGCACTCACACTGACTGACCGAACCGACCACAAGCGCACACACAGACACACACGCAGGCACAACCAACCAACCACACACACACACACACGCACACTCACTCACACACACAAGCACACGCACGCTCGCTTGTTATTAGTCAACACCAACGTCGTCGGGGCGCTGCTGCAACAACAGCAACATTTTCCTTGTTTTTTTTTCGATTTTTTTTTTAAGCGTAACGCGCCGCGCTACGTTTTATGTTTTCCAAATAAAATTAACAAAAACAACACTTTGTGGTGATATTTTTCTTTTTTATCTACTGTATACATACACTATATCTTCACACGTATGTGAAAAAGAAAGATGGTGACAGTCAGGCTGCCAACTCGTTTAGTTATCGAATTTGCGGTTGTTATGCAAAGTGGACAGCGCCGCCTTGCGGCAGTGTTGTTAAACGCGAATTTGCAAAAATTTAAAATCAAATGCAGTTTTGGCGCTTTATGCAATGGAAATGTTTGATTTCTGTAAAATTATGCAATAGACCAAAAGAATATTTATGCTTTCGACTGATTTTGTTTGTTGTATTGAGTGTAGAGCAATTAATGCAATTTTTAGGCTCGCCTGTGTTATGTGCTTGCGCAACAATGCGAAATCTTTCAATTGTTTGTAATCTAAGTGATTTTATTTTTTAATGCGTTTTATTAGTGTAAAATTGGTATCTCTTAGTAGCGGTCCTAAAAAAACATAATTAAAAATGTCTAACTTAGGTCCTGTACCTAACAAAATTCCTTATGTTATTCCCTCCAGAGTAACTCGAAATTTTCGACCTCTAGCACAACTTTGCTTTGCGTAATTCGTTTAGGCTACAAACACGGTTTTGTTGTATATTACAATTCTTTTATTTATTCCTTTATTGTTTATAAGCTCTACTGTACTTAATTGTGCCCATAAATTAATCATAAATCTACAGTACTACTAACAAGTTCAATGTTTAGAAAGACTAAGTTAAATAAACAAAATCCGATTGCTTAAACTTTAATCGTTTAAGATAACAAATAACATGCTTAAAAATTTACATTTTGTTTAAAAAAAATCTGTTTCAATTGGATATCAAAGCTTGGCTAAACCATCTACTGAAGTTGTCATACACAACGTTTCAAGCAAAAGGCTTCTTAGACTCGTCTAGCTCTCGAAGTCAATATGTGGCAAAAAGTTATAAACCTTTTAGCTTATTTACTAGGATTTGTACTGAATTTAATTGTGCTTAATTTATTTTCAACTCTTTTCTTTCAACTTTTAATGCCAATAGCTTCTTAACACGTAGGTAGGCCCAGTTGAAATTACTGATTCTCCTTAATCACGCATTCTAAATTCACTGCAAAAATGAAACCAAACGTAGAAAATTAATTTCCAAACTTCAAATGGCCATAAATCCTAAAAGCAGCGACTCAGAGCGAAAAGAAGCTCCAACTGGGAACACTTTTTTTTAACTTCAAATGCCAAAGCATCTTCAGCCTAAGCTACCTATTTGGTGATTACCGATGCTCGTCACGACGTGCTCTCAATTCTGCTTTTATGGCACTGCTCGTCCAGCTGTCGTTTTGAAAACGCCAGTAACTGCTTGGGTTTGTGTGTCCATTGTCCAAAGTAAGTGCTTTGTATTAGCTGCCACGCCTGCTGATAGTCCTTGCCTAAGCACTTGGCAGTTGCATATGTTAACTCATCCAACTGCTCCGTTTGTAACTTAAATTTCTCACACAGAGATGTACTATGGCGCAATAGTTCCAGAAAGCCACAGCACAATTTAAATTTACTTATTTCCAATGCAGCTTGTGGACTCTGTAGTTTCTGCTTTGTAACGCCTTGTCGTTTGCCATTAACCGATATCTCATATTGTCTATAAGGTAAATAAATGATAATTTGCTTAAAGCGCTAACTACTAAGGTCACCTTACCTGAGTTCAACTGGCACCGCACTGCAAATCAAACCATTAGGTGATGGCTGCCAGTCCGCCTGTTGTCTGTACTCAAATTGTATTGTGCCATCAATGCGTATAGCTGGCTGCTGTGGCTGAAAACGCGCATGCACAAAAGTGCTTTGTTGCCAACGTTTGTAAATGGCACGCTCTATGCCATCCAAGCGCGCATTGGTGCAGCAGAAATTTAAGCTACTCAAATAGATGGGCTTGGCTATAACTGCATCGATGAGTGCACCTTGTATGCCCAGTATATTCCAGCGTGATAGTTTATCACTGCAGGACATGGATAGTGTGCGTACGCCACGTCCAGGTTTAGTGCGCAAAGCAGCAGCTGTTTGCTGCATGGCATCGTCAACGTTGGCATCCTTTTTGATCAATTTGGCGCCGGTATAAACCGCTGCGTTTAGCAGTTCACCCGTACTATCATTGTCAGCATCCAAGCACTGGCGTTTGGCTGGCTTTACGTCCAAGTCAGCTGCCACAATACATGCATCACCACAAGGTGTCTGCGTGCTTAGAAAATGAAAGCTTAGATTTTCATTTATAACAAAACAATTGAGTTCGGCATGCCATTCGAAGATGCTGTGACACTGCTGCTGCGTTGCCTTATGCAGTTCGTGTTGTATATAACGCATAAAAGCACGTCGCGCCAGCACCTCTGCATGCGAGTCATTAAGTATTAGGCCTTTGGCGCACAGCTTGTCATGGCCAATGCACTTGGTACCGCATCCAAGTGCAACTACCTGTGCAACGTTGCTTAACTTATTGTGCTGCACAATAGCCGCTAGCACTGTCCATTGTTTGGCTGTGGGTTTGCCCGTTTTGGGTAACTCTTTGAATTTATCAAAACATAGTTTTGCTAACTCTGTTATGGCAGGCAACTCAACGTGCATTGAAGTTTAATTCATAAATCTTGTGGCAATTAACAATAAAACAAGCCTTATCAGTGTGACCGCATACTGTTAGCAAAATACTAAAGCGTATACCGATTACATTTTTCTATCGATAGCTGCATTTTTAGTATTTTTCAACACTGCTGACATAAACAGCTGATTGCTCGCACAATCAAAGTGTAAACAATTTTACAAAACTTTAAATAATTAAAATATAAAAGTAATTATAATGCCTAAAGTGGTCTCACGTAGTATTGTTTGTTCAGATACCAAGGATCAAGAGGAATACAATGAGGAAAAACCGCTAAACATCTATTACTGTCTTTGCGGCAAAATGTCGCTTATTTTAGGTGCGCTTGAAAACGTTTGGGTTTTATATTTCTAGCAAAGCGAAATACGAAATTGACATTGCTAAATCAATGTCCCTTATTACAGATTGCAATTTGGATCAGCTGCCCTTGCGTGATACGGACAATGCGCGCGTTATAGATGCCAATGATCATGCCAACAAATTAACCTACAACACAACACCCAAAATAATTTACATACGCCGCAAGGGCAAAGGCATTGAAAAGCAGTATCGCTATCAGGTACATACACACTTAAAAGAGTATTATTGCCCATACTTACTAAGTGATGATCTTTCCGCAGTGTCGCAGCTGTAGCTTGCCTTTGTACTATCGCCACAACAGTCAGGATACACGTGTAACCTTTGTCATGTACAACGCACTCATACGCAATAAAGGCGAGCAACCGCTGGCTGAAAAGATTGCTGCTGAATATGCCAATGCAGCGGCTGATACTGATATGCCAGCACCAGCTGGCATTTCATCTATTAAAGCTGACGATTCTGGCATTACAGATGCCAGTGGCAAAAAGGTGATGGTGACAAGGCACACCAAGAATATGGGCAAATTTAGTTCGGTTACTGTATCCACAATTGATGAAGAAGAGGATGAAATTGAAGCGGTAAGTTTTTTGTGCAATTTTTGCAATACTACATTGACGAATTATAACTTGGTTTTTATGTGCAGCGTGAGATTGCTGATAGCTATGCGAACAATGCGCGCATTATTGAGAAACAATTGCATCGAAAGGTTGGCAAACTGACTGAAACTGGCAAGAGCGAAGATGCGCCAACAATTAAAAAGGCGCGTGGCACACTATTGGAGCGATAACCCGCAAATGGTTAGCTGCGTAGTGCAGTTTGGAGCCTGATTTTAATTAAAATAAATAAATTTATTTCATAAAATACAAATCCAAATCCAAATCAAAAAATGAAAAACAGCACAGTACTCATTGCAGCAAACGTAGTTCCAGTGGAGCAGCAGCGAACACAATTACCTATTTTTTTATTAAAAAAATTGTTTAATAACTTTTTGGCGTGCAGCAGAGCTGGACGACAGCAAAAGAATTGGGCTGATGTTTATGCTGTTTACGCAGAAAATTCCGACAGAGTAAGATTAGGCAAGCAGCAGCGAAACCACAGAATGGGGCTGTAGTTTACGCTGGTTACGCTATATATTCCGACAGGATAAGATTAGGCAAGCAGCAACGAAATTCATAATTGGGCTGTAGTTTATGCTGATTATGTTGCCTTTTTCTATGCAATTTAAAACAGAGCCACTTTTCCGCAGCAACAGGAAAATCCTTCATCAAAATGTGCTTAAGTGGAAAAGACCGACTGACTACTGCCTGTACTTTTAGATTTTGCTTTTGACAAGCCTTGCGTAAGCCTTGCGTTTAAAAGGTTTTGGATGGCAGTGCCGGTATTACATGCGACTATAAAGAAGGCGTTGGAGTTTTTATAGTGCTTTTCAATTCAGTGAAAGGGAAATGTCGCAAACTTGGCTGGGACTACTTAAAATAAATCTATGATATTATTCTGTGAGCCAGATCATGCATTTTACTAACATTTGCTGTCCGCTACCGACACAGGTAACATCAGATATCGCTTGTTAAAATGCATTCCGCATAAGCTGCTTTATTGGTAAACTTGCGAACGGACCTTCATTTATGACAGATAACGCATAACTTGTTTTGAAAGCAACTATGTATTAAGTTTCTCCCGATGGCAATATAATATAACCACAACCAGATTGACACAGCAGATTTGGTAATTAAACTAGAACCAAAATTGTTGAGTTTCTGAACTAAAAGAGGCATATAGTGCTAGCCAGTACCTGGTCTTTAGTTCGTTGCCGAAGTCGTATTTTTTGCGCTATAAGAGGTCGACCTCAAACCACTTGGAGAAGAACGGTTCAGAAGGAAAACTGACAAACCGTTTAGCGAGCTTCCAGCAATTGCTACATATAGGAACAGATGGATGTCCTATGTTGAAACCTTAAGTTTCTAGAAGGAGTATGGACATTTTTTTTACTTATAATTGTTAAACAAGCAACGAAAGTTAGACTTAACTTCAAACAGCCATATTTTTCAATTAATTTTTGAAATTATGTTATTTCTAGTAAAATATTTATTTACAAATAATTTGTTTTATAAGTAAAGTAGATTTCTGAGTAAAATATTGAACTTGGTAAGCGAATTCGCGGCAATCGAGCTTTAGTTATTATTAATTTAGGGATATAACTTTTTGAGCTTCTATTTAAACAATATGAAAATTAGGAAATATTAAATAAGAGGAACAATATAATCCGTGCCCCTACACTGATAGGAGACTGATGTGAGCACCGTCTCACATCTGGCTATGAACTTGGTTTTACAAAGTAAAAGTTGGAAACAGCAGGGACAATAAGATTTTCAATATTTCTTAATAATAGTTGCCTAAAAGATCATTGTTGACCGAATGAAGGTTGCACAGTTCACGATTGGTCAAAGATGCTCGCTTTGGCGCATCAAGATGAGTGAGGATGGAAAGAGATATAGATTGAATTGTTTTTTCGTAGATGAGGAAGTCCTAAAGGTTATTAAAGTTAGCGCTTACGAAGCGAAAATTATTGTGCGAAGCGTAAAGATCGGTTAGCTTGAGTTCCAAAACTATGAGTTACTTTGGATGAAATAACACATAAAACTTTGTGCATGAGAACCCAGGTGTACAAGCTTAAATCCGCTGTTTGCTCATAGGTGACGTTTGTGAGCGTATTACCAGCTACCATGGAAATGTCTTAGCGTTTTTATACGAGTTCGACATCTGTTCACATCAATCAGTGCACATCACAAGCGAATTCATACAACATACATATTTCTTTGTGTAATCATGACCAGCATATGCGGAAAGCTCTGCTTTCTATGGTGACAATGCTTTATCGGTTACAACTTGCACAGACTGGTTTCATTGGTTCACAGACGGCCATTTTGACTTGAATGACAAGTAAAAATCGACCCAAAAAGATCAGGGACCATCAATTACAGGCTCTTTTGGACAAAGATGCTATCCAATCGCAAAAAATGCTTCCCAAGCAGTTAGGTGTCACTCAACCAGCCATATCCATGCGTCTACATGCCATGGGAAGAAACAAAAGTGTTTTTATTACTTAAAACCAAAGGATTTAAGCTTAAAGGCTTATGCAGAAATATTACGCCGTGGCAGGTACTGCGATCATTTAGTGAGGACAATTTTAAAAGGCAAAGTTTACAAGAACACGACAGCTGTTGAATGTTTGCATTCCAATATAAGTAACGAAGAGCAGAAATTAATTAATTGCTAATAGTGTTGGTATTGAGGGCTCCAAACGGAGGAGCAATATTCCAAAATTGATCGAGCGTGTGAATCATACAGCATGCCTGTTCGCCTCGAGCATATCTACATGCTCAGCTATTGGAGCGACGATAGTCAAAGCAAATGAATTTAAAACTTTAGTTCATATTATCTTTAGACTTATTTTGTTAATAACGTTAATAAAACATAATTTTTTTTCTTGTTTACATTAATTTGGCTCTGCTGCAGGAAACAAGAAGTTATTAGGCATTGCATGTGGTGTTCTAGGCAATGCCCAATCTTTGTGTCCAATAAACTTCGTCATTAAGTTGTGGCTGGATTAGATTTGATAGGAAATCCATTAATTACGTTTTATTGGCTTATGTTTCTTTAATGCTTCCTTAACCAACTGATCTGGTGAGGGTGTATCGAATAAAAATCGTTTTATATGTTTGCCATAATTGCTAAACTTGCAAATTTTTAAATTCTCCAATTCTTCCGGGGTGGCTGCATTTTTGAGAAATGTCTTCTCTGGCTTAACCTTGTCGAGCAGTACGCCTATGCCACTTGCATTTTTCATAAATTTGGGTCGTGTTGAGTTTTCAAATTTTTCGACAGTGGGATTCACCACGCTTAAATCATCGTCTAAGACGGTACGAAGATTGACAATGGGTATAAAGTTAATTTTAAAGTTCTGGTTATTTTGTGCTTGTTTGAGGCGGGCGGCTGCTGCAGTTGCAGTCTCCAGTGGCGGTTTATCCTTGCTGGATATTATGACAGCCTTGGTCAGATCGATGGTATGAGTTGTAGCACCACATATGGGCTGGCTAATCGGTTCGCAAATATTTTGTTCAAGCTTTAAGAGGGGCGTTTTGACTGTCGCATTGTTTGATTGCTTAAACGGCACAACATTGGCTGCTCGGAGTTTGGGTATGATGAAGCCACCGCTGAAGATACTATTCGGTTGCAGTTGATTTTGTGGCTCTTTACCACTTTGTGCGGGTATCTTAAGTGCTGGTATTACAAACCTTGAGCTCATCACTTTCTGCTCAGCACCTTCTTTAGCTGGTTCCCCTGATGATTCCATATTTGAAGCTTGCGCTATTCTGTGTAAAATTGTAAAGCTACATTGATATTGATTGATCTTGACTTTGGCATATTTTCTTACGTTTTGTTTTTATAATTTCTTATAGGATTTGAAAAGCAACGCTACGTTGCCTTGGCAGTTATCGATAAACTTGTACTCAGCTTGCGATTTTAAAATTGAATGATTTTTTAAGATGTATTTAAAAAGCAATGCTACAATGCTTGGGTCGATATCGATAAATTTTACTTAGCTTTATGTTTAAAAGCTTTGAAAAGCAATACTACCATGTTTCAAACGCTATCGATAAGCTTGCACTAAGCTAACGATTAATATCGATATGCGGGAACCTTGAAATATCAGCAGGGAGACAAGGCAAAGGACCTTGGTAGCGTAGCCGTTTCTTCGGTAAGTTGGTGCTTCCATTTCTGGTACCTTGGTTAAGTTATAGTTTCTATTGCTAAATCCTTTACACGAAACGCAACTCTCTAGATAAGGTGTGATCTCGATAGTAATAATGCCTCTAAAAACGATTTTTAGACTTGAAAAACATTTTTTTTTTTTCAAATCTTAGGGGCTGATAGGTGTTTTATTCGGTTAATTGTTGACTATACGCGAATTTTGTTGGGTCTCGTGGCAGGCTGTAAAATTGCAAATATTAATTTCAGAATAAAAATTAGAAAATATAAATACACGAAAGTATTTAAATTAAGAGTGTTTACTATTAAAGTCAAATTCCCTCGGCAGTCAACTTAAAGATTGATTCTTTCCATTTTGTCTATTAAACTTCTAAGCGATATTTATGATTTATGCTGTCATAGCTCCAAAGGTGGAGATATCTTTATACATAGCTTTCCATGAGAACAGGGTTCTACCGTTTAGAGCCGAATCCCAACGGCGCTGTCTTTAATTTTTGGACATTTTCTTATCTATATTTTCTTTATCTTTAATCCCCTTGATCCCCGCTCATAGCTCCAAAGGTGGAAATATCTTTATAAATAGCTTTCCAAGGGAACAGGCATCTTCATTTTAGATGGCCGAGATACCGACATAAATGTGCCGCAGAGTCATTGAAAATTACCTGTTTCGGTTTAAGTTCAGCCAAGGAAGCCACAGGTGGTCATTTGAATGATATTGTATTTCACACATTATAAAGGAAATTCGCAATCTGAATGTTTTATCTCGATTTTCTTTTGATAATTCAGCAATAGAATAGCCGGTTAAAAATGAAAAAAGTCGACTGTTGCCATAAAAGTATAACGACGATGTCTTCGATTTCAAAGACTAGACGCAATTATGGCGATTCAAGCTAATGCTTCAATCCAAAATTTAAAAATATGTTTTCAAACAATTGAATACTCTTTAGAATGTGCATTCAGCTTTACTGTATCTAGAATCTACAAATCTAATTTCGTTTTAAGTACAAATTGTGTACCACTACTTTTACGTGTAACCACAAAATACTTTGATCTTGTCAGAATCTAAAAGATTGGGGCAGGTCCATTAACAATATACTATATAATATATATACTCTTCTGTACTTGCTCAGATAAGACAAAAAAAAAAAACATATGTTTTGCAACAAGTCAGCTACATTATCTTGCATTGATTTGTTTAGCGGCTGTCTATTTCGCTGTCTTCCGGTTATGCTGCCTGACATTCATCTATATATATTTATTAATAAAGCCAACGATTAAAAAATACTTTGTTTTTGGAACATCTCGCTATGAATACAATCTACAAATGAAATTTGCCGATGCTGCCAGGGTAGTGCATGGTTCAGTTAGATTGTAAATCATGTATATGGCACATATGTTGAGGCAATCTGTATATTTCGGGTACGAAACTTATGTATTTCTAATTAAACTTTAAGGTTGATTTGATTTGTTGAAAATTGAAATTGAAATAATGCTGTGCCGGAAGATAAGATTATATGTAATTTAGTCAGTGCTGGACACTCGTAGTGTTAATATGAAATTTTCAAGCGCATAGAAAGAGCTGAATTGGAATACACGACAATGTCAAGTACGCTATGGAAGAAGCTGCTGGCGCTTGGCCTAGTTCTATCATTAGTTACGGAAACGCTTCAAGCGGGTCATGGTGGTGCGTCATTTTTGCCAAGTAGGAAAACCATTATTTGAGTCAACTTGTTAACTTTTATAGCGCTATTGCCTACGCTGGACTATTTCGAGCATGAGGACTTTGAGCCGGTTACACCTTGTAAGAAACATCGTGCGGGTGATTCGGATTTGACTACATATGACATAATTTCTTCATATCGTTTCGATGAGTTTCATGCACGCAACGAAGGCGTGCAACAAATTATCGGTTCAACAGGCTATCAGACCGCCTACCATTTGGAAGAGTACTCAAACATGACTATAGAATCAACGCAAGCCTTTCCCAAAGGCGTGCCCAATGAATTCTCCTTTGAGTGCACATTTCGTGTGCCCGAACGTCAGCCACCCAACGAATGGTATCTTTTCGAGCTAACTGATTATCGTTATGATGCGCAAATGAGTGTCACTATGAATCCCATATACAATACCATCGATTTTTCACTACCCAAATATGATGGCTCGGTGCAGACCATTTCCTTTGAGGAATCTGAAATCTTCGATCGCTCCTGGCATAAGGTTATGTTTGGTGTTACACAAGATTCGGTGCGTTTGTGGGTTGATTGCAAGCCTGTGCCCAATATGGAGGGATTGCTAAGACCACCGCTGGATGTGCGTGGACCTATAGATGCTACAAATGGCGCATTTTCTGTTGCACAGGATTGTCGCACCAAAAGCACGGTGCCGGTATGTTTTGACTAACCCAAATTAAAGTCATTTGACTTTGATCCCAGCCGTATTTTTTTAGATTGACGTACAATGGATGATCTTTAGCTGTGATGCAGAGAAACCGGCACGCAGCAATTGTGAAGATCTGCCAGGCCGCAGCATCAATAGTTTTGATATTAATTTGTATCCCAAGCCACCTGTTATACCACCAGCACCTTTAGAACTAAGCACTCCACGACCTATTGAGTTTTCTACTACTTGGGAACCAGCTCGATTTGATTTTGCTAGCACGCATAAACCCTGGTTGCTTACAACCACGCCCAAGGAACTGACACTCACAGATGATGTGATTGAACAACAATGTCCGCAGCAGTGTCCGGTTGGACCACCTGGACCACCAGGTCCGCCTGGTATACCCGGTCTACCAGGTGCAGTAGGTCAAGCTGTGCGTTTTACAATCACTTTGAAGTAAGCAAAGCGTTAAAATTTGTTCTATTTATTTGCAGGGTTTACCAGGTCAAATTGGTGCACCTGGTTCCTCTGTAACACAAGCGCTAATTAAAGGAGAACGTGGCGCACCAGGTTTATCAGGTGCAGTGGGAGCACCGGGACTGCCAGGACCGCCGGGACCGCCCGGCTTACCAGGCACCACTACTATTATCAGAGAACCAATTGGACCCGTTGCAGTCAATAGCACAAGCCGAAACACAGAGCAACCCGAAAGTCCCTTCCCCAGTAAAATGACTGAAAATGAAGTGCGCGAAATCTGCATGATAGTTGTGAAAGGTAAGGCTAAAATATCTAAAGGCACATAGTCCCTTAGGCCACATAGTGCACAAAGTTGCATAAGTTCGTTGACATCGGACTCAGGTTCTGCTCTACTGCCGCATGCTAAGTTGGTTTCCCGCAATATTTTTACTTTTTTTTAAATCGTTTGCAGAATATATTACCGAATACGTTAGCTCGTTGACTGGACCGCCAGGTGCACGCGGACCACCCGGCAGACACGGTGCGCCCGGTGTACAAGGCATACCAGGTAAAAGGTCAACTTATATTTTGCTTTGACAGCAATTTCAAGAGTCTATTATAGGCGAACAAGGCATGCGCGGTGCGCCCGGAGAACGTGGTCACCCAGGCTTGCCGGGTCATAAGGGCCCACCGGGTGAGGCTGGACCTGCTGGACCAGAGGGTCAGAAGGGCGATCGTGGTGACGATGGCTACGGACGTGAAGGACCACAAGGACCAGAGGGTCCACCAGGTCCCGAGGGTCGCTGTCGTGATGGTGCACCAGGTCGTGCTGGCGAACCGGGTGCACCAGGTGCGCATGGTCTACAGGGCGAGCGTGGTCCACCCGGCAATCCAGGCGTTTGTCCCGATTGCGCTGCATATAATGCACAATATGCATATCCCTTGTTACTGGCACAGCAGCAATACAGCAATAAAGGACCACAAAGCTACTACAATAATAAGGGACCGCAGGATTATAATCAAAAAGGCTAAATCTGGCTAAATCTTTACTAAAAAATAAATGTTTTTTGCACAATTGCTTTCTACATGGAACTGGTTTTAATCATCATCATGATCCTCAGTTTCATGGGCTTTAGTTTTAATTTCCTTCTTTTCCACGACTTCTTCTACATCCTCGCCTCTTTCTTTTCTTAACTTGGCTTTGTTTTGCTCTTGGAATAACTCAAATCCTTTCATATCCTCATATTTTATAATTGCTGGTACAGGCAGTTCGTAAAGTATGGCATCCTTTTCATCGAATTTACGCAATTTATCAAAAGGACGTACTTCATTTACTGTATATATCGAGTAAATGATGCGTCCTATTTCAACGTATTCCGCCAAATTAGCTGCTTCCTGGTCCAGGCAACTCAAGGCCACAAAGCACACACGTGGCATATTCATGTGCTGCGCCACAGAGCTAAATACTTCAAAGAAGCACATCATGAAATCTTTATCCAGGATCAAGTCCTCGGGTACATGTATGTCGTGCACCATCAAAGAATCGAGTACACGCGTATTCGTTTTTTTTATTGCCGATTCCATTAATTGCTTTTTCATTATAATAATATCCCGAAATATACCAGGGGGCGCAACATATGGTAGAAAAATCCTAAAAAGAAGTAGGTCGATTTCAGAAGATAACAAAAGCAAATTTTACAATGTGTTTTTTTTTGGCATGGGTTGAGCAAAATCCGCTTAGGAAAATGTACCAACTTCATAGTAGATATGGTAAGTTATTAAAAATAAGGAACTAATGCCAGACTGGAATGCAGCATGGCATATTATATAGAACTATTTGTAGTTAGGGGACATGCCTACCAAGAATGCCATCCAAACGTCATCCATTCAAGTAAGCCAACTGCGACTATTTCCGTTTCATCCTCATTTAACATCATTACGGAGCATTCATTTCGTAGTATATGCCGCACATAGGCGCGATAAGTTGTCTCCATGCCATTTAGTTTGAAAAAACCTAATGCTTCATATATTAGATTTCGAAAAAATGCTGTGCGCCACATAAAATCTATAACCAGATCATAGTTTCTACAACAATTGTAAGTTTATTTTGTTAATTTTCGTAAAAGATGCGCTATAGAATTTCTACTTGCTTGAAATCTATGTCCGTAATCGGTTGGCCATTCCACACATCCCATTTAATATTATATTTCACAAGCCTTATATCTTCCATTATGAATTTAGCTGTAGTACTTTAAATTTTCAATTCACCTAAATTTACCAATACTTCTGTTTTTGCTAAAATTTCTAATATAGAATTTTAAAGTACAAAGAAATTACATTTTTAAAATATTAATTTGGGCTGCTACGATTAAGGCTCGTTATTAGAACTATATAGTTATTAGAACTATACATAACTATATATATTGTATATACCAAAGTCTAATGAAAAAAATGGAAACTTATTAATTTTCAATTGTAATGTTTGATGTGTTAGGATTTTTGCATTCACAAGCACGAAACTGAAGAGTCGAGAAACTTGTTAAGAATAACAAGAAAAATAAATAATAAATTTACGGGGAATGTCGACTTCGCTCCAAAGGCAGAGCATGGGTATATCTCTATTAATAGCTGTTCGAAGAAAACAGGGAACGACAGCTTATAGCTGAATCCGAATAGCGATGTCTTTAGTTAACAAAGCTTTTCCTTGGTTATAAGTGTATATTTATTTCCATACACCTGCTGCAGGGTGGAATCGCACCATCGATCTTTTGACTTAGTGACGAATGCGCTAACACAACGCGATTGAGACCCACGGATGTACATAGAATACATTTACTTTAATCGGATTTATGCTATTTTGGCCCCTTTGCCCCTTGAAACCTTAGGACTTGTCTTCCTTCTGTGTTTTTAACAGTTTCCATACAATACATACTAAGCTATTATTAATACTTTCTGATTCTTAATTTCTGATTCACTTTATGCTTGACCCTTAATTTGATTCCAAGTTGTAGTGTGCTCTGCTTTAACTATCCCTACAATCTACCTTAACTATCTCTATAATATACCTCATTCAAACTTTGTTGCGAAACCTGAAATCCTTGCGACTGACGTTTTGCAATATTAACTCTCTATAAAATCATAACTTTCTTCTGGCTCTGGTAACATTCCCAGCTGTATTTTAAAACACTGTCCTTATTCCCTCTGTACACCTTTATCTTTTCTTTTAAGCACCTCACTTCCTCTTATTTTCCGTCTATTTGGAGAGAATCCTATATCATTTCTATTCACAAAAAAAGGTTCCAACACTAATACCGAGAACTATCGTGGTATTGCTAAGCTACAAAGGTTTACTTGAAATGTAAATTTATTACAAGAAACTGAATCAACGCAATATTAAATCTCAAGTGGCTACTATCACAATTATCATATATATACTGAACTGAAAATTACTACCTCAAAAAGTGTATATAGATTGTTTTCAAATAAAAATATGCCTATGGAGCATTTATCAGACATAAAATTCCTCAAATAATAACTTATAAAGTCGGTCTGGTATGGGATTTCTTAAAAGTTCAGCTTTAAAAATTTGTTTGTTACTTAAAAGAAATCAAATGCTTTATTTTAGAAAGTGTACAAACGATCTTGATTCCGATTTGGGAAACTATGGATTCGTCACAATCCTTCATATAATAAATATAATATATAATAAATATAATAAAATATATTAAATTTTGTTCTTTGGAATATCAAAGAAAATAGTTTTTCTGGTTTGCTAGGCACAATAGGCGATGAACTTACTAGAAACTCCGAGTTCTTTTGTAGCAAATGTAACTTTAACATTTGAAAAGATGTTATTTAAAAATCTAATATTTTTTTCTACTATAGTTATATAACAACTTGGAAAGAATTTAAAATTTTTGGAGAGTTACTAATATTTTACTTCTTCAAAATGTTTCAATTAAGTAATTACAATCTCTGAATTTGCTTTGTTCTATCCTAAAAGCATTTAGGGATGCGTTAAGGCTAATACATAATATAAAAATTTAGTAATTGATGACGTCATTTTAAAGATTTTGAGAATATTGTATAAGAGATTTTTGGTATTCTGCTTCAAAGCTATGCTCAGCATACGCATGTGTCTTATAAACGATATTCTATGCACGAGGGCTGCTTAAAAAGTAAGTCTAAGTAAGCAAAAAATTAAAAATAGAACAAATTTCTGCGTAGAAGGCTTTTAGTGTTTACTGGAACTGTATTAAGTTTGCTGGAAATCGGTGGACTATATCAATATGGGCTAATAGGTCAAGAAAGTCAGTATATGCTGGTTTGCCGATATAATTGATTCTTTTGCCGAAAAGTGGTACAGGTTATTCCAAATGCATGTGCTTCCGATTAATCTTACACCATTGGTTTTGCTTTGTTCGATAAAATTTGAGAAAATACGCATCTATGTTAAGGTTACTATTTAAGGTCTTTTAAGTTGTAATATTGTTCTTGTATGTGAAAGATATTGTTGCTTGAAGCAGAGAATCCGAAAATAAGCAGTTGAACTTTGAGTTCAAATACTTAGAATGCACAATTTTAACATTATATGACAGGATAATACAAAATTGCACAATCTAAAAATCGAAAACAGTGAATACTTTGGTAATCTAATATGCAAAATTGGTAATTCCAATTTAAATATTTATTCAATTGTCAAGCAAAATATGTTGGGAAGTTAACAATTTTTTATTTAAGCAGTCACTATTCCGTCATTCGAATAACATCTGAGATTCGAATTGCAAGCGAGAGTACTGCACTGCCATATTTGTGAACGTCTCTCAAGCATTGAAGTTAGAGCCGATATACCAACAACAAGGAAGCTTACAATATCTACATTTGCCTATAATACTGCAATAATCCTGAGCCGCTCTAAATGTCCAATTAGCCTAGAAATGGCTAAACTGATTGGAAAATAAAAGCTATCGAGCAGAAATTAAAATACGTAACATCTAGTTTTTCCTACATCCATACTAAAAATACTGTACTTTCAAAATCCTGTAAAGTTCCTTATCTACGTATGCACCTTGATAGACGATTCCCATGGTGTAGACACATTGAAGCAAAAAGATCACACCTCAAACTAAAAGTTAGTAATCTACACACGCTTCTAAGTGTATGGCTTAAGACTGGAATATCAAGTGCTTCTCTATAACTCCGTCTTAAAACTGATCGGGACTTATGGGGAACGCCAGTAACAGCAGTGTAGAAGTCATCCAAAGTGCCCAATCGAAGATCCTTGCAACCATTAACCGTACTATACAAAATCTTCAGAGGGATTTATTCATACTTCCGGTCAGAGATGTAACACCCCAACAAATTGAAAAATATTGCAACAAATTACATGCCCATCCGAAAGCATGGACGACGGACACAGCTATCTAGCTGTCGTATATAAAGCCACAAAAATTAAGATTTGTCAACTTATTATTAGTCTCGTAATGAGAAGATCTACTATTCCATCAAACGGCCCTCGTATACGTATGTTCATTACAAGTACTTTCTTTGACTGCTTGATAATACATAAAAAAATTCAAAGCTCATTCAAGAGAGGCTTGCACTCTTTTTCCATTACAAAATCAGATCAGTTGACTTCGTTGTCGTTGGCCACGAAAGATTCATAGAATTCGCTTAAATTAGTTTCTTCGGTGCCGGCGTGGCGTACAGATCGTGATTTTGAAGTTTCGGATTGTTTTACCAACGTAATACATTGTAGGTGTTGTAGTTATTAAAAATTTTTATAAAAAGTGTTTTCCGAAATAAACTAAGTGAAAATTGTTATAAAATAGAAAATAATACAAAATCAATTAGTTAACTGATACAAATTATAACCAAATATTTTCAAGAACTAACTAAACTAAAATTATGGTCTGCCCAAGAAGTATTGGTGCTTATCTCTTGAACAGGAAGCCATTAGTCTAAATGGGTTTCTAAAAGTATATGAAACTTAGGCTTATACATAATACAAGAGAATATTGAGAGTGTATGTGCTATAGTTTGATGTATATAAAAACAAAATTAATCCAAAATTTAAATCAAACGTTTGCTTGATAGCAACGCCTGGATGATTTTAGTTTTATTTTTGAAAAAAAGTTGATAATGGGCGCCTAGTTTCCGAAATGCTCAGCGGCGACTATATCAACATTTATGCCGCTGACCTGACCTAATGAAAGTGAACTTGCAGTACAAAATGTGTATGGAAGATTGTGTGACCCATATTAAATTGTGTGCATATGCAAGACTTGAATAATTCTGGTAGCAATTATAGTAGACTATAGGATGCACTGCAGTTAGTCGTCAAACGATAAAGAAATTGAAAAAGTGGGAATATGAGTTTTGCAAAAAAAAAACGAAACATTTTTGATTGTTTCGTTTACAATGCGATTGACCTACAATACTTTAAAGCAAACGGTTATAGGGTACCCAGAAGTAGGTGAACATTTTAGAAACCAGAATTTGCAAAATGTATACGACAATGTATTAAATTTATTTATAAGATTTCTATTCCCATGATGATAACAGAGAAATATTTATTATTGACTGTTGTAAGCGAGCAGGAACCCACAGTTTAAAGCTGAATCCGATTAATCCTAAAGACTCTAAAATAAAGAAATTTGAAAAGAAAATTTAAATATATCTGTCAATAAATATTCCAAGAGACCAAGGTCCATATAGCCGAATTTAATTAATCCTGAAGATAAACAAAGGAGTAAATTGCAAAATTTTAAGATACAATTTATTTTCCTTGACTATGCTGTCAACGCTTCAAAGTCGCAGCATGGAGGCGTCACTGCTATTAACTATTTGAAGAGAAAAGGGACCAACAGTTTTCAGTCGAGTTCGTTAAATCCTGTAGAATCAAAAATAGAGGCAGAGTGTGGTAATATCTCTGTTAATAGCTGTTTTAACAGACCACGGCCCCAGTAACAACGCTTAACTTTTAGAAAAGAGAACGAACCTAAAGTTTTCATTCAAATCCAATTAATCCTGAAGAATACAAAATAAAGCAAATTTAAGTGAAGCGGGGAAACATCTCTGTTAATAGCTGACCACGACCCTATTGTTTATAGCCGAATTCGATTATATCAAAGATAAATAAATGTCTCCCATATTAAATACAAGAATAAATTGCAATATTTGAAGAAACCATTTATTTCCCTTGACTACGTATGCTGTCCACACTCCAAAGGCGGAGCACGGACTAAACTACCTACAATCTATAGTCAAATCCGCACTATCCTAACAAACCAAAATTACGGAAATTAATTGGAAATTCAAAATTTAATTTCAAGAATTTGAATTTATGCCCCTTGCTTACCATATGGTGTCATCGCTTCAAAGAAAGAACGTGGACATACCTTTGTTCGACTATTCCAAGAGTCCCGGGACGCTATAGTTTATAGCCGAGTATGAACAAACCTGAAGATAAATAAATATATAATACATTAAATAGAGGAATGAATAAACAGCAAAACTTTAAGATAAAAATTGTGTTTCCTTGACGCTCTAAAGGCGGAAGGTCTATATTATTAGGAGTCGGTACCGATATATTTATAGCCTAAATCATAAAGAATAAAAAATAAAGGAATTAATTAAAAAAAATTAATTAATCATATTTTTTCCCTTGCTTACGCTGTCTTTACTTTAAAGGCGCAGCGTGGATATATTTCTATAAATGGCAGTTCGAAGAGAGAAGGGGTCCTAGTCCATGGATCATAGTCCAATCCTATCCTATCCTGATGATAACTAATCATTCGTTAGCTTTAAGTCCTGTACTTTATCTGTTGTGGAAACGAAGTCAAAGGCTTTAATTAGGATATTCAGCTGAAAAGGAATTTGTGGAACGCATAATAGATTCGAAATAATACGAAATTTTTAAAATATCAAGACAGTACAACATTATCTTTCAGTTCATATTGAGTTTTTTTCTTCTTTTTAATTTTATATACTTTGCGCACAAACTATTAAGTTAGTTAAAAAATCGAAAATGATGGTAACATAATTAAAAGGAATTTGTAGATCCCATAAGGAATGGGATCAGCGTGACTAGAATAAGCTAAATTTACAACTTATCTGTGCGTAGGTCTAGTTCTCAAAGAGCAATGGAAATATTGTAGGAACTGAAGCATTAACTGCTGCTGGGTTTTAAAAACTTAGGAAAATATGGAAATTTTCCAAATAAAATTTTAAAAACCATTTAGTTTATAATTTGGTTGGCAAAAATATTAACCTGGGTCTCTTACTTGGATTCTTCTAGTTTAAATGGCTATGTGATTTAGGCGCTAAGACTACCAATAAGCAAGACTAAGCCAGCATGAAGCTACAAATGTCTATACGATGGCTTATGCTGTTCCTATGCATCGTTGTGTTGCATGCAACACAAGCTGAAAAGATCAAGGCAGCTAAAAGAAGACACAAAGCAGTTCGAAAAACCCATCTGGAGCGACCGCAGGCCGAACAAGCCCGTTTGCAACAGGCGGCACTGCCCGAATTCGACAACTATGAGTATAATAATTATGAAGATGTGGACGCCGGTAAGTTGGACTCGTTTGCGTCTTTGGTGCCGATCATTTTTAAATTGCTCCAAATGGATCGCCTCATATCATATTTCATAATTGTTATGCATGACACTTGTGGTACTTCCACTGTGACATGTGTGAAAACAATCATTTGGCGGTATTCGCATTGCATTCGATATTGGAACTTGAAAGCGAACCAAATCGCTCTTTAAACAATTAACGGCCATTGAAGTGTGTCAATTGTATTCAATGGATTGTGGCACACATACGGCGTATTTCATTAAAAGACATTGAATGTATCCAATAATAATTTCTGCAAAAACTATTATAGATGTGGATGTTGCGGCCGAAGTGGGCACATATGAGACTCATCAGCAATGTAAGCAAGCTCCTAAGTCTATGCAACTTGCCGCATTTAAATTTTATTTTGAAATTTTCAGCATACGCACCGGCATCGCTAGACCCACATGCAGCAGATGTTAGGTTTACTTCGTGTGTGTACAAGGACAAACGGTATAGGGAAGGAGAACAGTTTAGCGTCGATAATAGTGAATGTGTGCAGGACTGCGTCTGCCGTAATGGCTCGGTGACGTGTCAAAATAGCCGGGAATGTGTTGAGCAGCAAGCAAATGTTACACCTGCTGCATCAGCTCAGCCTGATGATGAAATTCACAATATCGCAGTAGGTGCTCGTGGTGCAGTGGGCTATATTGGACCCAAAGGGCAGAGAGGCGAGCCGGGTGAACCTGGCGTGCATGGTAGACCCGGCGTGCCTGGCAATGTTGGTGCACCAGGCGCTACACCTGATTTGACATACTATCATGAGCAATTGGCAAAAGAATATGCTAATTCAGATAAAGGACCCGGTGCAATGGCACCACCACCAATTCAATATCTGCCAGCCTCAGCAGCACCAGGACCCAGAGGACCAACTGGCAATGTGGGGCAACCGGGTCCGCAAGGCTTTCAAGGTGCACGCGGCGAGATTGGTGAGCCTGGTGCACAAGGACCTGCGGGGCTCATGGGTCCACGCGGCTTGCCAGGAGCACCAGGAAAAGATGGTGCGCCAGGTGACGATGGAGAACCAGGAACTGCAGGAGCAATTGGAGCTCCAGGTGCACGTGGACTACCAGGTATACTTTGCTATCATTTATTTCTCAAGATATCTTAAAACTTTGTCTGTTTGAAGGTGCATCCGGCATACCCGGTTTGAAAGGGCATCCAGGCTTGCCTGGTTTAGATGGATCTAAGGGTGAACATGGTGCACCTGGCGATAAAGGTGCCACTGGACCAATGGGCAACATTGGACCTCCAGGTCCAAGCGTAAGCATTCTTAATTAAGTACATTGATTGAGGCCAGCTGATCAGCTTTGCATTGTAGGGACCGACGGGCGCTCGTGGAGAGCGTGGTAGAGAAGGTCCACCGGGAGCTCCTGGTACAAAAGGTATCGATGGAAACCCTGGGCCACAGGGACCAATTGGTAGTGTGGGTAAGCCGGGACCACCAGGTTTTCCTGGTTTGCCAGGCGTCAAAGGTGATACGGGACATCAAGGGCCTAAAGGAGATCAAGGATTACAAGGTCCACGAGGAGAAGCTGGAAGGCCAGGAATGACTGGAGAGCCAGGCACACAGGGGGCTCCCGGTAGGGATGGTATTCCTGGTGATAAAGGTGCAATGGGTGCCCCAGGTTCAGTGGGGCCGCAAGGTTTCCCAGGACCACGTGGTCCAGAAGGTGCACCAGGAGGCCCTGGTGTGCCGGGCTTAAAGGGACAACCTGGTCAGCCAGGCGAACGCGGTTACAAAGGTTTGCTTATACAAGCAAAGCAAATTTGTGTCACTTCTAACAGTTTAACTTTTTTAAAGGTGACGAAGGCATTAAAGGAGAGAGTGGAGCGCCTGGACCACGAGGAACTCCTGGCACTATCGGTCCAGAAGGAAAACGTGGTAAAAGAGGAATGAGAGGACCATCTGGACCGGCAGGCCCAATTGGAGAGAGGGGACCGCAAGGGCTTGCTGGTCTACCGGGTCCAGATGGGCCTATTGGTCCCAAAGGAGTTCCAGGTGATCGTGGTTTTCAAGGCTTACCGGGTGTCAAGGGTTCATCTGGAGATGTTGGTCCACCTGGTCTCCCTGGAGTTCAGGGCCTCAGAGGATTACCCGGCAAAATCGGTCCACAAGGCAGTTCTGGTCCACCAGGCGAGCGTGGAATCCCTGGTGCGGATGGGCGCCCTGGTGATCAGGGTCCCCAAGGACTTCAAGGATTACCTGGTCCCATGGGAATTCCTGGCGACAAAGGTATACCAGGTGAGCCAGGGCAAAATGGAGAGCCGGGTGTAGCTGGCCCGTCTGGACCCAAAGGTGATAATGGCAAGGATGGCCTGCCGGGAGCGCAAGGTCCTCCTGGACCCATTGGCCAAGATGGTGAACGAGGTGAACCAGGCATAGCAGGTCCAAGAGGTTTTCAAGGGCTGCCAGGCTTACCTGGAAATCCTGGTGCAGCTGGAAAGGATGGTCAAGCTGGCCCTCCTGGTGGGTTAGGCCCAATAGGTCCACCAGGAATACGAGGCGACCGTGGATATCCAGGGGAAAGAGGCCCAATCGGGCAGCCAGGTAATCCAGGCGAGAGAGGCGAGCAAGGAAATCCTGGAAATGACGGACCACCGGTAATCAATGTTAAATCAGAATTGAATTTGTTACTAAAGCATTTACATTCACATGGCGCAACAGGGTCCCCCAGGAAAGCCAGGAAGCAAGGGACATATTGGACCTCAAGGCATGATGGGATTAACGGGACCAAGGGGATTAGCTGGACAGCCTGGTATAAAAGGTGAGCGAGGAAGTCTTGGTCCAATGGGGCAAGAAGGTCCACCTGGCCGTCCCGGAGATAGAGGGCCACAAGGAATCCTTGGACCGCCTGGAGCTCCTGGCGAAAGTGGTGAACGTGGCGAACCAGGTCCTGCTGGACCCGCAGGAGAGAGAGGAGCATTGGGAGCACCTGGAGAGAAAGGACCAGTTGGGCCACCAGGTCCAACTGGGTTTCCAGGAGCACCAGGCCTTTCTGGATTACCTGGAGCTAAAGGTGATCGGGGTCTTATGGGCATCAAAGGTGATCGTGGAAATCCCGGTAGGGATGGTATTCCTGGTGAACGTGGCCCAGATGGACCAATAGGCTTAACTGGCCCGAAAGGAGCAAGAGGAGAAATTGGACTGCGAGGAGAACCAGGACTAAGTGGACTGCCTGGAAAACCTGGTGATCAGGGACTTCCGGTAAGAGAAAGTGTTAAGTAAAAAAAAACACATTAAAATTAAATTATTAGGGAGCTGCTGGACTGCAAGGCCCCCCAGGTACTGCTGGCCCTGCCGGTATTAAAGGCAATCCCGGTGAGATTGGACGACCCGGCTTGTTGGGACCTCCTGGCCTGCAAGGACCACGTGGCTTGGACGGCGAAAAGGGTGAGCCGGGAAGTGAAGGCCCTGCTGGCCCCACAGGCTCCCAAGGTAATCCTGGCGCAGTCGGTGAAAGGGGACCTACTGGCTTACCAGGACCACCAGGAGCAGCGGGTCTACGAGGCTTACGTGGCGTCGCGGGCGAGCATGGCCCTCCTGGTAAACCAGGCAAGGAAGGCCCGCCTGGTCCACGAGGCTTGATTGGTTTGTTGAATTGAAGGAATTTCTAAAAAGTTTGTTCAAACATCTTAAAATTTTTGTGTCTTAGGTGGTCCCGGGCAACCTGGTCCTGTTGGTGAGTCAGGTCCTGAGGGTCCTCCAGGAAAAAGCGGACCTCCTGGAATAACAGGTCGACCTGGAGATAAGGGGCCTCAGGGACAAACAGGTCCACAAGGACCTTTAGGAAATCCAGGTTTGCCAGGTCCGCAAGGGCCACCTGGTCCAATGGGTCCAGCTGGAGAACGAGGTGCTAAAGGTGATAACGGCTTACCAGGTGTGGAGGGACCAATAGGCATGCGAGGAAAAGCAGGTCCTCCAGGACCAGAGGGTCCCAAAGGACCAACCGGGGATGTTGGCCCGAAAGGTTTTAAAGGTCATCGTGGTTTAATTGGCTTGCAGGGCATGCCTGGCCCAGCTGGACCTAAAGGTGATACTGGTGAACCAGGCTTAATAGGCGCTCAAGGTGCGCCAGGTGATATTGGACCACGAGGAGCACCTGGAAGAGACGGAAGCCCTGGCCCACAAGGCAGCATTGGGCAACCTGGACCCAGAGGCTATAATGGTAATGACGGTAAGCCTGGACCCATTGGTGCTGCTGGACCTCCGGGACCACCCGGCCCACCAGGTGAATCACTTGGCTATGATGCTGCGGCTTTAGCTGCTTTACTTAGCCAAAGCCAAACCAAGGGCATCGATACTCAAAGTGATCAGCCGATGCCTGATGCTTTAACAGAAAAGGAAAAAGAAGCCTTAGTAGTTAGGGCATTCGAGCACTTAAAATCCACTTACGAACGTCTACGCAAGCCCAATGGTCAACAACATGCACCTGCTAAAACTTGCCGTGACCTATTTGCGGCATATCCAGAGTACACCTCAGGTGATTATTGGATTGATCCCAATGACGCAGATCCACAAGACGCTATATATGTATTCTGTGAACGCGAAACTCTTGCAACATGTATAAAACCACAACCTACCAAATCCGAAATTTTGTCTACCAGCAATCTAGCTACAGAAACATGGCTGGGCGAAATGTATAAGGGCATGAAAATATATTATAAAGCTGATTCCTATCAGTTGGGTTTCCTACAGCTGCTATCGGCAAAAGCAACTCAAACGGTAACGTTTCACTGCCGGAATACTGTAGCTTATATGCACGAGAGCGCGACTTCAAGCTCAACTAGGAACGGCATAAAGCTGCTTGCTTGGAACGATGCGGAACTAACTCCCAATGGCCCACAGCGACTACGTTTCCACGCCGAAGTCGATGAGTGCAAGGTAAACTTTAAGCTGTTCGATTTGAGAATAATGGAACGAACTAATATTTTTTTTTCAGCATCGTGCAAATAAATGGGCCAAAACTATTATCACATACAAAACGGAAAAATCACAACGGCTACCTATTGTCGATATTCAAATACGTGATGTCGGTGATGTGGATCAACAGTTCCGCATTGAATTAGGTCCAGCCTGCTTCTTTTAGTTTTCACTAGTTTTTAATTTTACGTAATAACTGCAAAGATCCTATCGATTGCCATAAGAAATTGCTTATTCAAGAACTAATATTTTAAGTACTTACTCTCATTTTGCCAATTAAACTTAGCTAACTTAGTCATAATTGTTAATAAAACGTACGCCAATTGACCACAAGGAACATGTTTGAAATTTGCTATATAGAATGGAACTGGTGGTGGAACTTCACAAGGAATTTTTGCTAAGGCAGGCAATGCAGGAGGTTAAAGTTCGCCCTGGTTGCAGCTTGTGCAAACTATTTTTTCTTTTCTCTTAGCCTAATTTTTCGATTTATCTGTAACGGGAGGTCAGCATTGTCTTTCGTATTGACGAAGATGCTCCTACGAAGAAGGTTTTTGATGCGAAAGTCGGCGAAGGAAGACGGAGGGGACGACCTAAGCTCAGATGGAAAGACCCAGCGGAGGAGCATCTATCTTCACTCGGAGTCAGAAGTTCTTTAGGTCGGCTGTAACTCGATAACGGGTTGTTATGGCGAAATAAAGTAAGGTGATATGTAACGCAGCCTCCACTTAATATCTAACCCAAACAATTGCATTTGAACTCAGGCAGACAGTTGAAACAATGTAAAATTTCTTAGGATCATGCCTAAATTCCCTACAACCAAAATATATTTTGCTTTTCAAGTAATTTAAACGTCCAACATTTTAAAAAACTCTCCTAATATATAAAAAAATATTGCATGAAATCTCTGTTTTCCAAATGCAGTATTCTTGGACAGCGCCCAAAAGTTCGAAACCTTTTCTCAGCTCTGATGTGTAATATGAACAAATCATAATAGAAAAAAAATCTATAGAAGACTAAATCGTTGTTTGGATTTTCACACTAAGTCAAGACCTATTGTACTCTATGGCCCTTTCCTATGCAGAGCCTTTTAAAAACGAAACTTCTTTCGGAAAAATTGCTCTTTCAATATTCTCATATTCATTTTGAATACCGTCAAGTCTTGGCCAAGTCAGCAATAACCATTTACCATAAAAAATGCAAATTGGTTCCATACAATGGATTGTGAACCATGGGTAGACTTTCGACATAATGTTATAATTAAATGCGTATACAAGCGATAACAATCAAGAAAGATGTGTAAATTTAATTTGTCTAATGTCTCAATTTGAATAAATACCTAAACAAAGGTACTACAAATAGGCATAATGGTTCGCTGGCGAAAATCCACCCCATGTTGCGGCGTCACATAAAGCCCATATGCGTATTTTTTTTGTTTCCTGAGCTACGCATAACAATTCCAAAATTGGAACACGTTCTAAACACACCTTTGCTCTGAGGGGGATTGACCCTCCATTATTGCAAATGTAAGATTTTAAAATTCAAAGCACTTTGGGTGTCATTTACAAGGCTAGAACTGCTGGCTAAGTGAATTTGTACGCTGCGTAACGTAAGCAGCACCCCCAACCAATCCTAGTGCGGCCCACGCAACGATGAATGTCCTTCTAGCAATTGACTTTGGCATTTTTAAATGTTTCACATCTTTGACACACCACGGAATTGGATATTTAAATACACAATCGACAATTCCAATGGCGGTCCAAGTGACACATGCTGCTGGCGCATGGGAGAATGTCTATTCCAGACACGTAGTGGTCCTTGTCTTATGCTCGCTGATAAATTCAATATTGAACGGAAATAATATAATTTTGTCATTTCTCTTGAGACTTTGAGAATGCTGCTTGCTCTTTAGCTCTTTTTGCGATATATATTCATTTTGAGATTTTTGATTTGGTTTTTTTCGTAGCCTAAATGTGCTCGGACTGCTGCGTATAGATTAATGAAATGATTTTATTTCTCGAAGCATTAACTTTAATCAATTGTAACTCTGCAAGTTAAACAAGGAACAAAGACTTAAGATGGTTGTGTAACGACTTTATTACTTTAATCTGCCGATAGGTATATATAATTTCGCGGAATCGCGAATCATGGAGGTAGCTACATTAACAACTGTTCGAGGAGTACAGGAACCAACAGTTTTTCGCCCAATCCGTCGTTTCGTTAAATAACAGAAATTTACTTACTCACATTGCGTCAATTTGCTAACTAAGTCAGTGCTAGGCTCATGCACTCGTGCTGTAGGGTAATATCGAACTACCGGCCTATGGATTTACCATAGAGGTAAGTTCGCTAACACTACGCTAACGAGGTACACAATTATCCACCCACTGGAGGGTTATAGTAATATTCTATAAACAATGGAATGAAAATAATATCGGAATTCGAAAACATATTGCGTTTAACAGGCATAATCGAATAGGTGATAGAACTAAAAAAAGTTATTGGCTGCTGGAGTTTTCCTCAATTCTACAGTGCTGAGCATCTTAGATTGCGCCTATTCCTTTTGAAATCCACAAAGTCTGCTTTGGAATTTTTTCTTATATATATTATGATATGATTTCCTACTACAATTTTATAAGTGCGCATTAGGTATATAAATTGGAATCGAAAATATTCGAGAAAGAAAATGGGTTTGGTTTCACAATACGAAAAATTAGTCAAAAAATATTAAAAAAGTTAAAGCTTGTTTAAAATCCTATAGAAATTGTTTGTAACACTAAAAATTATATTAAATAAGGATACCTCTAAGGGCTCTAAACCACAAATCGGAAGAAAACGCTGCAGTCGTTTCCGACAGACTGTAAAACCGCCCGTATGCGCGGGAGAATAAACTTAATATTAGTCAAGCACATCATGCAGCTTCCCAGGGAAGATTGCATTCTTCTGCTGGGCTTACTCATGGCCCATTCCAAAAGGCTGGGCATCATAGACAACGACGAATGCAGGTAGTGCAAGGAACCAGGAGTCAAAGAAACCCTGTGCACCTCGAGAACTAACTTTTTAGGGAGCCCAATACTTAAATCACTCGCAGAGGCAGCTTAAAGGCCACACCAGAGACTGTGGCTGCGGATTATTGGATATTTACTTCTTAATATTCCCTTTAGTAATATCCATTGCACTGATTTAGCTTAAAGTTCATTAGCTTAACTCTCGTTGTACTGTCTAGCCATTATCCCTATCCCATGTCCTTAAATCGTCGTTAATTTGCGGTTTTCTTTGGATCTCCTCCGATTTTTTTTTTTGTTTTTTATTGGAATTTTCTGTTTTACGAGGCGGTTTTCACATTTGCTTACTATAGCTACACAGTCGGCGCCTCGACAAGGCTGTGCGTCAATTTGCAATCATTTCAGACAGAGATAGCTCTGTTTGTCTACAGGTTGACAATTTTCGAAGCACTTCTTATGCATACGCACATTGTTCTAAACATTCCGAGCCCAATATCAACAACTCGAATATAGGTATAAGTTTTAAACTAACCCTAAAAAACTCAACAATATAAATTCTAAAATTTATTTAGGAAATCCGTTTAACTGTGGATTTTACGATGTAGCTTAGAATTTTACCAACTTCCAACGTCTACATAGTAGAATTCGGAAAGCGTTGTTACGACGGTAAACCCTTTGGGGTACAACGGCGTATACCCTTTTAATCAGATTACAAATCTCAAGAATTAACTCTGTATTCAAGAAACTAAAGAATTTCCAGGTTACGACTTAATAAATTTTTTAAGTAATTCTTATTTTAGCATCTAAAATCAATATCAAAGACAAATCTATAAGCGATATGATACACTAAACCGAAAAATAAAATTAGACACAATATTTAAAAAAGATATATGTGGATTATATTGTGCCATAAGTTTTATGATATAGAAGTCCGAAAGACAAAATTTGACACAATGCCAAAGAAAGATTAAAAAAAGGCCTCTTTAATTCTGATAAATCTGAAAGTAAAGTTAACTGCGAAAGCCTACTGCAAAGTGCATTGAAGTCCTTTAAGAAATTATGATAAAAATTTGCCTGGACAATGACATTCTTGTCTTTTCCTGCATCCATTGTTCTTCTAATTCTATCCGTTGGTCTGCAGAATCATTTTAGTTTCTAAAATTTGAAAACAAATTTTCAGAACTTTCTGCTGTTTTCTACCTTGTTTTCAGACAACTTCAGACGCTCAAAAAACGAACAAGACTTTCCAGGTAATTTCGCTTATGATTCAATTATCTTCGACTTAGAGAGTTAGTTACCAAATAGATCTTAATTTCTCATGCATAAATGCGTTTTTTTGCTATATTTCAGAGTAATTACTTTGAGCAGATTAGAAAAATATGTCACAAAATAAAGTCCTCCACCCTCACCTAAAAGAAGCTCTAAAATGCTATTATATTGCGGATTAGAACTGCATTCATGGAGCTTTATGACTGTGCATAAACTTTTAGTAAGTCTTAAACTGTAAAATATCTCATTTGGGACTCATTTAATCTCGCAAAATATTTATAACACTTACCACATCTGTACCACCACACACACCCCTTTTGTCGCCTAAAACCCACACATTTAACTTTTGCCAACGGCAACAATCGCGAATTTGAATTCATTCGAAAATCGTTTAACGGTCGTTGGCTGTTTTTCAGCGACACCTGCGCATTCCCAACGCGTTAACGCTGGATTCGAGTCGAAGAGTTGGGTATCCCATGACTTGCACGCTGCTTTTTTTTTTGTAGCGAACGAAATGGTTTTATTTAAAATCGAAAATGCGGAAAAACAAAACAAATTGAAATGCAAAACCGAAAACGTTTCTTGATTGTGTTGAGTGTTGTTACATGAAGCGCGGGGTAGTGCGTGGATGCACTTGCTCTTGCCGCAAGGTGTATGGAACGTTGTCGCCTGTGTGTGTCGTTTACTTGCCAAATAAACAAAGGGTTCAACAAAAGCAAAGGACCAATGTATTTCAAAATAACAGTTTTGGTGAAATAAAAACCTTGCAGGATTAAGTGACATCATTTATCCTTATTTCTTACGTGTAACATATGTATTATGGGGTATAATCAAGGGGACTGCTTATTATGCTTATTATGCTGACCGAAGCTGTGGTTACCAAAGGATCATTTCTGCGAGCGGCTAGCAAGCGACGACGTAACAAATCTCGTCATTGGAGCAAATGGATCGACATAAACAATCAAAATATGGCTAGCAGAAAACATGCCCAGTTACTGAAATCTCAGCCTCCACTGTCCTCTACTGAAGAAGGGTGATCCGACAATATGCGCAAATTGCTGGGGAATCAGTCTAACTGTCATCTTATATAAGTTCCTATCACAAATTATCTGTGAATGACTGAAGCTCTATGGAAACACAGTGATCGAACCTTAGTGCGGCTGCAAACCAGCTAAATCCACCATAGACCACCACTGTGCCAAAAAAATTGAAGAAGACTCAAGCAAAACATATTGACACCCCATATCTTCGTCAATTACAAAGCTACATTCGATAGCCCGATAACGGAGCGCCTGTACGCAGCACTGTCTGAGTTCGGTATTCCTGCAAAATTGATTCGGTTTTTCAGAATGACATTGAGCACCACTATAAGCTCTGACAATGTAGTCTCCGAATTTTTTAATACTGTTCGAGGTTACAGACATACCGACCATCTATCGTGCAACCTCATCAATTTCATAATGAATGGGGTGTTGCGGAATGATGGTGTACATCGTACTGGCACTATTTTCTAAAAAGTATCCAGCTTCTGGCATAAGCCGACGATATTGATAATATTGGGCATTGGAAGCGAGATGTTACCGCTGCGTGCTTCGCAATCGCGAAGGGGTCAGCGCAAGTGGGTCTAACCGCTAACGAAGGCAAGACAAAATATATGCTGTCTACAAACAAAGATGTGCAGCCCCTAAGATTCTAGGTTACAGCTGACGGTTGTACTTTTGAAGTCGTCAGCTGTTAACACTGAAAATAATATCAGCCTGGAGATTAGACAAAGAAACAAGTAAATGTGTAGGTGAGACCTCTTTCGATCGACAAAATTAACGCTCTACAAGTCGCTTATTCTTACCGTGTTAGGTCCCAAAATCATGGGTTGTGCCTCGTAAGGATCACTTGCGCTTGAAGTGTTCGAGAGAATTACTTTTCGCATAATCTTCAATCCCTTTTGAATTGGGGACGACTATCGTATGCGAGCGAGATATATAGGCTCTTCAACGACATAAATGTCGTCCAGCAAATTGCGGCACAACGTCTGCATTGGCTCGGTCATGTCGTTCGTATGGACGAAGGCGCTTCAAAGAAGGTTTTCTATGCGAAAATTGACGAGAAAGACCAAGCGGAGGATCGCCTATCTTCACTTGGGGGGACCAACTGCGGAAGGCACGCGCAGAGCAGGGGCGACTGCCAGAGTTAGTTAGATCGGCTATACTCCGATAACGGGTGGTCATGGCCAACTAAAGTAATTTGGAATTTAAGCTAGACAATTAACATGGTTACTGCCGAAATATTTGTACAGGCTTACTGTAGCACTTCCGAAAACCTTTATTGCAGCTCCATAAACCATTGTAAGTTTTCACACAAGCTGCGCTGCTACTTTCTTTCAGGATAATTGAAGCAAGCTTTTGTTTGTCTCAAAATGCTCCTTTAGTTGCAAGTCTGATGTCCTAATAGCTCTTGTAAAAACAAATTAAACTTCAATTTCAAGCAATTCCCGTAAAGCCTTTTGTAATCTTTTTGGCGTTTAGGGACGCGCAACAGATACATCTAAAGTTGCTGCGGCACAGCTTGTATTTGGTTTTGTAGAGGTTTCGGAGCGCACTTCAATTGCCTTGTTAAGACAACTGAAACAACATCATCATCTCATGCCCAACTGCCGTCATCTGCGCCATCTTGTCTATGACTTTTGCGCCACTTGTACCACATCTTGTGCTCCGCTCCCGCTTGGAGCTCGGCGAGTTAAACAACTTCCGACTGCGCTTAATTCACTTAACTTGTTTCTACTTATGCAAAAGTTTTCAATTGCTTTTTATTATTGTTTTTTTTTTTTATTTTTCTTAACTTTTTTATGGCCGCCTTTTGTCTTGTAGTCGGCGCTGTGGCATTTCCATTGGCTTGTGACTGCCACAATTCAACTCCCGTTCAAGTGAAATGTAAATTTATTCAAAATGGCAAAGTTGCCAACAAAATAGACGACGAGCTTTGAGTTCTTGGCTGAAAAAGGCTCACGTGATAATTAAATATCATTTTTCGCATTTAAATTTGCATTTTGTAGCATAATTGCATTTATTTTATTTTTAATTCCA
Source organism: Chymomyza procnemis (assembly GCA_035046065.1). Classification (NCBI taxonomy): domain Eukaryota; kingdom Metazoa; phylum Arthropoda; class Insecta; order Diptera; family Drosophilidae; genus Chymomyza; species Chymomyza procnemis. The sequence goes on along the minus strand of JAWNOJ010000004.1, from coordinate 29,898,286 downwards.
TTTATAATTTGCTTTATTTGCATATTAATTTAAAGCTGAGCGTATGATGGCCGCCAATGGTTGAAGCCTTTGCAGGACTCAACAAAGGCAACAAATTATTTTTTGGCAATAAAATGAAAATATTCAAATAAATAATTAAAATGTTTGTGTTTCATTTTAAAGAAGTTGTACTAGCGCCAAACTTCTTTTGATTTGAAAAATTCATATCGCTTTATTTTGGGTTTTCGGCTACACTTTCTAGGAAATTAAAAATTTTTTGTCAAAAAAAATATGGCATGATATTGGGCGTAGTAAAAAAAATTCATTATCTTTGCATCAAATTAAAGGTTTCCGATTGGGAGGGTCTGGCTTTCATTTGAGCAGAGTAAAGCTTCTGATCGCTGTCAATCAGGCGGCAGCCAGAGTGATCGGTGTCGCAGACGATTGCAAATAGACGCACAGCATCCACGCGGCGCATCCTGGTTAGCTATCATAGCATTATCCGCTAGATAGTAGGCAAATGGGTGCAGATAGTCCTCCGAAGGATAAAAGTCTGTGCACAGAGGTTGGTTCCAGCCTCGTGAAAAAAAAAACTATCAATGAATACTAAAACTAAAGCCTCGGATAAGATTACCCACATTGTTGACGACAACCATATATGAAAAAATGCTTACTATTTAAGGATATGCACCTCGAACCTTAGTAGGGATGGTGCCACTATCCAAATGGATATTAGCCTCGAAAAAGTAAAGGCTGATATAACTGCCATGACATTTACTACAGCTGCCATGCGGAAAGACACGAACTTGGAGCCGGAGACTTCGCATTATGTCTTCATGTTTACTTCTGTGAATGAACGGCTGGCTACAATCCGAATCAATAGTTTTGTTCGGTAGTTTGTTGACATTTTAAAGGCAATTTCATCATGCCTCTCTCATAGAAGCAGCCCTCGTCTCAACAAATTGAGAACGTCGATTTTGACAAGCCTCTTTTGAGCGATTTTTATATCTGCAAAATTGTTCTCCATGAGCAGAAACCATTGGTAATCACTTCTGGAACCAAGACTATAAGATGGATGCATTAGACCTTCCAACCAAGCATCCGGAGCTTCTGGCAAGGTATTATTGATGTGTGTTGCCTGGCGTTGTCCTGCTGGCACACAACGCCGCTAGTATTGACCAAAGCTGGCCGCTTCTGGGCGATTGCTTTTTTTAGACGGTCCAATTGTTCACAGTTCCGAGTTTTGCCTCCTACCCATCAAACACATAGCAAAACCTTCCTGGTAGTCAATCCTGCCTTGGTTACCGTTTCCGCTGACACACCACGTTTCGACCACGAAAGTTTTTGCTTGACGTTGTCGTAATTGATCCGCTTTTCATCTCGTCACCAAGCGCTACAGAAATGCGTCAATTTTGTTGCGATTTTTCAACGATTCGCAGATGGAATTTCGGTCCATGAGGATTTTTTTGGCATTAACTAGTGTGGCACCCATACATCGAGTTCCTTTTCGTATCCAGCCTTATAAAATATTTTCAAAAGATTATTTGTGCAATCTTTAGGTCCTGGGCAATTAAAATGGTCGGACTTGACAATTTCCATAATTTTATCCACATTTTCGATAATCAGAACCATGAACGCTATTTCTCCGTTTTCACCTTTGACGCACGCTTAAACAAAACTAAATCAGCCAACCAGAAAAATGTTAGAAAAGCATTTTTAGTACTCATACAATGCATCTAATGGATTCGTCTTTACTACACCCAATATTAGACGTGAATCATCAAACTTCGCATCAAACACTTATATATTTTCCATATTTTGGAGAAAAAGTTACTAGGGCGTATTTTGTAACTTATGCACTAGACCCTTATGTGAGATTTTATATCTTACTTATCCAACCTACTGAGTTTTTGCACGAATCCTTCAACATTAGCTACAGGAGCTGTAACATCTAAAGTCGCATTGCATAGCTGGAAGAACATTGTTTTTCCCAATATGGCATTATATCTTGATTTTAAAATGCGCTCCAAAATTCTGAAAACCCCTACAAATAACTAATTGCACAAGAGTTCTCCAGCCAGTCAAGGGGCTTGCCTGCTCTAGAAATTATAAAAAAAAAAGTGTTCAGGGGGCATCCGGATTTGAACCGGGGACCTCTCGATCTGCAGTCGAATGCTCTACCACTGAGCTATACCCCCAGATAACACGCTAGTTCGATCAACTGAACAAAAATAACTATATTTTTGAATCATATCTGTAGTTATAGGCTTTTGTTATTATATTAAATTATCTGTAGAATTAAAATTATTTATTTTCTTGCGTATTTTTTTTTTCAACTTTCGATTAAATTATAAAGCTTTAAATAGATATATAACATAGAAATTCCCACTTGCTTAAAGTGTGAATGTTGTTTTGCAAACTTATGTTTGACAACGTTTTTACACTTTCGGTTTACATTTTTGGAGATGAGGAAGTCATGCTAAAGTTCCAGTTAATTTTTGGAGCAAGTCATACCAAAATCAAAGGTTATTCATTTAAGTTGTTTATTTTTAAACACAAAATTCGTAATTGCTTGGTTATTTGTCTTCCCTTATATATTTTGGCTTTTCGAATAAAACACAATTTCTGAAAAATTTTAGAACAAGATTTTTACTTAAAATTTGTATCCATATTTTCGAAAATGTAACTTTTGCATATTTTAGAAAATTTAATAATGGTCATCTAAAAAAAGTGCAAAGAGTGCTTAAAAAATCGTCCGGTAGACACAGTAAAACCTAGAGAGAATCTTGTCATAGTAGAGATAGGAGAGCTTAAAGTTAGATAACAACAAATGCTTTCTGAAAATGTTCTCTTAGTTACTAACTTAGAAATTTTTGGATGTTTCTCAGCTCTACTTGGCAGCCAAATCTTTGCGCTTGCAAACTCTTATTGTATGATCCCGAGGTTAACGCCTACTAAGTTACGATCTGCATAGATTATTTTATAAACCAAATGCCATCCAACGGCCTTTCATCTAATCAAAGTGAACAAATACAGAGACCCCATATAATCGAGGGTAAAAAAACAAAAGATTTATTATTGTCAAAAGAAGATTTAGCATTATAATATTCAAAATACGCTTTAAAAACTAAAGTGATATTTTTTCATGCCATTTTTTATGTGCAAACATTTTTAAGTAAATACCATTGTCTTTTATTACTTCAATACTAAAAAATCGCTTCATGGCAACTCGAAACGCCATACGAAATCTATGAAAATAGAGAATCAATGGAAAAGCAGAGCAAAGCTAATTAGCAACACGCGATTTTCGAATAAAAACAAATATGACAAATCAAATTAACCGAAAAACAAAGCAAAGTAAGAGAAAACGGATGAAGAATAGTAAAAACTACTCACCAGAAGACGCAAATCAGTTACAACTATGAGCGGTTATCTCTGCGGGTCATCTTCACGAAAGGACAATTATGAGTGGACATGCTAATTTGTGCGTCTAGCTGACCAGGCGTGCGTCCGTCCAACTGCTAAAGCAGAATACCTCAATATTCGTTGACGGAACGTGATTTGGCGCTTCTGCTGGCGGCCGTCGCGTCGCGACAATGGCGCACCCAAAGCACGGCAAGACATCGGCGCGCCTTGAATAAATCGAAATAGTCGAAAGGATTTCAGACATAATACAACACGCACACACAACGTGGCACTCGAAAGGTATGCAAAATGTTGTGTCAACACTGCACAAACAGGCGCTTGAGTTGAAGCATTCATAGAGCGTATCCTTCGCAGGACACGCAAAGGGTTAATTAATTTAATGCGCTTTGGTATTTTAAGGGTCGCAACTTTTCAACAATTTTCAACTCAACACACACACACAGAAAATTTAGCGAAGTTATGCAGACTCCGCCTTCGGTGCCAAGCTGCCACACCCCAAGCTGCGCAGGAACACATCTTTGAAGTAAAACTTCAAAATGTCTGAGCAATGCCTGCAGCTGTCGCTTTGCAATTTTCTTGAAATAAAATTCAGCTTTTTGGCAACACAAGAAAAGCGGTTAGACAGTGAGTTAAGTTTCAAAGTCGGAAGTTTGGCTTCTTTTTTACACTTGACTGCGTCGAGCATTTATCTATTACAGCTGCACGAGGGCAGTTTAAATGATTATAAGGTTAGCCTGCAGTAACAGCTCGAAGTCGGAGCCGTGCTGAATAACGCCCTTGGAGCTAGAGATCAGACCTAGGGCAACTCTTTGTACTTTAAAAGACCAGTTGAGAAAACTCGCTGAATTAAAATTTATTCAGCGAATTGCGAGTTGGTACTAGGCGAGTGCTTGAAGAGTACAACGCCTAAGCACTAATATTTTGACTAGGGATCAAATGGGTACACCCGTGTATTACAATTAATAAGTTTACGTCACTAGTCTTTTCTCTTATTTTATATTGTAATCTATGAGAATAATCCTGGTCTTAAATGCGTAGACGGTTTTTATATCTTATGATAGCTCCGATCAATAAACAAATTAGACAGCAGTATAGATAAAAAAAAGGTGTCCATGGAAAATATATTGTACCCTATATTATACAATTTTAAGTTTTCTTATTCGTCAATCAGTTATAAGTTTTGAGCAAAAATCACATAGTGAATATGTTAGTACAAAGTTATTTACTAGCACGACCGAATTTTTTGCTTGTGAATTGTAAGAAATAATATGATGAATGTTTTATGTTATGAATAGATTATTAATCTTAATATAAATTAGAAAAAGAAAAACCAAAAATATTTGTCTTAGAAACTGCGCTGGTAACATCATCTTTGTTTATGAAAGAATATTTAAATTAGAAAAAAATAAAATTTCATTAAATCCGAATGGATTCCCGTATAAAAATTCTGTCAATTTTTCAAATTTTTTAACCATAATTGTCGAAATATCGGCAAAATAACTTTCGTATATACGTTGTGGTGGTTTGAAATTTTTTTGTCATCTAGTAATTAATTGACTTCGTTTGGTGAGTTTTTCGAAGAACATAATATTGAGTAGAAAAATTGCTACAATGAATTATGAAATATTATTCTTGCTCTCCGCCAAAAAGGAATTTTTTTTTTTTGTAAAGGTTTGTGGTTAGCACATTTCAGGTGCAACAGCTCAACTTGAATCCTAAAAACCAAAAAATTGTATTAGTGTACAGATATGTGTCGTCCGTGAACGAAGGGTTTAAAAAAATATATTCTACGAAAACGAAAAACAGTTTTCTAAAACTTCATGTTTTTCGGATGAAAAAATGATGATAAAAATGGCATCGGTCTCGCACTAACTCTCTTAATTACGAATAGTTAGGATGAAGAAAATCGTTGTAATGGTTTATTTGCAATCGTGCTCACCACGAGCTACCACTTTCGGAAAAACATAATTTTGAGATAGAATAAGCTTCGTGACGACACGCTCTAAAAATCGACCTTACTGGGCTTTGAATGCATGGATCATTTTTAAAATTTGGAAATAGACCTACAAGGCCGTGTACTCTCAGCAGAAGCAGTGGATATTTTTTTTAATTTTTCGACCAACCACAACGCATATAACCCCTTAATACAAACGCATATGTATCATTTTACTAGTGTCAAATGTGCGATTTCATTTCACTCATGTGGTCTCAAACGAAATGATGAATACATCACTATCTCGACGTAGAAATAGCTGCGGAAACAGTGATGAAAAGAAGTTCTAGGCACACATTGCGACAGCTACAGCACAAAAATCTACAAATGAGAAAAATACCTGGAATAGAACTCCAACAGAACTGTCTCATATTATATTATTATATTTTTAAGCATAAGCAATAAAGTCTTTGCAAAATATAGAATGTTAATTCCAAAACACTGGGACTATAAAATTAAACTGAGATAATAATGTCCCCTTGCGTAGGGAAGGTCCTTTGTATTTGTAAGCTCTCTAAGTAGGTCTTGGTACTAACGAAGGTGGGACAAAATATATGCTGTCTAAAAATGAGGATGCACTGCGCCTGGGCTCCCAAGTTACAGCGGACGACTATACTTTTGATGTTGTCAAGAAATTAATGTAACTTAGAAGCGCTGCTAACACCGGTAATAATTTTAGCCTGCAGATTAGGCGAAGAATAGTAGTCTTAGTAAGCAAATGTGTGGCAGAGACCTTTCTCGATCGACAAAATTAACGCTCTACAAGATGCTCATCCTGCCCGTGTTAGGTTGCAGAAGCATGGGTTGTGTATAGGAAAGAGGCAGCTGCGCTTGAACTGTTCGAGAGAAATATTTTTGGCATAATCTACGGGCCCTTTTGGATTGGGGACGACTATCGCATGCGAGCGAGATATATAGGCTCTTCAACGACATGTATGTCGTCCAGCATATTGTGGCACAACGTCTGCATTGGCTCGGTCATGTGCTTCGTATGGACGAAGGCGCTACAGCAAAGAAGGTTTTCGATGCGAAAGTCGACAAAGGAAAACAGAGGGAACCACCTAAGCTCAGATGGAAAGACGAATTGGAAGAGGAACTATCTTCACTTGGCATGACCAACTGAAGAAGGCGCGCTCAAAGCAATGCTGCCTGGCGAATGCTAGTTAGGTCGGCTGTAACCCGAAAATGAGTTGCCATGGTCATATAAAGTAAAGTAGTTGGGAGCTGTAAACTAGTGAAAATTAGAAGTTTGAAAACCAGTTCAAATAAATTGTGCGGACTCATTTTGATGCACTCTTTTTACAACATAAAAAAAATTTTCCGCGTTGAAAAAACATAATGTGGTACACCTAAGTATAATATTACCAGCCAGTGACAAGCGTCTGTCTGTCTGACTCCCTCTTCTACAGAAAGTCAATCTACTCTACCGTATCAACTAATTGGAAACTCATCTTCAATTAATCAAACTGTTAAAAGAAGTGGCAATAACATCAGTTACCTAACGATATCGCGTGTTCTTAATAAAAATACGAAATTCCTAAGAAAAACCGCTTGCTGCATACATCAAGGCGCTGAAGCAAGTTGTCAACGCCAATTGATTGCCATGTTACCAGTCATGTATGAATAATTTACCAAGATCATTTGCCGTTGATTTCGATTGGATGCGAATGTGGCGCATCTTATTCTGTAAACGAGTACACGTTGTTCTTTATTCCACTAAATTATTCGGCATTCGAGTGAAATTGCTTGGGGACACAAACAAGACGCCCCGCAACAGCCGCATCATCAACAGCTCATCCATTTGGCATTAACTGTGCTTAACCTGGACAGTGGATGGGCGTTTTACGCTTACGCTTGTACCCGGCACACCTATAAACATTAACTTGTCAATAAAGGTAATTCATTATGTCGCTCTCAAATGCTCCAGGGAATGCCCCCATGGTTCTCGAAAAAAAAACCAAATTGTCTGCGCGTTACGCAGTTACGGAGACGGGTAACTGCAGCGTCTTTGATGGCATTCAATGAGTCGTATATGGCGGCTGCTTACCTGTGGTTTTCTTATATATTTTGGTTGCTGTTTGGTTTTTCCTTGAACGAACAATACATAAAATTTTTCTCTGATGGGCAATAAAAAGCTTATCGCGAATATGGAGTTTTTTCTTGGGGAAAGGCCAAAAACGATTGGAATACGTGCAATGTTTGTTGGCTTCTGCAAGCGATATTTGGTGTGCTCTTTCAATGTGAAGGGTTTAGTTAGGAAATGTTTTGGGTTTAGTTATAATGGATATGTAATATGGAGTATATATGTTCCTATGCTGATTGAGGCCTAGAAGTAGGCTACACTTTTGTTAATATGCCGCTCAAGTGATTGTAACATTATTCGAGAGCTTGGAAATATTTTAAAGCAATCGGGTTGCTTATTTCAAATAGGTGCATTTATTGCAACTTGTAGTAGGAATCCCTACTTTGTGTCATTTTGCTGCACTGCGGCTTATAAGAACCCTGAATCTTATATAAGTCGCTAAATTGTAACCGACGGTTGTTTGCATGTTTTTATAGAATTATCAACCAGAGCGAAAAATTTATGTAGACGCCTAGGGGGCTTCGCTCCTTGCTCGCTTTGCTCAGCAACCCGCAATTCTCCTACTATTCCTCCAAGGGCCCCTTTCATATTGCTTAGATACGTTCAAATAAAAAACAAACTATTACCATAAAAACTTAGAATATAAAAAAAAAAAAAATATTTCAGTTTTTTTTGAAAATAGCGGACACGTCAAAAAATTTTTGATATAATAAAAGGAAAAAAATTAATTTTTAAAAAAATTTTCATTAAGTTTATCAGCCGTGCTCCCATTACCGAATCCATATTTTTTATGCCGATTACGTTTGACACCCAAAAGTTTCGTGTTTCCAATTTCAACAAGCCGCATGATTTATGTGGTTTAAGTTCGACTGATTTTTCGTATGTGAAATTAAACCGAAACGATTAAATAAAGCTAAAAAGGGTACTACAATTAATTTTGATATATATTTTTTTAAATATTCTTTAGTATTTCTGGACTAAATGTCAACTTATTCTTGCATATGAAGTAGAAAATTTTTTTATATAATTTTTGTGTGACACAACTCAATGATTGAATTTCCGTTTATTTATTTTTAATAATATATGACAATAAAATATAAATATATAAATATAATAAAAAACAATTGTAATGGGTAATGCTTAAAAACATGAAGCATTTGATATAATTCCATGATTTCTATTAGCTTAAAATAAAAAAGTTTGTATTTTTGCAACAAAATCGGTTTCAAGTTATCGAGTTAGGAAAATATATAAATATTCTTAATCACTGTGTTGATTTTAATCAAAAATTAGTTGATTATATCAAATAGAACTGCTATGACCATGACATTAAAAAAATTTGGATTAATTATTATACAAAATATTAAAGATGGCGCAATGGGCCTGAGTGTCTGAGGCGGTGCCTATGTCGCCTCTGCCAACCCTCAAAGATATTGAGCATTTTTTTTAGTAAATCAAAATTGAAACAAACCATCGTTACTCAATTTCAAATTAACTATTTTTTTATTTGAAATAGTTTATTGGGTTTTATTAAACAATTAACATCAGGAAGTTACACACAATCAGACACACGAGATGAGTACGAATATAGCGTAGTCTCTAGTCACGCGGATTAAAATAAAGGATAGATTGAAGGGTTTTGTACAGCTTTCGTTATATATTTTTAAAGCGTAATTAAAAATTAAGTTTTATTCTTAATCATACTGTTTTCGTTCCCATCTAAGTGATTTAGATTACAACAGAGTATATTTGTTCCATAAGCACAGTTGCTGCGAGAAGTGGAAACTCCACAACCATAAGATTCTGTTTGTTTTTGTTATTTTTTTTGCTTCGCCTTGACTATTCTCTCATCACTTCAAGGCGCAGGATGGAAATAGCTCTAATAATAGCTGTTCGAAGAGAGCAGAATCCAAATCCGAACGACGCACACTGGTCCCAAGAGCCTAAAATCATTTGTTGAATCGAAATTCTCGAAAATCATTTGTACAGGATTTTTTGGGTCAAGAAATTCAAAACTGGCATTAAAATTAATGCAAACAAAATGGCTGACACAACATGGCAGTTGACCAAAATTTAACATTCATCTAGCAAAAAAAAGATTTTACAAAGTTTTTTTGGAAAAGAAGTAAACAATTAAAAAAGTCGCAACGGTGTCTTTTATTTATAGAGTTTGAATTAAGCAAAAAGTGTCACAACAGAGCTAGGCAATTGCACCAAATTTAAAAAAGTCATATAAAGGCCCCCACTATCAATGAATACCTTCTGGGTATACGAAAGGATTTAAGAGCCAAACTAACAGCAAATATGGTGCATTATAATGTTTCTTTTGATTATATAAGACCCTAAATCTATATCATACAGCACAATTGCAAGATTGAAGCAACGAGATACCCTATTGTAGCAGTATTTCCATATTACAACAATAAGAACTTTGCAGCAGCAATAGTAAGCTATATTACGTATACGACACAATGGCCAAGCAAAGCACCAAACATAGTACACGTATATAGTATACACCATGTTTGTGCCTCATCCCGGCCAGAGTCTGCGGCACTGCCAGGAGAGCAAGCAGCAAAAGTAGTTAGAAAAAAAAAACGAAACCAACAACACGTTGCTATTCGCGTGACACGTCAGATCAATTTTTAGAAATATATATTTTCTTGAAAATTTATTTGCCTGTCATTAGAGTTTGGCAGAACGTGCTTTGGTCGCATACGAAAGTGCTCCATTGGGGACGACTTGCATGGTTAAAATGCCGCCACTCAACGTTAGATACATGCTGTATACTACTATTCGATAACATGTTGCTGAGAACCAAAGGCGGCATTTGGAAAAAAAAATGTCACCAGGTCGCACACACGCAACACAAGGGGAAGCTGCAACAAAATACTATTAATATGTAGCTGGGGCCAACAGTCGATAAGGATAACTCTGTGGTCTGAAACGTTTTATGAAATGCTGTATGCGCCGACAGATGTACTCCGCGTACGTGTGTTTTATGAAAATTGCGTTTCAATTGACAAAGACGGGCGATTGAAGCATAAAATATGGCAATTTGCCGCTGTACCGTACCCAAACTCAAAACTCTTTCAAGCTTTATGCATTCCACATAGTATTACGATGATGAAATTGTTTTCATTTCCGACAATTTTCGACGCGTGTCGCTGGCCCCCACAAACGCCTGCCAGCCGTATTTGGCTTTAGTAGTCCGGATATTTATTATTTTATTAGCGGCGTGTGTTCGCTGTCGTCCTGGGAGTGGCGTTATTTCCACAAAAACACACTTAACCCTTCTGTCGCCTTTTTGGCTAAAAGAGTGAAAAAAAACAGGCTATATGCTGTTATGATAATTAAGTAATGGTTTCATGATATCGAAGCACACGTCTCATGCCCGGTAGGCATTCAATATGGTCGGTCGTACGGTCAGCAGTCCTTAAGTGCTGCGCACTCGAGCGTCACTGTTTATGCATACGGGGATTCACTCGACTAGGCCAACATACTCTTGGCCCGTTGTATGTTTGTTTGTCTTTGTATTGCCTGTTTGTTTGTTTTTGAATCGAGTTAGCAATGTGCTTGCTTTTGGCATGAATAATTAACTTAAAAATCCGTCTTCTATTGTTTGGCCTGCGACACACCTAATGTGCAATATTTTGTTTATTTTTACTCAAGGGTCTGTGTACTAGTTACTAAATTATAGGTTTTATGTTCTTGAAAGTGTAGTATGAACTTAACAAGACCTAAAGGCGTAAAAGTAAGGCAGCTCTGAGTTTTTAAGTAAAACTAAAGAATATTACTTAAAGTTATGTTGCAGGCAAATTCAGCATTTCTTACTGATCTACTAGCTTAAATTGCTTACTAAAAAGCCTTAGTTCGAGTTGGAAATTGGATTTTGATTAAGTAGATGACATTAAGGCAGCATGATAGTAATCCATTATACTTACTCTACAGATAATTAAAGGCAGTCTTTATTCAAAATACTCTGTGAAGAAGAAAGAGTTAGGCTAATCTTCGAATTTGTTGGATGTTTTACTTAGCTTTACAAATATCTATGTTCCTAGGAGGCATATGCCAATTATCAAATGTTTGCATTGTACTAACTGCTAGGCTTTAGCCCCTTAGGGAATAAATTTGCCGTGATGTTACTTTGAAGAGAGACTATAAAAAATATATTGCAGACACTCGATTTTTACTCAATTTACAATTTTTCTTGAAAATAGTAGCAGCAAGTTACAACAAATCAACTAATCAACCTAATGCACGGTATTTAAGTTTTTTATATTTTTAAACGTTAATTAAGTGTTCTCGAGCAAGATAATAGAGTGTCGGTTAGAGCCGTTTTAACGTTTCACAAAAAAATTCAAATAAAATTTGAAATTTTATTCCTAAATATACCTTTATCTTAATTTTTAAAGTGAAAAGTATTCGTAATTGCCTTTTGGGTAAATACAGTAAATATATTTAAAAACTTTTCTTTCCTGCATTGTCTTGGGATGAATATTTCACAACTGTTTTTTTTTCAAAACTTCATATAGTTCGAACAACTATTTATAGAGTCTGTCAGTGTAATTTTTATAAAAATGGTTATAATCCCATTATTATTTCTGATGATCCAGCGACAAGCCGATGTTATCTCTGCTAATCGCTACTTTTATTTCTTGTGTATAATTCATGTATCATATTATTTTGAAATCGAAATTTCACAACAATCGTTCGAATAAATGAATGAATCAGTAATATAATTATTTGGCTGAACAATGTTTGAAGTTTGGCTCGACAAAATCGAAAATAAAATATTACGCTTTTATTTCAAGAACCAGAGTTTTCTGAGAAGTTTTGCATTTTAGTTTTTCGTGTGGAAAATATTAATAATAATAATGCACGCTAAGGATGCTTCTTTCATAATAGTACCCCGCCGAACCCCTCAATACCGTTTTAGATTTGAGACAACTTTGCTCTCTATCGTGCAACCTCTTCAATTTTGTAATGAAAGGGGTTTTGGGAAAAACCGGTGAACATCATGCTGGTATTTTTTCTTTACGTGTTCGGTTTCTTAGATATATAGATATAGAGATAGACCCACGTCTACAATCGGGAATGCATGTCGCCTAAGCAGATGTGTAGCAGAGATCACTCTCGTGCTATAATACGCTCATCCTGCCCTTTCTAATTTATATCGCAGAGGCATGGGTTGTGTCGCAGATACAGTTGACGTGTTCAAGAGAAGATTTGTTTGCAAAATTTTTGATCTCTTTCATATTGGAGACGACTATTGCAATAGAAGCAACCATGAGCTGTATGAGCTCTACAATAACAAAGATGGATGAAGAAGCTACAGCAAAGAATGTGAAAAGAGACGAGCTATAAGCAGATGGATAGCCCAAATGGAGGAGGACCTAACTTCTTTGAGTGATCAAGTGGAGAAGCCGCGCATAAGGCAGGTATATCTGACGAGAGCTAGTGAGGTCGACTGTAACCGAATAACAGTTTGTAATGGGAACCTAAAGACGAGTTTATGACATTAATCGAATTTAAGTTCTCACTGTCTGTGAGTGATTCTCTTCAATCTTTCATAATAAACCTGAACGATCAACTTGAGCCCTAAACACCAAACATTTTATTTGATTGATGAAGAATTTTGAAAAAATTTATTTGCGATTTAAATCTATTATTGAAATTATTTTAATTTATTAAAAAACTGCAAACTTGTAAAACTTTTCTGCCTTATATACTAGAAAAGCATCGAGAAGAGATATAATTTCTATAAGATGAGTCGTAAGTTCGATTAAAGATTTCCAAATATTTATAACTAAAATAATACAAAATGTCAACTCTCACGTCTCTACAAGCATATACACGATTAAAGCTTGAACATGTTATAATAGATTTTTGAAGCTCTTTTTTCTGTGTAACGAGATTTGTTTGAATTATTATTTCAAACCTGAAAGGATGACTATCCGTTGGTAAATTTTTTCTAACTTTCGCAATTTTTTACTCTTCCGTAACAGAGTAAAATATAAATTTGTATAGAGTTTTCTGTCTGTCACAAGACATACAAAAATCGTATGCAAAAACAAAAAAATAAAATCAATTATGAAATATTTAAAACAAAATTCAAAATAAAAAATAATAAAATGATCGATCGATCGATCAAGTAATTTTTTAATTAGAGACAAAATAACAAGCGAGAACATATCAGAACTATCTATCTTCAGTTATATGTAGACTCCAAGGCGTTGCGTGGGTGAGCTCTGTCAATCTGCTGAGTTTGATTTGTTTCAATTGAACCAAATCGAGTCCAGAGACAACTTGAAAATCTGCCTTTCAACATGCCATATACCAAAGCAAAAACGTAGAACCATCGATACTTTTTTTTGGGGGAGGCAATGTAAGATTATGATGGTTGCGTGACTTGTGGCCATCTGGAGAGCCCTTGGCTAAACTGAAACTAACGCTCGCTCAATTGAAGCAACTTGGTATGCTAGCTGCCACATGACTTTGCAATCCGTAGACGTCTCTCGCTAAAGTGTCGAAAGCTGGTAGTGCACGATGAGCAGAGTACTTGCGATCCCGAAGTCGATGATGTTGGCCAATTAATTGTCATTAAGCGCATTTGAAGATTTTTAATTAAAACAAAATCTTCTGCTTAATTTAAATTGATCGCCAAGCAGCCCCCGAACATTTCGTTAATGAGTGTGCCCATAGCGCTGGAACTCTGTGTACCGAGTTCACAGACAAAATACCGCCAACATTGCACCGGACATTGGATGGATTGTTATTGTGGTTGCCAAATGGGCGGCATGGAAATTATACATAAATATATGAAAAAAGATGAGTTTAAAAAATGTAGCCCCCTCCTCAACATTTAATCATAACATTTATTGAAATGAATTCAATTGTTTTGCTTGTGGTTGGTACTTGGGCATATTTTTGGGCATATGCAGCAAAAATCAGCAGTTCCAAGTTTTGACACAAGAGGCGGTTGCTGGAACCACCAATTTAAAAAAGCTAAAACGTTAAAAAAAAAATTATTTCGGTAAAGTTATTTCTTTTTATATTCGTCATTTTGATTGGCGGCTTGTTTCATCTTAATATTATGGCATGGTTTACGAGCTTTTTTTGGTTAGGGGTCTCTACGTTATTTCACATTTCATTCATTGTATTAATATTTATTTCGAAGCAGTTCATTTAGTGCGCAATTTGGAAGCTATTGGGCACTACGAAAGTGCTTGCTTGCCTGTGTTGTATGCCGACGCAGTACTTTTGAATGAACTTTGGTAAATCGTTAAGGAATACATTTACCATGTTCCAGATACGATGATAAAATACGTTTAGCTTACGATAAGTGTTAAGCTACGGTGAGTAATAAAGCCACATTGGCTTTATGATAGCAGCAACCATTATATGGTAAGTCGTGTCCATAGTCCATATAGTAGGTACAATATGGCAATCACCTGACCAAATCGTATCGTTTTGACTTTGTATGTAATTGCGCAATGCCTTCAATTGATTTTAGCACATTTATCGGATTGGTAGTACTCTTTATTTATTTATCTATGAATCGTCCAGTGGTAGTAGTTATATAGTGGCTTGCCATAAAAAATTCATAAATGAAATCTTTTGACAAATCATATTCCGACATTGTGCTGTATTTATAGCAAATATCCGTCGATATGGCTGGTATTGTATTTTAAAGCATATCTTGGCCGTAAATTTTATATTGTATAGTAAAAGCTGATATATATTGCAGAAACTAAGCATCTATTGAGAGGGCCAGGCGTGTTGCCCAAGAATTTTTTTTTCGAAATATATTCATCCTAATCAGTTAATCTGCAATTTCTTTCATGTAAGAGTTCATATTAGCCTTCTAACAAACTATATAAAATGATATTTCTGATACTGAATAGGATTTGCTGTAATATCAACTTGGAAAAAGATTCTAAAAAACCACTGTCATCTTTCTGCAAGAAATGCGTCATCGCTGGTTTTGCTCCTCTTTAATTACTTTCCCACCTTTTCTTTGGCATTAGAAAAATATTTTTCTAATGAAACTTGAATATAGCACTTCTCTAGACAAAGAATTATCTCTCCCCAATACTTGTAATGTGAATCAAAGCCGTTGAGGCTACTTCAGAAAGCATACTCTGAAGAAATAAAACTTGTTTTGCTCAGAATCTTGGAGACACAAAAGCTACGGAATTGAACGAAGCTTGCATAAGGGTATCATGTCATTCTACAAATATTGATAAATATTAGTTCCGAAATTCTTTAAGCCGTATTATGGACAATAATCCAATAATGCTGATAATATCAAAAGTCTATGCATTTTTCTGATGGACGTTATATATCGCATATAATCGCTACTTAATACAACAAACAAACACCTTCTTTGTAGTTACTTAATCATGTTATTAAACGATAAGTTTGTAGACCTTGTAGACTGAAATCCAAATCGCTGTAGGTACCAAGTAACGCCAACTAAGATATCTTGCCTTTTAGACATGGCGGACCATATGTGTCCCAGTCAAAAATGGCTTTGCAGCGCAGAGAAACAGATTTATCTTAGATCGGAAAAAAATATAATCTTACAATAGCAAAAGCTAAGAGAAAAGACATAAAACAGAAGCTATTATACAAGCATTAATATCTTTGAAAACTCACGGATAAGAAATATACTAATCAGATATTGATAATAAAGAATGAATTCATTTGGCGATAGTGAATACTATTATATTCATTAGAAAATAACTTCAAAGTTTTTTATTGTTTAGGAGGGATTGTTTAGGAAGATCACTTTAAGTTCATTTAAATGTTAAGAAAGTGATTATCTAGACTATAATCGAATCCTAATACTCACAAATATTTTTCTCCACACTGAATAGTACGAAATGTCTTCTTTCTAACGCCATCTTTCAGAACACGATCGGACTTAGACAACTCGAGATACAGATAAATAACGCCATCTATTGGCAATATTGGCATATTCCCGTACGGTTTTTAAAACAGGTTTTTTTTAATTAATAGAATCCACACAACAAGAGAAACAAGATTGAAATAAATCTTTAAAAATAAGGGGGGAATCACGACTTACTTTCAAATTAACAAAAAAGTAGAGATATATGCAGAAGAACACATCTTTCCAGGATTACAATCATCATGCTATGCATGGTTACTTCATCTACTCGAATTGCTGCCTTTTCAAAAAACAATCCAATTTAATATTTCGAAATTACTTAACACAATGTATTACTAACCTTGTTATGGTAATAACAAGTTAGTTTTTAATAGATGACCCGCCACACAGGGGTGTGTAGTTTAATTATAAGTCAGAAAGGAAGAAAAGGACTCTAATGACTAGTTGGGTATTTAAAAACAGAAAACGTAGATACTAAAAGGACAAACAGCAAATGAACTAATCTGTGAATTTTACAATGAATGACCAACACAACTCGTGCGTTCCCAGTACGTAGTCCCAGAAGACGACACAACTGATGGACTACTGATGACATAATATGCAAATATATATCTACCATGTCACACATACCACACACAAATAATGTATCTGTATCTGCAAATGTGGTAAATAGTTTTTAGCTTGATTTCTATAGGGAATTTTTCTTGCATGCAGTTATAAACAATATTTCACTTAGCCATGGCAAAAGCTACTACATGCGAGGGTTGGATGGTAAGTTTTCGAGCTAGTTCAAGTTGGAAGAAAAAGCGTACATTGTTGTAAACGAAAATTCGACAAGATCTTTGAAATAATCAATGAAAAGATTTGCGCGAGTGCTAAGTTTGTGGTACCAGAGTTTGGTAATAATTATTACAAATAAATTAAAACAATTTAATCATTTTGTCCAAGAAACAAATATTTGCCAAAGAACATGGTAGAAATTTTAGGTTGAGTTAAGCCGGCAGGTCCCTCGAGAAGCGGGGGACCTCACATAGATCAGTATGATCCTTAGTGGAGTCATCGCTACCTATCTATTCACATCATCATATCACCAGAGGTAAGATGGTATGAAAAATAGACGATTTTATAGTTGAAAAGATTGCAATGTGGCTCATAATCACGTTGTACAGCTTTTTGGAATAGTTTCATTAAAATTTAAGCTTTTCCACATTTTGCACAGAAAGCTCAAGGACAGAGATTGTGGCAACAAATTGTGAAATGAGATGTCAAAATTTGGTTGATTCTTACTCCTGAACGCTTAAAACATGTTTTGAAAGGAGAATAATCAACGGGATAAGTTTTACTACACATCACTGTGCAAACTCTCACGCTTGATGATCGCTCTCGCGCTCAATTGCGCTTTTGCTCTCCGCAGGTGTCACGTTTTCGCAACTAAGTCGCCAGTAAATATGATGATTAGATTTGATAAGAAAATAATCAAAAGAAAAAGTTTTACTAAATCTTTCATAAGGTTTTGATACATATCAATAGACATACGCTCTCTCTCACTGTATTTTGCTCTCTGTCCTTCGGAATATAACATAATATTGGGTCTTATATTGAAAAATAGTCAGAGAAACTGTAGTAACTTTACTAAAAATAAAATACTAAGGGTAGCCTGCGTATAGTCAGCAGGTGATATGAGGAAATTTCCCACGACGACTTCTGTTGTTTGACGAGCGTATTCTATAATTCAAAAATAATATAGTACAGAATACAGACGGCTTCCCCACGGGTGAAGGTGTTGAAGTAGGAGCATGGGAAAAGATATTAGGAATCTATTGATTAGATTGAGAAATGTGCTTACTTAATCTTAAACGTAACCTTTATAAGCACAAGGCACTCAACTTATTCCAATTTCTTTTGATTCCGTAACTCTTAAATAGCGGAATGTTCTAACTTATAGAGTTCTTTTGATTTTGTAACTCTAGAATTAAACTATCGTAATAAGGTTGAATGATACATTTTATTAAAATATGTTTTGAATCCGTAACTCTTAGAACTTATAAAAAAAGGTAAATTTAACCAAAAAAGTAATATATAATAAATAATAAGTAAAGTAATATATAATCTTATGAACCCTAATGCTATAAACCGGAAATAGTGTTATCTAATGGAATTCATTTCTATACGATTCAATTTTATAATTCGAGATGAAGAATATTTGATTTCCTACAATTTTCTTAATTTTAAGAGAACTTATCGATAGGTTAAGATCATTTAGGTGCTCAGCAATACAATTTCCCCAGTTGAGGACACTTTAGACTGGTTTGTGATGAGTAAGTGTTTTTTTTTTGGATATGACGAGCTGCTAAAAATGTCTTAATATATTTCCATTATTTCGATAGATTGGGATCCTCTAGGCGCTTACAGTTTTCCTAACCGTCGACAACTTCAAGTGGCTTATATTTGGTGAAAATCTCTCTGTTTCTTTGCGGTCTTGATTGTTCGAGATTCTCAAATAGCTTCAGCGCCGCCGTCTTAAGTTCTGCGAAAATGATGTTCATTGGCGTTGACGACCTGCTATAATTTTCTTTCTAAAAATTATTCCCCCTTGATTAGGTTATCGCTCCAAATATCGGAGCATGCACCAGTGCTGCTGGGTGGAATCGAACCACAAACCTTTCGGTTTTGAAGCGAGTGCGCTATCAGTCGCGCTACCGAGGTCCACGTTATTTTCTTTATTTCACGATATTTATTGATAGATTAAGATTATCTACTCGCCTAACAATACACTTTCCCAAGTCGACAGCACTATTAAGTTTGATTTTGGTAAAAAAAATTGCTGTTTCCTTGCTGCCTATGTAAGAAGGGAATGCCACTAAGCTCTCAGTATACTCTTCCGTCTTACAAAATCTTTTTAGTGCCTATATAAGTGTCTTCACTTATTCTCTTCTTTCCAAAATTAACTATAAGATAAGGAGTCCCACTGCACGGGCGTTTCTATACCTCAGTTCACATGCGGCTTGTTATTCTATTTATGTTCCTCTCACTAAGCTGCCAACTTACCAGCCAACTCTCGCTGTAGAATTGCAGCTCGTTTGTCTTTTTGGTGCTGCTAACTTGTGCTAGTAATTTACTTAATTACTTTAGCTAGTAACTAAAGCCGGCGTTGTTGAAAGGTGCGACTTACGCTTGGTGGGGAGGGCGTAAACGCTAATCGCGCTGCCTTTGACAGTTGGAAATGTCAACCGGAGCGCATATTAGGTGCCAAGTTTTGCATGGCCAACGCGTTTGTGGTAATTAAAATAATTACCCCTTCCGATTAACCCAGTTTTGTGTCTGTTTTTTCATTTCCAGCTCACACCACTCACTCCACACCCAACGTCCCGGCTCAATTTGTTGCATTTGTTGACGATGTGCCTTCCATTAGCCCGCATTGTCTTTTCACTTTGTTAGTGTTGGTGTCTGTATCTGTGTGTACGGCTTGTATCTGTGTATATCTATACCTGTGTGTGTGTGTGGTTGCGTGGCTCATTGCTCAACCGCCGCTACCCCCTATGCGCGCAGTGGCGTTGTTATTATTTTGTCACATGTGAACTGAGGCGTGAGCAAAGCGATTACAACTCTTTTAAAAGGGATGCACATCCCAGTTACTGTTGCCGCTTACCACTGCCACGTCTGCGCCGGCTTAGGGTATGTGGGTCGCTGTGGTGTTTGCATATGTTGCTAAATGCTGCTTGCGGCGCTGATTGTTCCTTTTAAGGTCGGGCATCATTGAAATCGAGACTTACCCTTTGATCCTGTGGTATTGGATCGACGAACATTATCCCATAATTATAGGGCTTCCGTCTGTTATCCGCATTGGCTTCTGGGCACGTGTACGCTTTGTGCTCTACTCTTGTTGATCCAATATTTATGCAACAATTTAACCGCAAAATTTATTCATGATTTTGCTCAAATTGGGTTTTAAAGCAACTGGCTGGCGCAGCCACCGTTTTGGGAACCCTTTTATGTAGCGAGTTATATATAGATTTTGTGAAATTGCCAGGACATCATATGTCGCGCAATGTTGTGGGCCAATTTTCAGATTATCAGATTTTTGTTTTCTATTAAATGTTGTTTGAGGAAAAGCAAAGGATTAAATAATAGACTGGCAGTCACTGTTGTGCTGCTTTTGTGGCATGTATGAAAGCACGGGGAGGGATTAAATCGGGGGCGGCTGTAGTGTAAGGATTCTGTTACAAAACTGAAGTAGTGAAAAGGTTAGTTATTATTGCAGATTGTTTTCTCAAAAACAAGGTGATAAAATTGGCTGTGTTATTTGGATTATATTATTCCATATTAAGATATAAACAGTAGGGCTATGTTAACTTCGAACAGCTCTTAATGGAGATATCTAGGGTCCCAGAGGCTAAGATGGATTGGACACGGATAGGATACGGATGGACCAGAACAGAGCACAAAAGCTATGTGTTGGCATACATACCAATCTCCACAAGAGACTGAGGTCGACCAAGATAGTGCCCAATTGACAATATTGACGATGGCATGCTGAAGATGTAAGTAAGGAGCTGACGCGCCCTTGCTATCAGAGACGAATGGAGAAGAATTGTTGAGAAAGCCAAAACCCACCCCAGATCTACAACCCTGAGCTGAATCATGATGATGAAACTAAGTTATATGTCACTTCGTGTACCAGCGACGGAGATATGAAGTTATGAACCCAAAAAACGTGCTATATGTAATGTCCGGTAAATCATATAAAAAATCACTAGGAAACATATAATCGACGGTGGTGCTTTTAGCACAAGAAACTTATGTGTTTTCAGTAATATTCTCGTTTGATTCTTATTTCGAAAAAATAATACTGCAGACTGAACGAACGTTTTTTTTGATCAAAATTTTAAGAGATTTTCAATATGATCGCCCTAAAAATGGGTGCCACAAAGGACAATGTAGACCATCAAGTAGACGGTCTTCAACAAAGACAAAGATTATCATACCTTTCTGACAGCTGTTGCCCAATGTTTTCAAAAATATCCTCGAATGATCTATATCGATTGATTTCATATTGACTTTTCTAACAAGCGTGCACTAGGAAATTTTGCGCGAGATCTTCCCCGACTTTTCCGTAAGTATGTTTCATAAATTTACGTTAAATAAACCATTTGCCCCTTAGACGAATGTCCCTAGTAGCTAAAAATATTTTTTATATTAATCTGTTATATGATTTATTTAAGTATGTTTCACAATGGATTCAGAGAAATTGTCCAAGAGGTTAAAATACCCCGCTTTGCAGAAAAACCCAATTTAAATGAAACAACATTAAACAATTTTGGAAAGAGTTCTTATAAACGTTAAATATGTTATTCTTTGTAAGAAAGAGTATTATAGAGCAGTTATGCGATATTTGTATAAGTTTTTACAAATAAAAAAGCCAAAAGAATATGCAGTCTATCGAATTTTATAAAGACCCATATCATCTGCACAGTCATTACTTTAACGTCGACTGATATTTCAAAGAATTGCGTGCCTGCTCAAAGTTAATCTTAATATTTTTATGACTTTACAAAAAGCCATTGTACTGCAGTTAGTTTTTTTTTGTTTAAATTGGTTTCATAATATTTCTCTTAATGCAAGTAACAAAAAATGCAGAAAAAAATAAAACAGTTAAAAACAATTAAAATTTCAAATCATGCAAAAGTTCGAAAATGTCAAACTCCAAAGCGTGAGAAACATTTTTGTAGTGAATCAAAACTCAGAAAAGCAGACGATATTTTTACAATTAAAAAATTGCTCTTTAAGTTGCAGTTCTGCACAGCACAAAAAGAAGCCAATAAATACACTGTGAGTAAAAGTTGCGCAAGTTTCGTATTGCTATAATTCACAAGTAGTTAAAGCAGCTGCATGCTGAAAAGTTATTTTTGAAACTTTATTAAAGTAATTGGAGATTTTGCAATACTTTATTGCCTTGTTTAACAATATTTTAAGTCTTGTATGTCCTCACACTTTTTTAAATTATAATTCTGCGCAGTGTAAGTCGACAAACCGTTTCGGGCATGCAGTTGGAGTCTCTAAAATTGACTTTGGTTGTGCGGAACGCAATGTATCCGTTGCTAGCTACCATGTGGTATATGTGCGTTTGGTTATGCGATATCACCATGTCACCCTTCCATTACGTTCCATTAACAGTGTTGGGGGATTAATTGAATTTAATTGATTTGCCAAAGCAGACTAAATTGGCCACACTGTCTAGATTCTCGTAGCCGTATAAAACGCAACAGATACCCGGACAGCCAGACAAATATCCATGAGATACAATATGCTCAACGCCCAAGTGTTTGCCTCGATTGCGTCTACCGATTGCGTCTACCGATTGCTGAAAATGGCTGTTTGGCTTGGACTCTATGTTGTGGGATAAATTAATGAGTAGTCGTACGTACAGTGGAGTGGATGCGACTTTGGGCGGTAAACAACAACGACCACAACTCGGAATTATTTGATCATCTAACTGGAACCTAGGCGCACATATCATGACATCATCGTCGTCAACATTATTATTTGGACTTGGGTGTCTGTCTAGAGTTGGATTATTGTGGTTTGTTTAATTGCATATAGCGTTCGCATAGTGTCTCCCTGCGAGCATTTGATGAGTAGCTCACAGCTTGAGATGCTGCTTAAGGTTGCTTGGGGATGAGCATGTGTACACGCCTATGTTTGGCCCCGAGAGTGTGTTGTAGGCGTGAGAGCTAATTCGCCTTTTAAAGTAACCGCCCTGACACTTTTCACAATGGAAATTGTTAATTAGCTTGATTGTCATAGCTGTTGGTTGGCTGCCTATCTGCCTGCCTGCCTTGGCCAGTATTCAGTTGTCCGATTCTAAATTTAGATCTTAGTAAAGTGAAGTTGTTTTTGTTGTGTCTCTGATGAATTTCAACTTTGGGGGCATGAAAATGTCAATCGGAAAAACTTCTCACGATTGGTTGTTGCAGTTAAGGGTATTAGATTTATTTTGAGTGGAATTCATTTTTAAAGTGAGGGAAGCAGACCGCCCGATGCCAAATAGATGATGCGGACAAACAAAACTAGGTTCGATGAAAGTAGAGATGTTAAGAGGAGGAGTGCATATTTCTTCGCTTCGTATAACTGATTGGAGTAGGCGCACACAAAGTAGGGTCAACTGGCTAGAACTCGTAATCCCCTATATGATGCAAAAGTTACCTCAAAAAAATCGTCACCAAAAGTAAAGAAAAATTGTTAAAGTTTTTAAAAAATTAATTTCTTAATTTTGAAACATTTATCATTTGCTGCAGCAGCTGGCAGGCTAAGAATGCTAAATAGCTTCCTGGTCCTTCATACGGAACCATACATTAGTTTCTTGTGATAATGCTGCGCAGACTCATCCCAATCTTTTTTTGGTTGAATTAAGCAACAAGAATAAGTTAATGATCGTACCTCCCCCTCGCTAAGATTGTGCGCCAGCTTCAGCTTTTGGACATCAGAACACCACAGGGTTTTTGCGAATTTCTGATTTTTTTTTTATTATTTTGGGAAGATTAATGAAAAATAATTGGAGCGTCTCTCCGATCTAATATCATTAAAGCCTTTTAATTTCAACCGACGGTTTTGATCGATTTGCACGATTTTAGAGAACTTTTTCGCACACCTCATCTAATCATAAGTATTTTTCGCAATTATTTGTACTGCAATACTTTGAACCTATATCAAATTCAACCGCACTTATATGCCCTCTATAAAAAAACGTATATGTCTAGAAAGATTTAAAAATAATCAACCCAACAAAGGCAAAATGATTAATGCTCGTATGAAGCTCTCGATGTCTTTTGCCTTGACGCAATCCAGGAAGTTTTTGAAAGTAACTACCATCAGCGATATTACGAGATTGATAGTTGAGATTATAGTATTCCTATATGAAATAAGTCTTCCACACTATTTTTTATCTGCGGTTATAAGAAGTATGATATGGCATGTCAATCTTCCAAGCTCTGGTAATAAGGAAGAGATGAAGAGATTTAGCGCTTAATATTATATATGAATTAACAGACATTTTAAAAATGTTATATAATTTACCCAAAAACTTCTAATTTTAATAAAATAACAAAAAGTGTTAATGAGTCCAAAAAGCTACAAAATCGAGGGCATTGCGGATAACAACGTAACGTGACTTCATCCAAGAAAACTAGAAAAGCGAAGGCACTGTATAGAAGAACCTAAGCATGATTTACCATTTTAAGAGTCTACAACTTTTAGGATATAAAACGTGCTATTAAAAATCGGAATGACTGTATATATCGGAATGGCACTGTATAGAAGAACCTAAGCATGATTTACCATTTTAAGAGTCTACAACTTTTAGGATATAAAACGTGCTATTAAAAATCGGAATGACAATAAGACTAAATCGTAAAAAAATGGTAAAAGTTTAAAATAAATAGCTTTAATTTCTTAGATCCCAAATAATCAATGGCTAGTGAACTACGAAAAGTATAGAATGTCAGTGATTCGCGGTACTAGAGTTACATTTTAAGGGAACAAGTTTTAGAAATTGTTAATAATAAAACCAAAATAAGACAATTTATGAGCTATTCCAAAGTCAAGGAGTTGGAACTAAAATATTTAAAAACCGAAAAGAATCTAAGAATATATATGATAAATCAATTTAAAGGGAATATAAGGTAGGAAAGACTAGCGATTCTTTTTAAATCGAAACTGATTCTAAAGCTATTTATTTGGCTTAAATTTTAAAGGGTTCTTAAAGTATTATCCATAAAATGAATAATGGTTTTTAAGCCACCAATAATCTTACTTTTATAATATTAAGAGAAGAAAAAGGCAGGAAATCATTACCAAAATTTTCGAAACCTCATGGGAATCGTCAGTGTTGTGGGAGCGTACTCGCCGAAAGATCCGTCGCTTGCTCTCAATTAAACACTGCCGTACGCATTCGACTAAAAACTGTTGGTTCCTGCTCTCTATATGTTAAAAGAGAGCGATAACCATAGGTCCATGATCAAGAGGAATACATTATTTATTTTAATTTATATTCTGTAGCTCCCTTGGCTTTAGTCATACTTTAATAGAACCAAGCGGCACTTCAATCGAATACGAGTTCTTTATTCTCTGCATTAAAAAAAAGTTTCAGGCAAAAATTGAATTTTAATTAAACATTTGAGACTTCTATTGTCTTGGATGCTAACTAACTCCCGTCTTCTAAAGCCACTCCAAGCATTAACCAATCGCTGCCAACGCAAAATTCTCCGCATCTTTCGGCCGCAGACTATAACAAACGAAGAACTCTGGCTGAAAAATCACCTAACTTCAGTATAAGTTGCTAGTGAGATACAAAAATGGACATGGATAGGCTACTCAATGAGAAAACCGCAGCACGATCTAACAGAATCATTTGGAACCACCAACCCATACATGTCGCAGACACGCCGACATGAAATTGAAGGATTTACGGAAGAACAGGCACCAGGTAGGACAAATGGCTTGAGAGCGTCGGCAATGGAGAAGTTTTGAAACGAATCTTTAGTCCCTGGAGTACTATGAAAAATTACAAATTATATATTTGCTTGAAATCCTTAAATTTAAATTTCTTTCTGCCAACTTGAGTAACTTGCGGCTTAGAGTCATATTACGTATACGCACAAAGTACAAAATACTTCTTTGGCACGAATAAATATAATCTTTTCGAAGATTCATCTAGGTTTGGCTAGCTTTTTAAAAAATCATGTTGCTCGTATTGCACAATAGTATATAAAGTTGAAAAGTAAATATTAAACTTTAATAAAAAATATAATATTTAATGCACTGTTGTTGCCGCCTACGAAAACGAGTGAAATCCCTTGGCACTCTTCACAAAAACCCCATTTAAATAATCTATTTCAATATCTACCAAACTATTGAGATTAAAAGTTAAATCGAATGTTTTTATTCAAATCACTACTCAATTATTTACATACAACAAAGCAAACCGACAAGAGAGAGGTAGAAAAAATATACAATATATTGCAAAAAAAAGAAGGTGTTTGGAAAATTCTACAATTTGGATTGTCCATCAACTAAATAACCACAAAGTGGTGCACAAATATTTTTCTTCGATTTGTATTTGTTTTACCTTGATTTAAACAATTTGTGGATGCACTGGCTCCGCCCCAAATTTGGGCTATGGCTGCGCTCTTTTGGCGTACACAAAACACACACGTAATCGCCATTGCAAGTCGTCGCGGTGCTCTGCCCCCCCGCCAAACACCCACAAAACCCTCCCGACCCTTAAAAACAAAAAATGCTCCAAACTGGGCGTCTGCCAGCTAGTTCACCAATGTGCCATGCTTGATGGGAGCAACACTTTACGGGGCTGGCGGCTCCTCCCATTCGGCATAATGCCGACCCAATCACAGACGGTTCAGCAGTGCGCATGGTGGGGATTGCGCCTCTGTTTTCATTGATAACAAATCTTTATCGTCGCTATGGTTGCTTATCTGAGCTGAAATGGAAAATCAATCGATTCAATCGAGTTCGTTTATTTGGTAATTAGCTTTTGGACAAATGTTATTTTTTCTACAACGTAGTTATTTTTGTGTTATTTCTGCACATTTGGCGACGGCTCCAAATGCCGTTCTATTTTTAGTTGAAAAAACACAGAACAAATTATAAATACAAAACACAAAAAAAAAGAAAGGAAAATATAAAAGGTGAAAAGCAATTTCGTACATCGGATTGTTAGTTTTAAATGGAAATGGCAAATAACTAAAAGAGTTCAGTGGGAATTTGAAGCGATGCAGATAATAAAATGCTATTCAGTTGAATGAACACTAGAGGGAAAAGTTTTGAATGAAATTCGGCAAATTAAACTTAATTTGGAGCGCCTTAGACTCTTAGATGTAATCGATCTTTAATATTGGACTTATAATAAATAATGTTAATATATTTTTACAAATTTCGAAATATGGTGCGAAAATAATCACTATTTTATAAGTGAATAATTTAGTTGGTATTTGACAAATGAAATAAACTTTAGAGGGCTTTAGATTATTGAAACTTAAGACCTTTAATACTGGATTAGTTGGTATTTGATAAATGGTACTAGCCTTGAAGGGCTCTGAATGAATTTATAATAATCCTTAAACATTTTTATAAAATACTGCGGTATTACTCAAAGAAATTATCAAGCGAATTATATTCCTGAAACTATCACTAGTTAATGATAAATGAGGAATTAAGTAGGCTTTTGATAAATCAAACTTTGGAGGGTTCTAAATGCCTGAACGTAATAAATCTTAAAATCTGGATTTATATATAGTTTATGAGTATCAAGCTGTCTTGATGTTGAAGGAATTAAGAATAAAGAAAAAGCAACCCAGTAAAATATTACTTTAGGAAAAGGAGACAATAGAGTCCTAATTGACATTTTTTTTTTGGTTATTTTCAAGGTCTCAGAGAACTTATTCCCACGGTCATCTCATCTACAGTATTCTCCGCCATTATTTATACAAAACTGTTTCAAAAAATCTAAAGTAAAGAAAGTACAATCTGAAATTCGAGAAATTAGAAGTCGTACCACCAAGTACCAATTAAAAAAAAAAATGTTATAATTTTGAAAGTTTAGAAATTTTAAATACTCAAAATTCTTTGCTTTTCTCATTTGCTCTTCGTTGTGCCTCATTGGCGGTTTCTAAAGCAAGAATAAATATAATTGTAGTTTCTGAAAACCAGAAAATTTAGTGGTGAAAAACGAGGGAAGCCCAAAGCGATTTTCACTTAGAAACTACTTCTTGAAACACATTAAAGGAAGGGGTTCTTGCAACGATTGGAACTGGAAATCAGATATACATGCTACGATAATCCCAAGAAGAAAAATAACAAGTCTAAGCCTTGTGAGCCTTTTCCATCATCGCCTACATCGGCTCAAGAGCAAAACATGCTAAAAGGACATGCTCTGGGTATGGCAGGACCAGCCGCATGAATTTTACTATGAGCTGCTCAAACCACGTGAAATCATATCCACCACAACTTATGGTGTCGAAAAACAGCGAAAAACAACCAAAAGTCATGCAAAGGTGAGTTCCAGATCGTCTGGAAACATCGAAATGGGAGTTCTCGTTTATCCTGCTGTATTTTCATTGTTTGAAAAATGGCCAATTCGCATGCCGAAACACTGAAATAGGGGATATTATCCGTCCTACTGTATTCTCTACCAGAACTTGCTCCTCTTGATTAAAGGCCTTCTTAACTTGTGCGGGGCTCAGGTCTGTTGAAGAACTCGAAATATGTTTTAATGATGGAATCAAGGCCTGAGGAGACGCATTTTTAATATAGAAATTGAATTCGACACCTTTTCTGTATTTCCTGTTTTGATTACAGATATCTCGACGCATGCAACTGTTGGTCACTGGTTTAGGTCTTTTGAACAAAGCGAAAAATATTAAGACATCTTGTGCCCAGAGAATACGCATGCCGAACTAACTAAATGGATTTTTTTACTATTGTATTCTTTTCAAGAACTTGCTCCTTCTTATAACTGGCTTTCTCGACTTGTGCTGGGGTTCAGGTCTTTTGAAGAACTCGAAATATGTTTTAATGATGGTATCTAGGCCTGAGAAGACGCATTTTTCATAATAGAATTGGAATTCAACACATATTCTGTATTTTCATGACTATTTTGATAACTAAGTTGAAGGACGCACCTGGGGGTTCCTGGTTCATGTCTTTTGATGAAGAAATATGTCCAAATGATTGGATTGAGGTCGAAAAAGACCCCTTTATTATATTAAAAATGGAATTTAACACTTTATGTGCTTTTCAGACTGTCTGGCTTTCGATTACTGTGTGTTTGTCAACGTAAGAAAATTAATTTTTTTGGGTCATTGAAAAACTCAGAAAGAAATCAAATTTCTGAAATGAAATTTCAAAATGAATTTGAGAATTATCAGAAAAATGTTTCCCACTTGGTAGTAGTATCCGACGAAAGAATATTTTGAGTGTTTGCTTAATAAAACGATCACTTTTTCGAATACAAATAAAGGAGTGGTTAGTTTAAGAATCCCAAGTAAAATTACTTGAACTGCCAGCCTTCAAATGAAACTCGAAGAGACATGATCGTTAGTGAGACTTGGTTAAATCTAGTCCAGCCTAGTCTTAGTTTTCTTAATATATTTTACATTTTTAACTGATCTCGAACTAGTTTGCGTACTAAAAACTATCTACTAGGTTTAAGATATATTCCTATAGTTCAAACTAAACATTTATCAAACATATTTGCTGCTCGATTGTTACTCCGAACTATGCTATCGATAGCAATATCTACCGTACAACAACTTAAGGAGTCTGCCCTTGCGCCCCCGCCAAAAAAACAACAAATACAGAAAAAAGAAAAACGGCAATCAAAATGCAGCTCCTAGTTAAGCAGGGTAACCGAAAAGTCAATAATTACAATACAAATTGCTGTTACAGCAAACCGAGTCATAAATATATATAGCATGGTCATATTTGCGATTGAATAAAATCGAATGTGGGACCATTTCGATGAGCCGCAAAGTGTGTGGTGGCGTGGTGTTAGAGGATTTACGCCTGGCTAAAGTATGTTGTAGTGAATATTTGTTGGTTGGGCTATAAAACCCAAGTTTTATTTCAATCTGCCGCCTCTAGGCAAGATATATGAGCCTATCAACACACACTCACACACACACACAGCCAGCACAATCCAACACCCAGCTATCGTTATGCGGCGGCCCACCATTGCCGCATGATTAGATAAGCGCGAGCACACGGTGGTGCACATGGAGGCCCGCCCGTGCGGTTTGCCTAGAACTCGAGTGGAACTAACCTGGAACTACACGCAATTGTTGTATTGCAACCGAGAAAAAACAAACCCGTAGCTACTCACACTTTGGTGCAACTAGCGCTAGTAAGTTCCTTCACAGCAAGCACCACATGATGGGTGCTCCGTCTATCGATCTACTAGAGTCATATAAAGAGGCACACTAAATCAACAACAATAACAACACTGGGTAGTGAAGTAACAGCTATAAATAATTTATTTATAACTTCGGTGGTGGAATAATGCCACCATACAGAGGTACATGCGATCCTCGACGGGTGCATTGACAGAGGCAAAGGCGGATACGGACACGGGGCAATCAGTACTCTATTTGCTGATTGCGCTGCGCTGCCTGGTTTGCTTGGTTTTTCACTTCACTCGTTGGTTCGATTGTAGATGTTGAGGTTTTCTTCGCACCGAAAATTTGCTTTGATAACCGATTGTATGCGCTGATAACTGATAGCCATGTTATTATTAAGGGCTATTAAAATTCTGATTGAAAATTCATGTCAAAAATATATTTTATTGCAGTTGTAAAACTTTGTTTTCAATATGCATACAAAAGTTAATGTGTCGGCAGCTCGGTACATATAAGATATAGTATAGGTTGGTTTCCCATTCGATTTAACACATTTCTGTGCGGTGATAGCATTGATAGCGATAATCGAAGGTATATTCCGTATACTTGGTATTTCCGTAAATGTACAAATAGGTAAGAGAAAGTTTTACTATCCATCACAATGGCATCCCACATCTGAAGGTTCTCGATCTCATACCCATATCAAGTTTGCACTGCCAATTGTAAATGTGCAACATTTGATTTTTTTTCTCAGTGGACATACTTCTATGATAAAAAGTCCTTGTGATAACAACTTCTGGAAAAGGGTTTTTTGTGACACGGTGCATATCTACACGTATTAGTTTTATATTGTATTTTTCTCGTTATTATTCAAAATTTTTTAATTTCAACATTTTCAAAGTGGTTAATCTTAAGGTCAACTGGACTTAGTTGTTCCCGCTAAATTAATTATAAAGAAATGAATAAAAAACATCACGAAGGTTTATAGAACCTATAATATCCAATATTTCATCTATTCCCATATTTGACTTACCGAATATTTGTATTTGTTAATCTGATGTGGCTTTCAGAAATTTTGCAGCCCTTTAGAAGTTAGAGGCAATTCGAGAACCACATTAAAGAGTGAAAGTTTACATCTTGCGATTTTCGGTCTAGCAGCCAAAACAATATCCCAGTTCCCAGCCTTAAGACATTAATTTTTCCTTGAGGGGTATTTATTTTTAATAAAACTACGTCGCTTTGCGTTCATCTCTAAGGTTTGCGAGTTAAGAACTTTAAAAATGGCATTCTCTAGTTTTCAAAATTTATTTTATTTTAATGTTATTTGCTCCGTTCGTGACTTTTGTGAAATAATAATATTGAAAATTGCTAGAAGTCTCATAGCTTAATTTTTTTTGTTTTTATTTTTTTACTTAAAATTTAAATTTACTTAAAATTTTGTTTTTTAGGTGCACATTTAAAAAATTGTATATACTTTTATACGAAACAATTTAATTATTAAGTAATTTTTTATATATATATTTAAAACAAGTCCTTGGGATTATATCAACTTTTTTAAGTATGGAAGCTGTAGTCAATAGTTGATATATACAGAACTATTTAAAAATCTCTTTAAATATATATAAAGTTCGTACATTGATTTGTTTTAAACTTTAAATTGCATTAAATTTTCTGAATTCGAAATTCCCTGCCTTTGGATTCTCCGTAATTTGCATATTTGTGTCGTCCTATTTATCTAGAATTTTAGAGGGCGTACAAAAGTACTTAATTTGGGTGGTCCTACAAATATACTAATATAAAATTTCAGCTCCAAAGGTACTTAAAATCTAAATGGCATCCCGTATTTGAGAATTTTCGATCTCGTACCACTATCAAGTTGGAATTTTTAGTTTTAAATGTGCAAAACTTGATTCTTCTTGTAGTGTGCTTATTTATATTATAGAAGATCTTTATGAAAACAACTTTTTAAATTTTTTTTCAAAAAAGATAGAAATTTATTTCCTTTTAACATTATTTTAGCTGTGCGTACGTTTTATGAAGCGCTGAATATTAAAATTGCTAGGTTTCCCACATTAATATAAATTTTATTTTCTTTTTTTAATTTTTGACTTGTGGAAACTTCGTTTTAAAGCGAATAAAAATTCCCAGTTAAGAAAATTATTTATAACTTAATACGAAATAAAATAATCCTTTTTTCTTGTATTTAACTTTTTAAAGTTAGGAATGTCTAGTTAATAGTTATCTTATTAAGAGCATTTTTACAATTTTCAGATACATACATATGTACTTATTCTGTAATCTTAAATCGGAATATCGAAAGTTTGAGCAGTGTCAAACAAGTCGTGTGTTCTTTATTAAACTTTTTTAAAGATTGGAATGTCTAGTTAAAAGTTAACATATTAAGAGCATTTTAAGAATTTTCGGCAGCACAATTTATACTTATATTGCATGTTCTATCGATCGGCTTAAAAGTAATCCAACTTTATTCTATATTACCTTAATATGCCATAAAAGGCTAATATAGCGGCAGCCAGCATTTACCTAAAATTTTCTTTACATGCAATTGTCTATAGATCGTTCATTTATTTTTTAAAATTTTCTATTTATTTTTTTTTAACATCAAATTAGCAAACGCTAAAAAAATCACCCATTATATAATACTCAACTCTGTTAAAATTCTTTTCGTACTGAAAATGCGGAATCCCCATTTTGGATTGGGGATGACTATCGCAACCGATATCTACAACGACTTAGATGTCCATGTCGTTCGTATGTACAAAGACGCTTCAACGAAGAAGGTTTTCGATGCAAAAACCTCCAAACGAAGACGAAGGGGACGAACAAAGCTCAGATGGAAAGTTTAAGTGGAGGGGAACCTATCTTCAGTTGGAGTGACCAACTAAAGCGCATCTAGCGAGAGCTAATTAGGTCGGCTGTAACCCGACAACGGGTTGTGATGCCCAATTAAAGTAAATAAGTCCTTAAAGTATAGTCACCAAAAGAGAAGATACCTACTTCTTCCGTTGTATTCTGCTATTTGAACATGCCACAAGCTGCTCATTTTTCTCGAATTCTAGAGAAACTGAACTATAAAAAAATATCGTTCTAAAAATTTCAAAACTAAAGTTAAAAATTGTGCTTCTTAAAGAAGATCACACCTTGGAAAATGAGGGCACAAGTATTGTGCTCTTAAGATCGCTTAGAAAAGTGGGAAAAAAATCGTTTAGCTTTTTGAACATATCAGAAAATCGCATACCGGTACTCAATATTTGCTTAGAATAATATAAAAATGAGCACTTAAATTTGTAACGTGTTGGACTTCAAATATATTATCATCTGGTTAGAAGTAAGAAAACAAATACCAATAGCTTAGTTTGTATGGAGATCGAATATGTCTGGTTAGAATTAAGAAACCAACAATTTCTTATTTTCTTTTTAATAATTTAATTCGAATATTAAAATAGATAAATAAAAAATAAACATTTTGCTTACCGAACTCGTATCTGGTCATATTACATGAAAACACGGCTCTGACGATGCTGAAAAGATACCACAAGATTTAAGAAATAAGTTTATATACATTGGTTAAATTGGTATGCCGAAATTTTTGTTTATTTTATAAGCTTAGAATTTTTTAAGCTTAGAATTTAAAATATATATATATTTTTTTAAGTAGATCCGAATTGCAATTCTCCTTTGACAAGCAAAATTAAGACTTTTTTCGGAAATGTCTGTATGATTTGTTTATCTCGCAAATATACAACAGACCAGATATTGTCATGACTTTTTTGTAATTTAGGACATATATATAGTTCTGCACATTTTTCAAGAATTTCAGTTACATATGTCACTCAAGAATGTCAATATATGTTGCACTTCATAAGGTTGTCACTGCTATTTAAGCTTCTAATACCAACTTCAGAATTGATTATTGAGAAAAAAAAAGCTTTTCGTGACGTTTTCTAAGAAACATCTTTAACTCTTTTTAAGTTTAATACACAAAATTTTTATACAGGACCATCCACTTTGTGATTCCAAAAGTAATCGTTAACGTTTGATGACGTTCTTTCCTTCAGAAATTGTTTCAAATTTTTATTTTAAAACCTTTTATATGCAACTGGGATGCTTAAGGGACTTGATATTTTTAAGATAATTCTTAAGGACGTTTTAAGAGACATTTTCTTCATGTTCATTTATGGATAATCATTGCATCATGTCAAGGTGGCGGCTTATGTAACGTAAGAATTATAACTGCTTCCTATTAAAAATTTTGTTTGCCTCCAAGTAAAAAGCAATCCGAAAAAAAATCCATATGAAAAATAGCTATATAATATAGAATCACAAGAAGCAATCAATCGCAATTTTCATCAATATTCATAGGATTAGGATGCGATATGATATGATATGATAGATATGATATAGGTCTCTGCGCTCTTCGAGCAGTTATTAGAAGAGATTCTTAATACTTCGCCGTTGAAGCGATGACTAGGAGAGTAATAAAATTTATTGATGCCTTTAAAACATTGCTGTAAAATTCAAACAAATTTCAACGAAAAAAGTTTTTTATCTTTAAGAAAAAATTACCCTTTACCAACCCATTTCACAAATACTAAGCTCTCTTACTTACATAATGATTTATCTTTCAAGTAATATTCTAACGCATTGCAGACTTGGGCGTGGAAAACTTACAGATTTAAGTGATCTTTGTTTGGTCTGGCGCACTGAGCCATGTTTAAGCTTTTTGTTTGTCATAAATTAAAAAATTCTGACATATTTCTAATTTTTTTAGAACTCATGCATTTAATTGCGACACAGCGCATTAAAACCCCCCAACCCCTCAACCCAATACCAAATACATTTGAATAATTTCTTTAAATGCTCCCTAAATGACGACCTCGAAAAGAAGTGCCACAATTGCGAGAGATGGAGCCCAGTCTGGTGCACATGTTGTCGCATTGTCTTGGAAAATTATGACAAATATTTATAAACACGCAGAGCTAATGTTTCCATTTCAACATGCACATAAATAAGTGTTATGAATTCCCAAAACTTTTCGTCACAGATTTACGCATTTTGTACTTCGTACTCACACTCGATCGGAGTATGGAATTACGATATTTGTGTCAAGTCTGGAAGTGAGTAGTGCCATGTGCAACACATGGCAACGATTTAAGAAATTATACACTAGATTTAGTACGGACTGCTTGGAGTGTCACGATGTCAAGTCTCTCGCACTACTGAAAACTCAATTAGACTGTCACAAATCTGGCTGACATACATAAGAACAGAAAGTATGCAGTCATTCATTAAATGACGTAGATTTTGATTTGGAAGTGAGGGGACTTGGTGGCATGGACAAAGGACAAGTAAGCGAGTGTCATCGCGGTTTTTATTAAGAGCTTCAGAACAAAAAAGACTGAACCGGAAAATTATACGCTTTGAACCTTTTTTGAGCAAAACTTGTTGCTAAAAAACCAATTGTAATAAAAGCGCAAATATCTGGAATACATTCAGAAAATTTAAACATAATCGTAACACTTGCATCTACAGATTTTTAAGTATCTATTAGTATCCTACGCAGGCGGAAAACTAAGGGCACTTTTTAAAGATGGAATTGATGGGCTTTCTTTCTGATTCTTTCGTTTTCAATTTATATCTTAGTTCGTTTACCCAAACCCTTGTTGTTTCCTTTTCGGAATGGCTTAAACTCTTCCTCAGCCATGGGTATGCTATCTAAGCGTTCTTCGCCAATCCTTAATCATGTCATCGTTAAGATTCTTCTGAAAAAGATAATGCATGTCTTTATAAAGGGTGTTTTTTTGAGATATTGAACTTTAAGTTGGCATTAATGTTCAAGATGGCGACCGATCTAGCAGTTGTCAAGTGATTTATTCTCGGTTTGGTTAGGCAAATCAAGAATTGCAGCCAAGCAAGGCTTAGATTCATCTAATGGACTCAAAACGAAATTGCCATTGTTCCAACAAAACTACCGCATTTGAAGTGAAGCTAATCCTCAAGTATATGTCGAAACACCGTTACATCCATAAAACAGACTTTTTGTTGCTCTTCATGGGATGGTGGAATCATTGGTCCGTATATCTATAAAAACGATGATGGCCAGAACGTTAGAGTCAATGATGATCGGTGAACAACCATGATGTCCAAGAGCTGTGGTTCCAACAAGGCCAGACGTGGCGGTCATATGCCAGAAATCATATTTTAAACGTAATGCCATAAGATATGTTAAATAAAGTTCTAGTCAATCGAATAATCCATCGTCTAAAAAAAAACACCCTTTACTTATTAACAATTGGAAGATCCTTAAGGTTGTGCCTTTAAATTTAAGACTAGGAGACTAACTCCTTGCTATTTCTTTACTTTCCTTTTATACCGGCTAAGTTCTCCAGATCTGGTCAGCAATCGCAAGCACTTATCTTTCCATAATCTTGAAGGTGATGACAAGATTGCTTGCATCAGACTATTTCGCCATATTGTTGTTGATTAATTTAATTTTATAAGATTTGCTACGCTTGTGGCTTCCTTTGACTATGGTGTAGTTAAGAATCAACTCCTTGACAATATAAACGGGCAACGAGCTACAATAGACCTACAGCTATATTCTTTCCAACAATAATGATGGTAAGAAAAAAAAAGTAAAAAGTTTACAATATAAAAAGTAAAATTTCCAATAGAATTATTTTTAATATTATTCACAAAAAGTACACGTAATTTTCCCGAAAATATTTGAATCTTACTTTATTTTCTTATCTTACTTTTTTTACATAAAAGCTTTAAAATCCTTGTTTTATGAAGCAGGATGATTATGTAAATAAAAAAAACTAACGAATTTGTGGTACAAAAATTCTGCATTTTAATGTTGAGAGACCGAGAGAATCTTTTGCTTAATAATTTTAATTTTCTTCAAAAATTAAATGGAGCCACATATTTCGTTATTGGGGAGTGCCTGCGGCTGCAACAAGATGAGCTTGTGCACGATTATGTGTATGTGCCCTCGTAAAGCTACGACAGCAATCATGTTTAATTTTTTTTGGGGCGGTTAAAAATAAAAGACACGTCAACCAGAAAGAGATTCAATATCTTAAGTGCAATAATTAAGATACTTGTTGCGATGAAATCCGGAAACATTATTTTCCCGTTAACCAACGTATTTAATTTTTCGTCCTCATCGTCCTCGACCACGCTTCCTTATTTAAAGAGTTATAACTATAAAAAACACTCTATAGTTCAATCAACATTTTGGAAATAATGAAGAACTACGTTTGAAGTTAACAAAAGAAAAAAATTGTTTAGGATTACAACAGAAGTTAAGTCGACTATGTGAGAGGTAAATTTTGTAACGTGTTCTATTGAGAAGATTAATCGAATACTTATAGAGAGAAGTCTATGGTAGTCTCAGATTTTGTAATCTTTTTGTAAGAGGAGGACTTAAGGCTTTGTAAAGTAGAGTAGGCCAAAGTGGTTATACATGATTTTTAAGATTCGGAAAAGAATAAGAATAAGGTACCGACGGCAATGTTATACTTAGTCCAAATGAGCTCTGCTTGGTTCCCAAATTGTGAAAGTCTGTTTATGGAACCGAACAGAGTGTATTTGGAGATGGGCTTGTCAATTCCTCAACCTTAGTCGTGCCAAATTAAACTGCCTAATATGCGTCTAATTTGCTAGTTTATCTACACTTTCCTTTAATAAAGTGATCCTCAAAAAAACAAACTAAAGGCATTACCCAATAAAACTATCACTGATAAATGACCCGTGCATGCATTGACAGAAAACAGATGCGCTTAGAACACTTAACAAGTGCAGCAGCCTATAAGTCCGAAGGGGAAATCAATTCGGAACAAGATCAAAAAGTCAAGAAGCGTGCCAAGTATTAGCATAGAAGCCAACACTTCAGAGAGGACAAAACTGCCACTTGATGGGAATACACGCAGGGAAACACACAAAGAACTGAACAAAGGGTTGCGCAGCTGAAAGCGATTACAACGCGTGTCACAAGGCAGAGGCCGTGCAGTCCGGCCGCCACCACTCCGAAATGTTGAACTCCCCCGTTCCGTCGCACATACGCATTGATTTGAACGAATCAAAGCGGTATGCGCACTTAAGAAACCAACAAAAACAACAACAATGGCAAATACAGATTAACCGTGACGGACTGGAAGCAAGGGGCGTGCCCAAAATCAACAGGCTGACTGGAAACAGCTGTAAGCATGCGTGTGCATGACAAGGAGCTCATGAGCACAAGCGCACAAGACAAGGTAAGCATGAGCAGGAATAATACCGCACACAATGGTGCTGGTGGTGGTGGTGTTGCTGTTGGCACGTTCCATTGCCAAATTGTGCCGGACTTCCAATTTGTGCTGTTAATGTTGTGCACGCTTGCTATCTTGCTCACACCAACAACCACTGCGAGTGGGTGGTGGCTGCTGAGTGCCGAGGGTGTTTGGTGGGTGACTCAGGCATTGCTGCGCTTATCAAGCACAATAGAGAGCGCTTTGTGTTTGTTGCTTTGCACTCGCTCAGCTAACAGCACATTTCCAGTCGCGTGTTTCAATTCCAAAATGTTGCGACTGGCAAAGCAAGCCACTGCAGCTCCGTCATAATGCTCAGTCGCTGTGCAGAAGCAAGACGAGTTTTTTTTTGTTTGCTCTGACCGCAAAACGCGCAACGCGCGCTACACTGCAAAAAAAATCAAACCAACTTGCGTGGTACATACAATTTTATGTATTGTTTGCGTACACAGGCGCAAGTGCGCTGCGGCAGACAGACGACGCTTATGCTCTCGCTCTCTGCGCGTTGCTGGCAAACGTATCCGGCAGTTGGCTAACTTGATTTCTTCCAATCTAGGCTGGGAAATCGAAATCGCAACAATTGGAATAGTCGGATTCGCGTGTTCCGATAGGCAACGCCACCCAACCCGCCGCCGTCGTGACTCCGTCCGTGTGTGTTCATGTGCAAAGTCAAGTGCAGCAGCGTCAGCGCCAGCGCCAAAAAACCACTCGCAGTCTCAATCAGCAGCCAGATTCACTCTCAGCCATAGCGCCGTAGTCGTTGTCTCTGCTCTGGCCAAAGCAGCACTGATTAACTTTTTACAGTTAGTCCGTTCCCGGACGTCGAGCACTACAGTTATGCTCAATTGGTCAAGTGCCCCGTGTGTGTTATCATCATCTTAGCTAGTAACCCCGTAAGAAACCAAAGCCAAAAAAAAATAGGTCTGTGCCGTTTTCAATACGCGCGTGTCAATCGTTACCAATGCCGTCGCGTCTTTATCGCTATCCAGCAGTGCATCCG
The DNA here is from genome assembly GCA_035046065.1 of Chymomyza procnemis. NCBI lineage: Eukaryota > Metazoa > Arthropoda > Insecta > Diptera > Drosophilidae > Chymomyza > Chymomyza procnemis. Next base: position 29,858,681 of record JAWNOJ010000004.1, on the reverse strand, counting down.
TTAAGAAATTAACAAGCAGAAAAAAAATCAAAATTATAAAATCTTTTTGTAAAAAAAAAACACTACCTAACTCATTATGGACGTTGCCAAAATGCAAGCGCCTGGTCAGCATTTGCTGCATCCTGCTGCTTCCGCCGCACCGCCGGCTGCACCACCCACGCAGCAGCATCATCTGCCCATTGACTATAGTTTGGGCAATTTTAAGCCCGCCATTGCTGCGGATTTTCCTGGTCCTTTTGTCAGCAGCCCGCAGCAACAAACGTCTTCTTCACTTCAAGTGCGAGATCTGAGCACCTTGACCACCATGGCCACTATACCATCGCCTACACAATTGCTACATCAGCGCATGCAGCAGGCGCAAATCTCTGTGGACGGACATCATCAGCATCAACAAATACCGGCGGCCTCAACATCTCCACATGATTATGCGCCCATTTCTGCGTTCAAGGCAGTGCAGCCCAAGAAACGTAATCCCGACGGTAAGTTTCGGTTAAGTTTAGAAATTATTTTGATTCTTAGATTTTTTCAAAAACACGAGACTATTGCGATTTCGAATGCGATTGATTTGGAGGTTATGACTGCATTATTAAGTTAAAGTGTGCGAACCGTCGTCGATTCCTGTATCTTCGTAAACATCGAAATAAGCTTTACAATCAAATAGTTATAGTTTATTTGAACCCAAAAAGGATATCCGATATAAAGCAGTATATTCGTCAAATTCGGTGGATAGAGATAAAACAGAACTAAACGGAAATCAAACGATTAATTGTCTAGAATTCTTATTCGATTGTTAAAATATTTATTCGATTTTACCAGTGAGATTTAAGGTCAAAAGTCTTTAAGTCAAAAATACGATTTACCGCTAAAATCTCACTTGGAAAATAGTCAGAAAATAATCAATATTGATGGACCTAAAAATTGCGTTGCAATACTCATCCCACATGAATAATCAATATCGGTTTCGTATTTTCCAGTGAGTTAAAAAGGTTATAACTATTTAAGCAAAAAATTCGATTTTTCAGTAAAATCTCATTTGAATTTAGAAAGAAGTCAGCAAGTGCCCTTTTCAAGTATGTGAAAAAACCAGACAATCTGGTACAAAAATGAGTGTTCAAATTTGTTTTAAAAACAAATTTTAAAGTCAAGTCGAAATAAAACCCTTGTTTTAACATCTGCAGTGATTCCGATTTTAGAATCGTTTCACTATTTTAAATATTATTCTTAATTTAAAACCTGTACAAGTCTTTGAGAAACTGCAGGCATACTCTACTCAAAAGTACACATGCCCTGCGCCGGATACTTTATCTATTTTGTGGAAAACTTTGCACTTTTAAAAAATATTAGCATACTTTGACTTTAATAGTATTTCATGAAAAAATATATATTTTATGGATCATCAACGATAAGACCGGATTATCAGCAATTTTAGTAAAGATTTCAGTATGTTAATTAAAAACTGCTGATTGTGGAGCTTTTTAAGCAGCGTGATTTTTGAGTAGTTCTTAAGACGCTTGAGATAAGATATGTTCTATATGTAAATAGGCAGTTGCGTAAATATGTCGGAAAGGTGCGGAACATAAATTATATGTAAATGTTTATAACATAAAATCGTTCCATATGTTGAGTGTTTGACTGTAAACACGGAACGATTTGCAAGAGATTTGTATATAATATAAAGGGTGATTTTTAAAGAGTTTACTAATTTGATTGTCAACAAAACCTTAGAAAGCTTATTTTAAGTCGATAGAAGGATAGACAGACTACTTAATTTAAATGTCTGCTGAAATTTACTTTTTCTAAAAAAGAATTGTTTCGGTTGGAAAATTAGATCCAAATAATTTTTTTATGTATATAATTTAAGTAAGGAAGTTCTAGTTATAACATGTTTTTGGTTATTATAAAAAAGGTCTGAATATGTTCACTATTGACTAGACTTTTCACTTCTTAGCAAAGTTGACTATAAAATTGTCTGATATTTCTCAAAAACATAAACATATAATGCTAATATACTCAACTTGCATATTCAAAACAATTTAAGAATTATTATAATCGTTAAAAAATTGTAAAGAATAATTAATTTTTTTCAATAATTAATTTTTTGTCGTATTCTAAAAATCTAAAGTTTCCAAGATAATTGGTATTTTTAGTTTTAAAATATTCATTTCTTTATTGTTTTATCAGAAAAAAATTGTCAAAGATTATACGTGTAACATTTTGAAAATTAGTAGTATTACGTTATGGGTTGTCTAGCAGTTAAAAAATCTGTCTTTACATAAGGGAAAAAAAATATTTAAATAAAGTTAGTTTTCATAATTTTTAATAATGGTAAACAATCCTTGAAATCCTATAATCAGACACAAGCAATTTAAAAATTAAGTGCATTGAGAAAAAAAAAATAATGTAGTTAAAATTAGCAAATCCGAGCTTCATTTGGGTGTGAGACCAAAAATTAGAATTAGAATATTTGATTTATCTGAAACGATTGAGAAAACTTCGTGATAGGTATTGATTTTCAATTCTTTTTCAATTACCAAAACAAGTTTTCAGTATAACAAAATAATATTTTTTGTTACTAACAATATATAGGAAAATCTTTTTTTTAGTTTAAGTATTTTTTACGCATCAATTCTATTTTTCAATTTATTTAAAATAAATTGTATATCTTTAAGAGAAATAAAATAAATTTTACATTGCAAAATGTCGTTTCAAGTCAAAGACTCTTTAATTCATATTGACCTTCCTTCTCAGTTGACTTAACAGAGTCGAAAAACTGTAGTATTCTCTAAAATACAAGTATTGGAATACAATTTAGATGTAAGAAAACAAAAGTTAATTTACATTTAACTTAAAAATTAAATAACTTATACTAATGATGCATTTCCTATTACCGAATGAGCGAAAATGCTTTGATTTCTAAAATTTTATCTCTTAGATATCTAGGAGACTTAAGCTTTACTACGTCTGCTTTTCGAAACTATTATGAGCACAAATGTTCTAATTTTTACAAATTTTATATTTTAGAAAAAATGTTAAGAAAAATCGTAACTGGTTTGTTTGTAAATAATGGTAATGTTTGTAAATTTGAAACTAAATTCCATAATTTTTTCTAAAATTGCGCAACTAAAAATCGCACTATTTAAATATAAAAGTTTATGATTATTTTTAAATAATTTTTAAGCTATAGAAGATTTTTTCCGAATCAAACATTGCAGAGGCTACTAAAATGACTTTAAATTATTTTAAAAACGGTCTACTTTAAAAATATTTCAAAAATTAACTTAAAAACTGCATGACCGAAATCACGCAGTGTAAAATATTTAAATCCCACACCGAAATGTGTTTCCCCATCAACACCACATACCTGTCTCATATAAAATGCTTACATATTATAAACTTCAACATAAATATTGTTCACATCTGTAGACTACCTACCAATCCAATTCGAAAATAAAATAAAAAAAACCAAAACCGAAAAACAATTTCAACTTTACCTGCGACAGTGACAGGCGAGGCGAGTGAAGCGAATTTCTGTTGGTTGGTTGCCTGGCAACATTTCGTATTCCCAAGTTAATTAAAAAAAAATGCACATGCTACATGCGACAGGTCCTGGCAAGGATATGAAAGAAATTGTAAAAAATGATTTGAATAATGTGTGATTTTAAAATATTGCAACTGCCAGCGGCCACGGCACGACCAGCCAGTCAGCCAAACCGACCAGTGTCAGTTTAATTGGAAAAAATCCAAGTTTGGTTTGTGTCACTATGTGTGTGTGTGAGAGAGTGTTGTGCGTGTGTGTGTGTGGTCAAAAAAGAAAAACAACAAAAAATAAGCGAGAAAAACGAGAGGGCGCAAAAAAATTTTCATTATTCTGTTTGTGTGTGGCGCTTAATGTGCAAATCTCCCGTGCCGACATGGCGGACAAGTGGATATCGGGGATTGAAAAATCCATACCGAACCACAGATACAGGGATACATGGATACAGCATGCAGGATACGGATACTGCCAGCTGGTAACACACGTACAAACAAACTTGTAGATATTCACAACACTGATATTGGGTTTGGCAAAATGGCAAACGAGTCATATGGATGAATGGATGGATGGATATGGGCAAACATGCATATGTGGTGTGTGTGTGTGTGTGAGTGTGCGAGAGAGAGAGAGTGTGTGTGTATCTGACTATGTTTGGGTTGTGTATCTGTTCGGTTGAAGCTGTTGTCGTCGCCATCGCTGTTGAATTTCAAATATGAACATTGAATGAATGAATGGCTGTTTGTGTGTGTGTGTGTGTGTGTATGTGTGAGCTGACTAGCACACACACACGCACAAGCATTACACATACAAACATAAACAAACATACACAGCGCACAGCGGATTTCATTTACCGGCATTACATGTATCCAACGGATACGCTTTTAGCCCCCCACAGCTTCAGCGACATGGATATGCGGCCAACACACACAAATCCACACGCACACACACCCATACAAAAAAACACACACACACTTGCACACAAACACACAGATACACGCACACACACAGTTCTACATACAAACACAAAAGCCCAAACACACACTCAGACACGCAAACTCACACGAACACTCTTACTTACACAGTCAAACACACTCATACACTCACTCACACACTCACTCACACGCATATGCCTGCACTGAATTTTCAATTCTGTTTGCCGCGCTCCACACTTTCCTCTCTCTCTATATATATTTTATGTGCCACTTCGTCGGTTTCCTGTTTCCTGTTTCCGGTTTTTCTCCATCTTGTTTCTTTTTTTGTTTTGCTTTTGGTTTTTGCCAAAAATGTTTTTCGCCAGTTTGCTGTAAAAATTCTCAAGCTTTTACTCTTTTTCATCTTAATCTCTTACGTTTCTCTTCCTTTCCTCTTGTACTTTTTTTTTGTAGATTTTGTTATCGCTTTAAATGCTCTTAAGTTCTACTCTCTGACTTTATGTATACCTCGCTCTGTGTGGGTTTTATGTCTGTATTAAAGCAAAAACTGGTGAAAATCTTTGCAACTTAAATAATAATATGATTATTTTTTTAATGATAACTAATATGTTGAGATAACCAATGGAGTAAGAATTCGAAGAAATATTGGATTTTTATACCTACTACTGCAGAACGTCTTTTAATAAACAAAGATTTCCTTTTGAAAAATCCGTTTTTCAGTATTACGAAATGATGCTTATTTACGAACAAAAAAAGTTAGTCAAAAAATAGGAAAATCTAAGCAAGAACTCAAATCGTATTTATAGTAGTAGCAATTACAAGATCGAAAAATGAAATATGCGCCAATAGTATTTATTATCGCAACGATTTTTTTGAAGGGAGAATGAGCTTAATTATTAGGTATACAATGGCCGATGATTCGCCTAACTTTTTAGCACCATGCGGATTTTTCATAGGAAAACTGCTCATCTTTGCAGGTGATTCATGACTCACGTGTTCGTTAGGTAGTTAGGTACCACAATCTATTGCCAGATGGTACGACGTCGGAAAAGTATGACCAGTGGTGTATAACGTATCCAAGTACTTTTTGACGACTTAAGCGATTGCGATCGAAACCATCAATTTTTGCATCAACTGCATTCGATATCGATGCATATTCATAATATGGTACATCTAGCTTGTTCCACCAAATAAAAAAAATATGACAAACAAACAAATAAATATTGAGCTTCACTGTGGACGTGGAGGCAAGTCCTGAATTGCGTCAAGACTTTCTGCGATTTGGATTGTCATAATGAACACAATGCGCTGAAAAAAACCCTTACATTTTTGTCTTTGTACAAACCAGTCACAAGCAAAGAAACACTGTTCGATATCTCTCGATTCCTAGTCTAGCGGCACCCAGTGTCCTTGCTTTTGAATCATTAACATTGCTCTAAGGTTGGCTGAGTCACTTGCAATGCCACCGCTAGTTGCTCTTGCATTTGAATTTTTAAAAATGCAATTTTTCAAAATGTACAAAGAATATGAATTTCGCCAGGACTAAATCATCTGGAGTACATAGAGCCTTTACAATTTGTTCTTATTCACTCTACTTGCCACCTTCTGCCAAAAAATTATCACACTAAGAGTTTCGTCAAACAATAAAATATTTATAAATACCGCCCCATCTTTACCACCCAAACTTGTCCAAAACTACAATTGCTTAATTATTTTCTAACCTTTGCAAAGGTCGCCACATTTCCGTCTCGTATAACCATTAAATAAAACAACCCAATTGAAATGACCGACACTTCCACGGATCATCCATTAATGTTAGTCATACCCATTTTGGCATCATTAAATTAATAAAGATCTTGTTCGTTGACAGCCGTAGTTCTCAAAAAACCTAAAACAAATACATTTAGCTTGTCTAGAAAGAACATCGACAACCGAAAGAGACACCCATTGAACCCCGTGAAGTGACTCACGAATTAAGTTAAATTAATATTTCCAACGCCATACAGACTAAATGTCGACTAAGAGCCCAGCCGATCCATACAAAGGTTAAACAGCGCCAGCAAAACAAATTAATCAAAGCCAAAGCCGCATTGATTCATTCATAGATACACAGATACGAATATAACGAATATTCTAACAGATATGAATAGAACTATTTGCAATTAGTCGTTGCATTCCATGTATATGAGCTCAGTGCGTGCGTTAAATCACGACCGATCGCTCACAGAGCTGTCAGAATTGTGTGAATTGTTAGACGGTAAAAAAATAAACGCTTTATTGCATATAAATTATATTCAAGACATATCTGAATACCTGGGTATTTATATATATATATATATATTCTCCATAAAGCGAGGCTAAGCGATATAAATTTGATAATAAAATATTGAACAATTTTAAATCACACCAAACAATTCGAAGCAATTAAAAGCAATCGAAAATATTCTATCGAAGAAATAAATCGTTTGGCAACCAAGAGTCAAGTCAGTCGTCGGTCGGTCAGCATTACAGAGAGAAAGAGAGCATTTGTAGAGGGGCCTCTAATCAGCAAAGTGTGTGGCATTAGCGAGGTGTACAAGGTATCTGGAATATTTATACATTTGTTTGGCTTTCTGTCTTAATGAGGGCCGTAAATAAAGCTTAACGAAGGGTGCACTATATAGCCTATAGAGTGCTCATGTATTACTCGAAATGGTATATCATTTTACTTTTTCCTGTTTGGTATGTGCCAAGAGGTTTGCTCAATTTCCTATGTTTTTTAGATTTATTAATATCGGATATGGGAAGATATTAGGAGTATTTGGGTAATGATATAGTACGAAAGCTTGAAATTGACTTAGTTAAGAAGAAGATGCGTTAGATGTTGTAGCATTGGGACTAGTAGTATCTATGGAAATATTACTCTTAGGCAACGAATGAAGATGATTCGTAGTTGCAGATGAAATGCTCTAGAAGCTTTAAATTAAGGCCTTTGTGGAAGATGATGCATATTTATCGATAATTATTGCTAGACAGAGAAAGACATTGATTCGCTGATGCAGATGAAATGTTCTATAAGCTTGAAGTTAAGTGAAGCCCTAGAGAAGCTGATGAATACTAATCAACTTTTTGACATTTAATGGATTGAATTGAATTTGAAACCAGATTATCTCATAGATTACTTTCTAAGTGCCTCAAATAGCATAGTTTTAGAAAGACGTTTACTTTTTGGATCAATTTTAATTATACGAGTCTAGAAGAAATCATGAAACTAACACTGTCAAGGTACCCTACTTCGAATAAAAATTTCAAAGGAATGAAACTTTTCTTTTTAATAAGATGGTAGATAGACTTTTATCAGAGGTCTTGTCATATAAACGTAAGTTAAGAAAGTAACCTACCAATAAAAGATGACACAATTCGCGATATTCTATACCTAGGACGTGTTATTTTTATTAAGAATTATTATTATATTTTCTGTTATTATTAAAGAAACTTTGGTTTTAAATCAAGAGTAGTAGACTTTAAGCAGATGAGTTCTTATTTGAGCATAATTTTATGAAAGTAACTTACCTGTTGCAGTTAATACAATTCGAGTTTTTTTGCAGCTACATCGTAATATATTTCTTAATCCGCAGCAACTTTGTTAAAAAAGATGATGCGTTTATTGGCGTAGGTCGGAAATCTTTGCCACAGATCAGCTACAAAAAATAGATTTAATATATATAAGTAGTAATATAAAGACCCTTTATTGCTTGAATGTACATATATGTTAGTAAGATGATGATTTGTTCAATGGACCAAAATAGACTAAGAAAATTGAACATAAAACCAGCTCGTCTAATAGATGACTTTTAATGTGTGTGCTCCAAATGTAATAATTTTAAAAAGATGTTAATTTTTTAAGTAAATTAAAAAAAAAGATGATGGTTCATTTTTGTTTATTAGATTCTTCTTAACCTTTAAAGCTTATGTTATTAATATTTTGCAAACAGCAGAATAAAAAGAAGTTGAAACAGATAAGGTGTGCTATGAGATTTAAAATACGACGAATGTATTATTCTTTTAACTTTTGGTAATGCCAAGCTGCTTCGATACAAAGATATTTATATTAAATCAAATTGATCTGTTGCATTAATTAATTAATTGAAGGTTAAACATACATGGGAAAAATGTGCCTCTACTTGAATCTTCGCTACGGATAATGCATGGAATATGCCTTTAAGAAATCTAAAATTTGTATTAGTTTTATTAGATGTAAATAGCATTTATGGCTCAACAATTAAGCACAGGGCTTAGGGCTTCAAGCTTCAATTCAAGTGTATTCTCTCAGTTGAAAAGAAATATAAGCACTTTGAAGTAGAAAACTTGGTCACTAGGAGTTTTGTGCGAGCACTTACGCAGTCATGCAGTTCATCTCAAATAAGATAGTCAATGTTTTTTTGGTTAGTTGATTTCTTTTTAAAATCATATTAAGCGCTGATTTATTTCATATAATAAATTTATATAAATTTATAATTAGCTAATCAAAGAAGAATTCTTTGCCAGCGCCATTACTAGCATATATGATTATTAATTTGCTAATAATAATAATAGATAAATTATCGGATATCATCTTTGCTCATAATAATAATAGATTAATTATCGGATATTATCTGATATTGATCATCTCTCCAATCTTCAAATTGTTATGTGTCTTCTGCGCATTGCTTAAATCAAACAGATAATTTATTCTGTAAAACAGAGCTGCAGCAGTTGAGCTCAACTGAAAAAGATGATGCATATTTGCTTACTACTAGTACCTTTTTAGGTACTTTCCCAAGAAAAGATGAAGCCAAAGTCAACCTATTTATCTTAGCAAAAAGTATCTGCCATTTATTTGTTAGACTAAATCTGCTTCTAAAATATTCCTAATCCACTGTAGGGTATTCCATTGGCTTAACTGATTAACGACAAATTGTTGCTACGAAAATCAAAGCAATATTTATGAATTATTTATGACACACGTCGTAATCATTGGTAACCCATCGGAATCATTGGTAACCCACAGCCTATCATATACCATAAGCTATGTACACATATATAAAAAAAACAAACCTATATTATTTTTCAACTTCTCACAAGTAGACCAAAATTGGGGATTGTAAATCTATAAAGATACCAGCTTGAAAAAAAAAAAAAACACAACAGGCTATATAGGCAGGCATCCAACATTGTTGAAACGCACATGTCTCCGTATAGTATCTGCAAGATACACACACTATCCGCACTGGAAGGTATCGATTGCAGCAACAGGCACAACTGGCACAACTCCATATTCCATATGATTTACAACCTGAGGTAAATACATAACGACATCCAAATATGTCAATATCCTCTAGCTTGTTGTAAAATTCAAAGAGTTAAAAGTGGGTATCATAAAACATGCGAGCGACCGATAAGTAAATAATCGTAGCATTAATAACCAGGGCAGTTGACACACAACAATGTGTGTAACCCTCTAATGGGGATGACTGAAATGAAATATTATCTAAAGGGCATCAAATTAGAGTCAGATGGGAAACTAATATTATTTAAATATTAAACAAAAGCATGGAATGCGAGCTAGATACGCCTTAAGTACTGCAAATAAAGATTTGTCACGTTCTGTGTGCCAAAGGATGACTTGATTTTTGTAAATATAAAAAAAAGAGTATTTATATCAGACATCATTTATGGCTACTTATCGGGTAGATAATATATATTTTTACGTAGCATGATGCCATACTTTTATTACTTAGGACTTGCACTTTATCGAAGTGGTAAGTTGGTAACCGCGATTTTAAAGCAAAACGATATCATAGTTGCTTTTTTTTTGCGGTATTAGCTACCAATTCATTGCCAATTGATACGGAATTCAGTTGGACTATGGAACAATGGGCATAAAGTAGACGTAATGTTATTTATATTAATTAGTCATATATTTACTGAACTTTGAAACCTTTTGTTAGAAATAAAACTTTAAAATCTTATCTCGGAAGTAAAACTTGTAATGAACTCTTATGAGTCAGATGCAGTGCTCTGAGATGCATTAACTTAATTATGGATGTCAGCTTACTTTTTTAACTTTTAAAACTTCTAAGGGTCTGCTAGCTATATCTTAAACAGAGGGAATTTCAAAAGTTGTTGTTTTCAACAGAAATTGGTTTTGATTGCCTACATTTCTTTCAAATACGGAGGAGTTCTTCGACTTGTTATACCAAAAAATAGCAATAGAATAAATATTTGTATAATCGGCTAGTCTATATTATTGTTAAACATTTTGATTTGAATTCGTAAAAAATTCAATAATTAAAATTGAAAAAAAATATATATTGAAAAAAAATATATATATATATATATTCCGATATCCCATAAGACAAGCTGGTAAGTTGGCCAAAAACTGCCTGATATCACAGCAGTGAACAGAACAACATGGTGTAGTTCTGATTTTAGTTTAAATAGTTTAAAACTTTTTTAAACATAAAAATGTCAGTTAGAAATTAATTTATTAATACTAAAAAAATTAATAAAAATTTTTTATTAATCTAATTTAAATTTTTTTAGCAATTTATTGTTAAATTTTATAATTTAATTTGAACATAAAATCAAAGTAAAATGATATAGAACAAAAATCTTTGTAGAAATTGGCTAAATTTAAAATTAAATTTTATTTTTTGATTTAATTTAAAGAAATAATCATTAATGTTTGCTGCATTCTGTGTGCTTAGGAATTACCAGCAAAGTTCCTTATTGAAGTCAACTAAGCATTAATTTTCATATATTTCAAAACTTAATTTATAATTTTTATGAATTATTTAAATTTAACTTTCATTTTTAAGCAATTTTAGGTTTATTTTTAAATTATTAATAAAATTTGACAGTTTATAAAATAAAATATTAAAATAAAATCGACTTTTTTAAACTTCCAACATATATTAAAAAAACAGTTTTAAACAAATTTTTAATAATAAAACGGATAAATAATTATTTAAACGAAAATAAAATAAAAAAATTATAGTAATTTTACTAAGAAGCGTAAGGTTTGTCAAGCATAATTTCGATGCTTTTTCTAAGCATCGATACATCGCAGTTAATTTATTTGACTACAAATAACTTTTATAAATTACTTAAACATGTCTTAAATCATGAAAAAATTATATTATTATGAAGCTATAATAGAAAACGATTTTTTGTATCAATAAGCAAGTTAAAATATCAAATACTGCTGCTAAATGCTGTTTAAAAAAAATCGATTTATCGAATATCAAATAAGAAACTAAAAAAGATAGCAAGTGAAGAGACATTGCGGTTGTGACCATATTTGTCTTTTATTTTCCTGGTTATATTTTAATATAACAATGATTTTGTGTCAAAGCCATATTTATAATTTATATTATCAATGTTGTTCCATTAGTCTAATGAACAGTAACAATAGATATTTAAATGAGTTGAATAATACGGCTGGAATATTCGTTTTCTTTATATTTTCAACTTTATTCTCAACTTCTCAAAATTTTTGATTTCAATGGCAAACTTTCAAATTAAAATAGCAGATTTGAGATACTTTATTATTAAAGTTTTGGTTCCATAACTAGCGATCTGCACATCAATTTGTTTAAACAAATTTGGGGCCTATACCGTTTCCATTCCATCAAGTCTACGCATTAATGAAGCAGGATGGTTATCTCAACGATAACGATAACTTTTTGTACCCATTCATGGAGCACAGTGTATAAAATGTTATTGTACGCAATACAATTTCTAAAAGTTAATAAAACCACTAATTGATAGATATTTTTTTCCTTATTATTATTATTTTGCTGCTGTCATATCTTAACTACCGCATATCGAAAACTTTTATCGCATTTTTAGCAAAAATCACAAAAACATGTGAGCAAATAAAAAGAAGCTTCTACCAGCTGTAGATATCATAAAATCCACGCCGCATATAGGAACATATAGTATTGCTGCCCTAGCAGACGAACTGAACCAACTAATAAAAAGAAAAAAAAAAAAATATGTATATAAATTCCGGGCCTTGGCTAATTGTGGGACGGCACGGAAATAATATTTTTTTTTTACGATCGTCACATATTAATGGAACGATCGCCTGGGGCGCAGTTGTTGTGAAAAGTGAAAACGTGCTCTGTCTGGCTGTCTCAATTAAATGTCATTTATCAGTAAAAAGAAATACATGTATAAATATGGGTATATTCTAAAGTTTAGATAGCCTTCTGATTTATGGCAAGCATGATAAGCCTGTATACAAAAAAAGGGTACAAACGTTAGAGGGCTAATATTGGGTATTATGCAGTTTGCAGTGTTAAAGCAAATATTGTAATTGCATTGACTGTTTGCAGCACTGATAATACACAACGATAAGTGTGAACTGCCATGGTTTGATTGCACATCTAAAGTCACATTCAAGTGCTTAGCTTAACAATATAACTCTTTGCTTGACCCTGTACTTGGTATGAAATAGCTACGGCCATGGTAAAGCCTTAATCTAATACCAAATCTCTACGTATGCGTAAATCATGCATTCACTCTGTTCATAAGTGCGGCGACCGACCACTGACCAAATCATGGCCCTAATCTACGAATACATTATATGGCACCTGTCGTATCGTCGGCTCTTATATTATTTATGCCCAACAATGGTATTATTTGTTGTTTTCCTGTTTTTTTTTTTTTTGTAATATTTGTTTTTCTTACTTTACTTTTATATTTGCCGAAAGCTGTTTTATTTTTCTTTTTTAATATGGCCTCCAACTACTGTTATTTGTTTTTGTTATCGATAACTGGCTTATAGCCTGAGTACGACATATCGATACTATGTGCTGTGTTGTTATTTTTATGGATTTCTTAACTAAATAAATGCAATAAATTATGCATAGATTGCATAGAGTTTTTTGCAGAAAAAAATAGTTGTGCACGATAATCGAAGTGCATATAAAAACATGCATATGATGATATGTTTAATATAAAAATATTTATAATATTTATAGCGAGCGAAAGTAATAGCAATCTGAAATATACAATAACAATAAAAAAAAAACAGCTATCAAGTGCATTAAGAGAAGTGATTTAGTTCAGTTATTCGTTTATCTTGTAATTTTCAGTGGCTTGTTCTTAGGAAAATTATTCTAAAATGATATGTACGCAGCCTAGCCTATAAGGAACAATTGATCTACCGATTTGTATTGTGTAGATTAAATAAGCGAAAACTTGTGCTATATATTTATTTTTAACTACGAATTCTCCATTAACTAAAAGCCTTTAAAATGTCAAATAATCGATTTATATGCAAATGAGCTATTTTAGGGAAGACTACGCACAAAAGCGATTTTATGGTTATGTTTTTTTAACTTTATAGCATTTTCATGTTAGGCACAAAGGGTATACAAGTTTTTGCAGTGTATGTAAGGGTAAAAATGAGGCGGGGTGGACTTCTGTAAGGCACACAGAGTAAACAAGAAATTGCCGTGTATGTCAGGGCAAGAAAGGCGAAATGAACCCAAATTCTTTGTACTACGATTCAGCTTTGTTCATTTGTACAGTCAGTCCGTCTATATGAACACCTAGATCTCGAAGACCAAAGGACCTAGAGTATGCCATCTAATGCGCACTTTTCCTCAGAAGATGAAGTTTGATCGATCATATAAGTATCTTTCGTTTTGCCAAGTTTAAAGCTAAGTGTTAAACTGTTTGTTTGGCTGTAAACCGCCCAACCGGGAAAGATATGATTATTGGCGCATCGGATAGTACAGTTTTAAAATCGTAAGTCTTATGGTCGTCGAGATCCAGGAGATCATGCGGCATTTTCCAAAAAAGAATTAAGCATATTTGCATAAAGCCATAAGGGTCTACCATGCTCTTTTCTTGTCCTAACAAATACGGCACAAATTTAGAATACCTTTTGTAGCTTGCAAGCCAGAGGCAGGGAGCAAACAGTTTCAAATTATTTCGTGGTACATCTTTAAAGTTCATAAAAACCATACGAATTTAATACTTAATTCAAAGAGAAAATAGTTAAACCGTTTAAAATTTTTACCAGAAACATGGCCGGTTTATGCGTGATGGGCTAATATTAAAGAATTCGGTAAGATTATGGGAATTTAATTACCAAATCTTTCTTTAAAATATAGCACCACATGCACTCATCCTCCGTAATAGTTTCACGGTGTTTCCTGCCACACACATTAAAACTCACACCATATACTTTTTGTTACTTGCTGGACATTTGATTCTAATTTCTCAAAATCCATGGAAACATACCGACCATAATTACATTTATAACTTCCAAGACCCATTCCCCAACCAAATACCATTTACCATACCATTTTCCTAAAATATTAAAAATGTTCCCCAAAAATTAAATTCAATTTTCGTTCAAGTACCAAACATTAGCTAAGCGCCTGCCCTCTTAACATCACACTGCTTGGACTACTCCCACCCAACTCCGAAAGACGAGGAAAAAAAAAACAACAAATCGCCCTAATACAATGATAATCCTGCCATCCGGCCAACCTATGGTTTTCGGCAGGCATAAACAGGATAACAATGATTTCAATTACCATGCAGTGTCGAATAATTATTTTACCTTTTTGTAGTCGGGCTACGGAATTGTTTGCGAACAAGTGCGTGGAGTGCGTGAATATTGCTCCCGGGCGTATAGAAACAGATGAACATGGCACGCAATCCTAACTCTGACTGACGGTGCTAAGCTGCACTGCAGCACGATATGGTGTGGGCTCTGCTTTGGCGACGTCTATGTCTAATGTGCACAAATTTATGACTTTACTACCGTCGACAATTGAGGGTCGTTCCACGGGCGTAGCAGAGCTTGGTGGGCGTTTTGTTGCTGTTGCTGTTGTCGTTCTCGTTGTCGTCTGTTTACTTTGTCAGGGAAGTTGGCGGGCAGACACCCTGCGGACTTATCGAGCACATGCTTAAGCTCATTATTATCATTTAAACAAGTCCGACTACGTGAGGCACCCACCAAAACGGCCTGCCAACGGACTGCTGCTTCCTGCCCACTGCCACTTGTCTGCTTGGGGTTGCTTTGCTTTTGCTGCCAGTTGCCAGCAATTTTCTGCGTTAAACGTTTCCAATTCTTTGCCAAGACTATTTCGGCTTGGTTTGCCTGGTTTTCTCGTTTTCATATGCCAAAGAACAGGTTGATTTTGTTCATAAATGGCGCTTGGTTGCTGGTGGTTGCATTTGATTCGCTTTAATCGCAGTTGGGGTTTCAGTTGGATGATTCGTTTTTTTTTTTGTTGGATGGCGTGCGAAATGCTCCCGGGACAATTGTGAGCATTAATTGGAATAAAGGGTTCAAATTTGACATTTCGCTGGGCAGTTATGGCGCATCAATGTAATGCAATGATTAAAATTACGATTTTTTGTGTGTGTGCTTGGGTGTTCAGACTTTGGTCACACTAGGAAATCTACGGAAGTATCGTTATTTTAAAGCGAAACGTGGTCACTATACGCTCAAATACGAAAATTGATTTGAGTCTTTATAAAACCTGTGAGTTCTTCGAGAACTAAAGCAAGTACTATATATTATATATAGTTCATATAATTCAACAATTTGACTTGCTCAATTTTTTTCAGTAAACGAAGTCGTTCAGTTAATCGCTTCTGCGATCTTAAGAACAACCAACTGTATAAAAATGAATACATTCGATAATTGTAAACTTACTTTGCTCATACTTATAAGAGAATAGTTTGGTTCTGTTTCGTTCATGAGCAACTCAATATGAAGTTTAAAAAAAGTATATTCTCGAAATACTCTCTTTGAAGTCAAATATTAATTTGACATTTGCTTCCCATTAAGACAAAACAAAGACATCCCCAAAGGCCGTATATATAACACAAATCCTGACATTTTCAAAGAGGCAAAAAGTATATTATTGTCAGAAACAATACAACAATCATTGTTTTTTTTAAAGTTTTTATTAAAGTTTTATTTTATTAACTAATAACTATTGTAGTTTAGCTTGTCTTATTTTAGGGTTTTTTTTCTCAACTTTTTTTAATCATTAAAAATTTTATAATGACGATATAATTACGTACTATCTAAGTTGTAAGGGTATAGAGCTAGTCTCTATAATATTTTGTTCACCTATCTAAAGTAAAATATATTTAAATTGAAACATTGGAATTATTAATTGAAATTAAAGATTTACAGTAAGAAAACCATAATTAATTTTTGAGTCTATATACCGAGTCCTGTTGTAAACTTATAAAACGTTGGAGTTTAATTGACGGACCCTTTATGCGAAAATTTGAGTCATCCTTAGGCCACGTGAAGGCAGCACCCGTAATTTTGAAGCGGTTACACTTCGAGTGCCGGACCCTATTTAGCGCCACAGACACAACCTTTCTGCTGAAGTGCAGCAATTCTTCTGTATCGGTTTTTTGTCTCTTTTAGTTCAAGCTAACCCCAGAGACTGTTAGCTTTTGCGAAACATATTGGACGATTAACGCATCCATGACCACGAGTCACGGAGTCAAACTGCGGTTCCACTAAGGACCACATTGATCTATGTGAGGTCCCCTCCTTCGCTGGGGGCCTGTCGGCTTAATTTAACCAAACCTACTTTAAGCTGTGCAAACTTACAATCTTTTTACCATAAAATCAAGTTTTTCTTCGGCTATTTCTTTACTTCAATTCCATATTTTTTATTTGTGGCATTGATTATTATTATCATAAAAGCTATAAAGCTTAAGTTATCTTCTCTCTTGTTTAAGAATTTCGAGATCATATATCTTTAAGCTTGTTTTATCAGTCAATTATTGCTTCAAAGTTGTTTGAAATCTTGAGTTATCTCCTTTCTTAGTTCAGATTTATATGATAATTTATCTATAATCTCTTTTTAACGAATACTTCACTTTTCAAAAAAAATTTTTCAAGTCTTAATCATAATTTAAAGTTAAATCTTTTTCTTTGACCTTTTTGGTTAAGATGTTTATGATTTTGTCTTCGGTCATCTTCAACATTTCAATCTTCTTGACATTTATCTCGCTATATTTATTCCATTCCCTTTATCATCAAGTCGTGCCGTGACATTTTCGTTTTTCTATTAAATTTAGACAATCTTGCTTCGCATAAACACCACACATTAAAATTAGGTTTGTATCTATAAATCTTCCAAATACCCTACAGCCCACAGCTGTTGAAATCAGCTTTCTTCTTCGCTTCTGTAATACCAAAAAACTAACAATTTCGAATCTACAAAACTGCCATTTTGAGTTGACAAAACTGGCTCCAGTCGCCAAATACACTCACCATTTCCATGCAGATGCCTTCTGTGCAAGTAAAGCAATAAAAACACTTGACACTCTGTCGCCACTACGGGGACAGCATCCCTCAGTCCACGGAATACGCACAACCACAAAATATGTAAGAAAACAGTAGCTCAGCTCACATCAACAAAGTCGTCTATGTGTATCATCTCTGCGTTGCGGTCTTGATACACTAACTAAACTGCGTCTATTCCACAGATGTTGGTGTGTTTGCGTGTGGGTTTGTTTATGTTTGTTTAGCTTTGCGTTTGCCGCCTCACTGGATAGAAGAATCAAAGCCACAGCCCTGCCAAAAATCAGTCCGCCCCTGATCTGAGCCGCTCTGCTTTGTTACTTTTATCTCCGCATCGAATTAGAATGTTGTCAAATTGTTATTCCTTTGTTGCGACGCGTTTTCATTCATTCGATTCGCTTTGGCCCACGCCCGTGTTCAGTAGACGACCCATAGCCATAGCCTATCCATGTCCACATATATGTACGTACCCCTTTCCCACTTTGTATGTCGTTTATTATTTTTGCGCCTGCGTCGCGAAGCAACTATTGTCATCATCATCGTCAGCATCATCATGATTGTTCTGTCGTAGTATAACCCAAAGCCATGGAAGTCGTCGTCGTCGCCATCGTCATCATTTTCGTCACCATTCTACGGCGTGAGATGTGCCGTGTACTTGTGTGTTTGTACGTGGTGTGTTTTCTGTTTTGTCATGCTCCATTTAGCCGAGTGTGGACCGAACAGATGTTCTATTTAAACGCGTATTATTATTATTCTATTTCGGTTTTAGCTTGGCGAAGGATTCTGTGCCTGCCGCGTGTACCACACAAAAGTGTCGTTGACGTTTTGTCAATGGCACAACCACCTAAAAATGATTTCCTACAGCATCTTTTTATTTATATTAGGGGAAAAGCGAATACATGCTGTTCACTCATAGCTATAATAGGATGAAAATTATATTGGAAGCAGGAACTTCGTTTTCGTAGTGATGAGAGTTCAAATACAGTTTCGATATATATCTCTTTCTAATCGCAGGAACTTCGTAGTCTTAGTGATGAGAGTTCGAATACAGCTTCGACACATACCTCTTGTTATTCCAAGAAACTTTGTTGTCGTAGTGATGAGAGTTCGAATACAGCTTGGACACATATCTCTTTTTAAACGAAGGAACTTTTCGTTCGAACTCTTAGTTCGAATACAGTTTCGATCCATATCTCATTCTAATCGAAGCAACATTGTCGTTGTAGTGCTGAGAGTTCAAATTTAGCTCCGACACAAATTGTTTCTGTATTTATTGCGAAAACTATATATACTCATATCAGAAGACGCCCAAGAAAATTTACGAGAATTTTCATCGAATTATCCAAGAAACATGATTTTGACTTCAAAGTTCTTAAAAAAATTAATTTATTTCCCTTGATTGTCATCACTCTAACTGCGGAGCGTTGAGATATCTCTGTTGATAGCTGTTCGAGACAACAGGGACCTAGAGTTTATAACCAAATCCGAACCGCGGTGTCTTTAATTAATAGAGATTTACTTAGGCAAAACAACGTATTTTTGCTAGCAAAACCAGTACTAGGCAAACGCCCTTATGCTGCTGTGGGTAATCTACCTTCTGAACTTCGATTTTAGAGCTTCAGCAGCTTATACACCCTTTTTGGGATGTCCAAAATTCATTCATTAAAACATTGCCGCATAAAGTAGAATACAACTCCGCTTCAACGCAGTTCAAGCTAACGATTGCTCTCGCACTGAAAACAAATTGTTATGCTTTGTCGGGTGCACGATTCTCACCCTGTGCCAACACTGCGATGACAACAAACACGACAGCAATAAGGTCTAGGATCTGCCTTCTGATGATGACGATGATGACGCGTTGATGTCCAATGCCAAAATGCGGAACATCGAATGCGTGCTTGATTAGGGTGAATTAATGGTCATGTAAGGTGGATTATGCGATTGAATACGAAAATAATTACATTTGAAATTTGATATGCTTTGATATGCTGCCAAATGGCAAACACACACATGCATGCAGGTAGATGCGGTACGGTAGTACGGTAGATGGTGTGCGATTTGCTGGAAGCAGTTCGTGATTAATGATATATAACCCTTTTGCTCTGATTTTTTACTAAATGCTAACGCACGTCTCAACCCTTTTCTTTTTTTGTTGCAGATGCCCCACTCGCCTTTAGCATAAGCAGATTTGTCAAGACTGAACACCTGACAGCCGTGGCGGCTGCTGCAGCCGCCTTAAAACCGCCACACCCACAAACGCCCAACATCGAGGACAACAATAACTCCATCTCTATGTTGAGCAAAAACCATCAAATACTCCAACGCAAGTGTCAGCCTTATGTTAGCGCCAGCGAAAAATTACGCCGCCAATCGCGTTCACGTTCGCGTTCACGCAGTCCCTCGCACAGCTCCTCGCCTATTGATATGGACGATGCGGATAGCAGTCATGAGCAGCGCTCTTTGCACTCACGTTCACGTTCGCATAGTCGCTCCAGCAACAGCTCGGTGGAGCTTGAGGTAGACTCACCGCCAGGCAGTCCCTGTGTTAGCTCGCCCAGCGCTGCCTCAGAGTTGCTAATCACCAACAGCACCGGCTCCAAAAAGTCGGATCTATTTTCGGTATCAGCGCTGCTGCGACGTGATGAGCCACAACAGCGTCGCGCGCGTAGTCCACCTAGCAGTCTTAATACAGGCACGCTAACGCTGCCCGCCAATCCTTTAGAGGTCATGCGTCAAGGCTACCCGCCCAATTACGAAGCAGCCATGTTTCAGCGTCCTTTATTTACGCCTGCATTGCCATTTTTTGCCGCCTTTGCCTTGCATCAGGGTCAGCAGCAGCACTCCACACTAGGCGCCAGGTTGGTATAGCCACTAAAGCCTACAGCTCTTGCAGCTTTGCTTAATTAAGTCTCTGTGTCTTTGTGCTTTCTACAGCAGCTACCCGCCCGCCTCGCAGGAAGATCTCTTTCGTTTGCGCAGCCTTATGGCACCACTGCAATCTGTTCAAAATGGTACAAGTGCCGCTGCCGCTGCGGCAGCTGCTGCTGCCGTTGCTGCAGGCGTGCCACCCAATGCCGCACATTTGGGCATGCCACATGCACCACACCTGCATTTTCATCATATGGCCGCCAAGTGGCCAAACCTGCATCAATTCAGCGACCTGTACTCCTGCATGAAGTGCGAGAAAATGTTCTCCACACCGCATGGCCTGGAGGTGCACTCACGCCGCACCCATCACGGCAAGAAGCCCTATGCCTGTGAGCTGTGCAACAAGACCTTCGGCCATGAGGTTAGCCTCAGTCAGCACAGGTATGTAGATGAAAATGGACACCACACAGACCACAAACATTTGCCCAGTTCCGTAGTATTTTACATTTTTAATGAGTCGCTTTTATTGCTTGGGACGACACAGTTTTGTATTACTTAATTTGGTTAAAAAGCTGGATTTAGTCCTAGTCCGTATGAGACGTTGGCAAATGGTTTGCTTTGTGGTTGTGTATTTAAAATGCCAGTGTCCGTTTGTTTCCACCTGGAGTGGGTGTCACTTTAATTACAACTGGGACGCTTTGTTGATTTTTATGTTGTGTGTGCGATTTGTCTAAAGTTTGTGTCTGCTAATTGTCTACTTACAGGGCGGTACACAATGTGGAGAAGGTCTTTGAGTGCAAACAGTGCGGCAAACGCTTTAAACGCTCCAGCACCTTATCCACACATCTGCTCATTCACAGCGATACGCGGCCTTATCCCTGCAGCTACTGCGGCAAGCGATTCCATCAAAAGAGTGATATGAAAAAGCACACCTACATACATACCGGTAAGTTTCGAGAATGGAGAGAAACAATTTACTTTAAAATTTATCTTTAATATAAGCAAAAAAAAAGGTAGTTGTTGTGTGAATTGGTCGAGATACTTTATGTTTAACTGTAGATGAAGAGGTGAAGAGTTCGTTTACGGGTTGTTTTGTCATAGTTTTGGTCAATTGTTAAGTTACCAAGTTACCATCCCCTGTTCGCGAACTATACCAACGTTTTACCTAAAAAGACTGCCATGGTTTTGATGTGAAATTATGAGGTTCTCGAGCCCCACAAACCTTTTTCAACGACTTTAAGGCGTGTACTACTTGGGAAAACCTATTTTAGAGGTACATAACATAAAAAGGCTTCAAACTATTTAAAAATAATTGAAGGTATAAAATTATTTTCACAAAAACATTTAGAAAACCTTTTTCAACAGCCTTTAGGCGCGTTTTAATTGGGAAAAACTAGAGCAGCTTAAATGAGCTTATAATCTGAACTCGTTCTAAAAAACAATTTAAAATAATTAAAAATCGTTTAAAACATAAAGTCTTTTAGCGAATATACTCCAGAGACCTTTTAAAATGATGGTAAGGCGCGTAAACCTTTGGAAAACCTCATTTCTCTGGAGCCTGCAAGAGTTTAAAAACTTTATAATTTAGCTATAACACGTTGTCACATAATTAAATCCAACTTTGTTGGGTTTGTCAATTCCAAAACCAGAACATGAATCTTAAAT
This sequence comes from Chymomyza procnemis, assembly GCA_035046065.1. Lineage (NCBI taxonomy): Eukaryota > Metazoa > Arthropoda > Insecta > Diptera > Drosophilidae > Chymomyza > Chymomyza procnemis. Next base: position 29,836,354 of record JAWNOJ010000004.1, on the reverse strand, counting down.
AACGCAAAAGCATAAAAGCAGCATTCATTTTGGTTTCATTTGAAAAAAAAGTGAATAAAAGCGAATCCCAACCATAAACCCAAATGGGGAGACACATTGCCAGCACAAGGAGCGCCATTAAAGCAGCCAACAATCCACCACCAAAGCCACAGCCGCAGCCATGGAGTTAGAGGAGCTCTGTAAGCTACAGGAGTCAAGCATTAAAATGGAGCACGGCCGCCAGACGATGACGATAAGCTAGCGCAAAAAAAGAGCGGCCAACTAAGAAAAGAGAGCGCTCACACATAGCTAAGAGAGAGCGCAACACTAACACACAGCCAAAAAATAACAAAAAAAAAAAAACAAAACTGATAAGAGGCAGTGAGGACAACAACAACAACAAACTATGTAAAAAACGGCACATTGGAAGTACCCCGTCTTTCTCACACACACACTCACACAGCACTGCCATGCAAAACGCTCTCAGACTGCTCGCTCGCTCGCTCGCTCTGGCACACACACACACACACACAGACACAGCTGAGAAATCACAGCCAACCAATGAAAAATTTAGTCAAGAGATTTTGATTTTCTGTTTTATACGCGCGCACACACACGCATAACAAATACGACGCATACATTGATACATCGAGAGACTCACGGACACACACACACACACGCGCGCATACATCCCATTGCCAAAACGTTTCCCAATAACAACGCGCATTCAGCGACGCCATTGCAATTGAAACCCAAAGAGCAAAGCAGCAGCAAAGTCATCCCCCAAACCCCCCATATGGGCAACAGGACATCGATTTCTACAGATTTTTCATTTCGTTGGGCATTTGCATTTCCTGTTTGTTGCAAGCAATTTGTGGCAGTTGCAATTTGGGAATTCACTTATTAAGAATTGAAAGCCGTCAGCATTGAAGAAAGAAATCAAAAGGATTTTGTGTGCAAAATAGTTGCAGTTGTAGAGACGTATCTTGAGAGTTAAGTTGTGCAACAAATTGTTGAAAGCACTGCAGGGGAATGGTTCAAGCCAATAGAACTTGTACTCAACGAAAACGTTAATAAATGTTCAAAAAATCAGCTAGTAACGTTAGGCAGCAACTTAGGCTAATAGTTGGAAAAAATATAATACTGGTAGATGAAGAACTAGTTCAATAATAAGAACAGATTTATAATTAAAACAAATTTTAAATGTTAATTTGTTGTTTTAAATGCTTAAAAGTCTGGAGGAAAATTCGACACAGTAATGAAGCGAGGAGTTGGAATTTTAAAATAATTGAAAAAATTGGTTTTGACGTTTTCTTTAAAACGTTTCCAGGACCTTGCTCTAGTCACGCAGCCTAATGTTTCTTTTCTTTTAATGAATTGAGAATTATGTGTAAAATCGTAAAGTCAAAGATAAAATAAACAATTCTTTGCATGTCAATTTTATAAAAATAAGAAAGAATTGTCCCTTAATTTCTTAAAAATTTAATTATCAAAACTGCATATAATTAAACATATAAAATTAAGTGTAGCTTATAGAATAGGGTCAGCATCAAAAATATTAAAAAATATAAGTTTTTTTTTTCGAAATTTCTGTAAAAATTGAATTTCTTTTAATTTATATAAATAATATTATAAATTCTTAGCCTAAGGACTAAGCTGCTATGGCATCACAAATTGAACACAATTTTATCTTACACAATCAGATCAAATAAATATTTTGTAGCATGAAAATAAAAATGATTTTTGTAAATTTCTCTAAAGTTTCATTTTTACACAATGTTTTTATCTTACACAATCAGATCAAATAAATATTTTGTAGCATGGAAATAAAAATGATTTTTGTAAATTTCTCTAAAGTTTCATTTTACATGAAATTATACAAAATGTTGAAATAAGACGATTTTATGCCAAAGCCCAAAATTCATTTCATTCATCAGAACAAAACTTTTCTTCATGAGCGTTTCCTTGAAAGAATTTTGAACTTTCAGGCGCATATATACTTCCATAGTTCATCTTTGTGGACTACAAAATATTATTTAATAGGATTTTTCATAAGTAATTTAAACTCTGGACCTCTCTATCAAGTTGCAATTTTAAATATCGTTTATCTTTCAGCATCAATTAACATGTAACAATTCGTTTTCTCTTTGCTAAAGCTTATGGTTTGTGAAGAATTTTTCCTTTTGATAAAATGATTGTCTTTTGAACTTCGCGGAACACAATGAATCAAGTTAAGAACTATATTCTCCTTTTTTTTAAAGCTAAAGAAAGTAACTTCGACTGCAATATACATTTTTAGCAACCCTACTAGGTCGATTTGGGTGTATAAGCAATCTGCTGAATGCAGTTTGGTGAATTTCTGAGGATATAGCTACAAGGGATCTCACAAAAGAGATAAAATTAAGCGAATCAGTTATAGCGTTACCGAGCTACAGGAAGGAAAAATGATAAAAAAATAACATGAATATTCCTGGGAGATATGCAGATAGATATATGAATAGAAACATTTTTTAATTTCTTCACCTTCACTCATCGTTCCAATGACGGAACATGAAGATAACAGCTGTTTATGTGAGAGAACGCTGGTGTCTTTAACTTATAGAGATGTTCCTAAGTGAATAGGGAGTTTTAGCTAGCTATGCTTGCGTTGGGCAAACGCATCAGCGCTGCTCCGTTGGATTGAAATCTCCAAGCTTCTTAGGGCCATAGGATATTTTTTTTTCTATTGTAAATCTCTGTGAGTAGCATTTAAAATTTCACTTCTTACCTGCAATTTCAATTGATTTTTAAACATATTTCTGGCTCCTCCGGCCTAAGAGTTTGTCAGTGCTATATATGAGAGCCTATGTTTTTAAGTACTTTTGAACATTGAAGGTCTTGTATCTTAACTATAATTTATCTACCAACAATGTTTTGGAATGTATATCAACTCAACCAATCGCATCCAATGACATTTCCCTAAGTTCTAAACTTATTTGTTGCATTTTCTCCAATTTTTGAATCTTTAAATCAGTTTGCAAATTGCAAGCATAATAACCCTCTAATAAGCAGCCAATGCTGAACCCACGCACACAGACATATTTAGTGTCTGGCTAAATCAGTGAAAGACGATTCCAAAACACACACACAGATTCACACACACACACACACATATATATACACTCACAGACGCACGCACACTCCAAACACAGATACTGACGCACTGCAGCAAAGACACACAAATATTCCAGACATTTTTATCGTTTGCCGTCTTCGATTTGCTGAGCGTGTGTCTCCCACTTCACTCCAGCATCCAGCATTCCTACCCACAACCCACAACACTGCATCCCTTTCCACACTGCCCATTCCTTTTACTTTTTTGTTGCCACCGACTGCTACGCACATGTGCTCTGGGCTTCTCCCAGAGAATTTCAAGATTTGCTCTGCTGCTGTTTATCTTTACTTTATACTGGCTGTTAGCCTTGTCAGTTTTTAGCCAAATTTTGTGCGTATATCTTGTTTCGTTTTCTTTATGGCCATTCTTAATTTTCCTTTTCCTCTGCCCCTGTAGCCCCCAACCAAACGTTACTGAGTAAACTGTTCGGTGCTGTCCAAGACGCAGCTTGTCTGTCTCTGGCAATAACCAAAGCCAGCAGATTTTCCGCATTGATGTGATTTGCCTTTGCTTTCCTTTATTTTTTTAACGTTTATTTTTCTGGCAGCGTTTAATATCCTTTTTGGTATTTTCCTTATTTTTCCGGCACATTTAGTTTTTTTTTTCACTCTTATTTTGTGTTGATTTTTTTTTGTTATTTGCCTGTTTTGGGTATATTTTTTTTTGTGTATTTATGCGCTATAAAGGCGAGAAAACACATTTTGTAGATACACTTAGCTGGTTTTTACTCATTCACAGATTTATTCATGACTTAAAGTGCAAAAAGGTGCCTTGGGATGAACTGTGCACGTTTGGAAGCGTTGAGAAATCAATAATTTTTATGTTTTTTAAAGCGAACGATTTTTGAGTGCCTTGGAACTTAATGCTTTAATTTTGACAAAAAGATTTATTATATTTTCTTTAGAATAAATTTAGTGAATTATGAAAAAATATAAACTTTTAATTTTTTACGAAAATAGGGCTCTCATGAAATCACTAATTTGCTGCTTGCTATTTTACTTAAAATTCGGTCTTTAAATTTAAGATTATTTAAATTATTTAATTTAAAGATGTTGAAAATTTATTTTTTCATAGCTTTATAGATATTATTTTTTTGTATCTCGGCTTAAAATAAAAAGTATATAAACTTTTAAAAAGTATAAAAATAATCTAGTTAAATACTAAAAATGAAACTTATTTCTGAATATTTAGAGAAAAACTTGGAATAGCTAAGAAATCAAAAATATTTAGTTTTCATATTTTTCGTTAACTTAAGGAGAAGCTTAAATTTAACTTATTCTTTAAGACGTTACAAAATTTCGTTTAAAACAAATGATTCTCAGATTTATTTTAAGGTGAACAAAAAAAAATTTTTAAAATTATGACTCTTTGAGTTAAAAACTTGTCAAAATTCTATCAAGAACTAAAGTTAACCGAAGTCAATTATCCTGAACCGAAAAAAGTTAGAAACACACCTTAATTTAAAACCATTTTTTGAACTAAAGAGTTAATAAGCTGTAAATCCCAACTTATAGATTCTACATATTGTCCAAGATACTGCACTGATCAAAAAGTTCCCAGAATTATTTTCGAAAATGAAAAATACATGATCATACATCTAATTCGATATTCTCCTCTTCAAAGTACTCCCTATGGACTGCAGCGCATTTATGCCAGGTAGTTAAGTTGGGTCATTTTGGTGATTGTTGTATGGTGTTCGTTTTGCCTTTACCCAAAGCTTGTATAAATTGAAGGTTTAATTGAATTGAATAGCATAGGATACATAGATTACAGATTATAGTGTGGAAGATAGTAGATTATCTGGCGTGTTGGTGAATTAGCTATGACATGGAAAGTATAACGATGGTATACGACAAAAGATCAAAAGATCCTTGAGTTGTTTGCCCACAAGTACGGTCTTTGGTGCATGGTTTCAAGGGAACGCTTCAGAATGCCCAAATAATAATACTTGTTGACGGTCTGCTTTTAAGGAAGCAATTCATGATAAACAACACTTTTGTAATCCATAAAAATAATGAGCATCGCTTTTTTATCGACAGAAAACGACGTGGTTCATTCGGGGCAAGCCATTCACTTGCTTGATGTCAGGATTATATCATATTTATGAGTGCACGTCTCGTCTCCAGATTATTTGAGATCAGATTATAAGATCTGTTTGATAAACCTTGTGTCTAATACGGCCTCGGAAATCATATCTTTAGCTATGTCAACGCGCTGCTTCTTTTGCATGAAATTCAGTTCTTACGGCAGCGACATGTCTAAGTCCCAATTCATTGACCAAAATGTCTTGAACGCCATAGATTTAGTCCTGCCACAAATTAAATAACTAGTTTCTGTTCAGCTTTTCCTACCAACTTCGCCTAATTGACTTAGGAAATCTCATTTATCTAAAAAGATTTTTATGCACATAAATATTAACATAAACCCAAGCTGGATTTTTGATTTTCCGCAAAAAATCGCAGCCAATTTAATCTTTTTGTATTGCCTTGAAAGCAAAACAAAATATGAAATCATTTAACATTATTTTCTCTCTTTTTTTCTATATTTTCACTTGGTGAATGACATAAAGAAAGCAACAAAAAAACAGAAATCTTATCATCAAATGCTTAATACAACCGTCGGGATTTCATAGTAGGTGAAATCAATTTGCCTGCTCTTTCACTCTGAACTGGGTACCACGTTGCGTATGCGTGTTGTGCTGTGTGCGTGCCAGCGTAAAGCAAAGCAAAAAGCATATAAAAATATATGTACATCTGCTGCATTCGTATATATATCACTATATACATACATATACAGCATGTCTGTATGTATATAAACTTCAGTTTATTTAAGCAAAAAAAAAAAAAAACGAATCGTGTTGAGTGAAGCGCATTTGCTTTGGTAAAGAAAAAAATATCTACTACTAACTCCCACTTTTGGGCATGAAAATAATATATTAAAAGAATAAGAGAAAGCAGCGCAGAAGAAAGCAAAGATTTAAAAGAATTTCCACAATGTGATGCAATAAAAATCCTTGAAATCTCCACATACAGCTACCAACATACCAACACCAACACCAACGCCAGCTGCTTGCTCCTGCCAACAGTTAGCATATAAGGCAAAAGTTTGCTATGTATACAAGGCTGCTCTGACAGTATGGCGTTAGTTAACCAGCCCCCCAACCTCATGCCCGTAGCAAAGCGTGGAGTGTATGCCACTGCCGAGGGCCGACAGGATTTGGTCTCGTTAGTGTTCGTTGCTCGTTTGCTGTGATAAATAATAAAAGCTGCTCTATAATCTCTGCGACTACGTGACGTTATTTGTGCCGATAGTGCACGAACGTGCCCCGAGCATTCCCAGCCAGCACGGACGGACGGACGCACCGCACCGCACCGCATACAGTGTTGTGTTGAGCAAGCGCTGAAGGGTTCACGCACCCAACAGCCTCACACTGGTTGAGCGCGTTGTGCAGACATGCTCTGTGTGTGTGAGTGTGTGTGCAGCTCCCAGCTGAGATCTGGAGAGTCAACTTTGCTTGGCTTCTGCATGACTACTCAAAATTTACTATAGTTGTTGTTGTCGTTGTTGTTGTTGCTGGGCTGTGCTTAAGTTGCCGGCACTTTCGCGGGGGCTTGAAACTTGAATCAGAGCACATCCCAACGGTCGAATGTTTCACAATCACGTCGCTGCAATTCCATTATGTACTATGGATGCCGCCGCTCTGCCTTTTACTACTTTAGTCGTTCCCATCCATTTACATGCCGCTCTCTCTTTCTCTCTCTCTCTCTCGCTCAGCGAGGCATCCACTTGTGCTATATCCTCCTCCTAACTATACATATTATATCCTTGCTGCTGGTATTGGTATGTTTATCTTGGGTTGTAGGTAGACAAAATGGTATGAAAGTTAACTCTAGTTGGCATGTTGCCGTTGTGCTTTGTGGGATTGTAAATATACTATATACTATATAAGGTAGGAATTGTTGTGTGTGTGTGTGTGTGCAGCATGTGGCAAGTAGCATTTGGCTCATGTAACTGTGTCTATATCTTTATATCTCCGGCATAAAAGGTGAGCTGCATAACAGAACAAAGAGCTGTTTCTTTCGTGCACATAAAACCAGAGTGTATATGGCAAGGAATATATTCTTTTTTACAGAAATTTCTATAATGAAATTGTAAAAAAAAACTATGCAAATTGGACAAAAAAGATTTATGTTAAAATCTGCAAAATCCTTGAAGTTAAAGGAAATGCAGTTTCCATAACTATTCTGTACTTATAGCTGCTCGAAGAGCACAAGGACCTTCAGCTTAACGGCATTATCTTTCAATGATGAAGATTTACGTAAGCAAATGGAGTCTTATGCTAGATATTTCAGTGCTGCTGCGGGGAAGTGAACTGCTGACCTTTGGTTTTTGTGGCGAATGCCCTACAGTTTATCGCTCAATCCAAATGAAGTAATTTTGTATTAAGAGAGATAATAATAATTATGTAGCCAAATGTCATCTTTTTGCTAGGTATGTCAGTGCTAGGCAACCGCAACAGTGCTTCTGCGGGGAATAGAGCCTCCAACCTTTGAAGAGTACCCTACAGCTTGGTGCCCAATCCGAGCAGCGTTGTGTTTAAGTTAAAGAGATTTACGTAATCCAATGGAGTCTTTTTGCTAACTACGCCAGTGCTAGGCAACTACAGCAATGCTACTGCGGGGAATAGAGCCTCTAGCCTTTGGTTTTAGAGACGAGTACCCTACAGCTTGGTACCTAATCGTAGCGGCGATGTGTTTAAGTTAAAGAGATTTACGTTATCGAATGGCGTCTTTTTGCTAACTATGCCAGTGCTAGGCAACTGCTGCAATGCTACTGCGGGGAATAGAGCTTCCAGCCTATTTTAGAGGCGTGTATCACCTTCTATCACTTACCATTATTTGGGGCATATACGACCTGGTTTAATTTAGCTATCAAAATCTTTCACGATTGCTATATGGCAACTTATGCTTTACCCGCAACTTTCCAGTTGTATAATTCCGCATAAGTTTTAATTTAATAGTAATTTTCTACAAAGTCCATTTTTGATATTTTCAAAATGGCTGCCGTATTTTCTTGCCTTTTTTTTAGTACAGATTGGATCCTAAAAGAGTGGACCACGGTAGCGTACGCGTTTGCTTGTAAACCTCATATATAAATAAATTTGCGATTTTGATTTAGTTTAATGCAACTATAGGTTTTGTATTTTAGATCATGCATAATCTATCATTTTGGTATGTTTTCGAATACGATTTTGTGTCTGGTTTGGTTATCTTAAAGTTACAATCAAGTCATTGAGAAAGACAATTTTTTTATTAAGGGAAATCCAAAACATAATTCATTTGCTTGAGCAGATATAAACGCAAAATATGCAATAGTTATAAACTATTCTGCACTTAAACGTTTAAATCATTTTAATAGTATTGCCCACGCTTTAGCCATAAAGTGCACAATCCAATTGCTCATAAGCTACTAAATTCCCATACGCATTCGATTCTTGGTAAAACCAGGCAAAAACGTGAATTTTCCATGCATTTTGATAACAACTAATCTTAAGTTTGAGTTCATCGCGACTATATATACTCATGATTACGATTTTTTCTTGTCACTTCATGAATGTTTATGACTTTAAATCATGCTGACTTTATAGGAAACAACTCAACTGATTAATCCACTTTAATTTAATAACTGAAAAAACGTATAAAAAGAAATATAGAACAGATTTTACCAACTATAGATTTCTGAGGAATTTAATCCAGAGCTGATAATTTAATAAACAAAAGCGAATAAAAAATATTTGCGAAGCAAAGTTTAAGCACTTCAAATTATGAAGACCATAAAGACAACAATTTTTCAAGAATTTTACCAGCAAATTAATATGTAAAATATTATCCTCCTACCCGCCCACTGCCACACACCGCTGCCAAATTGTCATTAAAGTTGGTAAGAAAATTGTTCTAACTTGGTTTTTATTTATTTTTTTTGTTTTACGTTTTGTTGGCTGACACTTTAAGTGGAAAACCACAAAAACCAAACAAAAAAATGGAAATTAAAAAAGAAAAACCTAAGCAAAAGGCAGTAAAGTGCTGCCTGCGGTTTTTGTAGTCTGAAGTTGGCGTCGACGTTGACGACGCTGTTGACGCCTGCGTTGACGGCGACGCCATTGCGAATGACTTACAATGAATGCAATGACAATGTTTGGGGGTTGCGTCTGTCTAGCGACCGGGGCGGCGGCTGCGGCGACGGAGCAGTTTGGGGGGTTGACGTTGGGCGCTGTGTGTGAGCTTTACCATGTGTGTGTTGGTGAAGGGGGAGTGTGAGTGTGTGTGCAGGGTGGCAGCCATGATGCTGTGTCCGGGCTGAGTGTGTGCGCTTAAAATGGCGTACTCTGGTTTCCAAAAAAAATTGATAAGAAATCATTGTATTGAATAACGACTTTTATATACTCTGAAAAAAACTGTATGAATTTTTTTATTGTTTTTAAAACTTAAAAAAAGGTTTCATGCAAGCAATTTATGTGTAATTATGTAATTTTTTTTAATCGAATAACCATAGGTTCCTGATTTCTTTGAATTAATTTTAAATAATAATATAACATAATATTATATTATATATAATATAATACAAAAAAAATAATTCTCAAATCCTTTTTTAATTATGATATACTAGACTTATTAGAGTGTAACAAATTGTTATTGATTTCGAAGTACAATATTTTGTTTTTAACAATCTATATTTTCATCATGCATTTTTTTCAAGAATTTTCTATTTTACCAGAAAAATTGCTTAAAAAAATTTGACAGTTCCAAAAAAAAATACGAAAATTCTTAAAAAAAAACAGAAAATTCTTGAAAAAAAAAATGAAGATAAAATTTTGTGCAAATTTAATTTCTATGGAAGCTTCAAATATACTCAACAAAATTGTGTAGAGTTAGGGTGTTCATTATTTAATCATTTAAGTTTTGCCATAGCTTCCCTTAAACCCTTAAAAAAATAAAACATTTATGAAAATAAGCTGAAGATCACAATTTAATTTAATTAAAATGGTTTAATATTTTTAAAATTATTAAATTATAAGGTCAAATGAATTTCGAGTTGTACTCCTAAATTAATAACAAATAAACAAAAATTTCAAGTAATTAGTTATCTAATTATGATTATTATGTTTATTGAATTTAAATAATGCTATCAAATAAATAAATATCTTCATTTAAATAAAACATTTTTTTTTAAAGTTAAGTTTTTAATCAAAACATTTTATTTAAATTAAAATAAATATTAAAATATTTTATTAAAATTAATTGTGATTTTTAGCTTATTTCAGTATGATTTTTTTTTTTATAAAAAAATGATTTAAGAAGCGAATTTGAATTAAATTATTTTTAATTTTGTAATTACTTAATTTTAATTATTTTATCATTTAGCTGAAAAATAAAATTGTAAAACTTATAAAATTTTACTTACGTATTGGAATTAAACATTTAAATATCTTTATGTCATTGATCAGCATATTGCTCATATTTTTTTTTTTTATTTTAAATAAGAAAATAATGTTAATGCTTGGGGAATATTTTTTACTAAAATTACGAATAAAAACTTGTACTTACTTTGGGTGGCCCTTTTTAAGACAATATGCTGCAGCCTGTAGCTTTTCCAGCATTAGTTTTTTAATTGTGATCCCTGAAATAAATAAGTAAAGTATTACAGCAATCATTACCACTTAACTTTTCTTTATTATACAACAAAATAATTTCTAAAAAGTATATCAATCGCTTAAAAAAGATCTTATAAAATCTCAAGTTAAAAATTTTGATTCTTTTTGATTTGATAGTTCCTAAGCGTATTTGAGAATCAAGCATTACAGGAAAAGTTAGCATGGGCCTACCTCCAAACGATACCTATTTCGATATACCCGACCAACCTCAGAATGCAGTGTATCAACAAGCTCTATCTTGCTTTTCCAAATATTTTATCGATTTTAGTTTTACAATCGCTCAGCATACTAGTTCAAGACCTACAACTAATGCATAAAAATTCTCTTCCACTCTCATTGCAGGTGAAAAGCCACATAAATGCCAGGTGTGCGGTAAAGCATTCAGCCAGAGCTCCAATCTTATAACACATTCCCGCAAGCACACCGGCTACAAGCCTTTCTCCTGCAAACTTTGTCACAAGGCCTTTCAGCGCAAGGTGGACCTACGTCGGCACAAGGAGACACAACATACGGATTTGCGTGTGCATTTGGGTAAAGTGGACTTTATGGCAGCGGCTGCAGCAGCAGCGGAACTGGGTCCAGCTGCTGGCATGGGTTTGCCCACAGTTGCCACATCGGTGGCACAAACTCAGCAGCAGCAGCAACAACAACAACAGTCGATGGCAGCCACAACGTCAGTGACGTCAGCACCACAATTGACCAGCCTCAATTGCCAGAAGGTATCGCTGCTGGTATAACAGCAGCGGGAGCAGCAGGATGAGCAGCAGCGGCAAAGTTTAGAAATTCTCAAACCTAACAATTGTGCAATAAATCCAAGACATGCATTTCAATTCTCAGCCTATCGTTGAAATTCAAAAAAAAAATAAAAAAAAAACATAGCCAAATTTTCCCAAAAAAATTAAACTTAAAAAATAAATTAACAGAACTGCAGAAAAAAAACCGAAAAAGTAACCCAACAAAAGTTTACCATTTCCATTGTTGCCAAAAAAAACATAAAACACATTTTACCAAAGAAAATATTAAAATAAAATATATTAAAAAAAAACAAACTTGTCAACAAATTTTTTGAAAAATTTCCTTAAAAATATATCTGTGTGCGTATCTGTGTGCCTCCATTTCCAGTGTTGTAAAAGGCAAAAAATTAAAAAAAAATAAAAAATTAACTATAGATGTGAACAAGCGTAAATCAAACAATTGAAATGTGCGTCTAATTGTAAAATATAATTTAATATTAAAAATTAAAATTAAAAAATTAATAAAATAAAACCAAAAACTAAACACAAAGATGTTCCGAAAACTTTCGCTTCTAGTTAGTCGTGAAATTTTTAACGCTGTATTATGCAAAATATTTTGATATTATATCATTCCAATGAATTTAGTCTAATTAATAAATTTTTAACTTATTTATATACATAGTAATACATATGTGTAAAAAATATATGTAAAAAAATATATATATATATATTATTAATAATAAATAAATAATTATATTTTCATTTTTAATGTTCAACAAATCAAAGCTATAATTTAAGTATTTTATGTTTTCCAATAAATTAAATTTATTAAGCAATTAAAATTAAGAGACTTTACTTTGGGGAAACAATTTTTGGAAAAACTTAATGTATTAGAATTAAAAATAATATATATATATATATATATTATAAGGCGTGGCATTACAGACCGTAACATTTTTGCCAGAAAAACGCCTGCTGCGGGAATTGTGTTAAGAGTTTGTAAGATACTAAAATTGATTTCCAATTATAAATAAATTACAGAAAAATCTAGAACACATATTATATTGTTCGTATTGTTATTCTAAGTAAGCCGAACAAGTATGTTATACCTAAAAGGTAAAGACCCCCAAGATAACCTCAAAAAGATCAAGATAACTAGAGGAGTTAATATTTATAATCACTTACAATTGAAGTCGGTATGAAAGCCTAGAACTTAAAGATGGTAAGATCTAGAGAAATCATTGCGCGGTTTGGCACGCGCTTGCCCAAGCGAGACTCTACTTGCACCTGTAAATACTAAACTAAATTGATCTAGGACCCTCAAACTTTACAAGCATAATAAATAAGAATTCTAGCGATTGTAGCAAAAAAAATATAATCGATTTTTTGAAACTAACTTCTGATTCCTCGGCAAATCGTTCAAAAAGCATTTTTGTTAAAATTTTGGTTTGGTTGGTGACCAAATTTGGTCTTTTAGGCATTTTTAGGCTTTCCAAGTTAAGTATCAAAATAGATTTACTATATCATATAGTTCTCATAGGGAAAATCTGCTAAAAACCGTTCCCCACAAAGTTGTTTAGTTGAAATAAATCCTTCTGTATCACACACAGGTCAAATCAAATACGTTTTTTACTATAGCGTTTTCTCTTAAGTTACCTGATATGAATATCTGGACTAGGTCTTTCTCTATCTGAAAATTGACAGCAAAAATAATGTCTATTTTTCGCTTATGCTTTCATTTCGGGATTCCATTATATAATATTCAATTTTGACAAAGGCTTTTGTAAATCTTCAAATTACCCTCAAGCAATTTATTCGCAAAAAGTTGGGATTTTTCCATTTCATCACCGATTTAGCAAGGTGATCATGATTTTATTAAAAGACAAACGACACGAAACACTTTTCATTTGTCTGGGCGTCATTATAAAATTAAAGAAAAATACATTAATTTATTTCTCTTGACTTACGATCATCGCTAAAAAGGTGGAGCATGGGAATATCTCTATTAATATTAATTCTGTACGAAACGGGGACCTACAATTTATAGTCGAATCCCAACGGCGGTGTCTTTCATCAATAGAGATTTTCCTAGATAGCACTTATTTACTTGCTAGCTATGCTACTGCTAGTCAAAAGGACCAGGCCATCTGGGTGGAAACGAAATTCCGATTTAGAGGCGAGTGCGCTGCCTTGACGTCATTCTCAACTTTTTATGTATTATGCATTCTCAAGATTAACCAAATCAATTCCTGAGAAACACTGTCAAAAGCTGGCCATCTTTCAGTGGTGGAACACAAGGTATTAGTTTGTTTCTTCCACAAAGCCACATCGATTGTCTTGTCTTGCCATCAAATAATGTGCTTCAGTCCGTAGTTCATCATCGATCGTCATTTTTCAGGTGCTAGAAGTACCTTGTATTGTATGATTTTTGTTAGCTTACGGGAGAATAGCTCACCGATGCGATAAGAAGACACTCGTTTTTAACCAGAATTCTAAGTATATTTTTCCTTAGACAATGCTGAACTGCGCTTTTCTTCGTTTTTAACCAGAATTCTGAATACATGATTCCTCTCTATCATCGTGTTTTGCCCCTCTTCTGCCATCCTCCTCTTAAAATCTTTCCCACAATTGACAAAAGCTTACTGAAAAATCAGTTGTTATGAAGTTCACAAAAGTAGTCAAAGTTTCTGGCGCATATTTAATTTTTTCTAGGTTTTTAGCTTGGAATGGGAGGACTGACGTTCGCACTACAAGCATACGAATCCGTTACGATTTAAGGTTTGCAGTTTTGTACTTTTCTACCATGGAGAGGTATTACCTCTACTACCGCTTTTGACCCTCTTCTGCTTACTTCCTTCTTAAACTTTTTCCGCAGTCGAAAAAGCCTTCCTGGAAAGTCGCTCGTCATGGAACTCACCAAAGTGGTCGATCAGATGCTCCTTCTTAAACTTTTTCCGCAGTCGAAAAAGCCTTCCTGGAAAGTCGTTCGTCATGGAAATCACCAAAGTGGTCGATCAGATGTTGCTTCTTAAACTTTTTCCGTAGTCGAAAAAGCCTTCATGGAAAGTCGCTCGTCATGGAACTCACCAAAGTGGTCGATCAGATGTTGCTTCTTAAACTTTTTCCGCAGTCGAAAAAGCCTTCCTAGAAAGGCGCTCGTCATGGAAATCACCAAAGTGGTCGATCAGTTGATCCTTCTTAAACTTTTTCCGCAGTCGAAAAAGCCATCCTGGAAAGTCGCTCGTCATGGAAATCACCAAAGTGGTCGATCAGATGTTGCTTCTTAAACTTTTTCCGCAGTCGAAAAAGCCTTCCTGGAAAGTCGTTCGTCATGGAAATCACCAAAGTGGTCGATCAGATGATCCTTCTTAAACTTTTTCCGCAGTCGAAAAAGCTTTCCTGGAAAGTCGCTCGTCATGGAAATCACCAAAGTGGTCGATCAGATGTTGCTTCTTAAACTTTTTCCGTAGTCGAAAAAGCCTTCCTGGAAAGTCGCTCGTCATGGAAATCACCAAAGTGGTCGATCAGATGTTGCTTCTTAAACTTTTTCCGCAGTCGAAAAAGCCTTCCTGGAAAGTCGTTCGTCATGGAAATCACCAAAGTGGTCGATCAGATGTTGCTTCTTAAACTTTTTCCGCAGTCGAAAAAGCCTTCCTGAAAATTCGCTCGTCTTGGAACTCACCAAAGTGGTCGATCAGATGCTCCTTCTTAAACTTTTTCCGCAGTCGAAAAAGCCTTCCTGGAAAGTCGCTCGTCATGGAACTCACCAAAGTGGTCGGACAGATGTTGCTTCTTAAACTTTTTCCGTAGTCGAAAAAGCTTTCCGGAAAGTCGCTCGTCATGGGACTCACCAAAGTGGTCGATCAGATGCTCCTTCTTAAACTTTTTCCGCAGTCGAAAAAGCCTTCCTGGAAAGTCGCTCGTCATGGAAATCACCAAAGTGGTCGATCAGATGTTGCTTCTTAAACTTTTTCCGCAGTCGAAAAAGCCTTCCTGGAAAGTCGATCGTCATGGAACTCACCAAAGTGGTCGATCATTTGTTGCCGTTTAAAACATGGGATTTTAGCGAGAGATGGCACTGAAGTTGGAGAGTATTACAAACATAGCTTTTTCTTGAAGACGAATCAGTTACGATTTAGTAGTGTCTTAGCAGTTTTGTGCTTTTCTACTATCGGGAGGTCATCGCAGAACCAGCGTTGTAAAACTAATACCGGCTGACAACTAAAATGTGACGTGTTGATGACGATTAATTTTTAAACTCTACAAACCAACGCAATTCAGCCCTTTTTGAAAACTATATCAAGTTTTCATCAAATTATTTCTACCATAAAACACAATTAAGCATTTGTATTGTTTGTTATCTCTTATGGGTAGGGAGTGATGCGCTACCCCTATACTATCTACAAGAAAGGGTATAAAATTGCTTAAGAAAAAACGTCAAGTCATCTTGAGCAAACTGTTGCCATGATGGTGGCCATAAATTCGCATTAAGAACGCCGAAAATGAATTTTGATTGCATGTTGTAGCTGATGAAAACAGATGTTCACAAGTTGCCAGAAACTTTAAAATTAAACGAAACGACTTAAAAACATGCAAGTTGTATATTTTATAGCCTTATAGAGTGATCGTGTACACGATCCTGTTGCATGCACTACCCTTGTACCTTCGCTAATTGCGCTTAATTTCTACAAAGAGCCCGCATAATGGACTTAAGAGTGTATTATTTCTCATTTTGTATATGACCAATAGCGAAAAACAATGCCCGGACGGTGGTTCAATAATATATTACAATGATCAGTCATAATCCCTTCGCAAACTCACGCACGGAAGTTGCTGATTTTCTCTCAAAAGGCAACTCAATTTGTGACATTTATTGTTTCGTCGCTTAAGATTGATTGAGCATTGTGGAGAAGACGTATGGGATACGTATATATCATGTTATATCGTACAATTTTATGATCACCTACGCGGTCAACGACACTGTTGGCTTTGCTTTGAAGGCGGCAATCGTTTGTTGATTAAATCGCAGGATGTTATCGATCAATGCGATAATTAACAGTCGTTCAATCGCCATGCATATGCAGATCTTTGACGTTGTATCCATGTGTGGGTGCTTTCTGGTTTCTACAGTTTCTATTAATTTTTATTACTTCTGTGGTAATTGTCTGTAATGAGTTGCATACATCGAAGGCAGCCACATTTTAATTATGTAATACTGAGGGCGCTTACTTAATAATTAAAAGTTACTGCAATCAACTGATTGGGAAAGGGCCTGAAAAAAAATATGAATGAACGTTAAAATTCTAAGCACCATGTGATTGCAGATTGGGGAACATAAAGCGTGTTATAGAGCATCTTCGAAATTTGTAAGCAAATCTAAGATTTCTCAACAACCGATTTCTGCTAGGGAATTTGTTTGTAAGTTTGTTGGGTTCTAGTTTAATTGGAACACATTGTTACGGAAAATCTATAGACAGCCAATGATAAGTCAAAGCTAAAGATCAAAGATAGATACACATAAACACACCAATTAATGGATCCTTTCATTATATAAAAAAATATAAGACCTTCTCTATTTTCAATGAATGTATCTAAATCTATAGCTCCTTACTATACTATATGGTATATGATGAAAATTGACCGTTTTGACATAAATAATATCAATAAATGACAGAACGTTGATTTTTGAATTATTTAAGGCTCCATTAAGTTATGCACATAAATCTATCAAAGCAAACTTAACTTACTTTTAAACATCTAATAATTTAGAACTGCAAAAACTATAATCAAACTTAGAGTTATTGTATATCCAGAAACACGTTTGTCTTGTTATTCGTAGTATACAAAATGGGGATATCATTAAAATCTTTATTATCTACCATACCATTAGTTCCATGGTCAAAATTTATTTCTTTGATATGATTTTTGCTATTGGTGAAGGAGCCACAATGCTATGGAAAACGAGCAATTTGTGAAATCGAAAGATAACTTAGGGAGCGAGAAAAAAGCTTTATTTTTAAATATGGTAAATTATAAAAAATGTTATGTTTAAGTTTATGTAAATTGTACTATTACTTACAAATTATTACATAACCAAAAATTTTTGAATAATGCGAATCTTTGTATTTGTTTAGAAAAAATAGATTTCAAATAAAACCTAACCAAATGAAAACATTCCCGCAAAAAATTTGGACCAATGCAAAAGCAAGCATTATTACAGCGAAAGTAATTTCTTAAATATAACCGATTAACCATTGTTCCGACAAGTTAATTGTCCCAAACGATAGTTGAGGTATGCACAATAAGTAGTTCAGTAAGAGAAATGCTGCTCTACAAGTTATCACAATAAAATTATTGGTCACAAAAGAAATTTCGTATATTTGCACAAAAAAATACTGAAAGAAAATGTCAAGTATTTCGCACTTAAAACTACCAAATTCCTTACCTTATATGGGTAAGTGATGGAGACGCATAAGTTGTAGAATGTCAATCCTATTTTAAGTACTACTATATCCAATATTTTCCTTGATTTATCAAAATTTTTCCTAAGTTGAAGTATTTTGTAGTATTTTTTTTACCTATTATACGTAGTTTTCTATTAATTTTTTGTTAAAATTTATTTTTAAGAATGTACTTTGAAGATTGTATTTCTCAAAACTAATTGTAATTCTTAAAAAACTACAATTTTGTCCGAATTCTTTTCTTAGTTTAGACTAAGGATTTGCAAAATGTTCGTCATACAACTTCCTTTCATAACTTCAAGCATCCAGCGTTTAAATTGAAGCAAAGAGAGCTGAATAATAATTACTTGTTTTATCTAAATCGGCTTTGAAAATTTCCAGGGAAGAAAACTATTTTTTAATAATAAAAAAATTGATTTTTAATGTAACAAGCATGGCATTACATTAGAAATCCTTTGTTTTATGCAGATAATTTGCTAGTTTTGTAAATTATAAGCACGATTAATTGGATGTATGTGTTACGAAAACTTCGCGAACAAGATTTTCTGTCCGAATTTAATAACATTGACAGTGCCTGGGAAGATAAAAACCGTTGTGAGTGAAATATTCATTCAAAACTTTTTGATATTTTTGAGGTGGTAGCATTCCTAAATATAACATATATCCGCACTATCAAAAAAGAAATTCGGTTGCTCTAGTTCTAACTATAATCGAGATCTAAACTTTCATACAGACAGACGAGCGCATATGGGTACGCCGACTTTTTAGTCACTCTACTTTAGGTAACTTTGATTTAGAATCAATTCAAACTTCAAAGATAAATACTTTTTTTGAATCAAACGAGACAGTTCTGACTTGAAGAAATTTAAAAATCAAAAACATTGGAAACAGATTTATTTCCATGCCGAAAACCGTAACAGAATGCTCACGTAGTAATAGATAATGAAGGCAACACGACGCAGAGTGTCACCATTTAAGACGGATTTCGGCGCATTTTAAGTCTGAGTATTATTTTTTTTTTGAAGAAATTGAAGAGCAAGTTTTGGTTGATATTGCTTTTAATATGATAACAAGCCAGCATTGCATACTATTACTCGAACTTTACAAACGACTTGGGCTACGAGAAGCTGCAATTTAAGACTTTGGAGTATTTTGCAGACTTAATGGTGAAGTATCAATACAAACGTTACGCCAAACTAAAAATTTGATTACTTCCCAAAATGTGCAGATCTGAAAGAAGGGACACGACCGTTTTTAAGCTATTACAAGAGCGAAGCTAGACTTATTTGCTAAAAATAAAAACTAATCAGTACATAAATCATTTTACGGTATAGACCCCTACACAAGCCCATCTTTCTGCTAGTACTATCCCCTATTTATTTCAATTCATTTTCTTACAATCGCATGCAAAATATGCCATCGAACAGCACTATACCATAAAGTCCTTTTGTTTTTATGGCAGACATAGTGGAAAACACATATTTTTTATTGATGAAATTGCTCTGCTGCTATCACAAGTCAACTCCATTTACAAAGTAGACAAGTCACATACATCCTTGCGTCATCTGCCGGTTCCACAAAACTGCAAAAATTGCAAACTTGGGAATACTAGAAGAGCGTGTATTATTTTTTTTTATGCTCAACGTTTGCTTTTGCACATTCGCAAGAAAAGAGAGCGAGATATTATTATTTTATTGTCAAATTTCTTTAGAACGTATGCGACAGGAGCTGGTGCTGCCAAGCTAAGCCAAGGGTTGTGGGCGCTGGGCTTGGTCTAGGCAGCAGTCACTACTGGTGCCGGCTGTTATCTAACCCTTGTCTCGTACGTGATATTCGATACGTTGTAGCCATCGCCGGACACTTTGGGGAATACGTAAATATAAGCATTTACGTTTGCTTTTTCCTTAATCTTCGTTGTATATTCATGTTTTCTATCACTTTTTTCGTTTTCGTTTTTGTGTATATATTTTTTAATATTTTTATTTTCAATTCAATTCGTTTGCTTGTCATATCTTTGTCATATTGCATTGGCATTTGGGCAAAATGTCATCAAATGTGTTTAGGGAAATCTACGAGAGGTTTTGTTTACGGTCCGTTGCATTGATACTCTTAAGTTTAGGAATATGATTATATAATGTGTGATTAAATTTTTGTTTTTTCGGATACCTTTGCTATATATAGCCCTAATGTACTTAGAGTGAGTAAGGTGCACCAAATTGGACAGCTTTTAAAATGAAATGACTTAGACGCCATGAATATGATTGTATCTTTTTTGAGGATGTATACCGTGTGTATTTTGAGTTTGACTTTAGAGCTCATGTTAGTTCTTTAAGTTGAGTAAAATAAATATAATGAGTATATTATTCTAAATTCTGGAATTATATATTACAATAAAAACTCAACTCAATAGACTTCATAAAAAAAATTCCCTTAATTATGCTTTCATCGTTCCCAAGACGGAGCATGGAGATATGTCTAGTATCGAGTATAGAGTATAGGCATCTACAGTTTTTAGCCGAAGCCAAAAAGCGGCGACTTCAGTTAGTAAAGATTTACTTGGGTAAACAGCAAGCAATTCCCGTGCTATTCCATGCTGAATTTGTATGGCATATGTTGCAGATATAATATATGATATTATTATAACATATGGTATTACATATGTTTATAATTAAAGACAACATCGTTTGGTCGAGCTTAGTACTGCTGCTAATCCAAAGCAGGATTTCTTTTAATTTGCAAAAGCAGCTTGAATTTCGTACATGAAGTCCAAAATACCACAACAAATAGTCCAAAAGCATCATATTGTAGATTTTTAGATTCCAATTTACATTATCGTTCTGAAAAATAATGTGAAAAATCAGCGTGTCTAGCAGTGGCAGGAAGGTAACAAACCGGTCAAGTCCACGTCTTCAATTTATCAAAGATAAACACACAAAACATTCTATAGCGCACGGTGACTGTTTTTTTTTATTTTCGACGAAAAGTTAAGCAATAATGTAACAAAATCAAGATTTTATAATTTATTTATTTCTCTACAAGTTAAGTCTTAATCGGAACTCTTGAGTTAAGTGTGGCATCATCGATCAAACAATATTTTTCAATAATATCCCATTTTCGATTAGTTTCTTATTTTCGTAATAAAATTATTGATAACAAAATGATAAAACTACCGAAAAAATATAATATAATATAAATAAAGTGTGGACAATTTTTCAATTGAAATATCACTTGAATATAAGATGTCGCAAATGATATTGGGTTTTTAATAATCTAATAATCGAGAGTCGGCTAAAATCTTTTAATACCTTAAGTCTTCGAACAGGTATCAATCTCCAATCTCAATCTTCATTCATATCTCCATTCCTCACTTTATAGTGCGGTCATGGAATTTATTTAATAAAATGCAATTTTGACTAATAAGTTGTAGACTCGAATCAAATAGGAATATTTCAGACGAGTTCCATCTCAAGAGTGCTTGATTGCAATTTTTTTCCACAAATTTTTAAGCTTTTCCACCATCGGCCTAAGGATATACCATAGTGAACTATTAATTTGAAATAAAAACATAAAGTAGTTTCTTAAGTGTAAGAAAATGAGAAGAAAATAGATCAGTCGGGTAAAAATGTCCTATAATATTTTAAAGGAGTGTTTTATATGCTTATTTCTAATTTCGTTGAAGTAGGTTATTTTTAATTAGATAATTTCGCTGCTATAGTCTTTGCCTATGAATCAGATGTACCAGTTATGTCTTTATTAGTCTGAACTCAATTTTTTTAGGGATGAGTGGTATCTGTTTGAGTTTCGGACCCACATGAAGATCGTTAATTTTCCAATTTTATGCATATATTTTTTGAAAAAAAATTAAAAATCAAATAATATTTAAAAATGAAATATAATAACCATTAAAAGTTCGATGGCGTAGGGAATGTATTTACTATCCAAAAAGGGCAGATCTTACATGTTTTCTCGCAGTATTGCTTAATTGGAAAATTCTATTCGTTTTTCATTTTTTATGATTTTTCTGAAGAAACATTGACTGCAATACTTCAAATCATTACAATCATTTTAAAAAAAATTATTTTCCAATCGGGCCTAATTTTATTTAGATATTTTAAATAGTTTTAAAAAATGAGGACCTCATTAGTGTGGTGATAACGTACTAGCTTCTAAAATTGAAGGTTATTGGTTAACAAACGACGTTGGCCTAGCACTGACATGGCTAGCACATAGATCAGTCTATGTGATTCATTAAAAACTACGACTTTCGGATTCAGTTACAAACTGTAGGTCTTATTCGCTTTTAACAACTGTGACAATGGGAATTAATTGATGTACATTTAATTTAAAAAAAACGCTTTATTTACTTAAAATTTATTTTTAAAGAACATCAAACTGTGCTCATCTTAAACTTGGCTTACTCAGAACCGCTACAATATATTAAAATTGCAAATGTTGATCCTCTGAGTTCACTTACAAAAGGACAAATCAACTTGGCTGAACCAAATGATTTGCTTAGAAAATATCCATCCACTTCGTTAATCTTCCATTAGCAAATGCACCTTATGCAGCGTATCGAATGATCCATTCGCCGCCTTCAATTTGATGCATTCCATTTATCTTTTAACTGCAGTCACAGTTGTCACACATTCCAAACACTTAATGACAATTGCATTTTTATTACACAAACAGTCGACAAAATATATTAATGGCCAAAATACAGACACAGATACAAACACTCACACAGATACACAGAACACACAGATACAGATACACTAACCAATGCAATCAGTTGACAGGGCAGGGCAAACAGCAGACAAAGCGACACAAATTCATTGCAGTTAAATTGATTTCTGTTAATGTTTTTGTTTCGAACGGAGCACCTGCTGACAATTTCAAGTGCATAGGATACAAATCCAACAGCTACAACAATAACAACAACTGCAAAGATTCGCAGCCACCCTCTCAGTGGCCCACACCCAAGTCCTTGGCGCATGGCAAAGTGCAACCGCAATAATAATCGACGGCTGTGCAACATACAGTCAGTTCCGGCTGAAGCTAATCGTTCGCTCAGCATGGGACGTCGCACAGTGGGTCAAACTGTATTTAAAGATGTCAAAAAATGGGAGGTAAATCTCTAAAGCAATGAAGATTGTTTTTAATTGAAAAAAATAGTGAAATAGTAGAGCTGCATAGAGAATTAGTTTTTGATTATTTAATAATTTAAGATTATTATTATGGTTGAGGGGGATTTGTACCGCGATGTGAAGGTCGATTTTGCACTCTTCTTATAACTCAGAGATTATCTGGTAGTCCAATGCTACCTATAAAGTTCTTATTCTTATTTTCAGGAGAATGTTTTCTGTGCCAAAGACCTTTAAGGAGAGTCACAGCTGCCTTCCTAGCTAGTTATTTAATTTTTATTACCTATAATCCCAACGTGAAACGGTACGCAAAGTAACCAAACCTGATTGTGTTCGCCGAGTGTATTTAGCTTTTCAAGATGTTCCACAGCAACTATTGCTGTGTTTTTCAGTTTGCGTTTAGGAAACATTCTCTCATTGGATATATTTAAAAAGACAGTATCAGGGAAATGTGCACAGGATGCCAAAGTTAGAGAGACTTTTTTAGAATAATAACAATTGTTATGCAAAATATAGGCATATTCGGACATGAACTGTAGGGTTCTAATGAAAATTATAGTTAATGAACGATATCTGAAACGAGATAAAAGAGTCTTGTTTTACTGATTCGCATTGCGCATAGAATAATAAATGTAGATGGTTCCGGGATTGGATAGAATAAAGTAATATTAACACAATTTCTTGTAGATATTTAACGTTTCGTACGATTCTATGCAGCAGCAGCAAGAATCCATATAATCTGCATAATATTTAACTATTTTAGCAATTTTCTTTAAAAAGTCTTCTAGTATATCGACAATTACAACCACTGTGCATTATTTGCTCTTGGTGGTTGTCCATTTTTTGTTGGCGTGAGCCTGTCGATTCCCGCCCTGCCCAGCCGCATTGTGCCAATTGAATATCTCAATTGTTGCCCAGCAGCAGCAGGGATACGCACGATACCAAGTCGTGCTGCGTGATTACACAAGAACAAAGTGCAGGAAGCACAAACAAACGCTCACCCCTCCGAAGTGCTGCCGAAATCCCACTGGACTAATTCGTATGTAACCCCTTGTTAGCTGCTGCAACAAGAGCGGTACAAACTCCCTGGATAGGCCTTAGATCTTCGCACTGGCAGCACAAAGCGCAACTCTGGAAAATTAAGCAGTTAAATATTTTGGTGTCATAAGTCGGCAATTGCTACGGAACATGCGGGATAGATACCCTAAATATGTTTTAGCGACCTCATTATTTGCTCTTGTCTAAGCGATATGGTCAAGGTATTGCTTTGTTTGATCATTTGTGGATTTATCTATGTTTATGGATATCGTTTATCTATAATACGGATAGATAAAACTGATATGCTGAGACTGATATTTTTAGAGTTGGCTGCAATTTTTAAAATTACAACGATGCATATATAATATATAGGATGGCTTTTGTATGCGAGTTATCGAAGTTAAAGCATATCTTTTATCTATATTACGATTGGACAAAATAATATATTAAAAATTGAAGATCGCTCTATTTTGAAAATTTACTATTATCTGTACAGTCAGGGTGGCCAAAATGTCAAATGCCATTTGAAAAGTAAAACATATCATTTTCATTTGACGATGGTTGAGATATATTCAGCATCATTTGTGGTTGGTGGTACAGACTTTAACCGAAAAATCATACTTTGGGAAGCAGCCCATTTTCACTAACGTAAAACTATGGAATCGGAAGAATAACATAGGAAAATCTTTATTAATGACTTTTCGAAGATTATAGGCAACTGCACTTTTAGGCCAATGCGAACTGCGGTATCTTTTGTTGCAAGAGATTGTCTTAGACAGCGGTCTCAAGGTATGCCAGCGCTAGGTCAATGCACCAGTGCTGCAGGGCGGAGTCGAGCCATCAATCTTTGGGTTGAGAGTTGATTACGCAATCGAGGTCCACAGAGCTACTACGTATTACGAGAATGCAAATTTTGCAGAAACGGCAGGTCCTGCTTTTGATTTTGAACGTTTTGTATTGATTCTTTTGACATTTGAAAAGATAATATCCAGCTGGTGCGCTTGTTAAGCACGACAGCTGTAAAATCCTGCAGTCCGGGGAATCGAACCACTGATCATCGGTCGTAGAGGTCTTGAAGCAAGCTAGTACTACGCTATCAATATACAAAAAATTACAAAGCTTAGTGCTGTAAACATAGGTTAAGACCTAGAAACATCTATTGCCTTAAAGAACTATGCAAAAAGTCTAAAACCAAACGGTTAAGATTCTCCTCTCGTAGGGTTACAAGTGTTTAGCACTTATTTCGAATACTCTTTGTCTCACAAAAAAGAAAATTATAAAAAAATCCCACCGATTTTCAAAAAACTCAGCTACAAATATTTTCCATTCTACTTGCATCGAAATACCAAATCTTTTTTGAAATACAACGCCACTTCCTAAACGATGAAAACACACATTTGGTTGATTTTTCTCAATTGTAAACATTTGTGCTAATAAGTCTGCATATCTGCTCAAACCTCATCATTCCATCCGAAACCACCAAAACAAATCCCATTAGTTGTTTCATATTTCAACACTTTCGCACGAAATCAAAATGTTACCAGAAGTCGTACACAGTCGTCTGAAATAAAACTAAACTGATTGTTTGGCAATGGGCCAGTGTGTGATTTATGCTCGACTTTATGTAAAAATGTCAGCAACAATTTCCAGCAACGAGACTCAAATTAAGTTCTACTTGCGCCTAAAGTCGCATCCCCCTAGGCCATGAGAGCACGAAACCCGGTAGAGCGAGCGCACAGTGAAAATGGAGACTAACTTGCCTTGCCGTAGTAATTCAATATCCAACCGAAAGTTGCAGCATCTCTGGCCACGTCGCAGAGGTCACATTTGGCAGCCAGCACGGTAAGTATTCCCCGAGGAGTCCAAATAATTTCCTACCCTTGGCACTAAGTATTATTGTGCATTAGAGGACTAATAAACAGGTTCACAGCAAAACGAATCCCTCCATTGCCATTGTCATATGGAGTAGTTTGTTTGTTGGCCTCTTTGTTGTCTGTGCGCGTCCTCCGAGTTTATTATATCTACGTGATTTACGGCAATAACTCATCAGACGCAGAACGCAAATCAAGAGACATATAAATCAGGCCCATGAATTTAATTCACTTTTTTTTCGTACACTCTCGGTGAGTAGGTCTACTTAATGGATGAGAATTTTGAAACTTTGAAAGCTGTTGGAAGGAACTTGAGATTCGCGCAGGTACAAACTATCGCAAGACTTTTCGAAGTTGCATTAGAATATAGTTCTTTTAGAATAGTTGACTTTAGAGCTTCAATAAGTAAAAAATACACAAGTTTTAATAATGATTGATTTGTCCTCTGAGAGTGATAAGTTAAAATAAACCGATATTAATCCAATCTATATGAAAAGCTGAAGTGTAACCGATTCTGCTTACGATACGTTGAACAACAAACGAAATACAATGAATATTGTAGAGGAATCTCTTTATTGACCAATTTTTCCTATTAGTGCTTGCTATATGATATAAATTAACGAATTTAATTAAATATAGAGAATTTTGTAAAAGAGTTGCGTTCATTGATCGATTTGCCCCATTAGTTCTGTATTGTATAGTCCAGCGAATTGAATCACATACGACGCGGTGTTTGGCTATATCGAATTTGATAAGGATACCGATTATGTTCAAATTCGACAAATTGCTTGAAAGCATTAAAAATACTTTTTTCCAATTTGTCCGATGAGAGGTATATAATAGTAAGCCGATATTTTTCAAATTTTTCTATTAAAATAAAAAATTGTTTATGCGTTCTCGGTGCATTCATCTCTTTACCATAGTCAAAGGTTCTTAAGACAGTCTTGTATTTAAAATAAACATTTTGGCATAAAGACGAAATCAAACCAACGAACGCGGTAGAGGTGGTTTAAGTTTTAATGATAGTTATATTATTTGTAGTCCCCTCCCCCGGGGGCCTGCCGGCCTAACCTAACCTAACCTATATTATTTATACTTACGGAAAGTGTATTCAACTTTCGCCTTGATGTGTCAACAGCTAAATTTAATTAAGCGATTTGAATTATGGCTCTACGCCGAAAGTTGGGAAAAAAAAGTCTGAGACAATAATTTGTGTGAGCTTTTTTTACAAAAATTTAAAAATTTTATATGCAATTTTTTACTTATATTTGAAAAAATAAAAAAAATCGACCAAAAAGTTACATGCAAATAAGACACATCTAGGCATTGCTTTTAAGAAAGAATTGTTGAAAAGATAGTTTAAAAATTTTGTTATAAAGCAAAAAAAATTGTTGGATAAAGGGCGATTTTTTAAGAGCTGGCAAGTTGAATTTACAAAAAATCATAAAATTCGGAATGGTGTAGGAAGTCTTTCGTTCATTTATATTTTAAAATTTTTTACCTTTGACTAGAGTTATCGCTCGACCTTCCAGTTAAGAGGCGTGTACGCTACCGAGGCGCACACGATTGAATTTAATGTTTCAGGTTAATGTCGTGGAAATGTAGAACGCGGCAGCGGTACAAATAATCCGTATGCTGGGCAATACTTTGGTATACTCTTTCCAATATACCGGCATCTCACGAATAGGTTCTGCTTAATGAACCCGCCTCTTTATTAGACTATCTTGTTTGGAACCATATGTTAGCCAAGTCTATTCTTCTCTTGGGCAAAAAAAATAATTATTTTGAAGGTATCATAAGGTAGTGCTTGCTGCTTACAATAATCTTTCGGTTTTCGCAGTCTTTTAAAAAATATGCCCGCCAGACCAAAATGTACACCAAACAGCGACTTTTTTGGTATACATTGGTAGTTCTTGCAATACTTCTTATTGCTCTTCAGTCCAAATCCGGTCATTTGGCATATTCTCAAATTCATTTGATCAACAATGTGTTTCGTTGCTGAACTCAATTTATCCTTACCGACCATGCATTTTAATAATAAAAGTCAATTATCTGTACGAGTTGTAAATCGTAAGCCCCTTTGACAGTAATACAACGCATGTAACGTGTTGTCAAAATGTAAGATTCCAAAAAACATTTGAATCTTACAGTAAACGTTAAAGAACAAAAAAAAAAAGGTTAAAGGAAATTTATAAATTAAGGATAAAAGATTTGAATCCCATAGCCGCCGAGATCCCTAACGAAAGCAAGGCCCTTCATGAGGCCCCTATCGGGCTTTCTTATAATTTCCACGCTCTAATGGGCTGCAGGCAGCATAAACATCGGGTCTAATAACACCTGTATGACCATAACGAATGCTTGTCTCCAAGATTGTAGCACCGATCGTGATCGCTTGTGTCCAAGTTGTGAGTCAGCTTAATGGTAACCTTATACCTCAAGCCCTAGCTTTTCGCTTCTGCTGTTTTTTCGGTATATCGGCGTATTTCTCATAATCCATGAAATATAAGAAGAACTGAGCGTCTGCAAAGTCAGATTGGCGCGCAAAGTCATGCCCAAGACATCTGTGGAATAGGGCAGAGGATTTGCGTGTATCATTCTTGAGATACATGGAAAATCCTTGGAATTTCCTTAGACTTTTTCATAGAGCTTCGGTAGTAAAGCATATGGCTTGCCAAATTTCCAGCTTATCAGTTTTCGTAATCCTTTGAAAGAAATATAACTTGAGACGTATATTTAAGAGTCAATAATGAAATAAAAAAAATAAACAAATATTCCCTAATTTCAGGGCGATAATGTCAAGTGGGACATTTACGAGCTTATTTCTGTACGATTTGAATAGAATCAAGCAGCTATCTTCCCTTGAAGTGACCAACTGAAGAAGGCAAAGCAGGAGTGCTTGGCGAGAGCTGATGAGCTCGGCAGTCACCCGATAAGGGGTCGTAATGGCCAACTAAAGAGAAGTAAAGTAAAATCAAAGATTTTAGAAACAAAGTTTAGAATTCTTGCGTTTTCTTTAATAGAAAGCAAAA
Source organism: Chymomyza procnemis (assembly GCA_035046065.1). Classification (NCBI taxonomy): domain Eukaryota; kingdom Metazoa; phylum Arthropoda; class Insecta; order Diptera; family Drosophilidae; genus Chymomyza; species Chymomyza procnemis. The sequence continues at coordinate 29,807,236 of JAWNOJ010000004.1, read as the reverse complement.
GGATCCAAAAAAGTGCTTTTGTGAACTGCAAGGTAAAAATAACTTATGCAGGATGGCAAGTAAGACGGAACCGGTACGCTGTTTGAAATAGAACTTACCCCCATGGGGGTTATTATATGCCGTACATTAAATCTACCATAGTTTTTCAAATTAATATAGCAGATTTTGATTTCCAGAAAATATAAATTTTCGAGATGAATGTAAAATTGTTGTCAAATTAACCGCCATTTTGTATCAAAATAATTTTTGATACCAGTTCGTGACTTCTTAATTTAAAAAAAACGCTGTACAAGTGATTTTTGTGCATTTCTAGTCACAACAACATATTTGGCCAGCTTTTTTAGCACTTGAAACCACTGTGTCTCAGTCTTAATTCCAACAATATGATTATGCGAAAATTTTTCATTATATGAAGTACTTCTTGAGAACTATCTTACTATCAATTTTTACAACTGATTTCCCTCACACACCCCTTTGCCAAAAAAAAAAACTCCCACCATAAGGCAAAATCTCGTTAATTTCGACCGGTACGGATTGAACAAGTGCCTTCCATTAGCGGCGTTATGCCAGGAGCAACAGCAGCAGACACTAGCCCAACCAAACCACCCAGCAGCAGAGTGCAGAAATCAAACAAAGTCATAAAAATTTGACACTCGAAAAGCTTCCCACAATCCCGAAGATACAAAAACGCACGCGTCAAGTGTTTCCACTCTTTTTATGCAATCTGATATTTGGTGCAAACAAAACGCCTTCACCCTGTATGGTGGTGCTGCTGGTGTTGGGGTGGCTGGTACCAAACGAAGCGACAAGTTGTTTTTAGGGTGGCCCTGGTCTGATTGCGTAAGATGGTTGGGTTATGCCTGCTAGAGCGACCTAATCATAATGCATGCTCTTGGTCACGTGCCACAAGCAAAAAGCCAAATGGCACAGCGCAAGTTCCCATGAATCGCTCAGGGAATGCCAGGACATGATTTTTAAGTATTATTATGATTAGTTATTATTTTTGAGCAAGTGCATCGCACCAATGCAAGTAAATTGCCGATGAGATTTATGGCAAGATGTCTGTCAGGGGATTTACCAAACCAAAACTGCTGACCAAATGCAATAAGCAGCTAAAGAAGTTAAGGAAATTAAACTATTATAGTTAAGTGCATTTGCTGTCATAATTTGTAAAATTTAATTAAAACTATTTACATTTAAAATTTACGTGTGGACATTTGTTTAAACTGGGAAAACTTTTAATGCGGCAGTTGAGGAAAAGTTTTTAGCATAATTGCTTTAAATTAGTTGTTAGTGTCCACCAGCAGCACGTCCTAGAGACACTTAACCTCACAAATTGTGCTTCCAATTTTGGTATTGGCAGCCGCAAACCTAACAAATGTCAAGTGTTTAGAGAGTTCTGGCAAACCAGACGAAAAGTTGTCAACCAAAAACAAACCATTAAGTGGGTCCAAAACACTATTGGGTGGGGGTTATCTCACCAAGGTCCTTGGATTAGCGTTTTGGGCGCAAAAGGGAGAGATTTACTTTATGTGCTTTTGTGTCTGCATCATATTGTCTAGTGTTTATGTAGCCTCGCCCATTTGTGGGTTGGGTTTTTGTCGGAAATGGCCATAAAGTGAGAATAGACATAAGTATGCCCGCCTAAATGCGGGTAGCACCCTCCTAAAAATGCTGCAACACTTTAACTTTAATGTTTATTTTAAATGTGAGCACTTGAGAGAATTATAGAGAAATGAATCAAAATCTATTATAAACTTTGCAGAAAAGTAAATGTGCATATTATATTCTAACGTTTTCCATTTAGCAGTTGTATATTATCATACTAAGCAACTTATTGGTTTTCGTTTAAATTTCCACATCTTCTTTTAATTTCGGATCTCTAAACGAAGTCCCACACTTTACAGCGAAACCACTAATTTCTGAAAAAAAGAAGACACTTTTATTGTTTTTATTTCTATAAATATTTATATCGGTTCAAGCAGATAGGCTTAGGCTACTTTTGAAAGAGGATATCGCGTAAATGACCGAGAATAGCCTTGAGCACAAAATGTGCTCTTTTTTCTGCGTTTTCCATTGTTTTTTCCAACGTATCGCTTGATATGGCTGCAATTTTACATCGTATGTTGTCTTTAAGTTGAGCTTTGGTCCTTGGCTTATCAGCGTATACCTTAGATTTTAAATATCCCCCCAAAAATTCATCTAGCTGCGTTAGATTGGGTGATCTCGTTGAACAGTCAAAATCACCATTTTTCGATATTACTCGTCCGGGGAACAATGATCGCAATACATACATGGTTTGACGTACAGTATGGCCTTCCCGTTGAAACCAGAAAGTATTTAAATAATTTTCACCCAAAAAAACCTGTTAATATTAATCGATAAAGCTTGACATTGACGGTTGTCGTTGCTCCATCATCTACTTCGAAAAAATGGGGACACATCACTTTTTGATCATATAGAAGCAGTTCTTCAATTAATTGTGGGATTTCGGTGGCATAGTACCGAAAATATTCATAATATACACTTCCTTTAAACGTGATATGTGCATCAGCCGATATGATGAGTTTTTCAAAAAGTTGAGTTCGTTTTTAGGCATTTCAATGGTCCTTTTGGCAGAACTAATACGATGCGTATAGTCAGCTGGCTTTAGTTTGAGTGTTTTTTGAAATATCTTTAAATCGATACAAATTATGCGATGAAGAGAAGTCCGAGCGATGCCCAATTCCTAAAAACGTCGGTAATTCGATGTTTACGGCTCCTACTAAGCACTGGCTCGATCGGCCTGTGTTTTGTTCGAAACGTCTTGATAATTGACAGGATACATGGCTGGCACCATAAGCATTACCAGAATTCACAAATTCGGCGTATTAACTAATCCATGGTAAAAATAAGACAATTCGAATAGCGAATGTCGCTTCCAATGTGGTATAACTTAAAACGACCTGTTACTCCTGTCAAAAGTTACAGAATTGTCCGTTGCTTCCACTTTAAAAGGCCTATCCTGGAAAAGTGAAAACTTTGTCGACGAAAATAAACAGTTTTTCTCACTTGTAAAGTAATTGGTATTAATTTGACAACTCCTAACTCCTTTTGCAAACTCCTAAAAAGATACAAACTACTACAAATAATTTCAAGCCTATTCCACAAATAACTTCAATTAAATTTTTTTACAACTTAGCAAATCATGATTAGGTTACCTGCTTACCTGCAGTACCCCAAAGCCCAATGTTCTATGCGTATAAATTAAACAAATACTTCCAACATTCTTTTCCAAGACTATCATTCCATTATTCCTTAATAATTTTCCCATCAATCCAATTTAATGTCATCCACAAATTGATTGCAACATTTTCTACAGCTAACCAACATATTATTATCTATCGAAAACCTTGCGAGATTACTTGGGAAACGTTTACAACAAACCCGATTACCCAACAGTTTAAGTCTACTTAAAACTAAACCAATTCAAATCAATGTTAAATAAATTATGCTCAACTATTTAACAATAAATTAATCTTCATAAATCACAAATCAACAACAGCAACAATGAGCCAAGATAGACGATGACAACAACAGCAACTGCCAGTTCCAAGTTCCTGTGAAACACCTTGGAGAGTGCCACAGTACATTAAATTAGAAACGAGGCATCGTCAAGATTCCGTATAATGACAAAAGCAATTAATTTTGTGTGCCAGCCAAAATGTCTTGCACGACAGGTGTGTAACATGGTACAGGGTTTTAACCCCTTCAACTGTGTGGAGGATATACCCAACCCTAACCACTCAGCTCATTTCTTCTTGATTACGTCTACAAATCGCTACAAGCAGAGTCATATCAATGTTAGTAGCCGGAGTCTCTCCACTGCTAGAGTACCTAACTAGAAGAGGGGTTAGGCCGGGGGATGGGATCTTACAAAACACATGCACCCAACACACAATCAAAATTCCATAGCATGCCTGCTGCCCCCCAGTCCAGTGCTTGTGGAAAGTAAGCACCGGGAATCGCAATTAATTATGCGAATCTGACGAATCTTCCTAAATGCACAACTCTTCGACTTAGCTTGGTTCACACAGATACGCACGCATACAGCAACACATGCGAGGGCGGGTAGACAGGTTTTGGGTTCAGCAAAGAAGAAACTGACTTTTTGTAAGCTTATATTTGTATTTATAGAAGAGTGAAAAGTTTTAGTTTGGCCAAATATATTTAGAATACTCCGAAATATTACGGGTTTCTTAGGGGTTTATAGTGATATATTTTCTTTTATTTCTTCAAGTTTATTAGGAAGCATTCTTAATAAAACTTGTAGAAAATCAACTATAGATAAAACTTACAGCACAAAGGCTGGGCTTTAGAAAGTAAAATACAAAAGATTTAAAATTGCTTTAAATTAAACAGTCGATGTGACTCCGAATCTTTAGGGGGTCCAGCATACAAAGTATAACCAAATAAAGAGATCACGAATTGGGTTTTACTCAATTCAAAGTAAAAAATATTTAAAAACATCACGAAATTCTACGTTTCCACCAGCTTTTACCTTGACTATAGTCTTTCGGCAGTTTATTTGAGCTTAATTTGGTGCCTAGTTCTGTTAAAAGCTCCAGGGTCCTCCTGTTTGTCTATCAAAGTATGCCTATCCTATAATATTATCCGTTTACTCTGATGCCAGATCCGATGATGAATGATTGCAGAACGTCCATCTGCGGTTCGATGACTTCAATTGTCGTAAGAACGGTCCGTCAAGGAAACCCTAATGATTTGAGAGTTGACGAATTTGTCGAAAGGTTACCACTTTCAAGAACTACTTGGGTTTCTCAAGTCTGATTTGTTGCTGTGTTGGTGTAAGATCAAAAAGTTTTACCGTTTACAAACAATCGGTGGTTTTCAATATCTTTGATACGTTCACGGAATGGGGTTGAGATAGTAGTTTGAGCTATTCATGGGAAACGGTTTTTTCAACGCCTGTTGCATCGATTACTTTGGATCTTGCTTTCCAAACTGGTCCGAAGGAAGTAATCCATCGGAAGCCATTTTGTGGATGTTATGAACCACGGAACGTTGTTTTTCAGCCATTTTTGGCTCACTCGATCTAATCGTGAGGTGCCGAGTTCTGTACGCCGCTGCTTCGTGGTGGATACTCAATGACTTATATTCTCGCATGAACGCAGTAGAAACTCCAAAACGCCAATTTAAAGTATTCTTTGGAAGCTGTAGTTTCTGTTCACTCTGATTATTACTTAACTTCGAAGCGATAACCACTATTCAGCTTACCTTTCGGCCCACCCTCGTACACAATGAATGCTGTTTGCTGTCAACTGAAGGCAACATGATTTAGTTGGTAGCTTCACAAATTGACGGGGTGGAAGGAGTGCAAGTTCAGAATGTGGTGTGTGCGAGAGATGCGGTGTGTACGAGTGGGTGGCAACTTGAGTAGGTTGATTGGGGTAAATGCAAATTTAAAGGCGTGAATAAGCCAAGGCTTTGGCACAAATTGTAGACAACCCCCGTAATTATCCGCAATGGAAATGCCATTAATGGAATTAAGGTGGTTCGAGCAACAAATTCTGGGCTTTACAATTTACGGAATATATATATATATTTACGTATGTGTGTGTGTGCATACAAATAATTAGAATGACATCATGGCAGACATAAGCTGAAAATAATAAGTTTTCGGAATCTTATTCAAGCAATGGCATTTGGGTGTACTTAGAATAGCAAGTTTGACGGTCGAAGTGCGATTTTTGGAAAAAAAAGGTTAAAATGGCTAACTTGTGTTCCCTTCTAGTTCGAAACCATCTGGATATGGTCGAAATAAACCATTTATGGACAAGATTCATACAAGTTATCAAATCTTTGTCTCAGTCAGCAGAGCAGTCGGCAAGAGCGCAAATGAGCGAAAGAGAAGCAATTAAACAAATTGGTGTTACAGAGATGCTGTGCTATGGCCAAATTTTGTGCCCTACGCCTAAATATTATTTAATGTGAGAGCCTGCCATCCTATGGCTTAATGCTGCCCACTTAGGTTTTTGCACAAAAATCTCTTCTGTTGCGTCTCGGGAAGCTCTTGCTTTCGTATGTAATACTTTGCAACTTACTTATGTAAGTTTTTAGAAAAGAGTCGGGATAGTCTTTCAGAGCTGACGCCCAGAACTCTTATATCAAAATATTCACACAATCCTACCGTTGAATTCTGTGCTGGAGGCGTTGGAGCATCCCTGCTAGTAACTCTGGCGAATGTTCCGAACTTGCTCTTGATTCTTGATTCTTCAAACTATCTGACTTATCTAAGTTTTCTACTAAGAGTTAGGGCAGATGTGAGTCTAACAAGACCCAAGTTTGCTGTGCAACTTTGACCTATTATTGACCGCCATAAGTGAGGATACAGTGTCACAATTGACGCCCTGACCTCTTGCAAAAAAAAACCACTCGGTGTATATACATATTTAAATATCCACTCCATCAAGGGAAGACTGCTGTGCTGGAGGCGTTGGAGCACCTTCTCCTACCTCAGTGGAAGGCTTCGTACATGCACTTGACTCTCTCTCAAATATCTCTTTGTGTTCAGAATTCTACTCGAGCCAAATGCATCATCGCTCAAGATATTTAAGGTTGCCAAATGCTATCATTTATTCTACGTTTTCAGATTACTTTTCTTAAGCTAATCACCTTCACTTATTTTTCTTTTATTGGGACTATCATAAGTATTACTTTTTTGCGACATATCGAATAGACATTGTTAACATTTGAAAGATCTTTTTTAATGTTTCAAATTATAATAAATTCTTAGTTCATTTTAAAAGTTGTCATTTAATTTTGTGGCACAGGTTTCAGATTATGAAGTATTCCTAAAAAAGTAATTTGAGAAGTTATTGCTATATTTTTAGGTAAATCAGTATAATTCCTATGACAATAGATGATGATGGCATGTTCCAAACTTACAGTTTTGGGACAGATTTATTTTAAGCATTGAACATTCTTCGTTTCCAAAAAGTCCTATTGAGACGCAAGCTATAGAAGTGCTCCACCTAAAAAAGGTTATATGTTCCGCATATAGATATTTGACAAACCACACTTAAGCATCCAAACTCTTTGCCCCTATTGTGCCTCAAAAATTGAAAAAGAGTATCTTTACTGCTTTCACTGTAGCCTAGTAGCTTCCCTTCGTGCTTTTCAATTAAAAGTTTTGCAGGTGTTCTGAAAATTCCCTTTGTAGGCTTACCCCAAAAGGCCACAAACTAGCCCACTTCAAAATTTATTACTTTCGAATGGGCAGGAAACACTTCATGATACTCAATTTAAAGTGCAATTGATGTTTGTAGTTACAATTTAAAATCTGTGTATTGACAACAAACATGAAAACGAGTTGCATTTGCAATTTACATGAAACAAGAGGCCAGATGGCCCATTGGCCTGGTCTCCATTGGCCAAATGCAATCCATTTAGGCATAATTCTTAATGTTTTGCTTTCAATTTACTAAAACTACTTAGACAATTCCGACGTCATGTTCAACTTATTTGCATATACATCGGCATCGGCATCGGCATCGACATCTGTATCTGCATCAAATCCACATTTCTGTCTGTGTCTTGGCATAAATTGTAAGAACCTGGTTGCATCCGTAGACCATTCGCATAAGATTACAAACTGCAGCAAAATTACAGCAGACAAACAAATGCATTTATTTACCATTTTGTCAAAGACTCCAAGGATAACAACTTGAGAATTTGGTTTGGCTTAATTACAAAATAAGTCAACCTAAATTTGACCATAAATTGCCGAATTTCATTTGTCGCAATCTTAAGTCAATCTGTTGAAGGTAGAACGTGTATCTTGTTTTTCTTGGGGTTATTTTGCGTTTTCTTATTGAATTAGACAAATTGTAAGTATTGGATTATTACTGGTAGCTAGAATAGGCTACAAATAATGTGATTTAGATCTATTGGAAAGTTCCTAAGAGATTCAGTCCCCTAGGGTATAGAGTGGAGCTCTTCTTTGGCAAAACTTGAACATCTCCCTCTCTTGGCAAAAAGTAGCTTTCTTCGAAGGACGTTCCATGCTATAAACGCTCGTTTCGCAACAATGCTCACCTATTACGCTGCTCAACAAGAAAAACACATGCGTTCTGGTATCACACCTTTTGGATTGGTACAATTATATTACTGGAAAATCGACCAAAGTCGGTTGGGTTTCTCAGCATCGATGAGCTTCTATTATTATAACTAAATACACTGCAAGCGAACGTTGGGAAGGCCAATTAAAAAACCTACCAGTTCGATACCACTTTTGCGGCATCCCTGAAATCCCCAATACTTCTACGCAAACCATTATACAAACATTTAAGGCAAATCTTTTCAAAGTAGACTTGATTTCTTTATCGAATTACTAAAATTGCCGACTTCTTAGAAACCACTGTTGAAGTATATCGTTTTTTAAAGATCCGGGGCAAATCTATCTAAAGTATGTTAGACTTGATGAGATTAATCGATCCTGACACTGCTTAGAGAACGCACCCACTGTTTGAGTATATTGTTCCCCACAAATATTTCGAACTAAAGCATCCAAAGTAAATAACTTTATCCCTTTATCGATATCGACAATATAGATAAAGAATTGACGGTTTTTTTTGATAACATTTTCGAGTTCAGCTTCTCAAAACATACAAACATGCAAACTCTTTTTTCGCATTTGCTCGAAATGTACAAATATCCCGCATAGTGCCTAATAGATTTCACAAGCTGAGTCCCAAGAAGTAAAAGATACATACACATTGTTCCGGTTTGTTGCTTAGTGGGCATTATCTTGAATGGTCTTTGCTTTTTATGTAGACAACTAGTTCTGAGAACTAATAAAACATGTCACATATTTTTTAAGTTTTGTAATCTCTTTGATAATGCTGCTGGGGCACTCATTTTTTTAGTACTTCTTTTTCCTGAGGTTCTACATGCGGAAAAATCAACTTATTCCACATTTATACCACTTGCATGCTTTGGGGATAAACAGAAGGACACATTACTAGGTAAAATTTTCAAAACAAACAAATTTTCTTTGTAACTAATAAAAAACAAACTGTCGAACTTCAATATATCTATATATTTCCGAAGTCGCTAGAACTAAACTTAATTAATGTTTTTTAAAACAAAAAACTAACTCCTTGCTTATCTCGCCATTCCACACACCAAGCTGCGCCTTCTGCCTATCTACTAAGTCTACGAACTATACTATCTACAATTTTTTAAACTCGCAAAAGCTGAGATTATAATGCGCGGAAACTCTTCTTCATATAATAGACAGAAAAAACCACAACTCCACTGTTGGTTCATTTAAAGGATTACTCTGCATTCTCTCTTCTCTTGCTGTGAGTCCTTTAAAACTCTATCCTGCTCATTGTATTTCACTTCATAGAACTTCGTTTCCGCCTCTTCCGCAATAATCCAAAAAGTCACACACTTTTTAATACAACCAACTATTTATTGACCAGCATAAGCGTAACCAGATATTATTTGATACCAATTGCCTCATTGCCTCCACGAGCACAATTGTCCTTGGCCTGGGAACATCGTTGATTGTTTGTTTGTCTGATTGATAAACGCAGCAGTCGCACCGTCGCACCTTAACGCCTTCCAGTCAGTCTCTCGCACCCATGGATGAAACTCTAGCATGATGGTGGTGGCAGTTTTTTATTCATTTAATCAATTAAGTCATCAGTGGCAAAAGTATTTGTATTGTTTTTTCCAACTCCTCTGCTGGTGGTGGCTTAGCAAGTCCCCCCTCTCTACGTTACGTTACCGGATTGACTTACTATTGACAATCGGGCTATTCTCACATTATGTAAGTTGTATTTATCTTCTTGCGAGTTACCAACATTGTTGCAGAGATGTTTTTGTTTTATGAAGAATTTGTGTTCCAACACGTGTCGTTGTGTCAAATTTTCTTGTAAGAGCTGTAAGACCCTGCAGCTAGGGGGGAGCGGACTATCACAGACGGCTAAACACTTAATTAAGACGAAATGCCGCTGTTTTTATTATTATGGTAAATATTCCATAAATTTCTTAATGAAAACACTTAAACGACACACGTCACAAAAAAACAATGCGGGAATTGAGTTTTTTTTTGTACTACGAATAATATGCTTTTAGGGAACGCTTGGGTAAATACTACTACGATAAGGTAGTTAAGTAGATTGAGTCAATAAGTTAATTTAGTAGTGGACAGACTTTTATAGAATGCCTGATATTGTAAGTGAAAATGAAAAAATCAAATGTACTAAAATATATTTGTGCGTTGAAAAGGTATTTACGAATAATAGGAATCCTATGTATGAGATCATTTAAGAACAATGCTAAAGAAGCAAAAAGGAGAATACAGATATCCCTTGTATAACGCGATAGTTATGTTCCAGAAGATTTGCGCGTTATGCAATTCCGCGTTATCTAAAACATAGTTTTCATATAAATTTGGAGGTTACATTCCAATAGGTTTTTTTTAATAAAATACATACTAAATAACAGATGCACATATATTTCCACTCAATACTGAAATTCAGACTTTCTTATACAATTAAAAACACAAGATTCAAAAAACAAAAGTAAAATTAAGGTTTATTAAAATCTTCATTGTTATTCTTCAAACTTCATATGGTAATTAATCTGTTTTCTTTGCGCGTGTGCGTTTTGGAGGAGCAATAGCTTCATCAGCAGATATTTCTGCAACATAGTTTTCGCTATTGGATAAGAAACTAGTTGTGGAACCTTGTGGTTGTTCTACTGGTTTTATAATTACCAAATCTGTTATCAGTTTTTGGTGTGTGGTTTTTTTAAGCTCCTTTTCAATTTCGTAATATGGTGCTAGATTAATATCTATTTCCCTTATTATTTTGCTGGATCTCTCCAGTGAAGGATAATTAAACCCTCTCCTATGCGCTTCAGAGTGAAACTGGGAATTGATTCACAGATATCTTCTACCGAAGTGACGTCATCTTGTGCGAGATTTACGACGGATGGAGATTCATTTGTTAATTGAATTAGGTCTGTTTCGGTAAGGTCCTTCATTCATAATTTCATAAATGTCATCTTCGTTCATATCGTCAAAGCCTTCTCCACTGAAACGTTGACCTATCGTTAATATAAGGCTCAAATCGCGTTATATCGAAAACGCGTTGAGCATATAAAATATGCTCCCAAATCCTCATATGCATCGTCAATACGATCTTCCAAAACTATTATTGTTAACAATTTTAAATAATGCGTGATTATTTCGTAAAAGTTTGTTCATTAATTTAATTTTCGTAATGTTCCTTTGCATGTTTTACTAATTCTTACAATAACAATAAGAGTAATTAATATTTTATTTAGTTATTTATAAAATTGTTGAAAGATTTCGTTAGGCTAACATTTCAAGTTTCTGATAGGCACAACACTACTCTGCAAGTAGAGCAGACACCATCTTAAAAATATATAAACTTGATGTTGAAATAAATGAAAACTTAAAGAGTATTTTTGGAATGAAGGTTTATAGCATTTGTCTTGTAGATATTGATGGAAAGCTATTGAAGCATGTTCTAGAGTTTGTTTCCAAACAAATACACTTTTAATTGCTAAAAGGAACAATATCAAATGTCAGTCAAAGTAAAAAATTGACCAATGTTTGATATAGCTTCGAAATAAACGCAGATTCGTTGATAGCAATTCATATAAATTAAAAGTGTATTTGTTTGGAAAGAAAACCTAGAACATGCTTCAATAGCTTTCCATCAATAATTACAAAACAAATGCTATAAACCTTCATTCCAAAAATAACCTTTAAGTTTTAATTTAACTTGCATACTCAAAAGCGATGATTTTTTCATATCAAAGTGCAAAACTTTCGCAATCCCATAAAAAAAGGTAGTTCAGTTTTTAGACGAAGTGTGTACCTGGTTAATGTCTAAATGGACTTTTTGACTTTGAATATACGCATCAGTGGAGAGCTCGAAAAGGCAAAAACTGTTTCTTATGTCATAATATCTTGACAAGATCATTAAGTTGTTGTATTTCAGCTGTTTTGATGTTTTAAAAAAGTCTTGAATCGGATACAAGCAATCGATATATTTGAAGCTTCCCGCAAAACTGTTGATCGCTAATGAGTTGCATTTGCATTACATAAAATAACGTAGACTACCAGAGTGTCGCCAATTTATAAAAACTCTTTGTACATTATGTGTATTTTTAATTTAAAAAAAAATAAAAGCAGGAATGAGCCTGTGGAAAAAGAAAAATAATTTTGAGGCGTAACATCACATGATCTGAAATGACACGTCCTAAACGGCCAATTAACTACCCCAAATGTGGAACAAACTATTCACGATTGTGACCTACCAATTGGATTATTATTTCGCATGCTGGCATATGCCACCCGCTTATTGGTAGTAAGTCAAGTCGAGCTCTTCCATTTTTGTCAAAAAAAAAAAGGTTACAAGCTTCATAACGTAAGACAAAAACCTTTCCACCTTTTTTGTCTTTCAAAAAGTGCGGCCCAAAGATGTCTTCAGCACTTAATGCACACAAATATTAACTTTTTTGGAAATCATTGGTAGTTCTTGAGCTGCTTCTGTTTGCTCTCAGTCCAAATACAATGAGCTTTGTCGCTAAATGCAACTTATTGAATAAAATGCAAAATAAAAATTTGCTGAAAAATCACCCTTTATACTGCTATAGAGTACGGCATATTTTATACTTTTACCACAAATTGTTTAAATTTAAATCATTTTCATTTTCATTTTTAAAATCCTTTACTTTCAGAGCATGGATTGGGATAGAATTTTTTCACGTAGATGGTAAGTTAAATTCGTTTGAAGATCGATTTTTAGATCAACTAATTGAGTTTGACTGTAGAAGAAAACAGCATAACCAAGGTGGTTGCGTAGAGCTGCTAAAAAACGGTCTACCAAAAAATAAGTTTCTTAAAAATCACCCTTTATACTGCTGTAGAGTATGGCATATTTTATACTTATACCACAAAGGCACTGAAAATATGTCATTAAATGCAATTTATTGAATACAATCCTTGACCTACAGAGCATGGATTGAGATAACAATTTTTTCTGTAAACGGTAAGCACAGTCCCTTTGAAAGTTGATTTTTAAGTCAAATTAAACATGTTTGACTGTAGAACAAAACAGCATAACCAAGGTGGTTGCGTAGAGCTGCTAAAAAATGGTCTTCCAAAAAATAAGTTGCTTAAAAATCACCCTTTATACTGCTACATACTATGGCATATTTTGTGCATATTCTACAAAATGTTTTAATTAAGGAATAAGTCAAAAACTTTCCAAAAACTATAAACATTATTTAACTGCTTGAGTTGTGTTTATTTTGACTTTGTTTGATACCTATAAAATATTTCAGATTGCATGAAACAAACTCATATACAACTTTTAAAAGTAATATCAGTCCATTGTATATATTATCAACAACAACCACCTTCTGGTTCGTTGCTCTTGTGGCCGCAACAATCAACAGCCCCTTGCCAAATATGTTACAATACCCAAACCAAAAACCATGTATCAATTGAACCCAACAACATATGTCCACATAGTGGTTCACTGACGCGTCGCGGGTTAAGCGGGTAATACCAATAAAATTGTAATTTTTCGAATCGGACTCGCCGCACTGCCAAAAAGGGAACTCACAATTCGTGTGGCTCCTTGGCTGAAAAGGGATGCCGTGGCATGGCCTGGTCACCACAAGCGCTAAATAGTTTCGTCTGTGAAATTATGTGACGCACGTTCTGCTAATATACGAAATGAAAAGTCGAGTTTTAAATCATTTATCTTGTTTTTTCCATTTCTGCAATCTAGGGACTCTTGGTAAATAAAAAGTGACATAGACACGGCAAGAAATGATGCCGCCATGATGAAATTTGCAAGAGCCCGAGCATGTCCTGAATGCCAAATGAGCGCCTTGAGTGACAGTGGGAAACCCCTTTTGCGTTTCGTAAACAACACTGACACCTTCTGTGCGCGGAGTAGAACCCTTTGGCTGCACACTTTCGTCATTTTATTCAAATTGCCGTCATGTCGCCGTTTAGTAGAAAGAACTTTGTTTTTCTTCCTTTTTTTTTAACAATTTTTTCACCTAAATTGTGGCCATGATTAATTAACAAAAAAAAAATAGCAAGCAAGAGTTGACCCTTGTCTAATGTGCGCTTTTTTTCACTAATTATTTAAAATAACTTTTATTTTTTGTTTAGTTGAAAAATTGCATTTGTATGCGTAGAAATTACCTACAAAAAAGAACACTAGCTACTTTTTCTCTAATTAAAATGAGAGCTACTTAAAAAATTGTACAAATATGTCTCATATTGTAGTATCATCTGCCCCTTCCTGCTGCACTTTGAGATAATTGAAATTAGAATTTCGTATTTTTTTTTTCGCACATCTGAGTTTCATCGTTTGTCATTTGCAATGCACGTGTCGCGTTCCGGAATTCGCTTGGCTTGATTGATGTTTTGCAATTTTACAATTTTAAATCAATCATTTCGTACATGTTGCCAATTTTCAAATGGAATTAATTTTTTTGCAAGTTCTGCCAATCGCTGCAGAAATTGAAATGAAAATAAACTGAGGAGCTGCACTTTTTACGACAGATGATGCAGATTTAGCAAACATATCATTATTTTATCTTCAATTTTACAAGTCCTTGAAACTATAAGCGTGATATAGGAGTTTTCTTAGCGCTGTTATGGGTTTCGCCACAAAGGCGCAGTGCTCTGGAAATCTTCTCTACCATACCCAAGCGGCTGAGACTACTTTTTCCTATGAAAATCAGAAATTCGTTGGTTTTTCACGACGCAAGCGCAAAATTACTTTTCTCTTACCCTGCAATGTGATAGACTCGGTTCCTAAACTTCTTCTCTGCCTAAGCCCAATTATCTACTGCAAAATATTATCTGTTGAAAGTCGGTCTACTTTTCTCATAAAACTCAGAAAGTCTTTGGCTTTTCATGACCCAAGCGCAAAGGGAATTTTAGCACACTCTCCAACAGGCTCTCTCCAAGTCAGAGAATAATTGGGTGTTTTGTTATGAAGAGATAGAGTCAACAGCATTAGGCATCCAATTGTATGCTAATAAGGCTTGGTTTTATAACCTATTTTATCCGAAGATGACACACAACATATTCCTACTAAGAGAAACATGGAATTCTCGAGCAATTCTATCGCAACAACTTCGCTCTGACATTGAACATCAAGTATACTACACAGCCATATTCATCGACGTTGGACATCATCATTCGACCTGAAGGACTCATGTTTAAAATTACCAGGCGGCTGCTACAAAATACTTGTTGCTGAACTCGTCCAGGATTCCATTGTTCTACTGTTCCTTGCTGTAAGATGCGGCACAGCCATCTCACGCGATTGCACCATCTCAGCTGCAGTTTCTCAAGACAGTATGCCGAGCCCGATTTTCTGCATCCTGTATACTTCAGGCATCCCGACAATTTACCACCTAGCAACTTCAACGTTTGCCAACGATACAGCTAGACGCTCCAAATGCCAATTACAGGATGGTGCGACACTCTTCCGTGCAGCATTGTCTTACGAATTTGTGCATTCAATCCAACGAAATCATCTGTATGTAGGACACATTCACTCTCCACTCTGCTCAAACTCCACTTAATCTTACATGTCCTCCTGTATAATTCTGTCTTCAAGTTTATCTGGATTTATAACGGCAAACTATGGCATAATGCCTCTAGAAGCAGCCTAGACATCGTCCAGCGAGCACAGTCCTAGAGCAATGACTGATGCACCGTGGGGGCACAGAGTTCTCAAAATCTATTGAAATGATAGCGTTGAAAATGACGAAACACCTGCAAAAGCTGAACCTTACTTTTGAATACTTGAGCAAGAAATCTATTCAGAGTCCGAATATCAAGAGGATTATCAGAGAGCAGCATGGTCAAGTCCGTCACGGCCAAGCACCGCAAGCACTGTGCTGATTGCGATAATGCTGGTGATCTGCAACCACATTCATCATAAGTTTCGACCTGGTATTAATAAATTGGACAAATTGTGGTCTTTGGTTAAATTTTCCGAGCTGGAGAAGCCGAAGAACACCAAGGCGCCAGCCATTGATTTGGTCATGGTTGTAAGTCTACCCGTCCCATCCATTACAAGACCAAATAATTCTCCAAGCAGGCATTATTAGGGTTGCCGAAGGTGTCTGTTTGCTCAGCGCTTAAGATTCTTCAACTTAATGTGAGATGACATGACCATTATGGTTTATTTATTAAATAAATATCCTGAATATGCATAAGTCTTTCAATGAAGGTCGGTATTCAGTTAAAAATGCTAACCTTTAGCTATCCGAACAGCATCATCTTGAAATCCGAAATCGTATATTACACATTACTCAGATAATGGAACAACATAATAAGAATCGTCATCGATTGCAAGTCACAAGTTAGCTGAAGACGCGAAAGACAAGCAAACACCTTGAGGCGTTTCGTAGTATCAGTATAGCGCGCTATGAAGCTATGAAATTTTGTGTGATCCCTTTGTTTCAACTCGGAACTTTAGAACTTACATATAGAAGAATATGTCAATAAAATAGTTATATTCTAATATGTCAGGTGGCGTAGTGGTAGCGTAAAAACAGGAGGGTCGGTGGTTCGATTCAACACTGCAAGCACTTGTGCATTTGGCTAGCACTGACATAGCTAGCAAATAAATATAGGCTATTTTACTGTGTGGGGCCTCATAGCTTAGTGGGTAATACACTTGCCTTCTAAACGTGGGGTTGTGGGTCCGAATCCCACTCATGGCAAGAGGCATGACCACTCCAACGTCCCTCCTAAAAATTGCTTCTCTACTTAATAGAAAGCTTTTCTCCATTGCACAATGCCTTTCAACAATTTCCGGCAACCCCCCTTACCCTACTCTTCACCCCCCCACGCTAATTGGAGGGTACACCATAGAACCAAGCGCCATTCATAGCTTTTCGGCGTACAGCAACAACACAACACCAGCTAGAATGATGCCAACAATTAAAAAAGACTGTATCGCCTTTCCGCGTAGCCAAGCGCAGACGCCACTTCCAGAAGGCGTCAGGTGGCAGCCCCACCACTGGGATAAGTCGCATGTGGCCAATCACCAGTTCGATCGAAAAAAACTCAACAGATTACAGAAACCAACATAAGAGAATTAAACATAAACGGCTCCCCAAAATTCGATGACGTCCAAAAGCATTTTCAAAAACGGTCACGAATAGGACAATGGAACGTTAGAACCCTTAAGGAACCATCAAGATTAGCACAGTTCGAGGAAGAAATGGAGAAACTGCAGATAGCGATAGCTGGCATCCACGAGGCAGTAGACGGATCGGCAGACCCAAGGCGACCTGGACAAGATCCATCCTGACCCAGGCGAACACAACATGGGACAGAGCTAAACTGACGGCGCAAAAATAGCTTCTCTATTAATCAAAAACAACGCCATTCCGATTCTGTAAGAAACTGTAGGTTCTTGTTCTCTACGAACAGCTATTATTATTCTAATGAAGAGGGAATGAATTTAATATAACAAATGTCGTCTTACCCTTTGCAATCGTGCCTGAACATGTTAGTTTATTTTTTTTGCTTGTATTGAAATAGCAAAAAAAAGGTTGAGAAGAGTATTGAAGTACCTTCCAAAATTCAAAATTAAATTTGTCTGACACATCGCTAGAAATCAGAAATTTTAGAAGATTTATGGTGCTGGAGAGCTAAAGACAAGATATATATTTCGAAATGCAGTTGAGGCATTCGTCAGAAAACTCTACCACACTTTATGTACATATGTTCCGACACACATTTACACCAACTACGGGTACTCTATCCACAACACCATATGCATATGTGTGTGCATAAATATTTATACCAAACTGATTACTATAAATTCCCGCGTTCATCGTCAACCTCAAAAGAAAGTAGAAAGCACCCAAAAACCAAAATAAAAACACAAAAAAAAAAAAAAAGCATACAACCGGAGTGCAAATATTTGCGCACAATCCGTACATATGCTCTAATTATTATCCTTAGAGCTGTGGGCAGTGCCCGTGTGACACCGATACCAAAACAACCCGAACTCCGACTACGACACCGATACGCCCTCCCTCTGCCCCGATGTCACAGTTCACTTAACCAATATCAGACATTTCAAGTCGACTAGGTACGCCGTAGTAGGTTGCACCCGTCGCCTGCTTGGTCTACTTCGAATCAACTAATTATGGTAATTTCCCGTGGAATGTCAACAAATATTTTGTACCCGGTTATTTCCTTTGCTGTGCCGCGTAGCACGTAAACGGTCAAAGCTTTTGACAAACGATGTTTACCCTTGGTGCCATAACGCTATAGATATATCCTATATATATACCTGCTTGTCCAACTGTTTATATTGCAGTATGTCATAGTCGCCGGTTGGATTATTTTTAAGCAAGCCTAAGGTGTAAGGGTTTGCTGTATGTAAAGGAACTTGAACCTGAAAACCGTAACTGAACCCAATTCGCTTGATTGTGTTTGATTTTGGCTGCGTGTCGCGCTCCGTAATTCATTTTACGGCGATAAATCGTTGTAGCACTGCGTCAGTTCCGATCCATGGGTGTGGCAAACGGCTGATTACCAAAGTCATATTAATTTGGTTGGTAATGGCACAAATAATCGCATTCATTTATCATTTTTGCCAACTTGGGCGGGACACACTTGGCTCTGCGAATTACGAGTTGACATATTTATAAACGATAACACTCTAGAATAACTTGGCTAATCTTAATTTTAGCTCTTGTACGGAAGTGCAAAGTTATATTTTTACGTTAAATATTCAAAATAAACTTCGATGGGGTATTTCCTGGAGGTAAGCATTGCTTTTTTATAAGTCGAAGCTATGTGCTTTCAATAATATTTTGCAAGCATTGGAGTTGAATATAAAGTTCTTAAGCGGATGTGACGAAATATACGAAATGCAATTATCCGAGTGCGGTATTCCTGCAAAAATGATTCGATATGATAAAGAGATAGGTCGAACTCTTCAATATCGTTTAAGGCTTTAGGCAAGGTGACTCTATATCCAAAGACTTCGACAATTTCGTAATGTTTTGCAGTGATCAAGTGATGCAGAATCAGAATGCACTTGAAAAACAGTACAGACAGAACTTGAATTGAGTAAAAGTATTTTTCCAAACTGATTTTATGGCTTTTTTTAAATTTGAGTTCCGCAGCCTTTATACTAAAAGGACAAGTTATATTGCATAGGCACTGCCAGACCAAATAGTGCATTTTTTGATCGCCCAAATTTTGTATAGTCAACCGATTCGAAACAGCACTTGGGAATCCTAAAAACGTGAAGAGTAGCGAATCGGGTCTTACTACATTCAAAAGAGAAACAATCTATTTTTGTGCAAGTTGCCCTATAGGATATAGCTGTATAATACTGTCAACCAATTTTGATAAGCGAATTTTGATCGACTAACTGGAGAATACTAAAATACTTTATTCTATAAAACTTATAAAGTAAGTACAAAATGAGAATCAATTTGTAGCCAAAATTGAGATTTTGGATCAAGTTGGTCGCGTGAGATTTGGTTCACCGATTGTGAAAAAAACTCACTTTGTGCCGAGTTTTGTATTTTTTAGCCAAATTATTGACATTTTAAAAATAGTTCTTAAAACCTTTACGGGAATTTTTTAATCTAATCCCCATATCAAACAAATAAACTAAACTTGCTCCGCCACAGAAAACAAGCTTTTTCTAAAAAGTTGGTTTGCTCTTTTACACTTTAAGATCCTGGCGTTCAAATGTAGAGGAACGGATGTTCAGACGTACAAAGGTATATCCACCTCCCTAGTCACCCTGACCATTTCTAAGGTAACTTTGCAACTTTGTGATTATCGGCTTGCAAAAACTTAGACCTTGAAGCACTGGTACATTTGAAGAAATTCTTAACTAATTTAAGACACCATGATGCGAATACGGCTCTGCCACGAGCCCTGACATCTATGTCCCTATCCGGACAGAAGGGAAATTATCATTTTTGGATTGGATAACATTAAAGAATGCGTACCATCTAAAAAATTCAAGAGATAAACTAGTTAATTGGCCAACTGCCACTCCTTAAATATGGGACCTAAGCACTCGATCTATATCATTATATATGGTTTAGTTTCCGAAACGCTAAGAAAACAGCTACAAAATACTTCTAGCAAATAAGTTTCTATAGGTACTCCCGGTTTCTGAAAAGTGAATATTTATACAATAAATTTGACACCCGCAATTAACATTTTTAAAGAATGAGGTTGCTTCAGCTGCTACCATCTCCAAAATCTTATTCGGCGAGCAGTGTTGCCTGTATCGATTTCATTTACTCTTTTCAGTTAACTTTGGGAACCTCTTTCGTAAGTTTATAAACTTTAGCAAAAATTATAAACTTTAAACACTCACATATTTGGTAAATTAAATAAATCAATTTTATATAAACCTACATCACCAGAACAACTGTATTATCCTGCAAACTGAAATATATCTTGACTTTTCTCATCCACTCGTCAAGCAAACATTCGCCATGAAAGCAATAAACATTTAATAAGCCAACAATTTTTCAATATTAATCATTAAAATGCGCTTAGACCTCAATAAGGATTAGATCCTTTGGTCGCGAACTTTAAATTAAGCCGCTGTGCGTCTGTCGATTTAATTAAAATCAAAGCCAAATCTTTGCTGCCTGCCCCCAAACACTCGACCGTACCGTCATAATAAAACCATAAATAATTCAAAACAATAAATGAGCAAATATTCATAAATTATTACCACAGGCTGTATGAAGGAGAGCCCTGCAGCAGACAAAAGGCACCACAAATACCCAAAATATTTGGCCAAAGCATTTAAAAGGACAATAAAGCACGAACATACAGATGACGACAAAAATGGCAGAAAAGCAAATCCCCGCAACAAATAATTGAGCCTCATAAAGAAATATCATTCATTGATTTTTTCGTAAGTCTCGTTGCCACAGACTGCACAAAGTCCCAGCAAGGATGCTGTTGATGATGATGATGATGATGCTGCTCAAGCAAGGACAGTTGATGAAACTATCACTGCCGGCACAAGCATAAGGCAATGGTCTTACACGGGGAGGGTTGTTTTTGCGGTGGGCAGCAAATTTTCACATGAATTTGAAATCTATGCCCCGGCATGATTTGCACAAAACTTTGCAGCTAAATCTGTTGTGCCAAAGTGGGATGGCACTAAGAAAGTGCCGTCTGTGCGAGAGGGATACAGAGTGCGACTAGAGGGAAAAAAGGACAAGTCAGGTTTGTAAGGAAACCTGAAACACAACAAATGATAAATTATTGAGGGCTTTTATTGTTAATTTGATGACATTGATGCCAAGACCAGATTATCTCGAGTGTGCTCTTTTAAATGGCTTGTTTTGAGGCAGGGGGAGAGTGAGCTGGAAGGAGGTGTAGAAGGCCGGAACTATTAAATAAATGTCGTTTCCGTAACGTAATTGATAAAGCCAAGAGTCTTCATATATTTTTTTGCTTGAGGTTTTTATATTGGCTTTTGGCGGCAAACGATTTTACTTTTGGTAAAGGGTGCGTCATTTTCTATATCGGTATTTGAATATTGAAGAACTTAAACATTTGACAAAAGCTTGATTTGACTTCACATGTTACGAAAACGTCAATAGTTTCTTTAGACATCGAAAACAGTCCTACAATTATCTTGACGCAACTGTCGAAAATATCATGCATCGTGTGACAAGACTATTCGTCGTTTGGTGTCAAGTTTTTCTGAGCACGGAACAGTGGGAGATCCTGAACAAGTCGTTCATCAACGACCTAGGCGTGCCACAACTCGTTCATCAACGACCTAGGCGTTCCAATGAACTTGTTGAAGCGGTTACTGAGAGTGTGAAACAGTTTAGCCATATTTTTTCAAAGAAAACCAAAGAACCAAACGTACGATGGAAACCGATATCGGTGGATGTTGGCTCACTATGTGTGCCTACAAGGTCTTGAAGATTACTGGTTTCAACAAAATGGTGCGGCATGCCACACTGCAAATTCAACAATCGAGTTTCTGCAACGAAAATTCCCTGGAAGCCTGATGACAAAAAGAGGCTATATTGAGCGGCCAACTAGATCTGCAGATTTGACCTCCCCGCTATATTGAGCGGCCAACTAGATCTCCAGATTTGATCTTCCCGTACATCTTTCTGTGGGGTTATTTGAAAGCAAAGTCTACGCCAGCAAGCCAGAGACCATTGAAGAGCTCAAGCAAAATATTCGTGCCGAAATCATTGCTATGCCCATCGAGATGCTCGAAAAGGCAATGGCGGCCACTCGATTGATGTTGTGTTCGAAAACTAGTTTGGATAAATTGCAAAGGATCAAGTTGAATAAAAATGCCTCACATACAGAACTGTGGCTGTTCTTTTTTCTTGTTATCCAATGTTTAGTAGTATTGCTGTTTTCTGAAGAAATGGAATATAAGTTCAAATTTGTTTTATATATTTTTGATTAAATAAATATATTCCTAATTTTAAATAAAAAAATTGAGATTCCGACTTCGAAACAAATTAAAAAATCATCAAAATATAAAAAGTAATATGTCTATATTTAATCGATGAAGTCTTAAAGATAAGGCCTCTTGAAGGCCATATTATATCATATCGTTCCAATACGAAATTAGTTTTTGTTGTGTTCAAAAAATCATCATATTAGGAGTTTGACTTAATATGGAACCATCTAGAGGGTTTCAGATATTCAAAAAGATTTGTGTCTGTGCAGCCCGTAAAAAATGTAATAAAGGCGAAATAATTAAAGATATTCCAGATCTAGTCTGGACATTTCCATAAAAAGTTCAAAAAGTGAGTATGCAAAAAAATATTCTATTTTTACAAGCAAGTGGGAAAAGAGTTAAACTTTATAATTAAATCATTTAATAGTTTTGGTTAGGTTTTAATTAGTTCTCAATAATATTTCTGCCGTAAGCTCAAGATATTTGTTTTTATGCCGATTTTGCTCATAACTCTTTCATTTAATTCTTACATACAATGTCATTTAAACAAATAAGTATTAAAAGTTTCTTTATAGATTAAAGACAAAAAGTTGTTGCTGCTTTTAATTTAATTTTCTTGCAGTTTTTCAAAATGTAAATTTAAAATTAACGCTCTTTACAACCCATCAATTAGCTATTGTCAGCAGACGCATAAATACCACTGAGCATTTGTTTGGCTAACATTTGCTCACAGCTGATAGTCTTCAACAGAACACCAAATCATTGAGCTTCTGTCACGCCACACAGCGCTACGATAACTTATCGACGCTTGCATTGCGCTAATTGGCATTTTATCGCATTGTGCATACGGTCATACATAAAAAATTAGCATATTTTTTAAAGTCAAACAAAAGGAATGTTTTTGCAAATAAATAAATAACAAATGTTAAAATTAAATTTAAAAAAATCAATGCAACAAAATGACTGCGTACAATCGAATATATACCAACAAAAAGGGACGCGGCGCATACGAAAATGCCAGCGATGAGTCTGGCTATGCGTCCTTTCATGGTGCACATACGCTGCACAACTCGACCGTGGAGGCGCCATTTTTTTCGGAGCACGACAGCGAAGAGACGGAAAATTGTCGCAACACGCCAAATACGACATTCCATTTACACAAAGACTACAGCTTAACACATTTCCAAACACCACAGACACAAGACTTATGGCGCAAAACAGAAGGCTTGCAATCCGGCTGCAGCAGCTACAACACTACGCTGGGTCAACAGGCCAGCTGCAGTTTGCCCGAGGTATACGATTCATGTGCCTCACCGCCAGCCAAGCAGTTTCATTGTGCCAGCAAAAGACGTAAAGCACATTTTCAGCCATGCCACAGCAGCCCCAAGCGTTCGAAAAAGCAATTATTTTTGCAACCGCAACGTGTACAACGTCGCAGTCGCTACTACAATGGTGTGGAAAAGTTGGATATTATACGCATGCTGGGCAATACCATACCAGCTTTGGACTGCATACTGGGCTATATGAATGCAAGCACACTTGATACCGTGAGCCGCGTATCCATGGACTGGAATCAGATAGTTGCCAAAAACAAATACGCGCTGCATCGGCTGCAGAATCATCGCAATAAAATGAATCTCACCAAAGAGAACGAATCTGTGCCCAAGCATATTCATGATCATAACAGTCAAAAAGTGCCATTACAGCCTTCGAACGCCATTGCGCAACGTAGCGATAAGACTGATGATGCCATGAGAGGTGCACAACTTATGGATATTCCCAGTGGCTATGTGCTGGTGGAGCAAACGCCACGCATAATGTGCCCACGCTGCGGCAAATGCTGCAAGGCCTATTGCAACAATGACAACGAAGCCAAAGAGCAGGCATCCAAGGCTGCACTCTCACAAACTTTACCGCTGACGCGTAAAACAAATATATTTGCCGAAAATAAGGCGCCATTTAAACGCTTCTACTCACTGGATGAGGTATCCAACTCGCCGGACGAGAATAGCAACAGTGCAGAGCAACAACAGCAATACACATTTGCTCAATGTACGGGTATGTTTTGCAGATTCACCTTCTGCGCACGCTGCTATATGCAACCGCATCCTGGCATAAAGTGCTTGGTATCGGAACTAGGCACACCATCGAAACTAATGATGCCCCATGAGAATGTGACGCCACCCAAACAGAAACCTAAATGTAACTCAAAGCTCAACCGCAAAAACTCACTCAAGCGTTTGAATTTTTAATTTGTTCAATGTTTTTATTTTATGTTTCATCATTTTATGTATTTTCAAAGTATTCAGTAATTTTAAATTCATTTCATTTGTATTTCGGACCACATAGTATGAAAACAAGCGCTTTTTGGTTTATGCCATTTTTAATTTTTGAAACTGTTTGAAACATCGTGTGTACCTTTGTGAGATTAAATAGTTTTAAATATCTTTACAAATTTCTAATAATAAACAAAAGACAATTAAATGTATTTAATTTTGTTTACATTTAAAATGCAAAAACTCGTCGACAAGCCCGCGACTTATCGGTATATAAGTGGCTAAGCAACTTTATATTTTAATTTTGTTGAATTAGCTTTTGAGATTTAAGAAGCAAAAAAAATATATATTTCTTAAATAAAAATTGCGCCATGACTAGCTAACTTACTTGTCCAACACTAACATTGATTTGCATACGCAAGCTATCGATAATATAAGCTACATATAACAAGTTTATTTGGCAAATTGTAGTTATGCAAATTTAACTTTTTAATTAAGTTGTTGTTGCAGTTATTTTTTATATTATTTTTCAATTAAATAACGAAAAAATATTTATTAATGCGCTACTTTGAATTGTTAGCATTTCAATAAAAATTGCGCCAACTAGCTAAGCGACTTGTTCAACACTAACATCGATTTACATACGCAAACTATCGATGTAAACAGCTGCGCAATTGAACGAATGATGACTTTTCAATTATAAGCACTTACTAATATTTTTTTAATCAATCATAAATCATTGAAAAACAAAATTCAAAATGCGTCTTGAGTCAACCGCGTTTAAATTCATTCAAAAAATAGCGCCAACTGCTTCACGAACTTTTGCAACACATGCAACGATTTGGCCCACATTTACTATCGATAACACGAACAGCTGCTATCGTTGAGCACGTTTTTTGTAGCAAGTTGCACGTTTAACATAGAAGTGCATTTTCTAAATAAGTATTTGTGCAATTAAACGCTTAAAATGGCTACTTCTTTAGCGCAACAGCTAAAGAAATTGGCTGTGCCCCAAGCAACGGCTGCACTAAGCGATGATCGCAGTCGTGCTTCAATATTATTCGATTCAAAGGAGGCGGCTACTAAAGACAGACGTGCCATTTATGACATAGGCATAAGCGGCTTGCAGGAATTGATCACATTCAATCCTGCCTTTAGTGAATTTCAGCGTACGCTTTTCGATGAGACGAGTATAAATTTGGAACGCTCTGTGGAACTATCGCAAGTCAATCAACTGCTGGATCTGAACATTAACAAATTTTTACGTTTCTTATCGCCGTATTTGCTGCTGCGACCGGCGCACATGTGCCTGGAGTGGCTGCTGCGTCGCTTTCATATACATTATTACAATTGTGATGCAATAATGGCGCTGATTTTACCCTACCATGAGACCAACACATTTGTGCTAATATTAAAGACGTTGACACAGCTGAAAGATAATGCCAGCTGGGATTGGCTACGTCCCTTGCAAAAGAGCGGCCTGCCTTTGCCCAAGTCTGCAATTATTAATCGTGCCGCCACTGTGCCGGCTTTTTTAAAGTTCATCTGTAAATCCACACAAAAGTCTATAAAACAGTTGCGTCCACGCGCCAGCCAATTGCAAACGCAAATCAACTTCTATGCCACCGTGCTTGTTGGAGCACTACAAGTCGCACATCCAGTGCAGGATTGGCATATAACCAGCATTATTGAGTCACTGCTCAAGGGTTTAAGATCGGATACAATTGATTTTGTCTCAGCTGCCTATACCGTTGTGGCGCAGCTAGTTTGCTCTACCACGCTCAAACCCAAAGTGAGCAATACGCTGCTGGAGCTTGTGGCCAACTGTAGCTTTGAGCGTCTGCACACAACAGCACTGCTGTTGCTTATTTTAATACTGGACAAGCAGCATTCGCAGGAATTGCAATTAAAAGCTGAGACTATGTTGAATCTAATTTGTCAAAAATGGCTAATAACATCGTTGGCCACTTTGGCCAAGGAAAACATAGCCACGCAGTACATTTGCATGCCATTGATACGTGCCGCAGTAGACGCAGTGCGTGCTGAGCAGCAATCCTCACAGTCTTATCAGGAATTTGTGCAGAACTTGATAAGCGAACTACCACTGTGCACTGCCAGCGCTAGGCAGTTTATTAAGTAAGTGCTGCTCCCAAGAGTACTCTACAATATTTTAAACCTGCTTTTATTGCAGCTGTTTCTTGGACACCTATGTGGACACCGAAGCAGTGCAAAGTAAAACCGAAAAGACACTCAATGGCAGTGATTATACAATTGTCATCGATTCTGATGATGAGATGGACCGCGGCGAGACTAACTTTCAGAGCTGGTACATAAAATGTCTAGAACTACTAGAGCGTCGCTATCCCGAGGCTTTTGATCAAAGTGTCAAAGAAGCACTAAGCAGTCCACACAAAAACAGTAATCGCCGCAAGGCTTTAAAGCTAGCTATGGGTAAGCCTCATTGGGCCACTTAAGACAACTCTATTTATACGCTTCTCCTTACTCTCTCAGGTCTAAATGTAAGCATTGTGGACGACAAAGCCAAGCGTATTTATGAAAAACTTTATCACTACAATCCGGATTTGCGTCTGAGCGCTGTGCAAGCGCTGCTGGAAAATCTGAATGTACCCTACAAGCGTGAACGCTCACTAACGCTGCTGCGTCAATGTATTGCCGACCGCATTAATGATGACCACACGGATATTGTTGTGGCACTGCTGGAACTACAGACTAACGAGCTGGCGGAATTACTTGGTGCCGAGCCTTTAGCTACGAGTCTTTGTAGTCTACTGCGTCGTGTGCAAGTGGAACGCGATAATTGGCTTAATGTATTACCCAATGCGGTGCTGCATTTGACAAGCGGCACGGTCAGTTCACATTATGACAACAACCTATTGCTGCTCACGCTGATGCCTTATTTGTTTCCCACGGACAATATTGATGCACGTGAGCATTCCGCCTTGCTGACCATCATTGCCAGCAATTTCAGCAACAAGGTGCCATTTTTGAAACAACTGCGCGTTTGTGAGGATTATCAAAGTTTTAATCTACAAGAGTATCGTCAGCATTTTCTGGATGTTATTGCCAGCGTGCAGAGCAAACAGAAGCATGCGCTTACTGCTGCCACACTACTGCAGAGCATTGAGCAGCACGGTGGAGCCAGCTACTTGCGTGAGGCACCACAATTTACGCATTTACTGCTGCTGCTCACCGCCCACTCCAAGCGCAAGCTGCAGCCCAGCGAGAGTCTCAATATGCTGCAACGCATAGCTGGCTACAGCACTAAGTTTAAATTTCGCTCTGTAGCACGCAAGCTGCATCATGAGCACAACCATGAGCACGTGCCGCTACAACTTTATGCGGACTTTCTGCAAACACTGATCAGCAACACCAATATGAACGACTTAACGAGCAACTGCTGGACGCAGCCCAATGATGAGCTGCGGCTGTGCCTGCTGCTGCTGGATATACTCTCTGGACAGGTGTTTGCCGAACGTTGTGATGCCGCCGAACGCCAGGAGTGGTCAAAAAGTCTAAAGGAATGCATGAATGCCATGTTGCCAGAACCGCAGCATAAATTTGATTTTTTGAGCAATTTTTACATATACGAATCACTCTCGGACCCATATCCTGATGCGGCTGAGTATGCCAGCCTGCGTCTGCGCAGCTTCATACTGCTACAGGCTTTGTTGAAAGGTAAACCCAAACTAAGCTGCAGTCTATTGCATGTAGTGCGTTTAGCCAATGCTTGCTCCTCCAAGCTACAGACTTTACGTCTACAGGCGCTGGAGACGCTACAGCTTTTACCCACACTGGAACCATATTTGGCGCACTTTGTTAACAGCTTATTGGCACGTCATAGTGAACTGAGCATGGATCAAGAGCAATATGCGCTTATATTCTATACCATACTGGAGCCGTCGAACGAAACAGCCAAGGAAAAGCTGCTGGTTTCCAAGCTGAGACGTGAATTGTTGGCGCTCTTGAGCGATGAGAGTCTACCCGCCAGCTGCACAGCTGCGCTGCTACAAGTCTTTAAGCATCTAACAGACGAATCACTGCTGACGGCTTTGCTGCCGCTGGGTTTGGAGGCACTGCAGCATATAAGTGCCACAGCCACACAGGAGCTCAAACAATTGCAGTCTCCGCACAGCGATATTTATAAGGCTGTTGTGGAACGCTTTCATGGAGATGTGCTCTTAAGTGTGCTGCGCCGCAAACCCTTGGCCTGGGATCTGATCGAGGCCAGTTTTGCCAAACACCAAGTCTATATAGAGCTGGAAAATAAATTACAACCGCTGCCTTGCGTGCTGCTTAATGCCTTGACGCCGGATACCTTTGAGCGTTTACAGATCAAGCACAAGCTTGCGCTGTTGCAAATGATTATGCGTGCAGCCACCGCGTCGGATAATGAC
Organism: Chymomyza procnemis; assembly: GCA_035046065.1. Classification (NCBI taxonomy): domain Eukaryota; kingdom Metazoa; phylum Arthropoda; class Insecta; order Diptera; family Drosophilidae; genus Chymomyza; species Chymomyza procnemis. The sequence continues at coordinate 29,778,004 of JAWNOJ010000004.1, read as the reverse complement.
AGCATATTTCTGGCCGCGCACAAGCTGCTCAAGCGCTGTACACTGGATTGTGCACCATTGGTCAGCTTGCTGCTTGAAATGAGCACCAAAGGCATGCAACAAGCGCCACGTCGTCGCACACTCAATGCCAATCAGTTGGACTTGACCAGCACTGTTTGGAAGGAAGGCATGACGCTGCTGGAACTGCTTGAAAATAAGAAACATTTGTTGGGCGCTGAGCTGCTTATACCACCGCTGTTCGAGCTTTTGCAGTGCTGTCTGACGCTGGAGGAGCACAGCGCGGCCGAGTATCCCAAACAGCTGATACTTTCATGTTTGCTGCATTGTTGTCAAACAGCCGAGACTGCTGGCATTGAGCTGGCTAAGGTCTTGCCGGAATCATGTTTCCGCATTGAGCAAGTCGTGCAATGCCTGCGCAGCACACAAAATCCGCAAACGCAGCAATATGCGCTGCTCTTTTTAACACGCTGTGCTGCACTATATCCACAGCAGGTGCTGCACAAAATTGTTGAAATCTTCACCTTTGTCGGCTCTACAGTGGCGCGTCATGATGATGCCTTTAGTCTGCACATAATTGATAAGGTGGTGGTTTCTATAATACCCACACTGCTGCAGCAACCTGGGCAGCAGGAACGTCTCATACTGCCCGTGCTGAAAGTGTTTTCCGACATTTGCGTGGATGTGCCGCTGCATCGTCGCCTGCCGCTCTATGCTACGCTCTTTAGCGTGCTGGAACCCAAACAAAATCTATGGCAATTCCTGTGCATTGTCTTCGAGTCCCAAGTGCTGCTGGAGCAGAGCCAGAAAGCAGCGCCCAATAAGCCCAACACGCGGCTGGATTTTGTGCGTGAGTTGACACTCATGTTTGAGCAACCCGAGATTATATTGGCCACCTGCATACAATTGCTCAACTATTTGACACAGCTGCCGGTAACTCCAACGGATCAAACACCAGCCGCTAAGAACTCCTCCAGTTTGGCCACTGAACAGCAGCTCTTTGATGTGCGCACGCATACCTTCAAGCAGCTGCGTCATTATAAATATCTTATTGTGGACTTCTTGTCTACCATCACGAGCTGCGAGGATTTTCAGCATAAGCTGCAAAATCCAACTCACAAAAAGTTGATACAACTGAAGCCCTACTATCAGAAGTTTATATTGAAGACGCTAGCCTATGTGACCACTGTGAATAAGGCCATAGAAGCAGCCGCTGGCACCTCCTCCTTGGAGAAATACTGGCGTGTTATGGCCAATCATGTGCAAGATGTGCTGGACAATGCTATTGGTTTACTCACACCGGAGTACTTCATAAGCGTCATTACGGAGCTGCTGCAGCATGATTTAATACATGTGCGTACCAAGTGCTTGGAGTTGCTGGTCTACAAGCTAACGCCACCAAATAGCTATTTTGAAACCTGTGAGCTGAAGCACTTTGGCGTACTCATCAAACCACTAAGCAGCATACTTGAGACCGTGCTGAAACCATGTACGCCCAATGAGGCACAGCTGCAGCAAGCGGCTTTGCAGGCCATACAGCTGCTGGTCATCAAATGTGGACGTCAGTATCTGACCGAATGCCGCGAGCTGTTGGCCACGCTGACACGCATAACCAAGCATCGCAGCAATTTGCCCAAAGCGGTATTGGGCAATGTAGTCTTAACGCTGGTGGAGATTTGCGCACATCTCAAAGCGCATGCGTTAGCGCAATTGCCCAAGTTTATGCCACAGCTGACGGAGTTGCTAAAGGAGCAGGTGCAGCATCTACAGTGGCATGCACCCGACTTTTTGACCAGCGCTTTGGTAACAGGTAAGCACGTGAACACATCTTAACTCGTACATGCAACTAATTGGAGTACTTGACAGCGCTACATAAGCTTTTCGGTGCACTTCCATTATTCTTGGGCCCGTATCTGGTTGATCTTATCAGCGGCCTGCTGCGTCTCTCCACGCAGCTGGACCTTGATGTGCTGCAAAAGGACAAACGCACACAGTCTATAAAACTGCGTTTGAATGATGTCTGGTCCAGCTTAGCCAAGGGCTCAGAGCTACGCACCATTGTGCCAGCTGCTGCAACTGTCACTGCAAACATGTTGGAATCCAAACACTACAGTGAGCTAAGCTATCTAATGCAGTTCTTGCTGCACTGCATCAAATTGAACAGCAACGCGCAGCTGCAGATTGTGCAAACAGAGTTGAGTGAACTACTCCTGCAGGCACTTGCTTTTCGTGTAAACATGAATGATCCATGTGTAGCGCCACCAGTTATTGAGCAGGTGGAGGCAGCCATTATCGAGGCATTCGTTAGCTGGATGTTAAAGTTGTCAGAGCAAAGTTTTCGTCCCTTGTACGCACGCGTGCACAAATGGGCGCTGGAAGAGAACGACAGCAAAGAAGCTACCTTGACATATTTCCATTTAACCAACAAAATTGCCGAAGCACTCAAATCGCTGTTTGTGCTCTTTGCCGATAATGTTTTCAAGGATGCATCCAGATTGCTGCGTAAACATTATATGAGCAAAAAACAACACAATAGCTTGGAGAGTCAGGAGCAGCATCAGCACGAGCAGCTGGTGGCTGCCATTTTGCGTACACTGCAACATATCTTACTCTATTGTAATAATGATTATATAAATAAGAATCGTTTTAATACGTTGATGCCGCCCATAGTGGATCAGCTGGACAGCTATTTGGTGCTGCGTAACGAGGAGCTGCAACAGCTGTTAGTTGCATGCATTGCACAGCTAGCTGTGGCTGGCTCCAATGATGTCTTCTGGAAGCAACTAAACAGTCAAGTGCTGCTGAAGTCACGTTCACCAGACCCCATGGAGCGCATTTTGGCCTTTAACAGCTGTGTGGCCATTGCGCGCAAATTGGGTGAGAGCTTTGCGCCATTGTTACCCGAAACTGTGCCTTTTATAGCCGAACTGCTGGAGGATGAAGTGCATGCTGTGGAAAAGAATACGCGCAGCGCAGTGCAGGAACTGGAAACCATACTAGGCGAACCCATACAAAAATATTTGTAGTAAACTAAGTTTAAGATGGCATTATCGTGATGCTTGAGTTTTGGAGTTATTTGCGAATTGGAAACAGAATTTCTGTAGACTTAAAAATGTTGAATAAGTGTAGTTTCCAGAGATGTTCTTGAAAGATATTTTTGGGACTGCAACTGGCTTAGAAATAGATTTAAAGCTCAGAAAAATATTGAAATGTCTATCACTATCTCCAAAATTCGCTTAGTACAGTTGTCTCTGTATGCAACGATTTAAGAGATATAATCAAATTGAAGATGGAATTCAATATCTCCAAAATTAGTTTAATTCAAAAAATGTCGATATTTAAGATGTTTTAGTATGGAAAATGTTTCTAAACTTTTGTTACTATTTCCAAAAATCGTTTAATACAATAAAATATGTATTTTTTTAAAAATCTGATAACGCAAATATATTTTCGAACTTACTCTTACGATATAATGCTCATGTTACCTATGAAAAGATGCGCCAACTTAAAACCACATATTGAAGATCTAAGTAACAGTCAGAAGTATTTAAGCAATTATAACGTAAACTGCAATTTTGCATATGTCAGTAGTCACAGCAAAAATCGAATCTTCCAAATGCAGACAACCCACATTCGGATCACGTGTATTTAAGCAAGGAGAATGTAATGCAATTCGGCGATTTTACAATAATAAATAGACGCTTTTTGCGTAAGTAAATCTCTGTTAATCAAAGACACTGCCGTTGGGATTAAAATATAAACTACAGATCCCAGTTATCTTCGAACAGCTATTATCTCCGTACTCCGTCTTTGGAGTGGTAACAGCATAGTACAGGGGAATAAGTTTTTCTCATTTTATAAAAGAATTTTTCAATTTTGCGTATGTCAATAGAATCGAACCTTCCATTCTTTCATAAAAATGAAAGTCAATTGGGATCTATTATTTATAAAAAGTGTTCTGCGTACTCTTATGGTAATGAGAGGCGCTCAAGCACACTAAAAACCCAAAAAAGTTTTCCATCTTATCAAGGAGATGGAAGGATCCATGGAAAAGTGCGAATTAGGACAATGTGACTCTGCAGTGTGAAAGCGTTAAAATGTGAAACAAGGGCACAACAACAGATCTTTCAGCAATAGTTTGGGTAACAGAATTGCTTTTCTTGCTCATTTAATGCCGAGTAAAGGTAATATGAATATTTACAGCTCTCGAAGGTGTTTCCGTATGCTCTATGATTATCATAAGTTGGCAATATTTAGTAAATATTTTTACGAAATACTTTTGTGTCCAACTCACTACAAAGTTTTTATTAAAAAAAAAAAGCAGAAATAATAGGGTAGTTTGATTCCGATTAATTAGGGAACGAAAACTTCTTTTGTAAAACTTGCTCAGTTCCAGATAAATTTTTTGCAAATGTATGAGAAATAGCAATCTTAAGGGTAGAGCACATTTTTGGTTTCGGACGATTTGGATAATATTCTAAAAAACAAAGTAGATCATTTAGTCCGACGAATTTTATTAGGTCAAAACTATATATTGTACTAAAAACAGATAAAAATAGATACTAGATTCTAGCATTCAAGCCCAGCGGAGCTTGTGTTTTTTAAGCGTTGGTCAAAAGAGTTCAATAAATCTTATATCGATAAATCTCTCTATATTTCTCTGGTATATCTAGTTCTATGAATACAGCTCTTGCGAAAAAATTATGTTCTTCTTCGTAACAGAATAATTTTTTTAAGTTAAGTTAGTTTATATCGATAAATCTCTCTATATTTCTCTGGTCCATCTAGTTCTATGAATACAGCTCTTGCGAAAAATTAATGTTCTTATTCGTAACAGAATAAGTTTCTTTAAGTTAAGTTAGTTTATATCGATAAATCTCTCTATATTTCTCTGGTACATCTAGTTCTATGAATACAGCTCATGCGAAAAATTAATTTTCTTATTCGTAACAGAATAAGATTTTTTTAAGTTAAGTTGTTTAAAGTTTTCTGTACAAAATTTCCAAAATTACGCTTAAAATCGAAATCGCTTCGAGTCCCGTATCGCTTATTCAGTATCATAAGAACTGAACCACTAATGTACAGTGTGTCCCAAGGCCGTCAGCTGCCGACTTTCAACTCAAATTATTTAGCTTCAAACAATAATCAAAAACTAATGTTTAAATGTCTTTGATAATAGACCGACTATCACTTGCATAGTTAAGTGTTCCTAATGGATCACAATTTGCTGCAAAATGCTTTTTCAATGATAATAGAAATCTATCTGTCCAGCTAATGAGGCACTGTCACGCCTTGGTAACAATGCCACATTTGGCGTCTGGATTAATTCAAAGCGCGTTAAGCGTATCTTGGACGCCACCATAAACTTAATGGGCCAAAGACCAAAAGTCACATCGCGTGGCTACACATCATTGACTTTGCTTTGATGTCGAAAGTCTTGAAGGATTTCCTATAAATTGTATTCTGTTACTATTGTTTAAGCAAAATGCAGGACTTTTTTATGCCCCATAGTAAATGTTAATGTTAATAATCACGATTGTCTTCAATAAAGTTATTAAAGAATAAAATTACCTTACTCCCTGGAAGGTAATCTTGTTACCTAATCGCTTGTTACTTTAATTAGAATCGCGTTCTTTAAATATTTGTACATAATTCTATACGTTGTCTTGTACTACGAAATACTTAAACTTTATCTGAAAATAAAGTCTAAATTTTGTATTCAATCGTATTCGCTCAATCTACGGAACTCTTTAAGCCATAGGTCAGAAATTCCACGCAATTTTGGAATATTTTCCAAAATTCCTTTTGATTATTTTGTTATTTTGTTAAAATAAAATTGACCTAAGGAACCATTTTAGTCATGGCTCAAAAATCCCACTTAAGTCCGTAAACCCTTAAGAAAAGTTGGTAGCGTCGATCTTGATAACTACAATATTTTGCAGGTTGTTTAAAATAAAATGAAGACTCTGTAGCCGAACTGATAATAAAATAGCAATTTTTATAGTTGCTTTCAAAAATTCTTGATTTCAAGAACACAGAGAAATTGTGTTTTAGAAAAACTTTAACTAAGGCATCACCAATTTGTGAAGAATCTTCTCTCTCTCGTCGTTTTGTCATCTTCAAATCCTCTTATATGCAGATTCTTTATCTTGAATTTGGGGCAGCTAAAAATGGAAGAAAAGAAAATAATATTTACAAATTTTAGACTAATTATGGGAATACCTTTGTTAAAATGTATTTTTATGCTAATTTGGGTTCGAGAAATACGAAATTGGTAGATTGATCTTGGAAACCGTTTAAAAATTATTATATTTTACCTAATGGAAAACAGGTACTTTCTTAAGTGGTGGTTTTTTGAATATCTCATAAGAATCATTTTGTATCCTCAAGAAGAGGAAGGGATTGTTCAGATTTGAAAAATTTTTTGAAGTTATAAGTAGAGCAATTGAAGGAAGGGACGTTGAGAATTGAAAGCATTTTTTGAAGCTATAAGATGAGCAATTCCAAATTTGTGATCATTTTGCAAAATTAATTAGGTTTCAACTAGTTTTTAAGAGAACAAAAATATTTGAAGTTCTTTAAATCATCTCTGTAGGTAGAATTTTCTTCTGACTATTTCGACTTCTACAAAATCGAATAACAGTTGCTGATATTTTGAGACAAATGTCATCTGAAATCCCCAAGTTGCAAATTTCGCCACTTCATACTTTTGAGCGAAAAATTGTTCAATATATGTCTTTAGTTCCGAACTTATACTCTTAATCAATTAAGTGCCAACTAGAGGCTGCTTTGTTCGTTTAGCTCCGATTAATGGAGGTACAGCAAACGAGCTTGCCTAGACTGCGCTACATGGTACGGCTTCGAATAATGGAGGTTCAGGGAAAGCTAGGCAGCGTTGATTCACTCCGATTTTTGGCGACTGATTTCATACCTTTCCAACATCATAGGTAAATACTTTCAATATGTGCCGCAACTTGCAGGTGAAGCCCTCTCTTAACATCGCGTCGCAATAATATATTTAATATAAAAATAATTATCCTGGAGATAGTACAAAATGTTTAATTGAAAGAATTCGAAATCGACCCTGTGCTGTTCTTTGGAACATAAGCACTTATAATACTCAAAAATTAAAACGGATAAATTAGTTTTTAATGATTATATTCTTTCATAGATTTTTCAACGAGTAATACAAAAGTCACAATAGTTTTGGGCAACACATTATAAAGATCTTTGAAAAAATCCTTAAAATGCGTATTGAAGTTTTTAAAATATTTTTTTAAGTCTAAGTAGAAGCTTCGTATTATCTAAATCACATTTCAGTACGAGGTTTCTTGTGTTTATGACGGAGAGAGAATTTTGACCTTTAATTCGAAATGCGGTATTGAAAATATCAGAATTTAAATACCCGAAAAAAATGTACTCACTTTAAACTTGATTTAAAATAAAACTCTGAACAACTAACAAAAAATATACTTAAAAACAGGAATTAAGCGAAAATTGTAAAATATCATTTTAAGTTTATTGTGTTCTCATTTCAATCATGATTTAATTTCACTTAAAACTTTCAACACAACAAAGCAGGCACAATCTCACTTTTTATGAGTCATTTCATCCACTGTGCATTGCCTGCCCCTTTTCACATTTCTTAACTCCTTTCTTTTCGTTGCTTTTCTTCTCACTTTCATCCTTTCTTTATTGCTTTTAATCCCGCCATTTGCTTGGTTGGTGTAAATAATTTGCTCTGAAAAAGTGCAGTCCCAACAAAGGGCATTAAAGTTTCGTTCGAAATTGTTGTGGCATCTGCAGGCCATGCAGCTCAACTCTTTAACGCATTAGCTGGAGTCGGGTGGTTTTCTTTGGCGGCACGGCGGCCAGGATATTTATTGCGCTTATAGGACTTGCTGCACCCAAAGTGACCAATAATATGCGGAAAGCGCGTGAAAAGCGCCAAAATGTAAAAAACAACGAGACGATGAGCTGTTGCAGTGTTTGTTAAATTGTTGTAAGGTTGTTTCGCGATACACTACAATCGACGGGTTATGGGGCTTATCGATTTGGTTAATACGGATGTGACTCGAGCAAGAAGGCGAATGCCACCTAGCGCTGAATTGGCAATATGTAAGAGAACTTAGATTTTGGAAATCAAAGCTTCAACATCGAATCCCACTTCTCTGGTAGAAAAAAGTTCAATATTTCGGATGAAGAACGTAAAATGTACAACAAGAAAAGGGAGAACTGCTTTTAAAAAAGAGAAAATTTGATAGACTTGAGTCATTTGCGTGAGGAGCGAATGTGCAAAAATTGAAAAAAAAAACTTGTAGTTATTCGAAATTGCAATCCTAAACGCTTTTATCGAGCCATATACTTCAGAGTTGCACTCATTTTTGAACTTAAATTTTATTTTTAAAACTAAGCATATTTTCATAAATCTTAAGCCAAAATGGAAACAGTTTGGGTTTTTATGCTCTTTTTCATATTTACTGTCCAATATACAATTGTTTTGATTTTTCGCAAAATTTTTGTACAAATTTTGAAGTGAAATCGGCACTAAATAATTGAAAAGCGTATAACGAGGTCTTTCGTGCCGATTTTATGTTATTATTAACCTAGGTAGCTCGCCCTAAAACCATTTCTTGGGGTTTTAAAACTTGAAGATCTAGAAAATTAAGGCACGCAGAACGCTATACTTCTTGAAGTCAACTTTTAACATCAGTCATCCATCATCCTATGGCTTCTCTACTGCCTATTAAGCTTAAATCGACGGTCTGCAGTGTGAACTGCGCTTTATTTTTCAAAATATTTCCTGGTTTTATACTTATTTCTCTTTTTCTCAATTATCAGACAGTTTTTTAACTTTTTTATTCTGCTTATTGTGCGGCACAAGAAATGGGTTCTTCAGCACCCTCACTGAAAGCAAAGTTCTGCTACACTTAACATGAGACAATCTCCCTATGGATGCTCCTCTTAATTATTTAAAACATAAAGAAAATGCTTTTTTTTCGAGAAAAATTTCAGTGTTTTAAAAGATATATATTAAGCTTATAGAGATGTTATTACTTTTGGCGAATTAAGGTTCGTAAATGCTTTTAAAAGCGCATGGAATGAAATCTTTATGCCGAATAGTGACTGGAAATGAGTTGTGCATAACTGCAAGGAGAAAAGGTGCTGTGCTTAGCCTGGAGAACCTGTTCCATTATCGTCCACCTTGACGTCAATGCCACATATCCACGGTTCGAAGCTATTGCTCTGTATATACTGAGACTGACTTGTATGGTTTAGTATGAGCTGGAAAAATCAGGCAGAACCATTTTCGTCGGCTACAACTAAGATGTTTGAGCCGTACAGTGCGTAAAAAAGGACTTGAAATGTCAGGAAGCTAAGATTATGTCACTTTTCAACATGATGACGCTCGGCACAGAATTTGGGAGCTCTTATCCAAACCGCTGTATATATCATACAACGCGGCTTCCGTTACTGGCTTTTTCAATGTTTACAAAGGATTTGGAGTTTAACCTTGCGAATACTCTAAAGAAATCTAAAAACGGCTGAATAATTTGTTCAGTTCGAAAATGATTCGAATGGCTCAATATTCTACAGACTTTGCGCTTTCCTCTACTGACATTTTCAACGGCTGCAATATTATTGTTGGGGCCCATGGAATAGGGTTTTTGATAAAAATTAAAATATAGCTCAAGGGGCTAATTTAATATTAAATATAATTTTTTTTAATATTTTGTGCTGAGAAACTTATAAGCGGGGTTGATGTAAAAACTTGATTCTCGTCACGGGTTGGAAAATATACAACGCTTTCAGCTTTTTTACTTAAAAATTTTGAATATCTAAAGTAAAGTTAATAAGTATACTCTGTTTTTTTTCATATCTATCATCTCCCTTACCAATGTCTGCAGTTTGTTAAATAAAATGAAAAAAATGCCTATTTTTGTTTGCGCATTGATTGCAGAGTATTCCAGCGTCACCCTCCCACTCGAATCCATTCCCAATGCATGCTATAAATAATTCACATATTTTGTGAGAGATCTGAGCGCTCTTTTAAATAAATGCATTATAGCTTTATCTTGGTGTGTGTGCGTGTGTACCTGTGTGTGTGTATGTGTGTGTGTGTGTGTGTGTGTGTGTGTGTGTGTATGTTTGTCCTCGTGTATTTAATTACTCAGACGAGAGTTTTCATTATTACAGAGCCAGTTGGTTGGTTGCTTTTCCAGCAAAATCATTTTCACTGTGGCCCATAAAGCATGCGAAATATCTTGCAATTATATTTATATGGAAGCTTCATATGAAGCTCAAAGTGTTTGACAATGTGCACAAGGCAAACAGATACCACGACAACAATAAAAACTACAGAAACGATATTTAACATGGAACAGAGACGTAGTTGGTTTTAAGCGGTGAGGGGAATGCGAGTTGGCAGCGAAGTCCTTACTTGCTTATATGAATTGGTGGGAAATGGTACTTTGCAAAAAGTAGTTTCGAAAAAGAACGTAATTCGTGGATTCTGTAGGGTCATTGTACGCGGAGATAAGAACATACTAGATGAACGTTATAGCTCCAATAGTGCTTTTTTGGAAATAACTTGAAAACCTCTACAGTTCTAAGTGAACAATGTCTGAAAAAAAAATTAGATGTCCTTACTCTGGTTAGCAGGTCATGTTGGTATTACGCACAGACTTGCTAGGAAGGGAGCTGCTCTCTGAAGGTTCAGCACCCTGATAAGAACAGAAAAAGAACGACAGAGAGAAAAGTTCTGGAATAGACTAATAACCATCAGCAGCCATCAAGGTGCTCAACTCACATCAGATAGCATCAAAACTGGTCTTGGAATGTGTTCAAAATTTAAAGCTACTCGGCGAATACAATCAGGTTTGGTTACTGATGTGTTAGGCCTCGCTGGGATTTTGTAAACAAACTAGTAAGGGAGCTGCGACTGCCCAAACCCCTTTTGCCTCTTAAATAGACGAAACATCTCGACAGCGATAGCCTACCCAGACGTATACACTCCAAATTGCTTATAGGAACTTATAACCTGCAGCATTTTGAAGAACGTATGATACGTACGAAGGACAATTTTAGAATTTTTATAGAAATATTAACAGATTTCTCCAGATTAAACTATCGCTAATATTCTCTACCAAAACTTGCACATTCTGCATAGAATATGCCGAAGCATGACTTGGATCTGTCCAGCGCAGAAGATTATAGAGAAGAATTGTGAAGAAGAAGGATTAAGAAGAAGAATAATTATGAAGAAGAAGGATTAAGAATTGTCATATAATACAGGATAAAGAACAACATCAAATAACGTTAGGCAAGAAGAATTTCTAAGACAAAAGAGATCATAATAGTCCTACAGAGTGTGATGCACATATTCCCCAAGAATATTTATAAGTACAATTTGTTTGAATTGTTGCTTATGGGAACATTAAGTTACCACTGGTCCTATCGGGTTCAAACATTGTCTACAACTCATTCAAGATCGGTAAAAAAAAATCTATATACTACATTAATATATCCACATATTGTATCCGTTGCACAGTGGAACGAATGCTGAAAAGCTGTTGCAAAAAACATATCACTTTGTAACACAGTGACTTAGCTTCAACTTCTTTAAAAAATGCAGGTTTTGGCACATTTGTGAATTGGCCCCATGGGGTAAGTCGCGAAAATTTCGTTTCGGCACTAACTATTGAGTTTACTTTGCTTTCCAAGTTATACGAAGCTAATTCTGATTTGCAAGTATTTTCGTATTCCCCATCACTGCGCTGCACTTGAACCGATCACTCTATAGCTTTCCAATGCGAAAATCTGATCAAAAAATGCGTTTCTGATAGAAAAATTGTAATATTGTCTGTTTTCAGTTATTATCACTCAACTCGTGTGCTTTCAAAGCAAAATCACTTTAGAATATCATGTATAATATTTTTTGTAGTGATTCGGCTATAAAAATTTTTCTTTAAATTCGGCTAACAATATTATATATTTTTTCTTTATTTTTTCAGTTATTGTCATCCCACTCGGAGCTTAGAAATTTTTTGCAAGTTTCGTGCGCTTTCTAAGCAAAATTTCTTAACAATATCATGTATATTTTTGATAGTGAGTCGGCTTCAAAAATTTTCCTCAAATTGTTATATTATATATATTTTGTTTATTTTTCAGTTATTATGACTCAACTCGGGGTATAATATTTTTGATAGTGAGTCGGTGTAAAAATTGTTTCCTCAAAATCGGAGAATAACATTATATATATGTTGTTTATTTTTGCAGTTATTGTCATCCAACACGGAACTTTAAAATGATTTTGGGTTTTCCAAGTACTACTGCAAAATAGCTTAACAATATCATGACTAATATTTATGATACGGAACTGGGTTGGCTCATTTTTTTTCAACAATTATATATAATTATTTGTTAAATTTTTCAGTTATTCTGATCCAACTTGAAACTTAAAATTTGTGTACGTTTTTATAAGTATTATCGCCAATTCGGGTAAAAATGTCTTGCATTATTTTTTGATTGGGAGTGAATGTTTTTTTTTAAAATCAGCGAAAAATATTAGATAAATTTTCATTATTTTGCAATTATTGTGAACCAACCGGACCTTAAAAGTTTTTCAGACTTTCCACGTAATATCGCGAAATTGGTTAACAATTTTATATATAATATTTTTTAATAGAAAGTTGGATAACATTATTTCAGTTATTGACATCAAACTCGGAAGTTTTTCAACTATTATCGCAAAGTCGTTTAGCAATATCATGTATAGTATTTCGAAGGAAGTGGGCTCTTTTTTTCAAAATCAGTTAACATTATATGTAATATATTCTTTAATTTTTAAGTTATTATAATGCAACTCGGAACTTAAAGATTGTTAGACTTTCCAAGTATTTCGCCAAATTGGTTAAAAGTTTCATATATAAATTTTTTGATGGGAAGTTCACTATAAAAATATTTTCCAAAAACGGTAACAATATTATAGGTAATATTTTGTTTCATTTTTCAGTTATGGTGATCCAAAGATTGTTAGGTTTGCCAGATATTATTGTAATATTACATACAGCACATCCTTTAGGAAGTCTGTTAACAAACTGGTTTCAGAAAGTGGCTTATTTCAAAAGATATCATAGCAGAGTGAGTCAATCTATCGTATGTAAGTTTTATTTAGGCAATATTACTAATTCCATTGCAGAAAAAGTAAAATGGGTATTCTAGAGTCATCCACGACTACAACATATGCCATAAATTTATGGGAAATTGATATTCAAATAAAACCCCTTTAAAGTATGGTTGGAAACACGGAAATCAAGGTCAATTTCTTCAACTTTCCTTCTCCACAAATTGCAGCAAAATTTCAATTATCTTAAGAAATAATCAAAATAAGCCAATATAAAAACCAAAAGTCTCCCACGGGTCCTGAACTGCTAAACTACGGCACTGCCAAGAATAAATAAAATAAAGTAAAAGTCAAAAAAATTTGCATATATATAAAATATCTACGAAAAAAAAAACCGGCATCACGTGTCCACCTGCAACTGGATAAGGTGGAAATACATTTTCCATGCGTTAATTTTTCATTTTTAATTATTCGATTATAAAGACCTTGCATAATTGAAAGGATCTGGCAGTCAGCACGTGCTGACATTTGTATCTGACTCGCTGACTGCTCGCACTGCCCGCACTGCCCGTCGTCCTGCCACCGCTCTGTCCGGCTTTAAAATTTTTAACGTTTGTAGCGCATTTAAGCCAGAAATTGGGTAACAAATTTTGTCCACTTGGCAGAATGATGCTTAATTTTGCGAATGACTGCCGGAAATGTGCGCACTATTTGATACTCATGCCGTATAGCATGAATTATGGCATTAAAATGGCCGCCAGCAAAGCTCCGCCGGCTCCTGCATAAAGGCTCGGCTCTGTAAACCAAGCAAAAATCTGCATAAATGTGGCTTTTCATTAAAATCTAAAAACATAAATCTAAAAAGTAAAGAGAACAAAAGGCAAAACGGAAGAAGGCAACAAACGAGAGGCGTACGTCTGCGGTAAGGCACAGCGAGACCCGGTGAGAAATTTGGTCTTCAACGAATAGAGAGGCAGAGTGGGAAACTTGAAAGCAGTTAAGGATATTTTAGGGGGAAGAAAGGAAACGTTGATGGGTGAAGTTTTGAAGACTCTAATTTGATTTAAGAAAAATAATTCTGCTAAAAAAGTTGTTTCATTGCTGGGACAGAAGCAGTGGTAGCTATTGAATAGAAGAAGCATGAAGGAACAGTAACAATGAGACTTGTCCGACTTTTAAATAGTCGTCCGTCCAAATTCTAATAGATTCTTTAAGACTGAAACAGTTTCCTTTTAATTATCTTAAGAAAAACATAAACATTTTACATTCTACAAAGAATAACAAGTTTTGCTACCTGAAGACGACAAATATTTAAAAAAACAGCGTTCCGTGAAGTCCAAATTAACTAAAAACATTGGCACTTTCCGATGCAAACATTATCCATATCATTATCACGTAATGATATCATCATCATTATCATTTGAACTTCATCGTTGCGTGAAGTCCAAATCAACTAAAAACATTGACACTTTCCGATGCAAGCATTATCCATATAATTATATTTCTTAACATAGTTTTAGTTACTTTTTTCGGATTATCGGTCGGTCTGGGGTCAAATGTATAAATTTCAAGATAATTTCATAAATCAAATTGTGGTTGGGGGGAAACTGTTTTTGTTTTGGAGGTAATTATGCTTTCAACCCGTTACCGCAACAAAATGGCGGATATGAAAAATATTATATTAAAAATGAGTCAAAAGTAGTTTCAGCATTGAACATGAAATCAATCCTATTCAAATGTATCAGACGTGAGCATCTAAGAAGCTTCAAAAATTTCAACAAGATTTTATTGCTTTCTTAAAAATGAAGAAATAAAGATTTTAACATTTTTAATTGATTTCCCAATTCTTCAAAAAAAAAACTGAAGTGTAGATTTATAAATCGTTAAAGGTTTCAATTTAAAATTTTATATTTTCCTTTAATTCGATCACAGCTTCCAATTCCTTAGCCTAGTATTGGCATAGCTAGAAAAAAATAATCAGAATTTTCCTTAGTAAATCTATATTTATGTGAGACACCGAACAGCTGTTAGTAGAGATATTCCCAACCTCCGCCTTTGCAGCGATGGCCATAGTCAAGGGGAATACATTTATTTTTTGTAATATAGATTTTTTGTCTTACATTCAGGCTCAATACGATAATAAAGAGTTGCCTGCTTCTGACTTGTTATATTTTTTGGAGGGCATCTACACGCTTTGTCGTGGTGCTGGGCTCGTAAAAAGCAGTCTATTTATTTTTAGGCTTATTTATGAACAGAAGCGATATTTCGAAAACAAGCAGCATATGTCAGCATATATTTTTGTGGTACCCTAGGCTAGTACTTTACTTACCTATTTAGGATAAGATTAGTTAAAAATTCCTAATTAAAACTATTCGAAAAAAATATAAAACATAAAATAGATTGCCAAGATGCATTCAAAAAACATACATTATCAATTTCGATATCAATTTATCGAATTTCTAACTCCCAAACGCGAAAACAATTCTCAATTTTCCCACTGGGCATGCCACAAATGAGAATCAGAGAAAATTGGGAGTTGTACTGGGACACAGCGAACGCGATAGCGAGAGAGGGAGGGAAGGAGCGAGAGAGAGAGAGAGCGAATGAGTGAGCAAGCAAAAAGGCATCGTGGGGCTGTTTTATGCCTTTCTTCCTTCCTGTGTTGCCAACTAATTGAATTTTGAAAATCCAAGTCCGAAATTAAAAAATTACACCCAACGCCAGCAAATAAACTGTAAAACGGAAATGTATTCGACAGGTGGAAATTGAAACTGATTGAATTGTAAAGCGCAGCATAAAATGTAGCCATAAGTTTTGTTTGGTTTTTGTTTTTTTTATTTCTGCTTTATTTTTTCCTCCCAGTATTTTGTGGGCGCCACAGCTGTGGCGACGCCCCCCCACTTGCTTGCAACAAAACACCTGTTGTGGGCGTAATAATTTATGCTTTTCGCTTTTAATTTGCCCCATGTACATTAGCATTTTGTACATAGTAAGCTTTATATTTGTAGCTGGCATAAAGCACCACAATATACAATAGCATCTTGTTTTCCTTTAATAATCATTTTTTTTCCCCGGATTTGTTTTTTATTTTTTGCTGGTTTTCTGGGTTTCCTTAGTCCATGCACACCACACTGGGCATAGATTTTGCGTATGAAGATGACTGTACTTCAATTTGGGTAAGAGATTTTTAAATAAACTAAAGTATTAGAATTTCATAAATAAATGGAGGGTTAGAACAACCAACCGCGTTGCCTAGGTTGTCGCTATTAATTAAAGATACCACCGTTCAGATAGGGTCTTTGTTGCTTTCTAATAATAGAGATATAAACATATTTCGCTGTTGGAGCGATGATCATTGCCAAGTTGAATAATAGTTTTAATTTTTATAAGAACCAATGATCAAAAGTGGATGAATTTTGATCTATTTAGCAGCAGCATTTTTACGGTAGCTAAGCAACAAAAATAAAGATCCTTCAAGATGACTTTAAAATTCGCATCAACGGTTAGCTTTAGTACAAGAAGTAGCTTTTAGAACGAATCAAAATAAAGCGCAACGCCTAACACAAAAGTATCCATTAGACTCAATATATATTTGTTGGCTTCGGCTCACTGCTCTTGTAATCCTTTTTTGTTTATTGGAGAAAAGTTTTCGGGGATAAAAAAAACCCACGAAACCCACAAAAAATAGTCTTAGAAAATTTTATGAATGATAAAGACAGCATTTTTTGTGCTTCAGCATAAGAGCCTTTTGAGTTATATTTTAAATTTCATCATTTTGTTATTTAAAAAACTAACTAAAGTTAAGAACTAAGCGAGGGAATTTATATTATTTGTTTAATTTTGAGACTTATTATATTCGATATAAAGTTTGTTTTTTGTCAAACTATTGCAATGCCCTTACAGTTTGCATTCGATTGAAACATTACAATATTAATTAATATATATATTTTCTTTTTCCTTATTTCGCGTGGGAACTTAGGGCTTCTACAAGAGCCTTCCATCGAACCCTGTGACACGGGACAGCTCTGCATTGGATATTCTGTTTGGCCAGAATATCCTGCATATAATCCTCAAGCATTTGTTACTGAAGACTTGCAGTTTTTGTGTCATCTTCTTCGTTGTGAGCCATGTCTCACTCAATGCAAACTTATTATTTTTGTATTTTTATTATTTTAAATTTTAATTTAAAAAAACTCAAACCATTGGATTAAAATTACTACTATCTTTGAACTTAATTCCAAATCAAGCATTAAACCATAGATTAATTTAATTATTATGGAAACTCATATTTTAGTAACAAAATAAGAATTTTGGTATGCAAAATGAGTTTTTAATGGATAATCTCGCTTTTTAATGATATACAATTTTTAATTGTAAATTCTTTATAAGCGCACCCGATTTTCCATATTGTCGTAACCAATTCGTGTTGTGAAGGAAAAAAATGTACTTTTTAGCAGCCATCTGGGAACCACCATTATGATATTGTAAAAAGTGATTCGTATTATGATAATCAGCCTAAATGTGAGGGTGGCACCGCAATAGCCCATCTCAAACTTAGCAGGTTTATATAAGTCAACAAGTGCTTTGATGGTTTTCCGCGAAAAAAAAAATTTTTTAAATAGTGAGAACTTATTGATAAAGCATTCTCATTGGCAACCAATGTGGTTACGCCATTTTAAACTCAAAAAAAAAATTATTTGTAAACTTAATAATTTAATTATTTAATTAGGAGTCAAAGGATCAACAATGACTAAATTTGGGTATCATAGTACGTGATTGCTCAAAGATGCACGATTTGGCGATCAACAAGATGGATTAAAAGAGAGAGAGAGAGAGAGAGTTGAATTGAATAGAGCCTTCATGAGATGGGATATGTAAGGGTAAAGTAGATAGGATATATATTTTTGAAAGGCATAATCTTTACAAAGCACATGTTTCGTTAAAGAAACATCAACTCCCACCACATTACATCAAAATTTCAGCAACTTGGTACCAATGTGCAGAGCAGCGTGAGAAGCCAACAAAAATCATAGCATACTTTTAGGCATGCATTTTTATTAGACGGTAATTGAAGTTTAACTGCGCATGTAATAAAAACATTTTCAGCTATTTTCAACGCATTAACAGCATAAATAATATAAACCCAGTCAAAGCGAGACGAGCTTAGGGCCAAAGCGTGACCGCGACTCCCCAACACCACGACTTGGTCGACGAACGAGGTGTTGTGCTGCAGCAACGTCTGGCCATATCTCAAACTTGCCGCGTACGATTGCTATTTTATGGCAAAAGAAAACATTTTTCATAAGTCTGACTGGCAAATAGTAGAACAAGCAACAAGGTGGCAGCACTGTGCGGGCTTAATAAAAACAAAAAAAAAAAAAATCAAAATAAAAAAGAACAAGGCAAAAAAATACAGTCACACTGTGAATGGTGTGGCCAGAGCGCAGAAAATGTGCCAAATGCGATATAGAGGCGCAAAGTATTATAAACGTGCGGCATTAGCAAGTGTGGTTCACTGGCAACACACACACACGCACACTCACCCACACACACACACAGTGACACACTCACCCACACACACAC
The DNA here is from genome assembly GCA_035046065.1 of Chymomyza procnemis. Classification (NCBI taxonomy): domain Eukaryota; kingdom Metazoa; phylum Arthropoda; class Insecta; order Diptera; family Drosophilidae; genus Chymomyza; species Chymomyza procnemis. Next base: position 29,759,298 of record JAWNOJ010000004.1, on the reverse strand, counting down.
ATACATACACTCAGCCATACTCACACTCGTACACACGCCTTGGCCACAAACAAACGATTGCGACTTATTCATTGGGCTTGCCATTAAGGTGGCTCGACTCTCAGCCGTGATATATAACACGCTCATAATTGGTCATAAATCTGACAAATGTAATTTGTCATCACTCAAGCAGCCAACCCTGTGACCGTCGTCGTAGCCACAGTCATTGCCCGTCGTAGCCCTTACCCGTGTAACCCAGCTCATTGCCAGATTTGGAGACTTCACTCTCTCACACTCCAACGCTGAGTGCCAAAATGAAAAAGGTGCTTGACACAAAATGTCAGCTGGAAATTTTTTATTACACAATCACAAGTACAAGCAAAAGAACACACGCACACACACAGAGAGACACATGTACATAGTCACATGCACACACAGCCACAAGTACACAGAGTCAGACACTCACTCCCACACACACACACTGCCAGCTACTGCGAAAAGTATGCTATTGTTTTTTGAGCTCACGCACACTCAAGACACGATAACCACAAAGTAGTTACTTTTTATGCTCTTGATACACTATGATTATTGGTACAAGGGTTTTATGGATTTAGCTGGTAAGAATCGGCTGGAAATATCCAGCGCACGCTGCAAGTTAAGGCAAAAATGGAAGGAATCTCATGTGAGCCTTATAAACACGGATATTTATATTAAAAAAAAAACTATAATTTTTCCATTTTGTTTGATATTATTAAGGTTCGATTCAGTTGTACATAGAATATATCCATGTCGTTTTAGGACTAATTCACCTAATAAACGAAGAGAAATTGACATTTTCTCAAAACAAACTTTATCCTTTTTTTTTGGTTTTTCTTTGTTCTTCTTAGATATATTCTTTAATTGTAGACTTATGGGCTTCCATTTTTTGTACCTTACCTTCAGATCTAAAAATATCCAATGTAACTAGTATATTCCTCAAAGTCTCTATAGGGCTCCTTCATGTTAGTCTAAGAGACAAAGACGCGTTCAAATTTTCTTCTTCAATTGTGGACTTTTCGGCTTCCATTTTTTGTATCTTATCTTCAGATCTAGAAATATCCAATGTATCTAGTATATTCCTCAAAACCTAAATTAAAAAGGCATTTGTGAAGAAAGGTTCACATTTTCTCAAGACAATCTTATCGTTCTCCATGATTCTATAATTCATCTGTAAAATGAAGCGGATCTATCTATCGCAAATTTTGGGTAGTCTTATAAACCTATTTAAGGAAATCGTTTCTTTCTCTATTAGCTTTTTTCTTTTGGCTTTGCTTATGAGTATTATAACTTCTTAGATATACGCGATTTCGGTAAAATCATAGTGAGAATGTTTAAAATCCAGCAAGGATTACCAGGGCATTGTCAAACCACCCAAGCCATGATTAGTTCTACTCAAATGAGTCTTAAAAACAAAGAAATATTAACATATATTCAAACCAAACTGTATCCTCTTCCACTTAATTTTTTTCTTTACTTTCCTTAAGAATAGTACAATCATAGACCATAGCTTCAATGTATATTTTTGGTAATATCATGTCTACCAGGCTTTATTCTATTTTCCAATCCATAGAAGGTAATATTCAGGCTGTACTTATTTATTTAAAATATCTCAAGGAAATAGTTCCTTTCTCTATTGCGTTATTCTGTCGCTTTCCTTATGATTTTACATACTTTTGACTTTTCAGTCTCTCCAGCTATTCCCTATCTGTATTCATCATTAGAATATTTTAATATCGAGCGAATCTAGCAGGCTTTGTCAAACCCACTAAGCCATGAAGATTCATTTACTCACCTAAGTCTTTTAAACGATTTAGTTTACATATTACTTTCTTCTTGGGTTTGTAAATGACAATCGTACAGCCATAGATTATCCCAATTCTTTAAAAAAAAAAATCCAAGCACAAGTGTGACAAACACGAATTTCATAAAAAAAGATAGAAATGTACATACATTTTCCCAAGAAAACTCAGATGCTTTTATCATATCTGTCACTTAAGAATATCTTACATTCGTAGACAATCCACAGGTTTTCCCATTTATTATCTTCTATTTCTTTCCAAGCCAAAGTATCCGTATAAGCAGGATATGCGTATAAATGCTTATTTACAACTTTTGAAGAAATTCTTTCTCTATAACCTAATTTCTTTGCTTTTCTTATGAGCATATCATCACTATTTAACTTCTAAAATATAACCATTCTTCGTAACATTACTCTGAATATCGTATCTACAGCTTCTTAAGATAATAGTTTCTTTCACAATTACCGACTTTCTCTGCTTTCACAATAGTTATACACCATTGGCCAGATATTCCCCATTTGTAGAAAATCATCCTGGGTATAACCAGCAAATCTACCAGACGTATTCAAATGCTGCAACCCATGTTCAGATATCTTCCCGTAAAACTTATGAGCAACTAAAGACTGACATTTTGCATAAGAAGCATTCAACTTCCTCTTAACTTGTTTTGTGGCCTTTTCAAAGAGTATCCCAACGCCTTGACAAGCCTCCCACAATTGTACTTGATTTTTTGTTAGCCTATTCGAGTCCCTTATGGTCTATGGCTTTGTTTTTTGTCGCTTTGGTCAGTTGAGCTCGTAAATATTTTACAAGTTCGACACAGACACAAACCCATAATATAGTAATAATAATGCTCTCTGCCTTTTGTGTTTGTCTAGTGGAACTAATTTTTGCTTTTATAGATGACGAACGACTTATTCGTTGCCAGGTTCAACATCTACATTTCATTATAAATGACTTTCAAAATGGCCTCAAGTGTTGTAAATAAACTAAGTGCGTGTTTAAGCGGAGTTCAGGCAGTGTCGAAGTTTGAAGTGCCGCAGCCGGAGCAACTTTTAATAGGCGCTCTTAATGATGGATATATTGTACGTACACGTACGTACCCGAGCCATATATTAAGCCGCAGAGCTCTCTATTAATGCCTTCTAGAAGCATTCCAAAGACACTACGGCTGCATTATGCATTATGCCATCATTCAGCTCAATTGAGTGCCTTGAAAATGGGTCAGTTTTCTGAGAAAATGCAACTAAAGTTCATGAACGAACACCTGCACAGTGCCAGCGGCGTGTACGTGATTTTCCACAGCTCAGCTATGGCGCAGTGCTACGGCTTTGTCTTCGGCATCTTAAATCTTAACTATAGATCTTATGAATCCCGGCTAGACTTTGGCTGCGTGTCGACACATTTGGCAAATTGCCGACGCAAAGGCCTAACTAATGATATCAACTTGATCAACATGCTTTCGGTGACTTTGGTTGCCAGCTTTATGGAGGAGCTGAGCACGTCTCAATTAGAGACAATTGAATTATTACACTACACGACACTCATTCAATTTTCAACTATATTGGGGTATTACCTACATACATCATCACAACATGTGAGATATCACTAAAAAAATAATCACAAAAACGGTGATAAAAACAAATTGTGTGGGATAAACAAACTGAACAAATTAATATGTTTATTTGTATTTGGTGGGGGCATGTTCGTGGCATCAACTTAGGAGCACGCTGTATAACCTACAGTGGCTTTTGTTCCAAAAATTTTCCAAAAATTCTAAACTTTTTAAAAACCAGTTGGGCATGCAAACATTTCTAAGCCAACAACAGTCTATTCATTTTTGGTGCAAATATGATTATTTTAATTGGGATAAAAGGTAAAAAGATCCTAAATCCTGTTGCACAGGTATGGCGGCAACCACAAATTGTACATCTTTAGTGTATGGGTAGGGGTAAGTGTTCACCCATTCATTGCAAATATTACAATTCTTGTTTTAATTATTATCTTTTGAGCTTGAATATTCGAGAAGATTTAATGCGATAAGAGTGTAGGCAAGACATAGTTAGACTAACTCCAGAGCTCCAGCAAGGGGCAGTCACATGTAGACCAAGTTTAGTCCCTAATGGGGCAGTTGAGGCTTTGCAGCCTCTGTCTAAGCAGGTCTTATCCACACATTTATCTCTTTAATGCATCTCGAATACTCCAACTCACTGAAACATTTCACTGCCAAAGTCAACTTATCTTTCGAATTACTTTAAGGGTATTCAGGCTTGCTAATTGGTTGGGAAGATTTTGTTGTGAAAACTTACTTTCTGCTTGAAGGTAAGGTAATAATGCCTTGTCAGAATATGAATTAAGATTTGTTGCCCTTAATTATGCTGTCATCGCTGCAAAGGCTTGAACATATCACTCTATATTGCTCTTAGAAGAGAACAAGAACCTACAGCTTATACCCGAATCTGTAAGGCGCGGTCTTTGGTTAAGAAAGTGTTTTTCTAGCTTATGACTACTCCACAGGAAAATAGCTTCCCCTGCGCTGAGGCTCTTCATCTGAGTCTAGGTCGTTGCCTTCTGCCTTTGTATGCTTTCTTCTTTATTGGATGCCAAGGCATTGTGTCGTCATGCCCTGAACAACATCTTAGTCGTCGTAGAACTTATACATGGCTAATGGTTCATTTGAATGCCATCCCTAACCCGAACGGGGATTTTGCAAATAATGTTGCTCTAGAACACCCTTAGTGCGATTTTATCTGTCTGCCTCCTCGCCACTATTTCTGCGCTATATAAGGCACGTACAGGATGAGCATCTTAAGTTTTATCGGGCGATCTGCATAAAAAGGAGCTGAGAGACAAAGATGTTCTTATTCTTAGAAGGTATTAGGAAATTAATTAAAACAAAAAAATTATACTATTAAAAACTTAAACACAAACGTTCTTTATGTAACGGCCATCGTCAGTTAGGCGTACCATGATATATTCCAGTCTACAATAGATAACGTTTGTTGCAAAAATCTATACAAATAACTTAAGTTACTTTATATAATAATGACGGTCAAATTACCAAAAAAAAACTCTTTCGACTTAAAAACTTTTCTGATTTAAGTCAAGAATGTTCAAGTTTCTATCTCAATGCAAAGCATCCCTCGATGCACTCAGTGTAACCTCCCTCAAACTAATTCACCCCTATAGCTAAAATGTAGCGCAGCTTGGCACACATCTATCAAGATTTCTTGGATATACGTGCCATGCAGCAGCCACAGTGCGTCCAGTTTTAAAGCGCCCATCAAAGTGTTCACTTGTAGTTTATCACACAAATCTCAACGCTGAAACAGTAAAAAAAAAGAAACAAGAAAAAATGAAATACTCATTGCTCTGCGCGCTTCTCATTGCTGCGTGCCTGTCCATTGTGCCCAGTGACGCACGTGGCGGTCGTGGTCGTGGTGGCGGCTCACTCGGTGGCTTCTTTGGCGGTTGGCGTAAATACAAAAAGCCTGCCTATTCGGGCGGCGGAAGACGCATAATGAGTGGTTCGCCATTGCACACTGCAATGACAGTGCCAAAGCCACGGCCACCGCCGTCTGCAGTCAAGCCCATGACCGCAGCAAAACCACAAATGGCCAGTTATCCAGCACAGCAGATGCCAGCTAACTATAACTATGCCATGGGCGCAGGAAATGCACCCGCACAAGGCACTTACTATGCCAATGCGCAGACCTTGCCGGCTGGAGCGGTATTCTATCCAAAGCCACCAATGCGTTCAGGTGCGTTATTGGCAGTGCAGCCAAGTTGCAGTTGCGAGTACAATGTTTTTCTTGCAGGTTCTGGTGATTTTTTGACTGGCATGCTGGCAGGACATATGATGAACAATCTGCTCTTCGGTCATAGACATCATGTGCAACATGTCTATCATCAAAATCAGGATGGACAGGCTGCTCCACAGGGCAATGGCCGTGAGATTATTGTCATAAACAATGGCGAGCAGGAGCAGCATCAGCGGCAGCAAGAACTCTGGCCTTTAGATCTGCCGCTAGCACCTATCAATGAGACTGTGCTGCCAGACGCAGCAAGCTCCAGCGGTAATGCGGTTAAACCTTATTTCCCAAGTTCCACTCATAATTTCAATCCAAACATGACAGATGAAGACTCATCGGTAGCTAGTTCTTCACAGGAATTGCAATCTGGGGAGTCTCAAAGTGAAGATATTGCGACAGGTGCACCAGTTCCTATGCAATTACCACCTAGTGGTGGCATCATTTGCTTTCCCATTATGGTCAACGAAACAGATGCCCAGAATGCCGATGAGGTGCATGAAGTGGAACGCATTGTATGCTTTCCAGCGCCCACTCAGCCTATGGATTGCAAAACAGTTACAGTCTTAGAAGCCGATCCCGACGATGCCGAAAAGACTATTGCAGTTGAACGACAGGAATGCAAGCCAATTGAGGCGAGCACAACCACAACAGAGCCACCAATTGTTGCAGGTGATATTGGTGCCACAGCAGCAGAGGATGTGGCCAGCTTTGTAGCTGGACGTGCTGCAACACTATTATAGTTTAATCTTTATAAAAGCTAGTTCTAGAAGTTTTTTTCAAATAGATCTTAAGTTTGATTTTAATAAAATGATGCAATAAACGATGGTGGCGCAATTGATGAGATAACTTGATCAAAAACCTTAACTCTGCGTTAAGGATAATGTCGACTGAAACAAGCTAAAACTAAAGATCGGAAATCAAGCTTAATAATAGCATAAGACCTGAAATATTCGCGAAATAGGGTCATCTGGCGAGAGTTGGTGAGGTCTTCTGAAACCCGTTGACCACCAAAAACGAAATTTTATGTGAGATTTGGCGAGGATTTCTTCTTAGGAAGCTTGTTGTTTTGATTCGATTTCAATAAAATTTTTCCGGAATATAAGAAAAGATTGCCATCGATGACGTAGTAGCAGCATTCTCGCCTCTTAAACCGAAGTTCGTTGGTTCGATTTCCCGCAGCAGCACTGGCATGACTAGTAAAAAGACGCTGGACTATAAAATTCTATCAAGTAAAGACACTACCGTTCGTATTCGGCTAAAAACTGTTATTAATGAAGATCTCGCCTTTAGAGTGCTGACAGCAGAGTTAAGGGTAGAAATTTATTTCACATAATATTCAAGCACTTCCTAGATGCCAAGTCTGATGCAAAAAAAGAAAAAGGAATATCGGAAAGCAAATTAACAACAACTGCCTTACCATTGTTGTGGTTCACCCAAAACTTTAAACCCAACTCCGCTACTTGGCCATCTTTTTACCCATTGTGCCGGCGAAGCCAAAGTAAAGCGTTCAGCGGAAAAAAAAGGAAAAATTCAAACAAAACTTAATTACTTAGCTTTAGTTGGGGATGGCCCCCCCAGTTAGGGACAAATTGTCCAAATTTGCTTGACTTGGATGACTTTGCACTGTACAATGTACATAATATATTTGTTTCTCTTTGTTTATATTAACTGAGCGTGGGTGACATTGTAGTATTTGGATTTCTTTCTTTCACTTTGTCTACTGCAACGTTCCTGTGTTTTTGTCTGTCTCTGTGTATATTTTGTTTTTTAATGAGGGTTTAAGTATTATTTGCTCAAGGGTTGCAGTAATTTGAGCCAAGGAACTTCAACAAAACGGCAGCAACCGGGAGAGAAAAAAGGCTACTTAAATTGCGTGTAATAATTTTTTATTGTAATTTGTAGTTTAGTGTTTGGGGGGGGAGCAGAGCTTTCGTTGCTGTAGCAGCATTTAAACGTGTTCAGGCATAAGAATGGACAAGAGAGACAAGTAATAGAAGTACTGCCACTTGCGATAAGCGAGTCCTAGAAACACTTCAACTTGCATAAACAATTATTTCTCTTATCATTGAAATCGCACGAAAGTGCAAAGGATGTGCACTGAAAGAAAGAAAAAGCTCATAGCTGGGATTTTTGATGATTTAAATTACTTGAATAATTAGAAAAAATTTTAGTGAATTTTACTTTTGTAATTTTTCAAAATTTAAATATACGATTAATTAGGCATATAAAACGAACAAACCCAGAAAGCATTTGTTTTTGAAATATACTGTACTTCAATCATAGCAATAGAATTTCCAGAAAAAACTGAAAACATTGGAAGTTTATTTCTAATGTCTTTGAATTAAATTCAAGACAATATCCAAAAATATCGGTGTTGGGAGCAGAATAAGCTCTCCACAACATAAATTAGATCATGCACAAAACAACCGATAGATGAAACGATAAGACATCGATAAATCAAGTAGTCGCCAGCCAAATATCGTATCCAAATTTAATCGATACCAGCGCCGCTATCCTGCATTGCTATCATATCAACATCCATCGCTAACATAATCTCATAGAACACAGGTGGCATAAATTAATGCCCTCCTTAAAACAATCGGTCTTCAAAAAAAAGTTAAGTTGTTGTCGTGAACTTTATGGATTTTTCAAATAGTAACTTATCATATAAACATGATTTTTGAAAATGGTGTAGCTAATCTTTAAAATTTAAATTTAATGTTTCTTCTAAAAATTAATATTATATTTGCTTCGAAACGTAAAACTTTTTATCTTTGCTTTAATCTTTATAAGACATTTAACTTTAATCTTTATAATCATTATAAGACAGTTAAAAAGATTTTTACTGTTTGTATAGTTTAAGAGAGTTTTCCATTGGGTCTTTCAATTTGAGTGTAAATCGTTTACTTTGTTTGCCAAACATTTACTTACTTCGACCAAATAATTGGCAATTTTAATTTAAAATAATTATTTTAAAGCAACTTGTACATGTTAAACCAGAAACTAATTCTTAACAGTAAGCTTTTATTCCTGATCCCTTATTGTAAAATATATAGACAGTTGAAATTTAGTTAAAGTTTTCTTCTATCAGCATAATTCTAAAAGTATCTTGCAACGATCATTACCTTTGTAGATCGCAAAACATTATCATTTGAGTACTAAAAATATATTCTCCTATTATTGTTTTTTGAAAATCCGTCTAAAAAGTTTTTCATATACTATTATATTCAGTCCTGATCTAGTCAATTCCGTCTTAGATTAGCATTAATATGATGAGATAGATTTCACTTCAAGTATTCTGTTTTGATTTTTATGTTTATCTAATTTTATAATCCGCCATAGTAGGTCAACAAATATAATCAGATTCGAATTCGAGTGTTTTAGAAAAAGAAGAGTATGAATCTCCATTAATATCTATTCAAGATGCTACACAATAGACCTTAAAATGTCATTAATTGTAAGGTATTGCAAGATTTAGCTGAATTTATACCCTCAACCTACCTTCAAAATATTGCAAATGAAGAAAGTTAAGTAAAAATGTTTCGTAATATCATCTCTTTTAAAAGTTTTTAGCTTTACAATAGACATCAGAAACAGAAATTTCGTCTACATGTTTACAAAACTCATTCAATAAGATGTCTAAGAGATTTACTTCATTACCATATTTCCCGCTTTACATACTACAAACCCTTTCAAAAAGTACGACTTTAAGAACTTCTTAAGTATGCTTATTATAAAAGTCATCTTTTTTTTCAATTTCCGTAAGTTTTCTCCATATGTAGCCAGTATTGACATTGGCGAGCAATAAAATTAAACTGATTTTTATTAATTGTGGAACATTTCTTTTGGAGGCTTTCCTGTTTCTTTGGCTCTTCCGTCATCTCTGTCTCTGTTTGTGCCCTTACATATTTATTTGTTTATTTGTGTTCATCGATTGCAATTGGATATGCACTTGATGATGCTTGTCCATGATGAAGATGGCGATGATGATGATGCTGACGACGATGTTGTTGTTGCTGCTGCTGCTGGTGCTGTTCATGATGAGTAGAATATCAACAATAGGGCCCGCTTGACTGTGGCTTTTATGTCATCTGGCTGTCAAGGGTCCATGTCATTGAAACACTATCAAGTGTTGCCGCTGCCACGCCCTTTGCCTACGCCCACGTACCATTGCCTATACGCACTACGGAACTCTCGTACATCATCCGGCAATGCCTTTTAATAATTTGTATGCTGTAATGAGTCTGTGGTTCGTCGGTGTGGAGACCGGCCAGTGGGAGTGGTTCCCGTAGTAGGTTTTACTGGTTTATTTGGGTTGCTGCTGCAGTTTGCAGCTGTCGTTGCCATGGTTGGTATGTGCACGGAAATAAAAATAATTTTAAATCTGCGGCGTATTTATTCAAGCTTTATTTTATTTTAATTGATTTTTTTCCGACTGCTATTTGCTTTTAATTTGCCATCGGTTCACGTGGCAACAATTTTTGATTGCCCCGCGTCTCAGCTGCGTTTAAATGTACCCACCCATGCACATGACCACTGCCACGCCTAGTATTTGCTCTCATAATGCTGCGCCTTCTGGTATTTGATAAGCTTACCCCCCCAACAAATACGTATATCTAGTATATGTATATATATACGCGAAAAAAATCCGTAAAAATAAGCAAGAAAACAACAAATGTATGCGCGTATTTTAATTTTATTTGCTTTTTAAATGAAGCGTCAGCGGCCTTTGGCATTGCAGCTGATTGCGTTCCTACCCGGGGCTCATACAATCAGTTATATTTCTACAAACTCCCCTTAATAGTCCCTAACCTATACGTAAAACACATAAAATTAGTAACGTAACCGCAATGCAAGTTATGCGTTCTACCTAAAAGTATACAACAAAAACAAAAAAAAATTGGTATTCGGCATATTGCTGACCGATAGTGGAATACTCTCTGGCAATGTTGATTGATTATAGATACAAAATTTTAGTAAGTGCTTTGTGAAATATGAATCTCTATGTTGACGAACGATATGTTTATCGATTTAAATCAAATGGTTTTGTTTAGCTTTGAGAAGCAAGAATCCTGAGCAGAAGTTTAGGCAGAAACAAGTGACGAAAATAGGTTAATATTTGCCGATGCAGGAATCTAAAAAGGATGCCTATTTAAATAAATGTCATTTGCAAGTTTTCGAATTGAAATTTACTCTTTTGGTGCTTTGGGTCCAATAAAAACAATTTAATAGGACAGAAATACATGGGAATTATTGCCCTGTCCCGTCTATAACTCAGAAACTAGACATTTAAGTATAGTTTCTAACTCATTTCTCGTTCGGAAATGTTTTGTACACCTTCAACGATATTTCGTATAATTCTGCAACTAAGTTAAATTAAGTATACTACCTATTCACAGTCTTATAGGTATTTTGAACTATCTCTCCTTAAGATTTAAAACATGCATACCCAGTAAACAATCAGAGTAAAGCATAAACGAAGCGACGTCTTAATATAGCTAGAACTTGAGATTTTGAACCAAATACTACTTTAGATGTAACCGAAAAGAGATAGATTATTTTGGTGAATTTATACATTTCGCAAGAGTTACCAAGCTGCTGTATTTGCCAAAATTTTTTCCAATTCAACGTATACTCTATGGCGTATTCTTTCCATATTTATGCGATTATAAATATTCACTGTAGGCACAAATTGGCGTCGCGTGTTGTCAAAATAAATTAAAGATTAATAACAAAAAAGCACGCGTTTACTTGATAGTTAGTTATAGCTTTATCAACTAAATTTTATAAGTTTTATTAATCAAAAAGCATTCTGCAATTTGTTTAAGAATTAGAATGTGGCGTGACATTACTCATTGTTTATTTAGTTTTCAATAAAAAATATAAATAAGTTTACTGCTAAATAATTTTACTTACACAAAAAATTAACTATTAATCACCTTAAAGTAAAAAATTACATTTTGGATTCAATACAAATTGCCGCATTATAGTTCTTGAAGCGATAATTAAAATATAATAAATAATGGTAAAAATTATGATAAATTAAGTTTAAGTTTTGCACACATTTGAAGTATCGATTACGTCTTAAAATTACATGGAAAACCTGACTTTTTTCAAATAGTGATAATATTTCCAAAATACGATCTCTTAAAAATATTGAAAACAATAATCTGTTATAAATTTAATAATAGCCAGTGGGTAAACTTTTTTAGATATGCAACAACATATATCTAAAACAACCAGCAACTTGAATTTACAATAAAATATTTGAAAACTGAAAGTGAAAATAAAATTTCAAAATCAACAGATAAGGCCATTAGGTAAGACAAGGTGAATTACTATAGAGGAGGTGACCCTTAAAAGGAGAGAAAATGTATATGTAGAGTAGAAGACAAGCAAGGAATTCCTTTCTGGTTTCAGAACTATTATATATATAGAAATATGAAATATTTTCTCTTGGTATCAACATGAGCAGCTAAAACCAGGCAAAACTATTAATTTCTACAACTTAAGTTGTGCATTGCGTGAATCACGGCCAGAAAAGTTGGAAAGGCATGCATGAGTAGGTGATTTACAGAACGATAGAGCCCATATGACTTAAAAAACTACAAACTTTTTTGAGGAATGAATATGGATTTAGGGATAGCTGATTCTAGACTTTTAAAGATATCGAAACATGGCTTTATGGTTTAATGCAGATGTGCTATTGGAAAATTGCCACAAAGATGGTAAAGAGTAATTGCATCTGACAGACAATAATAAATGTAACACCTAAAATGAAGGTACAAAAAATATTAAAAAAATATTTTATATTGTATTTTTGTGTTTTATATTTATATTTTTGGGTTGACCCTGATCATATTGGAGTTTAAAATAATCCTATTCTCAGAAATGACGATACACATATAGTTTAATAAAAAACGACAGACCCAATTTGGAAGGCAATGGCAATAGTTGAGCTGTTTTGGAAGATTATGGCAACGGCAAATACATTTTTAAGCATGATGGCAGCTACCATTGTGAATTGAAAATTTTAAAAATAAAGATTATCGAAATCGTTTTAAAAAATATGTTACTTGTTAGACGAATTTGAGATATTCCAAAATAATACAATAATTTTCAGGTCACAAAATAAACAGAAACATTTGTTGAGTTGAAGATATCAAAAATGGCTCATTTGAACCTGACAAAATCAACACTAGCCAAGTATTTCTCTGACCCCGTCACATATGCTTTCTACATATGCAGTATACTCCTTATATCATTACTGCAGTGTACCAAAATTATATTTACTTTGTTTCTCTTTTTGTCTACTTCGTACGTTACTTGCCTGCAGCTACTTAAGTTTTTCGTTTGCTCCCTGCCGTACCCCTCTCTCCCTTCTCTCTCTTAAAAATATAAGCTCGTAAAATATTTGCGTTATTATTCTAGTAATTTTTTGCAATTTTTGTTGCTGCTGCTACCTCTACTACTGTGTGTGGCAGCACATACGCCCACGATGCGAGGGGGCAGCCGCCACTTGTTTCGACTTGGTATTATAGTACCTGGGGCAAGGATGACAAAATCAGGAATCAGAACTTGCAGCGTCTATGTAGGCATCTCACTCAAATGCACGCGTGTTGGCTATAAGGCAAAGACTGGTTGTCTCTGTTGGTTTGCTGTTGTCATAAAATGTCAAGTATTTGTGCTCAGAAATTGCACATAACAACAACTACAACAACGACAATAATATATTATATATAAGTATTTTTTGTTGTTTTTAGTCAAATAAGGAGAATGGAAGCGGGTTTAGGTGGCAGTGGGTGTAGCCGAATGTAGGGTAAAAACTTAATGTAAGGCTATTAACTCGTTGCCAGTGAAGCCAATTAGTTGAGCTTCAAAGTTTTATAAGCAAAGCCAGAAAGAGGGGCATAAAGAGCGGCACATCAAATCAACAGCCAACAATTGTATGCAAAGCAACAGCAACAGCAGCAGCAACAACAACAGCAAGCATAAGGCTCAGACATTTTAATGACCTTCGACAATATTGCAAAATGTGCAAAAACCATTTCGACCAAAAGCAACAGCAGCAACAACAAAAACAATGCCAACAAGGCTGTAACGGACGGAAATTGGCTTAAAATGCCATAAAAATGGGGTCAGCAGCACACAGATACACAACATCTCACACAGATACACGTCAGCTCACACAGATACACAGCAGCTCACACAGTTACACACGCATACTGCTGCAGCTCTACGTAGTCGTCGTCGTCGTCATCGTCTTCTTGGCTCAGACAAAGGTGGCAGCAGCCCATTTATTGGTAAATAAAGTAAAACTGAAAGCACAAAACGTGCTAAAGGTATAAAAGTTAATAATAAATTGAAACAATGAAGCCAAATTGTTGATTTCTGGTTCATTGTTCATTGCTAGGTGACTTGTGCTGTTTGTTATAAAACAAAAGTCAACTTTATTGTTGGCAATAAAACTTCTCTAATGGGCTTAAAGGCACATCAAAATTAGCCTACTGCCTGAACAAAAGAATAACAATACGTATCCTTCGCAAGACATTGACTCAAAATCCTGAATCTGCTGTGACCTGCCGAAATTGCATGTCACTGAATTCAATTAAGTTTTACGATACGCCAATTTCTATACCAATTTAAGTGTTTACTTAAAACAATTATTATTTGATATATTTTCTTGACAATTCTTGAAAATTGTCAAAACGTATACGTAATATGAAGTGGCAGTTAAACGATTGAACTGTCTCTGAATTCGAATATACGTCAGATTATGAAGAATTGTAAGAACCATATAAAATCTTGATAAATCAAAGACACCGCCGTTCGGATTCGGCTATACATAGTGATATTTCCATGTTCTGCTTTTGAGATAATGGCAGCATAGTCAAGGATCCTGTAATAAGATATGAAGATATGAAGATATGAAGATATGAAGATATGAAGATATGCAGATATGAAGATATGAAGATATGAAGATATGAAGATATGAAGATATGAAGATATGAAGATATGAAGATATGAAGATATGAAGATATGAAGATATGCAGATATGAAGATATGAAGATATGAAGATATGAAGATATGAAGATATGAAGATATGAAGATATGAAGATATGAAGATATGAAGATATGAAGATATGAAGATATGAAGATATGAAGATATGAAGATATGAAGATATGAAGATATGAAGATATGAAGATATGAAGATATGAAGATATGAAGATATGAAGATATGAAGATATGAAGATATGAAGATATGAAGATATGAAGATATGAAGATATGAAGATATGAAGATATGAAGATATGAAGATATGAAGATATGAAGATATGAAGATATGAAGATATGAAGATATGAAGATATGAAGATATGAAAATATGAAGATATGAAGATATGAAGATATGAAGATATGAAGATATGAAGATATGAAGATATGAAGATATGAAGATATGAAGATATGAAGATATGAAGATATGAAGATATGAAGATATGAAGATATGAAGATATGAAGATATGAAGATATGAAGATATGAAGATATGAAGATATGAAGATATGAAGATATGAAGATATGAAGATATGAAGATATGAAGATATGAAGATATGAAGATATGAAGATATGAAGATATGAAGATATGAAGATATGAAGATATGAAGATATGAAGATATGGAGATATGAAGATATGAAGATATGAAGATATGAAGATATGAAGATATGAAGATATGAAGATATGAAGATATGAAGATATGAAGATATGAAGATATGAAGATATGAAGATATGAAGATATGAAGATATGAAGATATGAAGATATGAAGATATGAAGATATGAAGATATGAAGATATGAAGATATGAAGATATGAAGATATGAAGCTATGAAGATATTAAGATATGAAGAACTGGCTGGAACTGACTGGCTTGGCTGCTAGATTTCGTTGCAAAAAAATCTATTTTTTTTTTTTACTAAAAAATCTTTCAATTTAAGTATCTTTAATGTCAACACAAATTTAAAATTTAATTGATAACAAAATTTACGTCTTAGACTTGTTTAACTTTAAGAAGTAAACAAAGGTACGCGCTTGATTGAAACATTTTTCGGCTAACATGTAAATTTCGACAGCAACGATTAGCTTCGACTTGGCTTGTGCTATGTTAGGTTAAGTGCAGAACACCGAGATGATTATGGCATATTTAATTTCTTCACATAAGTGCTAAATGTATTTTGTGGGTTGAGATACAGGAAGTCTTTTAAAATTAACTTTATTGCCAACATATATCAAAATACAATTTTTAATTAGCTTTTTGTAGCTGCTAATACAATTCAAGAGCCGAAAGTACAAGAAGACCTAACATGTGACCCAATAAATGTTCAAGCAAAAGCTCATATACATAATTAATAATTAATAACCTTTGTCAATTAGTCGAAATATGGGCTATGGCCTGGTTTCTGAATTCTTATACGAGCACAAGGAATACAGCAAATACGAAAATAAAAATGAGGAACAAAATTGTTATGCATGTCACAACATTTTGTCATAAAGTGAAAAAAGGTAAGAAATCACCTGTCAGGACTGAATGTTGCCGTGTTGTCGGCCAGGCGTTTCTTCTTGTAGGTGTGGCTGCCATTTGGCCTTTAAAAATAGATGGAAATCTTTGCGTGCGTTGTGTGATTCTTATGCTCGACTCGGTTCCACAATGAAGACGCTCGCGCATATGACATAATTGAAAGCGACATGGCAAGCAACAATATGAGGGCAAGAGCTGTCAGTGTATGGGAACTGCTGAGACGCAACAAAGACGAGGGCGTGACAGTCAGCTGGAGCCAGGTACATGTTTAACGTGCCTATCTTGTGACCTAGCGCCATCCCCAATCTAACTCATACTTGTAACCCCCGCCAACACTCCATGTATCGCATATATATCTGGCCGGATGGCTGACTGTCTAGCTGGCTGGCTGGTTGCCTTCTAATAGAAGATTATAATGTACGCGTTGCTTAATTTGAATGGTGCGTGTGTCGCAGTAGTCACCCGCGTTACGTATGCGTCTCCTTTGCTCTTGCCCCCAACCTTCATGTCTCTCATATATAGAGACGTTGTCTTTGTGCGCTCGCCCTGCCTCTCCGTATATCTCCGGCACTCGCTGTACTCTCTCTGTCATACACTTAGCTCATTATTATCGTGCCTGCCGTTGTCTACGCCAAATGAAATTAACAAGAGCTTCAGCTTTTGTTGTTGCTGTACTTGCTGCGAGTGTGCAGATAACAAGCATAACCAGGGCTGGGCACATTCTCATGTTTATTGTATATATGCGAAAAAAATTGTATATATATTTAAAGCAGAATAAAAGTGAAAAATGAAAAATAACGAAATTAGCATAAATAAGCGCCGTTAATAGGATTTTGTTTGTAATTATCAAATTGGCAGAATTTAAGATATACAAAAAATACAAATTTACGCACATATTATAAGTGAATCAAGTGATTAAATAGGGTTTATGGCGGAAATCGCTGTATATGTGTCATATTTTAAAGGTTTATGTCTTGAAAGCAACAAATAGGTTGCTTAACACGCGTCGACATAGCTATTCTACGAAAAAAGATACTCAACAAAGTGTACACTTACTTTTCCAGAATCACATAAAGAGAGATTTTGCGCCAAAATAAGAAATTGCTAAGACATTCAAATCAATGCATCCTTTTGCTGAATTCTCTATAATTTTTGATAATATGTATTTCACTGCAGAGCTACATCGCTAATTAGTTTATCTCTGAACGAAGCATTCTTTATATTTTTTAAAGAAAATATTTTTTGTGTTCAAAAACGAGTGGAAACATTTTCTGTGTTTGATGATATAATAGACACCCCTATCGCTGAAACATTTTACCATGTTTGCAACGTTTCCGCACAACGCAGCCGCTAGCTGTTGTATATCCTCAATCATATGAGAAAGCCTTTGACAACGTTTCGAGGCCGCAGCTTCCACGCTGACATCTTGTTTAAAAGCAAGCACTTGATAGTGAAATTTTCTTTCTTTAAAAAAAAAAACTTAAAAATGTCATAAGTTATGCTACCATGCACACCCTCTTGTGTTTTATATGCTTTGAGGGATAACCCAATGCCTTAACTTTATAAATTAGCAAAGAAACGTCAAAGTGCAGCAAAATTTGTACAACGAATTTCTTCTCTACGAGCGAAAAATAAATGGATGCAATATTTTTAGTGTAGGAAAGGGGAAACAAGAGATGCATAGCATATTGTGGAAACACAATTTCATTTTTCCTCAACAATTTTGAATATAATCTTTTGGTATTAAATAATGACACTTAAGCTACGAGCAGAATTCAACAAGAGCTGCAAAAACTCAACACTTTTCAAAATTAAAAGATTGAATCTACTAAGAAATATTTAATCATAGTTAAAAATAATAATAATCCAAAACAGTTTCTTAAGAAATAAAAAGCAGTTAGTTACGGTAACGAATACCATATGTTACATAAAAACTAATATTTTTAAAGACAAAAAACACTATTAAAGTTAAGAGCCTCTGGTTGTCTTGTATATGTGATCAAAGATATTTTTTTTTTAAAAAATTTGTTTAACAAATATTAAACAATTTCATAAAGTAAATTAAAATCGTTGCGATTGTGAGAGTAACAACTGATTTTCAATTAAAAAATTGCCTACTGGAATTTTTAAAAATTATTGTAGAGGATTATTTGAATAATCATAAGACGAAATTATGAGGACTCGGATAAAAATTTTAGCTCCTAAAAATACAGTATATAAGACTGTTTTGGGAAACACATAAGAATCTCAAATACTTTTTAATTCAAATCTAGTGGCCTAAAAATTGTACTTAAGCCATTGAAGGAATAGTGCATTTGCCTAGCAGTCACAGCTAGCAAATAGACAAGATTTGTGTAATTCTCTATCAATTAAAGTTACCGTCCGCGATAAACTACTTACAGTTCTCTTGAACAACTATTAACAATTAACTGTTCTCTTCAACAACCATTAAGAGAGATATTTTCGTGGTACACCTTGAAGCAATGACTGCCTAAGGAGTACATTTTTTTATTTGAGATAATATATGAAAAAAAAAATATACTTAATATATAATAAAAACCGATTTGTGTGAATATTCGAGGTTGGTACTAACGCATTTTGAATGAAGTTTTCCAAATAGCTCCAAGAGAACAGCCGAAGTGTAGAATGGAATAATTTTAATAAGCTTAGAAACAGCCATTTTAGCTCTTTTTATAATAAGCTCGCTCGAGAGCTCATTCCATTTGCCTAAAGGCAGCCAATTTGAATTAACTTATGAACGAAGTGTTCCATACACGAATCGACTAATATAGGAATAACTCTTACAAGCTCAGAACTTCATTATAAGCGCGCTGGAGGATTCATTTTATTTGTTAAAATTTATGCAAAAGTCAACCTGAAAACGCAGACTTCCATACATAACCAAATGACCAACATTATATTTAAGGATTTTTAGAGGCCATCTTAGGCGTGTTTGCTTTTGAAATATAGTTTACTATTATAACCTAATTTAATGATCTCAAATGTAGAAAAATAGCACATAACTGACCAAAGTTAGGACTTTTTGACAATCATTTTAAGGGTAGTGTTGGGAAAATAATTATGTTCATTTATTGTAAACAAATTAAGACAAGTTTGGGTAGATCTGCTTAAGTTCCTTTAATGTAAATAAATTAATTTTTTTAGACTGTATGACATAACTTTACACTTTGTGCTCTACTCTGCATATTTCGTTAACTCTTTTCTTAGAGTCCGCACTGATATGTGGATACATAATCGTAACCCGAAATATATATTAAGATAAGTCACAAATAAATTGCCGAACTGTGAAAAGGAAAGCTTTTGAATTAAACTCAAAATAGTTTTATTTGTGGCCAAACAAATAGTGTTTGGGTTACTTCACTTAAAAAAAATGTTGTCCGAAAACTTTAGCTTCACTTTAAAATACTTCTTACTTATTGAATAATCAAAAATAAAATTAAGGTTTTTTTGCGGACATCTAAGATACGCTGTTATGAAGTGTTCTAATATATTTAATAAAGATTAATGCAATTAACTCAAATTTTTCTGAGAATTTTATGAAAAATAGTGACTCCCTTCAGCGGCTCCGCCATTTTGAAACAGCTTTTGATTTCCTGAAAAAGCTGGAGGTTCAGAATTTTAAATCCACTTCATAAGGTAAGTAGAGGGAGCAATTTGAACGATATGGACAATCAACTATAAAAAGTAGCTGCTTTATTTATTATACACAGAAAATTATAAATAATATCGATTTTGATCAGAAAGTCATAGTTGAATTATTATCGCATTTAACCATCTTTCAATTTTCTTGCACAAAAGACAATTAAAATAAATAAAAAAAAAAATTATAAATAAATAATTATTAAATACATAATATTAAACTATTTATTTTAATTCTTTTTGTTAATGGTTTATCTGGTTTGTTTTTATATACAATACGATAAAGCTGTACATGCATTGGTCGGATGTCTGTTTGTGGCAAATTTATTAGCTTGTCGCGAATTCGAATCGATTTAATATTAACAATTGTGAGCATATCAATACAATGTTGTAGTTGTTCTTGGCATGAGTTGCAGCTGCTAATTTGCTTAAAAGCATAATTAACACGACACACACACTCGCACACTCACACACACACACACAAACACAAATATTCATATATGTGCAACACACACAGAATACGCACAACTACACGCGAAGAGTGAATCCCCCGCAGTGTTATTTTATAGCTGCGCGTGAGTAATAAAAAACAAAACGTGAGGTGTGCGAAAAAAAAAACGAAAACAAAAAGGACGAAAGAACAACAAAAACAACAACGAAAAAAAAACTGTAAATCAACGCGTTGAAAGTGCCGCAAACACAAAGCAGCGAAAACAACTATAAAATCTTGTACAGTCGCCACAAAACACGACAATGGGATGCTCTGTATTGAATATGAAAAACTGTTAGAATTCTTCCTTGAATTTTCAAAACATATCCAAAGTTCAGCAAAAATCGTAAAACCAAACATTTTGAAAGCTTTTCTAATAACTTCTATTGCAATCACTTGTGACTTTTATTGCTTTTGAGCAGTTAGTTCCAGGTAAAATTCTGTTCTTTCTGTTTAGAGGCGATATTTTGTCTTTAAACTTTCTGTATCTAATTTTGTCTCTAATCTTTTTGTATCTTATAACTTTAAAACTTCGCTCGCCAGCCCCCACGCTTTCACATGAGCTTCACCTACAATTCTCTTCGAACATGGACCTGAATCTTTCAAGTCTATGTACATTTTGGACATTGAAGGGAGCAAAAGCAAACACCTTGTTATAAACTCCAATATTTTACCGAAAGTGTTTATTTATTTCTTTATTTTCATACAGTTTTTTTAATAGTTCTGCAGCACAAAATTTTTTTGATGACAACAGGCATTTTTTGATCGCGACATTTCATTTTCGAAAGTAAGAGTGTTATAATATTGATACCTTTCTTCATATCCCCTATAACTAAATATTGTACTATTTTTCCTGCTTCATACAATAGTAACATCAACTTCTGCTTTGTGGATTTTACATTTTTATACGAATCTAACGTTAATTTATTCTCGCTGCAAGTATCTAAATCTATCATGTTTTTTTTTTTTTTCAAAAGTTGTTTTTTGTTCAAATTATTCACGCGATCAAAATAGCAAATACATCAAGAAAATTTATTTTTAAGTCCGTAACTTTTTCTGCGGTCAAGAGTAAGAATCTTTTCAAAATTTTAAACATTGGGTTACAATCAAGTAGAAATTTTCTGAGTCTATGTAATATATGAACGCCCTTCGGCACTGCGAACCCCATGGATCTATTGTGCCCCTTCTGAGTCTATAGAGTTCACACGTGTAGAATTTTCGATGTATGAAAGCACTTTTAAGATATTTTTTTTATATAGCTAAAAAGTAATAAAAAATACTTACCAATAAATTATTGACTTTCAAATTGTTAGAAATACAATCTAAAAATAAAAAAAAATAAAAAACATATTAATTTCTTCTTCTTCTTCAAAAATAAAGTGTATTGGTTCATTTCTCTGTCTTTACTTTAGAAAAAATAAGCCAAAATGTGTAAATAAAATGTCCAAATACGGAAGCACACATTCAATAACTTTAGTATATATAGTATAAAACAAGCTTGAGTTTATTTGATATTTAATTGAATTTTAAATTTAAGATTAAAGATTTTCGAAAAAAACAGCCAAATAAGTTATTCCATTAAAAAAGTTTTTTAAGTGATTTTAATTCACCAGCAACTATGATTTTGTACTTAAAGTTTAATAATTTAAATTTATCTATACATTTCCATTTATTAAAAGCTTCTGTCAATTGTTTGGCACAAATTTTAGCTTGGAATAATATTTAGTTATATTTCCTATATATTTCGGTGCCTTGTAAAATTGTCCACGGACTTATTTTCTTCTCAAAAGCATAAAAGATAACAAAAATATTATCAACATTCAAACCAATAAATGCTACTTGTATAATTTACGGTTTACGAAATGGATCACCCTATATTAATATACCTTCATACTATATCTTGGATTTGACATTGAAAAGAATTAGCAAATGACTCTCGAAATCTTTTTTGTCTAGCACTGGCATATCTGGACGGATTTGCCTAAGAAAATCTTCATTATTTAAATATTTTGCTTTTGGACATCGCCGATAAAGTATCCCTGTAACGGGCATATCTCTAAGCTACTTTGGAGCAGTGATAGCGTACACAAGTTGAATAAATTAATTTTTGATCGTTATATCTATAAACTTAAAATCTCAGAAGAAAACGCACTGATTTCAGTACTTGAAAATCAAATGATAAATTTTCACAATAACAGCAAAATCTATAAACGAGATAAGAATAAATAATTTTCTATCTTATTGATTGCATCTTATCTGCTTCAAGATTCCATTTAGCTGCAGATAATTTTTTACAATTGCAGCCAAAACGAGTTGAGAAAAGTTTCTTTTGAAATGATTTAATTTCATCTGCTTCAAGAATTTACATTTTTTTTTAAAGTTGATGCATATTTCCAAATAGGTAAGAAACACTAGTCTAATTCATAGCATCTCTCAGATGCATGCTGAAGTATATTAAATCCAAGGTACACTTTCAGTTATAGTGTATAAAAAACCAATGGCGTGGCATTTAAAACTACGTGTAAGTCAGAAGGACTCATATACAATCACTTACACCCACACAAAAGACTACACAAAAGGTGAGCGTCATACATGGCGTATGGGTAATGAATTTTTTGTACGTTTTGTTTGGCTGTATTGTGGTTTTTCTTTTTCGTTTTTTTTTGCGCTCAGATATCAAGCAAACAATATGAACAACGAAACTGTGCGCGTGCATGTGATTGTATTGATTAATTAAAGAGTACTTTAAATTACCCTGATAAGAATTGTATATTTCATAAAAACATTTTGCAAAGAGATGTGTAGCCATGGCAATGTCTTTCGTATTTGTCGTAAGGTTGTTTGTTTTGCCAATTGGCACAAATTTCAAAACAAACTAAATACCATTTTGTTTTCAATTGGCAAGTTGTAAAAGTAACCAATATAATGCTTTATTTATTTGTTTATTTTGAAATCAAAGCATAGTACGAAACTGTTTTTCTGCGCCGTCACAAATCTGTTGCACGTTGTTGCGTACGCAACTCAACTCAATTAAAGTATTTCCTATGCCGCTTGCGTCTTTGACTTACTGATAAATTGCCCATTTAAATAATAAAATGTATAAAGTTTTAAATTTCTGCATTTAAAACTTGACAACTTCATTTTAACGCCAACTTAACAGCCACAATTTTAAATCTTAATGGCGGCCATAACTTTAAGCGTTGCCCCAAAAAACACAACCCGCACTACATTAACCCAACGCAGCTGAGAAAAAAAAGCAGGCAAGAAAAATATAAAAATCCCAAGAAAAAGCTAAAGAAAAAGGTTCAGTGCTGCTGCTGCCGGCTGCCTCTGCTACCCAATTTTCATTTTCATTTTCATAATTTGCTTTGTGCACCAATTAAAAATGATTAGTTTCATATTGCGGCATTTTATATAATTCGCATTTCTTATTGCGCAAATTTTTGTTGCTTGTAATTTGAAGCTGGGTAAAAATGTTGCGCCGGCCCCCTAAGTACAGCGAAAGCAAACCTTTTAAATTCTGCTGGTAATTAATTAGTGAGCGTTGTAAATAGCTTAGGAAACGCTGTGTCCCGCTGCAGCCACCAAAAACAAACCACCCAGCGTTACACCAACACACTCTCTAAGTAACGCCAAACAACTTTGACCTCGGCTGTGGCAAAGCACGTAAAACGTTTACCTATAATTTTATGACTTTATATGAGTGATGGCAAAGTGCGGGCGGGGGAGTGTCGCTACGTTTTGCAGGGGGGAGTGGATGAGATTGACGCCGCGTGGAGGCTGTGATGTCGGCGCAACAAAGTTTTTGTTGGGCCAAAAACTTTTCTAATTATAATCTACATAACTTAAAATGTGAATGTGAAAACGAATGCGGCTCACAAATACATGCTCAGACACATGCACACTCAGATACACTCACACACGCACACACACAATGGCACACAGACGCAGCTATAAACAGCCAAAGTTTCACGGCAACGCATGTAAAATTAAATTATGTGTAGCATTGGTGAAATATTCCCCCCGAAAAAAATACAATTGGGACGTCTGCAATTGGTACATTTCGAATATATTATATTCGATATATAATATATATATATTATATATTTGCTCAATTTTGTTTTGCCTCAAAAAAGCACACAGCTGTCAGACGTCTGCATGACTGTACTATAACAATAACACCCAAATTCGAATAAATCTATTAAAGCTTACGTACACATTTAGAAATAGTGTATAGAAATCAGTGCAGTGACATTTAAGCTTCCTTTAATCAGAAGTACGCACACACACAAACAGCCACACAAATAAATACACAAAAGGTGACCGTCAAACATGGCGTATGCTTAATGCATTTTTTTGTTGTTTTTCGCTCAGTTTGCGATCAAAATTTAGCTTAGCTCTCACAATAGATTCCAAATAACAAAATAACTTTGGACGTCTGTAAACGGAAAACAAGCTTAACTTAACATTAAGTTTAAATAATAAAATGTATTCCACTTAAACAAAGGGAATCTCTATTAATAGGTTTTCACACAGAACAGACACCTACAGTACAGCCATTATACCAAATATTCTTGTTTTATAACCCGAATTAATTAATTGATTTTCCACAAAACAATAATACCAAAAATACCACAAAGACCGCCTCCAATTGCATGATATCAATTTAAAAATACCTATTATCATCATACCTTTCACTACAAAGAATCAAAATCTTAATAAAAGAATTGAAGCAAAGTCTTAAAAAATGTATTTTAAATCATTTTTCCACTCATGCAAGTTAAATGAAAAATCTTTTTATAGTCTTTTGTTTCCATCAATTTTATAAAGTTTCATTTTAATTTAAATTTATCTCAAAACTAAGATTAAAAGAATCTCTTGATAATTTAACACTCTAGAAGAATGGCACTTGCTACTACGTTCTTTTTTAAACGATATGAAGGGCAAGAATTTTGAAAATTTTTTTTTTCTTATTATTCCGCTTGGGAACTTAGAACTAGAGCCTCCCAACGAACCCTGTTTTGTGCCGTCTGTTAAGGTCTGTTCCATGTTGTGTTCGACTGGGCCAATTCTTGGATGGATCTTCTCCAGGTTGCCTTTTTTCGATCCGCCTGCCGCCTTGGGGATTTCAGTCTAGTGACATCCTGACAATACTGCTTGGATTTCTTCTGAGAGCATGCCCTATCCACGTCAATATTGCCTTGGTTTTGGCTACGTTTATTTCAAGACCAACTTTGCTTGCTAGCCTGGCGAGGTCATCAGTTTTGCCCTGGATGTCACAGAGCCTGTGAGAGGTCAGACAGATGTCGTTTGCATAATCCAAGTCCTCAAGGTGTCTGGTGAGGCTCCACATGATTCCGCGCTTGGTGTTGCACACTTCTCTCTTCTAAAATTATTCTATTATTCAAATCAAAGCATAGGGCTCTCTATTTTTAACTTCTGAAAATAATATGGACCTGCAGCTTGCAGCTAACAGCTCCAGGTGTAAAATGAGGATAAGGTTACTACAAGCATAGCTGACCCATAATCAACCATCAACCAATAATGAAGATGTATTTTTTCTATTAAATAGTTTATACCTATATATGTACTACATATTAGGTGCATGAAGTTTGGCTTATTAAATTTATGGTAATGGAACGTCTTAAAAAGCTAAATACACTCAGCGAACACAACCAAGCTTGTATACTCTGGGGTACTGGGTCAAGTTGGAATTATGGGCAATGGAAATGGAGACAAGCTTGATAAGATGAGAACTGAGAGTACTTTGTAGGCCCCAGAACTTTTTTCGGTTAAAGATTTCCCTTATAATAAGGGAAGAAGAATCAAAACAGCAAAAAAAGTAATGGGTTAGCCTACCCGAAGTTATACACTATAAACTGCAGTCGGTCCTTCATACAGGAATCAACGCAGGCCTCGGCCTGCCCAAGGACTGCCAAACCCCCTCTGTTTCGGAAGCCCAAACTATACCTGGTGCACCGAAACAGCTACAAAAACAACAACTAATAATAACGAAGAACAGTTTAGCAATTGCTACAGAAAATCCAACAAAATTGAACTAACATCTAATTAAACTGAGCATATTTTCAAAGACAACTTGCAGATTCTACAACGAATATAACGAAACTGAGAGGTATATATTGGGAGCCTTCTAAGCGCTGTTGCACGAATGATCGAAATTAAATAATATGGTATAAATATGTACATCATATAAAGATAAAGACGCAACTGAACTGCATGAATGCCATTGAACAAAGAGATAAGCTTTAAGATAAAAGAATTGGCTACAATAGACGCTCAAATATAGACTAAACTGTATGGATGCCACGGAACTAAGAGTTCTTTAAGATAAAAAAAAGTGTCCACAGGTAGCGGTGCAACTCTCCCACAAGAATAATTATAATAATGTTGTCGATTCCTAAACTGTAGAAAGAGCGACTGCCATAAATATTAAACACACTTTTGTACGAAAGAAATACAATGGGCTAAGACAGATATGTCATGTCCTAAGGATGGATCAGAACAGAGCACAAAAACTTGTGTCGGCATACACACCCCACTCCACAAGAAACAGAGGTCAACCAAGAAAGCGCCAAATTGACAATATTGACGATGACATGCTGAAGATGGAAGTAAGGAACTGGCGCGCTCTTGAACAGAGACGTATGGAGAAGAATTGTTGAGAAAGCCAAAACTCAACCCGACTTGTATGGCTGAATGTTGATGATGATCTTGAAATACAATTTAAATTTTAACTTATGGGCAAGCACTTTGCCTGCCTATCGATTCGGTCGGCATGTTGCTTTTGAATCACAATAGAGTTGCTTTTTTCTGACACTCTTTGACACTTAAGCAGTTTTAATTGGTATTACCTCCACAAGAACTTAATCGCCATTTATGGTTGCCCTGGTCTTTTTTGCATAACCTAAAACTGTTCAACCCAAGAACTTTTCTATTAAAGTTGAAATAGTCCAGTAAAAAAAGTTAATAAATGAAAAAAAAAACAAATACTATTGCACAGAAAAGCAACCCAAAACAATTGGCAAAAGTTGCATAAAAACTTCCAGTTTTTTTCGGGAATAATGCATGCTTGCATACTCTTAATTGACGATTTCTTTTTTGTTCTTTGCAAAAAAGGGACTCAGCAAGCTGTCCAAAGCCGCAGCCCTGACTCACCCACATATGGTTGCATGCCACTGTGTGTGTGTATGTGTGTGTGTATGTGCGTCTGCATTTGCCTCATATCTTGCCGCACGCTTATCCTGAAAAATCATCTAATCTTAGCTAGACTTCATATTTTTCATCTTGCTAAGCTGGCGGCCATATATGTGCGCACAAACACATACCACACACCACACACACACACACCACACACACACACACACACCCATCACACACATACACACGCATCACACATACATACACACTTGGATATACATAGAAGCTACCATATCTATGTGCAGCTGGCTAATGCTCTCACTCTCGCTATGCTTGGTCGATTCTCCCTATGGTAGCTAGCAGCTTCTGGTGCCCCACCCCCTCCCCGGTTTGACGCTTGGCCCGACCCTCTAGGGCATATTTTAGAGGCTCATGTGACAAATTGCTTAAACACGTGTATCGCATGCTTATGGCATTTATGTCGAGCTATGTTGCATGCCACTCGCGCCATATTTATTTTGAAATTCTCCTGCTATGACAAATCCAATTCATTTCGTGGCATTTTACGTGGCGTATACGTAATATGCCAACTAAAGGTATGCGCTGGCGCTCTAAGTTTTCGCCCCGGCACACTTACTTCCAAGGAAATGATTTTTATAGCTGCTTTCCGCCGTGACGTTGGCGTTGATGTGAGCCAATTCTTTTTGCCAGCTTCCCGTTTGATTTTTTTTTGGGGGCGGGCTGAGAGGCGAAGGATTTTTTTTTTGTTTCGGTGCTGATTTGCAACTTAATGGCTACAAACATTCAAGGCATTTCCTAAAAATCCCCGCGCACTTTCATCATTTGTAGTAGCTGTGCCTCAAATGTGCTCTATGAATGACTGGTCGAGCTGCAAGTGGAGGCCAATCAATATTTGGCACTACTCAAAACTCATCAGCGTGCAATAACAATGCCCTCTCTCTACCCACAAAAAAAGGGAGAAAAAAATTGGAAGTATAAATTCAATTGAAAATGCTGCAACAAATCCGAAGAGATAGTTGGTGCAATTGTTGCTGATTTAACAAGCCGCCCTCGACACTTCAATGTTTGTTGTTGCTGTTGGTGTTTTTGTTGCAGTGTACTTTGTTGTTGTTGGTGTTGTTGATGCTGTTCGAGCATCAATATCACAGCTGCAACTGGCAACAATTACGCGCTGCCTTAATTGCCACGCACACAAACCTTGCAATACATACAGCACACTGAGAGAAAAATTGTGCATTACTTCAGAGAATGCAGAAGTGGCAAGATGATAAGGAATATTAATGAAGAAGATTAGCGGAGGTCACGGTATCCCTATACCTAATAGACCAATTTTAGAATGGGTTTTCCGGCTGATCATCAATATAGAACTAAGTCATCAAAATGGCGATCAACTTCAGGAATTCGATTACGAACTTATCACAATTTCCCAAATCGAGGCAGTCATTTGTCATAGTGTGGCAGAACTTTTACATTCATGAATATAGAGCTAAAACTTTAAAACTCAGTTTCGTAATCTGTTGTCATTGCGCTGAAGACTTAAAACTTCTACATTTAAGAACAAAGAGCTAATACTTCAAAATGGCGATCAATATCAGAAATCCGAAAACGAACTGATCAAATTTTCCCAACTCGAAACAGACCGTTTTCATAGCATAGAAAACTTCAAAATGGCGATCAATTTCAGAAATCCGTAAACGAATTGATCAAAATTTTCCAAATCGAAGCAGTCGGTTATCATAGCGGGGAAGACTTAAAACTTTACCAATAACATTCGCTCACTTTTAACGTTCCAACCCATTTCACATCCAATTTTCGCTCAGTGCATGCTCGTCCTTACGCATATAGGCAGCTGGCGCTAACAAGCACTGGCAATACAATGAATGACCAGCTGAATGGCCTACAGACTGAATGCCTGACTGGCTAACTGGCCAACTGGCTGACTTGCTGCCTTGCTGGCTTCGCTGGAAATCTGAATCGGCTGATGCCTGTTGGCTGCTGGCTGGTCAACTGGCTCACTCTTTTGCCACTTACAGCGTGCTGCATGTTGCATGCTGCATGTTGCAGGGAAATCAAAATCATTGGTGTGAAAATAAACTAATTGAAGAAAAATTTCATTTGCAAGGCGCGGCAATGTGCAATGGGCAATGGGGGCCACTTTCGAGGCATTTCTTGTTGCATTTGACCTAGGGTCAAGTTGCAACCTGTACAGATCTCTCGGCATGGTTGAATGCTGAGCCTGGCAATTAATGCTGCATGACAGGGGCATGTAACAAGAGGTCTGTTGATGTAACACACACACACTCAGCATACTCGCATGCTGTCTGCTGCAACTAGAGGGTTACAGCTTTATCCATTGGTGGCATCCACCATGATGTCCATGCATGTCCATGAGCCCAAAACGACGTTATCAGGCATAGGCAGGCAATATATTCCATAGTGTTTTTGTTGTTGCCGTTGAGCTGGATGTTGGTGCTATTGTTGGTGCCATCAAATGGGATGCCTGGCAAGACTACAGCATTGCATTGGCAATGTGAAGCGGCTGTCTGCTGCAAATAACAGATTCCATGCCTACATGATGTAACAAAGCCAAACTATCATTAGCTTCTTATACCCTGCAACGATGTTGGGGTATGATCGGTGATCAAAATGCCCAAAAAATCGTCATTTATGGGCAAATTCTAGATATGGTTATGATCTCGTATGCAGATTTAAGTTCCAACCCTGTTCAATTGATTTCAAACTGTTTTTTGTGCAAGCTTTAGCTCTTGAGCAATCGAAACTGTGCTTACATGGCGGTCGGACTCGACAATGTTTGCAATTTTATCGACATTTTCGCAATTGGCCTTCCAGTGCGTGGTGCATCTTTGAAATCGAAATTCACGGAACGGAATCGACGCCTGATTGGACTTTGTAGCATCAGAATCATAAACGCTATTCACTTTTTCAGCCGCTTGGGTTGTGTTTTCGCCCTTATCGAAGAAATTCTGTAATATATAGCATATTTTCTTTTTGCTACCATACATTTGTGATGCAAAGCTCAAACAACGCCAAATATACCAATCACAAAACTGTCAGAAAGGTTTTTTTTGGTACAGAATATCATCTTTCTAACGCCAACTCGCGGAACCTGTTCATATTGAAAAAATAACTGATTTCCTTTTACTGCACCCAATATCTATTCTACAATCAATTTACCTGCGGAATCTTCACAATCGATATAGCCTGACAATCTCTATAGCCTCTTTTGAATCATCATAAGTATTATCATCTCTACATAACTAACTTTATAGGTTTTTAAATCTCATCTGAAAATCTTATAAGCTTTTTAAAACTTTATCATCTCTAAATCTTTCGTATCTATTTATCTTTCGTATCTACTTTATCTTTATCATCTTCAAGTTCAGAATGAAGTTTTCATCTTAGTTTTTACCACTTTAACATTATCACCCACTGCATCAGCTTCTTCATAGTCTTAGAAACATACAGTATCTATGTAATGTTTATAATCTTGAGGATGATACTTACTCGGTCGTTGCGCGGAATCATAAGAATTAGATGGTTTCATCTCATAGGGCGTCTGTCGGCCAACTGCGTAACTGACAAATCAGCTGAATTTAAGCTTTTATAGAAATACGAATCCTAGCACAATCCTACTTTTTACTATTTTGTCGCGATTCCTTAAAAAATAAGCACTCACAGCCAAGAACACTCATAAACGCAATTATCCAAAATTTCAAGATCTTAATCCGCCATATTAAGTAATAGGTGATTATTAATAATATTATTACAATTCTACATATTAATATAATAATAAAATAATAATATTTTTACAATTCTAATTTGCAAGCATAAAAATTCGTAATCATATCAGTCACCAATTAAACTGAATATAAGTATTAAAAATTATTTACGTCATATAAAGTAATGGATTTTTTGATAAATCCAATCGCACGGAGAGAAATAAATTGGGATTAACTCAAAAATCTAAATATTTATTCAAAGTCACATCAAAAACTCCACCTTGGAAATAATATCTTTAACTAGAATGAGATATCAATTGGTTTTCAAAAGACTTTTGTAGGTCTTGTCAAGAATAAAATTAAACTTATCTATGCATTCGACAGTGCACTTGTTTCGAAGAACGCAAATCTTAGTACCCAAATTCCAGCCAAATTCTTTTTATATTACACTATTGTAGGGTATTCTTTTGTCGTTTACTTTCTCAGCTATAGATGACGAAGCAACGTTTTAAGTCCTTGCCTGTAACGTATCCTTGCCTGTTTATTTGCTTATAAGGCAGGCCAACTTACAGCCAGTTAAACGCGTTCTCGGAATCCTTGTTGCCATAAGCAACAGCTTCCGACAGTGCGCGCAAAAAGTTAATGGACATGCCGAGGAGACACACACACACACACACAGACAGACGTGCTTTGGAGTGCGCTTCTTGGCGTTTATTATTAACTCTGAAATGGCACTACAACATGTATAAACGCGAATTATTTCTTGGAAATATGAGTTTTCAATCTCATTCAATTGGCACTGGGAAAGCAATTGAATTGAATTAAATTCAAGTGAAGATATGAATTCCAACGAGTTATAATAGTGCGGATTATGTAGTTTGTGTTTTTACATTGATAGTTGCATTGAATAGATAATAGAAAAACAACTAATTGAGAGCTAACTGGGTTAAAATCAAAATTAAAAACTGTAAATATAATCATATAACTTCAAAAGTTCAATTGAATTTTCAATCATTCAAGCAAATTGAAACATGAAGCGTATCAATATAGAAAATTAATTTACAAAAGCTTATAACGAGTTTATTGAATAAAATAATATCTATGAGTTTGTAAACTCATCATAGTATAATATCTATTCAAGTGTTCTTGTGAAGAGGTTTAGGCTAGCGTTGAATTTGCCTTTTGTATCATCATTTATATAGATGAGGCGTTGGTTGGTGAGTTTTACAAGCAGGTAGCTGGCCCCCTTCTTTTTTTTCTCATCATTTATTATGTAATGTGTCAAAATTTAACTTTAACGTGAGGTAACTGGAATAAATTTCTGTGTCTTTGAATAGTTTCGGATAATACAAAAATAATCATAGTTTTATTTCTAATTCGTTGCATTTGTATCTTTAGGGAGAAGTTAGTTTACGAAGTTCTTTCATTATCTTGCTTCAAAATCGTACATGTTATAGTGAAATTGTATATACCAAGAAATAATATTTCAAGCCGTATGCGCATATTTAATTTTTAAGAACACTTTTTTTAATTAAATATCATTTCAATTAACATTCGATTCGATTTGAAATGTTGGCAAGCAATGGCCCATTGAAAACCATATTTTTTTTAATGGTAAGCGGAATAAAACGCATTTTTTATTTTACTTATGGATAACACGAGTACCTTCAGTACCTCACACCCCATCCCTATCATTTTACTATTTCCCACTGGGGAATAGAGCCTCCGAAATATCTTCATTATTTCTAGATCACTGCAAACCTACTCATTGCCTAAACTAACCAGTTCATAAAAAGTTCTTATCTTAAGCTACTACTACTACTGCTCACAAATACTAGAACTATTTTGCTAGGCATCTATTTGCATATTCTTCGCTTAAATACCACAGCATTTCAAAAGTTATTTACTTTGTTGCTAGCAACCAGAGTTGCTATGAGTTTGTAAACTCATCATAGTATAATATCTATTCAAGTGTTCTTGTGAAGAGGTTTAGGCTAGCGTTGAATTTGCCTTTTGTATCATCATTTATATAGATGAGGGGTTGGTTGGTGAGTTTAACAAGCAGGTAGCTGGCCCCCTACTTTTATTTTCTCATAATTTCTTATGTAATGTGTCAAAATTTAATTTTAACGTGAGGTAACTGGAATAAATAAATGTGTAGCTTCGGATAATACAAAATTAATCATAGCTTTATTTCTAATTGGTTGCATTTGTATCTTTACTGAAGAGAAACAAAACTTACGAAGCTGTTTAATTATCTTGCTTCAAAATCGTACATGTTATAGTGAAATTGTATATACCAAGAAATAATATTGCAAGCCGTATGCGCATATTAAATTTTTAAGAACACTTTTTTTAATTAAATATCATTTCAATTAATATTCGATTCGATTTGAAATATTGGCAAGCAAAACCATATTTTTTTAATGGAAACCCAAGTACCTTCAGTACCTCACACCTAATCCTTATAATTTTACTATTTCCCACTGGGGAATAGAGCCTCCGAAATCTCTTCATTATTTCTAGATCACTGCAAGCCTACTCATTGCCTAAACTAACCAGTTCATAGAAAGTTCTTATCTTAAGCTACTACTACTGCTTACAAATACTAGAACTATTTTGCTAGGCATTTATTTGCATATTCTTCGCTTAAATACCACAGCATTTCAAAAGTTATTTACTTTGTTGCTAGCAACCAGAGTTGCCAACCCAACCCAACTATTTGCTGAGTAAATAAATTTGTTAAAAAAACCGCTTGTAAAGAATCTTTTTGAGTGTGCCCAACAATTTGTTAATGCTTATAAACTTAACTAGATCTCATATTAAGTCAAACCAGAGTTGTGGTAAATATGTATATTATATACCAAGAGTCCTGTATTCATCCCTCCTAGCATGTGTGTCCTAGTGTGCGTCCATAAAACTGTTGGCATTATTTTTATGGCAAAAAAATAAGAAGAAAAAGAGAAAATAACTAAAAATGTTTTCAAAAATGGATCAACAACGCACAAGGCAAACATTTTAGCTACATATTTTGTATATTTTATTTTTATTTTTTTTTTAGCTGATGGCATTCGCAGCGCCATCTAGCGTTGAGTGTATGACAGTCAAAACTATCTCATAGCCGAAAGTTCAGCCTTGAAAAAAGCAAAAAAAAAAAACCAGAAATCAACACAGTATGTGTGTTTTGTATCCACACAAAAATTGTCAGGGGAAATCTAGCGCCAATAACTTGCAACTGCTTATGAGACTCGTGACACGAGACGCAGGCTTAGGCGAAGCGGCAAGCACTGCTGCAGCAAGTTAAGACAACGCGATGCACAGTGGTTCTCTGTTATTGTGAACTATCGCAACGTTACACCAAATGTTTGTGCATCGAATTCGTTTAAGCGATTTAAAACTTATAAATGTTAATGGACCACTCAAGGGGAATTATTTGAGTAAGAACTTTGCTTTGTGGTGTCAGAGAGATAATCTACAGCGTGCGGCACTCGAAGTGTAACCAGCATGGGCATCCGCTGTCTGTAAATTAGCTCAAATTGTTTACAAGCGCACGAAAGAAATTAGAATATTAGAAAGTTGGTGGTTCGATTCCACCTAGCAGCGCTGGTGCTTTTGTATAGCACTGGCATAGCTAGCAAATGAAAATACGCTATTTACGTAGCAAATTTTCTTTTAAAAAAAGACACCGACGTTCGGATTCGACTATAAACTCTAGGCACCAGTTCTCCTTGAGATATCGATTTTGGAGCGATGACAAAAGTCAAGGGGCATAGATAGTTGAAAAATCATAACCAGCGATTATTCTTTAGCTCAAACACCGTAAAGTGAATCAACTTTTCGTTTCTCGCCACATAACTCTATAATATAACTTATAACACTACAAAACTCCATGGGTATGGACATCTCAAGACTACAACATCATGCGAGATGGTTCATGAAGTAAAGAAGAAACGATTTGAGTGAAATCGCTGGTGAATTGTCAATTTGAAGCGAAAGAACTGAAAGTATCTAATCGTAGCATGCGCCGCATACGGAAGTAGCAACAAATCAGACTTAAAAGAGCGAAGGAGTAGCTTCGCTTGGACGAAAGTGAGCAATTCGTAAACTCTCAGAAGGATTAACTTTACTTGACGTACCGTATATGGTATGGTACCGTAATAGGTGCTTTGTATCGTAAGGGCTTCAGCCGCAGTTTGGGCAGGAGTACTACCTCTGCATTTAGTCTCGCCTGGTAGCCATTCAGTAATTTTGAATGTCTATCTGAGCGGAGTTGGGACAGGACAGTTCTTTGCTTTTGAGGAAGGGAAGATTCGGACTCGTGGATGGGAGTAGCCTGTTGCCCAAGACTGGACTTGGTTTTGAAGTTGAAATAAAACTATCTCGCACCACAAATACTAGTTTAGGCTGCTGTAACCGCAGGTGGGAGAGAGCTCTCTAATCGTTTTCATCTAGTCTGCCGTCAAAATAAAAAAAGCTCAATGTTATAGGAAAAGTTTTTTGAAAGTAACTTTAAAGCCGTGGGCAGACAAACAATTCAGTGTCAGACCATGTTCAATAGAACTTAGCACAGAAAAACAACATTCCGAATCTCATAACGTACACATGGCTCTCGAATTCACTAGCCGGAAAAAAGCTTTTTATTTATTGAAAAAATCATTTTTAAAGCGCTGAATACGCGTTATTTGCTATTATTTTATAAATCAAAGCAATATGCGACAGAAGCTCATCAGTGGCTCATTAATAGGTATGGCAAGGCTGCTTTAAGTGTAAAAGCCTACTAAGAGTGGTTACAATGCATTAGCGGATGGCAAAAAGTTTTAGAACCATTACTTAGCCAAGACGCTTTACAAATATAGGAGGAATCGGAAGATTCAGTCCTAGAGACCCAGCAAGCTGTATGTACATATCTTTGCTTGTGAACAGCTCCCCCGCATGAAAATCGCAAGAACATTGGTTTCCGAATTAAACCAGTTTATGTCGAACGACGTTTATTTCCTTGTGAACAGCTTCTACAAAGGCAAAATTGTAAGGGATTTCCTCAAAGCGTCGTACCAAGTGACAAAACGATAATCCCAAGCGCACAAAGTCTTGGCGAACGTATACGTCTACGCATCCCCATATTCAACATTGGGAGAAATATGACAAAGTCATAATCCAGCTCAACTTCACGTTGCAAAAGGAATGCTGAAATGGTAGACCTTATCCCACTTGCTTGACACATCAGACGCCCCCTTAATTAAAAAAACCTAACATCATTTGCATTCGATGTTGCGCCCCATAATTACATCCCATTTATTTTATTTTGTAATAACCTCATACAACATTTTCATTACATTTTCATGCACTTTTGACCACTGTGCAGTGGCAGTGGCGCGGCAACAACAACAACTGCATAAAGCCAGTTGTTGTGTTTATGTGTTTTTCGCAAAAATTCTCTTGCAACTTTATCTCATAAGAGAACATGGTATGTGTGTGAGTGTGTGTGTGTCGTGTGTTATGTGTGGGTCGTGTGTTTGTTTGTATTTGTGCCTCCTCTGTGGCATTGCAACAAATACTAGAAAAATGTGCAAGTTTTTATGCGCATTTTTGTGAACTACCACCACCAAGTTCTCTGCCCCCAACGCACTCGACCCGATTAGTTCAGCTTAGTTGCCATGGCCAAAACGCGGCGGCCGTCGATGCAACAGTTGCAACATCCTGCTTAGTTTTCAATTGTAGCTCTGTAGCTCAGCCAAAAGTCGGCCAAGAGGAGAGAACTCGAAAAAAAAATGTTGCAAGAAAGTGAAAGAAGAAAAAACAAAAATATAAAACGCCTTTAAAATGTTTTTCGCTCGGCTTGAAAGTTGCAGCTTCTTGCCATAATTGCCTTGAGCTTGGCGTGTGTATCTGACGATGTTTGTTCTTATTCCCAGACGTTGTTGTTTCGTGATGTTGCTTGTTAAGACTAAAACATTTTTTCACATTTCAACGCCTTAAAAATGGAAAAACAGCTTAAACTTTAAGAGCTTTAAGTCTCTCGGGATCTGGCACACATATCACTCAAACATATATTTGCTGTGAATATGCATATAGAGTAAGGCGGCCAATTGGGCCTTTAAATCGAAAGGAAATGTAAAGATTTCATTATCATTTCATTGCCAAAAACTAAATTCACTTTGATTGATTGTTTTGTATACTTAATTTAATGAATTATTTAAGCAAAGTTTAACAACAACAAGAAACTGAGAGAGACGATAACAAGCGGCAGAAAAGCCAAAGCTGCCAAATGCTTATAACTTTCTACAGATAATACACTTACAGAGAGTATATATTCAATTCTAAGCGATAATGTTTTCAAGTTAAAAAGTTTTAAGTTTTTGGCAGTCTCTAAAAGTTCTACAAGTTTTTCAAAGTTGCCGCTGAAATTTTGACTATTTTGCAATTGAAGCGAGCAAGTTAGCGCAGATTAAATAACTTGCGGAGAATGAAGATTAAAATATTTTTTTTTTTTGAAATCTAGGCAAGCCTCATATCACAAATAACACATGCAGCATTTTTTTCTCAGTGTAAAGAACAGAAGAAAAAAGATTAAGTAAGGATAGTAACAATAGGATGGCACAATGGGCTATTTAGCCAGAGTGTCCAAGTCGGTGCCTTTGTTGCCTCTGTCATCCTCGACTCTAAGCATAGTTACGACTAAAACATAATACAATTAAAATTAATAAAAATGAAAATTAAAATAACACAGTTTAACACAAATTTACAATTTTCTGTCAGTCGTTGGTATGATCAGTACATTTCAGGAAGTAATTTGGTTGGTAAATTAACGTTAGCTCCTCTTAGGTCAGGATTTTGAGATAAACGTAAATCAAATATTTTCTTTCTACACTTAAGGTTTGGTATGGAGTGCCAACAATTTTTCAAAAGTTTGAGTAAATATTTAACAATTTGTATTATGTATTTTGTATTTGCTTCTTCCAAGACTATTACAATTTCTTAAGCTAGTGAACAATAAGTAATTTACAGAGTTTAGTTATTTACAACTTTACAACTGAAAAATTTAAATTGCGTTAAGTATAAATATTTACATTCAAGTTAATAATATATAAACAAGGAAAATAGGAAGAAAAATCTTAATAACTATAACTACTTGTGCTTATACTAGGAAAGCTCTTCTAGAGGAAATTATTTTAAACTAATTTATTAAGTAATATGGGTATGCCTGCCTGCTTATGGAGATATTTTGTGTTTGAGAAGTGCAGCAATTACTGCTATTCTTGTTTTAGTTGTGGAAATGACAAGGATAATTTTATGAATTATAAGATTAATTTTTAGAACAAGATTTTAATATTTAGTTGGAACTTATTAATTTTTCAAATCGAAGCTTAAATTATTTTGATGCCGTCTCTATGATTCTATAGGAGAGTGGCATTGTTTTGATTTTTGTGGAAATTTTAAGAATAATTTTTGGAAAGAATAAGCAGGTTTTGTTGAAATTAAAATTTAACATAATCGTGCTTTTCTTCATTTTTAAGAAATAAATTTAAACAACTTTGGAGTCTCTATCATTCAGTGGAAAAGTAGATATATCGTGAATGAGAAAAAGCAGCGTTGATTTTATTTTATTTTTTTGATATGGAAATTATTATTATTATTATTTATTTAATTTCTTTAATATATGATATTTTGTTTTTGTGTCTGGAGTAAACAATTTATAGAGATTAACCTCTTTTGCAGCTTTACAACTAAAATAAAGGGTGTTTTTTTAAGGTATAGAACTTTAGGTTGCCATAACTGTTCAAGATGGCAACCGATTTGCTGTCAAGTGATTTATTCTCAGTTTGGTTTGGCAATTCATCGTGAATACCCTCACGCATGAACAACGCTTGCAAATAGTGCAATTTTATTTTGAAAATAATAAATTTTATTTCATTTTATCGTCGACAAATTCGACCGCCAGAGCAGTTAATTCGATGAACCATGACGATAAACGGCTACAAATGTTGGAAAGAATCATCGAAAACGTCCAGATTGGACTACACCCGAGCCAGCTGTGGCGGTCATATGCCAGAAATTATATTTAAAATGAAATACCACAAGATTATCTTTCGGATGAATAAAATTCATGTCAATCGAATAATCCATCTTTTTTTCATTGCAATTTAAACTTCTATACCTCCAAAAAAAAACACCCTTTATATTAAAAATTTTCCATATCTCTATAAAAGTAACGAAACAACGAACAAAGGCAGCATTTGTTTCTATTATTATTTTTAAATTTTCATTAAAATCTAAGGATAATTTGAAGAAAACAAAAATATGAAGGAGTTTTTAATAAAAGCAATGTGCAGCTATTTTTTAAAATTTTTTTTTGTAAGTAAAATTTATAAAGAAAATGTTAAGAAAACAAAGATAAGTTTTTATTTAAAATTATATATGTGACAAGGTTTTATTTCTTAATTTAAGAAAAATTAACTTCAATAATTTTAATAGAGTCTACACGCTTCAATGGGATAGTGAAAGACAACAGCACCGATTATTTAATTTTAGTTTTTATAAGTGGAAATTATAAGGATAATTTCAAACAAAAAAAGTAGTTTTTATTATAAATGGAAGGTGACCCAATGGTTATTTCTAAAAATTTTAAAAATAAAATTAAGAAACTTTGATGGTATGCCTATGCTTCAGTGGACGATTATGGAAATCGCAAAAAAGCAACCTTTAAAAAAAAAAATTATCCTTATGATTAAAAAAAAAAAATCAGTTTGTATTTTAATTGAAAATAGTATTAATTATTTATTATTATATTATATTTATTATTATATATATTTATTTATTCTTAATAAAAAATCATAAAATAACTTTGGTGGTCTATAAGCATTTGATATATTCTGTATATGAATTTTACAGATTATTTGCTGCAAGTAATTTAATTTTAGTAGTACAGCTTTTTTGCAAGAATTGTGGCCTATAATTCAAAAACTGTTTAAGCAGTTTCGCTTGTAAAGCTCCCATGCATTTTGTTACTGATAATCTGAAAAATTTTGTTGGATAAGATAGGTCCCCGCATCACATCAATTGTGTTGAAGACGAATGTTCGTACATCTATTTTGCATACATTTCTTATAATGTGAATCGAAATGTTGAGCAATATTAGTGAGGAATAATAAAATTTTGCGCATAAACGATATAAATACCTATTTGGACTTAATACACAATATAATATATGGTATATATGTTTGGTCATATTTGAGTAAAATACGTGGATACAATCATAATATATATAATATAATATAATCATAATATATAATAAAATATAAGTTTAAAAAAAAATTTAGGAAAGAACTTTATGATACTGTTGTTCAGTGGGTAACTTTATTGTAAAGATGATGAAAATCGAAAGCAGCTGAAAACTAAGCGCGTTACATTGAAAATATATTAAAGGAAAAAGAGGCCCAACTTAAACTTAAAATCAAAGCCAACAGTTCGGGCCCCGAACTAACGCAAGGGTAGACGTTGGCTTTGCAAGAAATCGAGAAACGATTTCGACGACGGCATTGCGAGGCGAGCCCTATAGCGTTTCAGGATATAGTAGATCCAGTATGGCAAGATGAGTTTTATTCCTTGTGATATTTTAATTTATTTTTGGGAAAAGCCATGTATGAATGTAATGAGATATCCTAATTTCTCTCCGCTAAAAAAAATATTATTTTTTTAAATTTACATGATGAATAAAATAATATCACAAAAAAATATATTTATTTTAAATTTATATAAATAAAATAATAT
This sequence comes from Chymomyza procnemis, assembly GCA_035046065.1. Lineage (NCBI taxonomy): Eukaryota > Metazoa > Arthropoda > Insecta > Diptera > Drosophilidae > Chymomyza > Chymomyza procnemis. The sequence continues at coordinate 29,718,262 of JAWNOJ010000004.1, read as the reverse complement.
CGTTTGAAAAATATATTGCATATTTTTCAGTTATGTATCCCTAGTGCAACCAAGAAAAATTTGAAGTTACAGAATTGTTCTTTGATAAAAATCTTGAAAGCTGCGATAAAGATTTTTTGTCGATTTTATATAATCCAACTAACTGGGGCCTAACGAAGAAAGAAAGAAATTTCACTATTTAAAAAAAAAAAATAAAGAAATAATATCATCGTCACTATGGACGATTGCGTTTCTTCCGAAATAGTTTTTCCTCTACTAAAGTGTATTCAAAATTCTACTTTTAACTTTTCGAAGTTTCTTGTTGACTGCTTATCTTATTGTTGTTATTTCTGTTGCCATTCTGCACTGCCTTTTGCCTGACTTATTTTGTTTTGCGCATTTTTTAAGTATTTTTTTTGCAAGTTTATTTTCTTTTCTCATTTTTTCTCTGTCTTTCACTCCCTACCAAGTTGCGGCTCAGAGTTGTACAAAAACAAAAACAAAAAAAAAATCTACCATTAATAAAATCTTTCATTCTCATTCATTTATTTTGCTCTCTTTCGCTGTGTGAGTTAAGTTTGAGTCGAGTTGAGTTAAGTTGAGTCTCAAGTCGCGTGTCTGTTTTTCTGCTTGATTAACATAATCCACCATTTATTATAAGTTCTCCAGCTCTCTTCTGCGCTTGGGTTGTTCGCTCTTTTTGGCTTCTACTTCACTTATTCATCACCATTACTTCCGCTTTGCATGTGTGTGCGTGTGCTCCTGTGTGTGAGTGTGTGTGTGTGTGTGCGAGCGGCTGCTGTGATTTAATTATGTAATAGTTTGATTGAAGTGGACTTAGTGCGGACTTTGGCCTAATCTCAAAGACTATGCGGTTATCGTATGTATGGGTGTATGTGCGAGAATGTCCTGCTTTGTGTGTATTTGCGCGTGTGTGTGTGTGTCTGAATGTCCTGCCTGTGTGTGTGTAGGCTTTCACATCCGTTTTTGTGAGTTGCGTTTAATTGATTTGTTTTGTCATTTAACATTATTGACTTTCCTTTCGTCTACGTTGCCAATTTTCAAACCCGAAATAGTAATATTTCTTTTATGGTTCGGAGAAAAGTCAAGCCAAAACATAGGAATTCATTAAAACAACAAAACTTGAGTACTTGCCAAGGAATCTAACAAATACATTCTTCATCTTATCGTTAATACTTCTTTTGTTAAACCTGCATTGTTTATTGATGTCCCACCACCAGTATAATTTGTGATTCTTCTTAAGATTTTTCTTTCTTTAACAACTTTATATGTTAAAGTCTTTAAGATGAACGCTAGCAAGATTTTCTCGTATACCAAAACTATCATAGAAGCTATTGATACAATCTTAAAAGCAAAATTATTTTTATCAAAGTATTCATAGAAAGAAATCTAAAAAGGAAATCGAAAAGCTACAAAAAACTGACGCTGTTTTCCAATAGATGTCCTCTGGGGGTAAGTGCTGATCGATATTAATCAATGGAAGCAGTAATTGTGCGCAGAAAGCGCAAAAAATTTGTTTAAAATTATCACCAAGTATTTATAAAGTCTCAGTTTTTGAGCTGAATATGCGTCATTTGCGGATAGTCAACTCATTGACTGCTTTTGAATAGGTTTGGTGAGGCTGCTCTTAATGACGGAATGTGTTGCACGTGGTTTCAACGCTTCAAAGACCACCATGGTGTTGAAAAGGATTTCCAAGACGCAGAATTAGAAGCATTGCTTAACCAAGACGCAAATAAGCAGATATATTGCAGACGACACAGCGAGCCGTGTCGTAACACCTTAAAGTTATTGAAAAATTTCTAAAGCAAGTAAACGGGATTCGGTATGACACGAAACCGAACGGGGCTTCTATGCTTGTGAACAGCTTCTAGGCAAAATGGTAAGGGATTTCTTTGTAACTGTAAATCGAAAATCTTGGAGAAAGCAAGTACAGATCTCCACGACCAAAACAATACCCAGTAATAATGCTCTACATTTGGTACCACAAAGCTGTCATTTTATAATAAAAAATCTAGTACATTCAAGGCTATTCCCTATAGTTAAATAGGCTATTAGCTTTATCTTTATTTTTGATAAATATGTCTGTTTGTAGAATTCCGAACTTTTAAGAACAACCTAAAGACCGATAAATTTCAACAGATTTTGAAAAACTTAAAAACGTCCAGCAAGTTACCTCAAGAATTCGGTGCGATCTTTAATAGTTCTATAATAGAAGGTGTAGAAGTGTATTCACGCTAAATCTATTTCAGGGAGTGGACTAAAATTTAAATATAGATTTGTTAATTGACGCCCCATGAATCATTCTGCTGTGAATCATCCAGCCTTAGAGAGATGCCAGTGAGTTAATAAATATTTTATGCGCCGAAATGGTGTATCCAAAGTGTTTTCCGAGACTATGAAAATGGCTGTAGTGTAAGGATTTTTTTACAAAATTAAAGTAGTGAAAAGGTTAGTTAGTATGGCAAATTGTTTTCTCAAAAAAAAGTTTATAAAAAGTTTAGTAAACTTTGTAGTTCAATGACTTTATATTCATATATATTGAGATATAAACAGTAGGGCCATGTTAACTTTGAACAGCTCTTAATCCAGATATCTAATAAACCAACTTTGGAGCAATAAGAGCGAAGTCAGGATATATATATAGCAAGCCCGATCCAGCTTGTTGAGCAAAAATTTTCAGAATTTGTTATAGTGGTATATGGAATAGAGAAACCTTGGGGAAATATATGTTTCAATATAAAACAAAGACAAGTGGTAGCTTCAAAAATATACTAGCTAAGTTATTCATTTTGTTTATTGCCTAGATACGTCGAGAGAAGGCCACGACATCTCAGAATAGGTTATTCTCACTTCGAAGGAGTTGACAACTCAATGCTTGGGTGTGTTGATAGGCAACGACAACAGCGCCAGGGACTGCATACAAGATCAGATTGTATTTTCTAATAAAACCTATTATGCACGCAACAAAATATTCAGGTCAAAACTGCTATCGAGAGCATGCAAGCTACGAATTTATAATTCCAGCATAAATCATATAGTCGTAAATGGAGCAGAAGTTTGGACCATGACGGTAGCAGACAAAGAATCCCTAAGAATCTTTGAAAGAAAAATACTGCTAAAAATGTTTGAGCCAAAGATAAGTGAACGCGGTGACTAAATTCCAAGGAACAATGACGAATTGTTGAGCTTAAACCATGGCGAGGATGTAGTCAAATTCATTAAATTCCAGAGCCTAAAATGGATGTGACATGTCCTACGTATGGACCAGAACATGTTGGCATAGACACCACTCTACACAAGAAACAGAGGTCGACTCAGAATGCGCATAATTGACAATATTGACAATGACATGCTGAAGATGGAAGTAATAAACTCAAGTGCGCTTGCTAACAACCGAGACCAATTGAGAAGAGTTGTTGAAAAAGCCAAAATCAACCCCGGATTGTAGAGCTGAATGAGAAGATCTTAACAAAATATAAGTTGTTTACAGTTTTTAAGATTTCGCCTTAGGAGTTTTATCATATAGAACTTTTCAAAAAGTAAAATAGCTTCAATTCTGACCAAAGTACTTCTTAAATGTTTGGAAATCTATTTCGACATTCGATTCTTAGCACAAAATATACCATATTCTTCTCCTTACAAACTTATATATTAAAATTCCATGCTTTATCTCAAAACGACTGACAGCATGTTCAAATAAGGCAAAGAATTATTATTAACAGAAATATTGCAAAAGATTGTCTCTCATTTTGTCTGCTTATCTACTTAAACGTTTTGTACAAGAAGGTGCAAAGTACAAATGAAAGTCACAGACAGTACCAAGTCCAATCGCCGCAGGTGCCTCCACGAAACAGTCAGTCCCATATCTTCTTCTAAAAATTACAATACAATACGAAAAAAAAAATCTGTCAGGATTGTGGCGCCATTACATAAATGCTTTCACTTATATAGGCGCACACACACACACACACACACACACACACACACACACACACACACACACACACACACACACACACACACACACACACACACACACACACACACACACACACACACACACACACACACACACACACCACTCTTCCCCAAACACTCTCTCCCCCCACAAACACAGACACCCACAGAAGAACAAACAATAAGTGATATAAATACACATTGCAAGAAATTAGCATACTGTTTTGGGCATCTTTGGCCATATGCGCACACCCAATGGAGAATGACCTCTCTTGGTCACTTGGTAGCACTTGGTCCCGGTCCCCCAAGTACTTATAGCAAGCCATATAGCATTAATGTCCAGAGTTGCCATTGCTGTCTGAACTTTTGCCACTGTGCTCGCTCTATTTCGATTACGTTTTCCATTCTCTTTCTCTATCTTTCCGTTGTGTTTGTCTTTTTATTTTTCAAAAACTCTAAAACAAAAATAAAAAATGTTAACTTTGCAACTGTGCGGCATAAGCCAAACACGTGCCACACAAAAACAACAGCGACGGAACAAGACTTTGCCTAACCGACCTGAAGTTTTCAGCACAACAAACGCACCTGCTAAAAAAAATAAACAACAACTGAACGGGAAATAATTTAAGCAATTATGCCAAGTATCGAATTCGCTATGCTCTTTATTGTATATAGTAGCTAAGCGACTTTAAAAGCATGAATTTGAACTTTAGCCGCTTGGTAACTCTGTCATTTTTAATATTTTAAAAAGCTAAAAACAAAATAAGTGCGTCATAAAAGTATAAATTAAATTTTTAATTAAGTTTCTAAACAAAGCATAGACAAATCGTGAACCTAAGATGCGCTGCAATGCGTATTATGAATTTCATTATGTTAGCGCTTATAATTCGCAAATTGATAAGATACAACCAATGTATTTGATTGGAAATTGCATTCAAATATTTATACTTTTGTCCGAATTGGGAAAATATTCAATTGCGTCTTATTTGTCCGTCGAATTCTCACATATTGCTCATGGTTTTGATATTGAAATAAAAAAGATGGGGAAATGATTTCTTAATTTTTGGCTTGGATTGTGATCCAACTGATTCTTGTAGATTTCAACTTATAAAAATTGAAGATGTCAAGACATGTTATTTCTGCATATTTCATTGAATCTAACGCTGTTAAGTGCGATTTTTTTATTTTTGTTTATTCAGAGTAACAATAGTTGTCGACCTGTAGCACTAACATTTTACAGAATCCTTGCAGAGCATACAGTTCGCGTCCAACTATAAGAACGTATATGATTTCATTGACTAATTTTTGTCATCCTAACAGAGTAAATGGTCCAATTTGGCATTGCACGAAATCTTTAGCTTTTAATGAGCAAGCTATAGTATATTAATAACCTATATGATTTCTCATCTCCTGAATGATCTATTCGACTCATTTATTTCTCTATCTTAACTCATTGATTCACCTAATCGAGCATGTTTTACCAAACATGAAGGAGTTCTTTCGGCTTCTTTGTTAAGAAATGTTAAAACTTTTATGTTACTTCCAGTGTTCATCTTTTACATTGTCAATGCAAGTTCTTGCTAGCCCCGATGTGAGATGGTGCTAGGCATACGGATTAATTTTATATTATATTGTCCTCGCTCCAATTAAATACTTTCTTATTTTAATATTGTTTAAAAATAAGCTCAAATGGACTAAGTTGAGCTCCTATATTAATAATAAATATATGCTCCACTATGCGGGATCATATGCATCGCTGTCGTGGAACTGAAAAGTGCAGAGGCTGCGTATATGTGCAAAAATACCTCGTGTGTTGTAATAGATCTGTTAAGAAGAAACCGGAGAAAATCTGTAGGAACATTAAAAACACGTAAAATAAACTGCAGTGATGGGAGTTTTAGGCATTTTAGTCATAAGAAAAATTCAAATTTCATTAAATTTTGATCCAACAAAAAAAAACTACTAAAAAGTTTTTTTTTTTGTTAGCGTTTACAGAAAAATGAAATAAGTCATACGTTGTTCTCATGCCACAAAATTTTAAAAACAGCATCACATTGAACATCATATACTCTACGAAGCAGGATCTCCATGATTTTTTTATAAGTATAAAAGTTAAAGTGGAGCTATTTCCAAATGTGTGAGCTAAAAATATGACAAAATTATATGCATACCTTCCTAACCGTGAAAACTTTCATAAACCCCAACCGTATATTTCAATTTGATATACTGGAATATCCCGTATGTTAAGTCAGCTGCTGTTTTTGAAAATTAAAATAAATATATAATAATATATAAGTATAAGTTTGTAAATATTTTTTTACTTTTAATTTGATTTATTTTTATATTTATATTTGTTCGCTTTATTTTCTTATTTTTTTTTAACAAAAATATGTTAACCCCTATTAAAAATAATTTTTGTGAAATGAATCAAAATTAATACGAATTTCTAAAAGAAATAAAATCTGTTTGGTCAGCTGCCAGCTAGCGTTTAATTTGGTTAATTTTAGCGACAAGAGAACTTAGTAATTGTGAAACTCTCTTAATTTAAACAATTAAATTAATAAATAATTTCCTTCACGTTCGGTGCAGACCAGTGCACTCTAATCGCTCGACATATCCAATCATCGCTTTCGCAAACTTTCAGTTCGCATTCATATAAATGAATAATTACGAAAAAAATTAATATATTCGTTCCAATTAATTCGAGAAATACGTAAAGTGTAATTAAAAAACAAACTTTAAACGCTAGCAAAAAATATTATTAACTCAACTAAGTCCATTGCTTGAAAATGATATAGTATCTTGAAATAAAATAATTCTACATCTTGAGATTGGCTATTTCGCTCTAGAAACCATGGTAGATTGGGTAAAAGGGGAATCCATTATTTAAAATAAATTTATTCTCCTTGACTAAAGTCATCGCTTCAAAAGACGAAGCATGAAGAATACTCTAATAACAGATGTTCGAAGAGAATAGGGATTTATAGTTTATAGCCGAATCCGAACAGCGGTATCTTTTGCTAATTGTCCCAGTGCTAGACAAATGCATCTGCAGCAGTGCTGCAGGGTGGAATCGGCCCACAGACCATCACTACGCCACCGAGTCCCAGGAGAAAGCTATTTATGTATTGTAGTAGTACTAGATCTGTTCTTCTTCCTTAATTTTGTACTTAGGAGTATTTTGCTATAGGGATACTAGTTCTGATTATTTGTTTTGACTAGTTAGTTAACTTGAGAGTCCTAACGAACAACCTTTTTGTACAAAACAGATTATTATCTAAATTCAGAAATGGGCACCAAATATGGAGACTACTGCCGTAACACAACTTGACTTGAATTTTAACTTGTTACATGTTATATACTAGAGCCTTCCAATGAACCTTGTTTTGCGCCGTCTGTTTAGCTCTGTCCCAGGTTGTGTTCGCCTGGATCAGTTCTTGAAGGATGGATCTTCTCCGGGTTGCCTTAGGTCTTCCGTCTTGCATTAAGAAATTTAAAATGATATTACAAACCATTTCGTTCTCGTTGTAGGTTTTATTTTCCGAGCATTAAGTGAATTGGGGAAGCACTTTTTGATGAGAAACTCGAGTGAAGAATCTTGTTTAAGCTAAATATAAATTTATATTGTACTTTACGTATTTTTTAAGAAAGTTTCAAGCATGATTTTATTGGATTTTTGTTTATTTTTCGAAGAACGAAAACTATTTTAAGTTTATTTCCTAGTAAAAACCGAGATTACTTACGTTTTGGTGCTTACGTTTTGCTGCCAACCAAATCGCTTCCTTAAAATGTGTTATTTCTGGTAACGATTTCGTTTATGTTTGGCTATAAAATCACGAAAAGGTTAAGGCTCGCTTGACTGGCTACAAATCTTAAATTGAACTCAAGCAACCTTTTGCAAGGGTATTAAAAAGCTAGGCCACACAAAATTTAAATTCTTGACTTGCACTTGTGTCCAATGGGTGTAACAATTCACAACCGACATGCTCGCACTCACACTCAGTCACACACACACACTCACATAGACACCAATGTCGGCCATTTTGTTGGAGTGTGTCAGTGTGTACACACTCGTATGTTGGATACGCTTTAAGCAACACTGAAATGAATGGCTAATCTTTAGAATAAATGAAATGAATACTTGTTTCTTTTACTTATGCAGCCGCTCTCTCGCTCTCCCACTCCCTACATCGCTTGTCCTTGTGCAAGTGAGAAAGTAAATGAGTGTATATATTCGTATATATATATTCGTGTGTATATTCGTGTGCGTGCGTGCAGTAAATCGCATTAATTTGGTATGCTGACCACAAAACTGGGATTTATTAAATAGTCAACTGAAACTCCGACACCCAGAAAACCACATTCTGCCAAAGTAAGAAACGCGTGACGCACACACTGACACACATACTTACACTTACCCACACATATCCACACACACTCACACGCACACAACCTAATAGACTTATTGGTAAAGCATATCAAGCGAAAAAACTTCTAAGCTCGAACTAACACACATGCCACTATATATATATGTGGCAAGTACTTGCCATTCAACCAAATGCTGCTGCTGCTGCAATCTGCTGCGACCCCGCCAAAATGCGTCCTCGAATCTGTCGTATGTCTGGCTCTCAGCACTGACATCCTTTTCATTACCCAAAGTCTGGCAACGCTTTCAATTCATGCTTTTACTTCCTTGCATCCGGTTTAGCTGCAACGAATCAAAAATTTTTACTGCCAATGCAAATGGCTCTAAGGGTAATAAATAAATTTCAAACAATTTGACAACCAGCTCAATGGCACAAGACTTGAAGATATTTTTTTAGGGTGTGAACTAAATAGTTACTTCTACTCGAATTTCGTATGCACTAAGCGGCAAATAAAGCGTGACAGATCATTCTATCAAGAAAAGTAACGCTCTCTTCTCTGCTGCCCGTGTTATATGGCGAGCCGAGCCGAACCACGTTGGCGTTGCTCAGGATTGAAATTTCTTACAAAATATTTTGTACCTTTCGGATTGAGAACTAGTCCGCAATTGAGATGCATCATCCGTATGAGCTCTACGAAGACATAGGTGGGAACAACGTATGCGCTGGCTTGACTATGTCATGCATATGTATGAATAAGCTCTAGCAATAATGTTGTTCGATACAAAATTCGACAAGGGAAGACGAAGGATAAAACCTATACTTAGTTATAAATATTAAGCGTAGAAGAACCCATTTTCATTAAAAGAGGCGCACTCAAAGCAGTTGCGTCTAACAAAATCTAGTGAGTTGGTAGCCCGACAACCGGTTGCAATGGCTACCTGTAAAGTAAAGTAGGTAAATAATGGGTGATTTTTGAAGCGCTTACTTTTTATAGTGGCTGGTTTTGATAAATAAATTAGCATTTGCTTATTTCGTTTTCAAAAAATAAAAATTTTAAATTTCGGAAATTGGACTGTAACCCGGGAACAAGTTGCAATGGCTACATTATCTAATATAACTAAACAAAGGGTAAATTTTAAGCTTTGGCTTACAAATTAAGATTAAATTAAACAAAATTTAGAAGATTTATCTGTTAGTCAAAAAGTGCAATAATGTCTGATTGAGGTAAATAAAGGCCGTATTTTAATCGCTAACTTATTTCTTTTTCAAAAAAAATAAAAATTTTAAATTTCGAAAATTGGTCTGTAACCCGGCAACAAGTTGTAATGGCTACATTAATTAAAATATTTAAATTAAAATTTATCTGTTACTCGATAAAATGTAGTAATGGCTAATTTTTGGTGAATAAAGGGCGATTTTTTAGCGCTGGCTTATTTCGTTTTCAAAAAATAAAAATATTAAACTTAAAAAGTTGGCCTGTAACCCGATAATGGTTTGTAAAGGCTACCTTAAGTAATGTCACTAAATAAAGGGTGATTTTTTTGAAGTTTTTGCTTATTTGATGAGATAGAATTGTCGTTATAATTTTATGCTGAAGACAATTTCTTGAACATTTTAGCTGTGGCGGTACTAGCATACAATCTTTACAATATCGGCCGCTATTTGAAGAATAAAACTTAATAAAGAAAGCATGGTACATTCGCGCTGGCTATACGGAGTACTGTTTCGGTCTTCGTCGTCTGAAAAATGTTAAATAAATGCTGGAAAGAACTTCGTAACTGGTATTCTAGTTCTTCTAACAAAAAGATAATTTTGGCAATCGGTAGCGTATTCACTAAGTCAGTGGCTATATTCAAAATCTGCTAATATTACAATGAGAATTGTCGTCGGAGAAAGGTTTTGTCTCGAAAGCTTTTATTTATCAACTTCTTTCATTATAAATTTCTTGTTTTTTGACAGACAATACTACAAAATGTTGGGTGTTGGCTTTTTTTTCGACCGAAGCCGGTTTTCCGTTAAGCAAAAAAAACATGCTGAAAGCGATTACTTTCAAAATAAACGATGGACTTATAAATTGTCGATATTTATCAGCATTTTTTTTCAGATGAAGGCTATATTTGTTATAAAACCGGGAAGAAACAAATGTATATAGGTTGCCCTAGCTTCATTCATCTTTATCCACCTAAGAGTTAGAATAAGTAATGTAATCTATGAGCGAGGGTGGGCCTACGCCCTTCAGCACTGGTCTATTGTATCCCCTTTTTGCTAGTTCAAGTTAAATGTTCTCAGAAACTAAGTCAGAACAGTCTGCGAGACATACAACAGCTCCATATTATTCCGAATGCTGTTGTCTTCCAGCTTTGCTCTCCTTCGTACTAGGGTTGAGCAGTTAGTGATTAGGTGTTCGAATGTTAGCTTATCTCCAATTATTTCTTCTCTATGCTTATTTTAAATATTGAATTCCATATAAGAATTTAACTTGCTGTAGTGTATCCGAAAGTCGTTGCACACTGACATGCATTGCATTACTTGTCACGCGGCCAAGAAATTGCGTTTGAGCAAATTTAAATTAAAGTGTCATTGAAGTTGGTGACCTCTTACGCACAACAAAATAAAATTTATAGTTTTGGGGTTCATGGAAATTCAGTTGATTTTGTGTGTGTGTGTTATTTTGGCCGTCCAAATCTTCAACAGCTCAGCTTCCTGTGCTTATGTCCCTGGTACACAACTCATTGTTCCCTGCTGTTTTGTTGTTGTTTTGCAACTGCCCCCTTTTGCGATTTTCAATTTCTATAAGTGTTGAATGCCACACTCACACATCTATGCACACGTCCAGTTTAGATTTATCACTTTTGATTTCGTTGCCATTTACGAGACTGACTCCGGGCGCCAATATTCAACAACAATAACAACGGCAACTCCCAGACCACGCCATACTGTCGACATCCCAAAATGGCCAAACATTCAAAGATCCAAACATTCAAAAAACCCAATTGCCAGCAGGCAAAGGCAATGGCAAAGCTCAAGCCCAAACTTGTATTGATTTAATACATTTATTTGCTTCCGTGTCCATTCGGCACATTCACATTCACATTCAATTCGATTCCATTCGCTTCGATTCGATTTTTATTTTATTTTTTGTCTGCTTTGACTTTGTGCGCTGCTTCATATCGAAAAACTTTTAATTTAATTTGAAACATTTGAGTATTTGGCGATTTTATCATATTACGAACTTGTCGTATGCTTTTTGAGTTGATAAAAGTGGACAAGCACTCTATTCCCCCCCCCAAAAAAAAGTATTGCCTGATTTTTTGGGGGCAAGTGTCAAAAAGTTCGAATTCGAAAAAAATAAATATCAGCTTAAAATTTTACATACGAGTAGCGCAGCTTAAATGCATCTTTTTTTAAATATTTTTTTGCTATATTTAATAAGCTTAACAGCTCTATTATTGTGAACTTTTGTGACATTGCCTAAGTAATAGTGTCAGTTTGGCAGTGGAATATATATTTTTTTAAATATTAACAATAGATAGTAGTGATAACGTGTTCTAAAATATAATTTTTTTACTTTTTTTTTAAGTTAATATGGAATTAATTATAATTAAAAAATTCTCAAATTTCCGAATAAGCATTAAAGGCAAAACGTTCGTTAAGTAATGTAAAATTGTTAGGTTCCGATATTTTTAATTAAGAATTTTGAATATTTATTTTATGAATTCCAATTCCAAAAATCGCTTTTTATTTGATTCTTGACATTATAGTTTAGATTCATATTCAAAAAATTGTTGTTATTGATGTCTTCTCCCAAAACTATCTTTGGTATCCCTTAGTTCCCTGGATATTAGAATACTGGATCCTATCATCGCTGTTACGAATTGGAAAAGTAGCCAAATTATATTGTCCCTTAGACATATCTATATTTCTATATGCATATTCATATTTATAGAGCAGGGGTTGCAAGCTGCGAAGTATGATAGTACAATATAAATTTCTCACAATGTTACATTTATAAATTTAAAAAAATGTAAAAATAAAAATGTTTTTCTCTTGCACTGAACATTTAACTTTGCGTTTTTATTGATATGAGAACTTAGTCTTCGTTCCGACCCCCGATATAATTGCTACTACAACGAACTTAAAATTTTGCATTTTTCTTGGAGGGATGTGGCATAACAGTCTAAAACACAGTACTACAATTCTTGAAATTAATGTATTTATGTTCTTAATTTTGTATATCAGTGTTGTTTGACAGGAATTCCGTTACTAATCCGATAGATTTTATTATGAATTTAAGTCGCTAAGTCCGTCAATCAATCACTGATATATGAAAGATCTTTAAGGCGTTGAGGTGCTGCCTCAGTTTCAATATCGGAATATTTTTTTAATTGATGATTTTGATGCTTAATTCTTTCTTTCTTTAAAAAAATTGAAAACAATACTAATCGGCATTCTACGATAAAAAATATTAATGTATCGATACTAATTCTGCGATAAAATTTCGTGCTACTTAGGATTTGCTGTATATTCGATTTCAACGAGTTTTTCATAAGTAATAGAGCTGCTTGGCCATTCGGAAATATTTTGTTTTGTTTACAGGCTGAGCCTCATTTGAATGAAAATATTTCATAATGAACTTTAATCTTCATATCCAACACTTAGTCACTGACATTTGTTCGAAGCCTGCCAAATTTATTTTCGCAAACCACGCGAAACTTTTGCATCTAAATTGGATGGTCGATGGTTTGATTCCACTCTGCAGCACTGCTGCATTTGCCTAGCACTGACATCGCTAGCAAATATACGGCATTTACCTAAGAAAATCTATATCATTTAAAGTCTCCGCCGTTCAGATTCGGCTATAAATTGTAGATACATACTCTCCTCGAACAGCCATTACTAGAGATAACTCAATGCCTCTGTCTTTGGAGCGATGACAAAATCAAGGGGAACAAATTAATTAATTAAATTAATTTATTTATATGCGATCTTGCCGACATTTTCATATATGATATAGGTACTTGGCAGTTTTACGTTTATTTCATGCTTAACAATAAAAGATACTTTTTCAAAAAGCAGCTAGTAACGATATTTTTACGGAACTATACAATCTGTAATAAGGCTACATATATATGTATTTATTAAATATTTTTTTATATTTAATAAGATTTTTGGGATTGAGTGAGACTAATTTTTTGGAGACAAAATTCATTATATTTTATTCTATTTATTCCATCATATTCATTCTCATGTGTTCAATGTTTCGAACTTCGAGATAGCACACTACTTTGAAAAGTAAGAGTATACAAAATGCTTGCTTTTACAGCTAATATTAAAAAAGAGCAATAAATATTATAAAGCATTTAAATTAAAACACTGAACCAACTTTAAATATATGTAATACGACAAAATCCTTTATCATTTAATAGATTGATTTCGTAAAACTGCAAATTTTTGCAACTTTGATCAACACAACACTCACTTTATAGTTTGACCATCAACCCCACTTCTGCTTAAAACGTATCTCTAGCCATTTCAAAACTAAAATGCGAGAAATGCCAACACTGCATGAAAAAAATGAGCTCATTTTGGGGAATTTGATGCGAAATTGTACAAATCATTTGCACTAAAATCCGCTGAAGCTCAACTGATTATGTTGTGGTCCGCATCAAGTGGCATTCAACTTGCATTATGACCGCGATAATACACACACACGCAGATACTCACAGATACTCACTGTATGTGACTCACTATAGATACTCACGAATACATTTGTATATGCACTTAATCCCATAAACATGGGCTCCCAAATGCGCAAAAGAAGAAAAAGCTCTCACAAAAACCCAACAACTCGGAAAATGATAGCGAACAATGCATACAGCAGCCAGGACCAAATCTAACCCAAAAAATACCTGAATATACATTCAGATACCGAAAAACTACAACTACAACAACTGCGACTACGACTAATACCAACAACAACAACAACAACAACACGGGTGAGTGAGTGTACAGACATTTTCCAACACGCATTTCGTCGAGTATTTTTGGGAAGCTAATCCAAAATGATGTGTCTGACTTTTTGCAACGCTTGCTGGTTTCGTGCTGTCTGCCCCACTTGCCACTTGGGCCACCAGCTACCAGCCACCACTCCACTGCGCCTGCACCACACACCCTTTGCTATACGGGCTAAGCTCTCAGCAAGTGTCCAGCAAGTCCAGCATAATTGCCACATGGGGCAAACTGCAATGCAATGACCGCTGCCATTGCGCTTAGACTTTCATTTCACCTTCGAATGACTTTTTCGATGCGGCACGATTCCAGTCAGTCAGTCATGCTGCGTGTCGGATGCTTCAACAGTGAGAAAGCATTGAAAAAGTTAGTTTTTCTCGCCATTTTTTTAGTCGTTTTGGTAGTTTTGCATTTAGCCGAAATTTGAAAAATATGTTGGGGGGGAAAAAAAACGAAATCATGAAAAATCGGAAGTCATATTTTTCATTTATGAGCGACAATAGCGGAAATGAAAATATCAAACCATAAAAATGGCTGACACGCATTCGCACATACGTAGATTTGCGAAATTCTTACATGTATGTGTATGTATGTGTGGTGGTGTGTGTGTGGGAACACACACTCTCTCACAGGAAGAGCGGCCTTTGTCATTGTGTGGCCCCTACTCTACCGCTTTTGACCATTAAATCACAACCAAAGCAGGGACTAACATACTACATGCATTTATCATACATAATAGTTTGTAAGTTGGCCTACGAGGGTGGGCTAAGCGGTTGGTGAGTTTGACCAAAATGGCTTTATCAATTGAAATATTATCGGTTAAGATTTTACGATATATTTTGACTAATCACAAAATGTGAAAAAATGTTGAAAAATAGATTTAAGATTATTTTTATTGATTTATGCCTTAAATGAAGATTATATTTATTTTGTTAATTCATAACTTAACTTTTAATTTTTTCCCAATTATTCATAATCCTTCGAGGAGCTTAAGGTTTCAACATATTCCATAGATTCATATGGAAAGTCCAAATGGAGCAGAATCTAACTTCTTTGGAGTAACTGAAACTGAAGAAGTCAATCATAAAGCAAGGGCGCCTGGCGAAAGCTAGCGAGCTCGGCTATAGCCCGATGATAGGTAAAGTAAAGTAAGAACAAGTTGATTGGAATTCTCATAAAATTTTTTATTAATAAAATAAAATTTAAATATATCTATTTAAATAAGATTTTTTGATAATAACAATATATGAACATATCTTAAGAATCCAAATATATATATTTCTTTAACTGGCATTCTTGCTGAGGTATTGTCAAGAGAGATACACTCATGCAAGTTTTCCTGCTACTTACAGCGCATATCTCTTAAGTCTTCCTACTCCTACTCTACATGTGGCGCATCACCTGAGCAATTCCATATGATATCATTGGTCAGGGCTAAGAAATGAGGGGTGCTTTGATGAGGGCTGCCTACATACTTGGCTGAAGGATTCACTTTTGCACTTAGATGCGGCGAAGAAGTAGTAATACAAGTACCAAGGGCGGCACACGAATTCTCGTATGGGGCTTCCGCCAATCTCAAAAACATGCTGCCTGAAGAACAGTTGGTAGCCACAACATCAGAATCGAGCGCGCTGGCCGATCTCTTTAAATACAATGATTAATAAAACCGATAATGCTGCCCTTGAGCTCTTGGAGGATTCACAGGAATTCCTATATTGATTAGTTTTTGGATCATCTTTAAAGTTTTAATTTAAACAAATGATAATAAATAATATCTTCAATATTAAAAGAAAAAAATATTAAAAATACCAGAGAACTTTATTGCAAAATAAATGTTTTATATATTTATGAAAAATATTACTATCAAATATAAATACCACGAGGTTGTTTTCAGAAAACTTGAAGATAGCGTCTTCAAATTGTGCTTTGGAAAATAAGTTAAATTAAAGAACGCTTTGTTCAATTATGCCTGAAATAAAAGGCAGATTTAATAAAAAATTTATGACTGAGAGCTTTCAAAAGGAACTACATAAAGAAAAATATGTCAAACGCCATAACTCCGTGTGAAAGCTAGATCTAACAATAATTTTATAGAAATGTTTTTAAATTTTAGTTTTTTGACAGATTGTTTGCTTATATCCGGCGAAGTCATAGAAACACATTTTTTGGTTTTCGCTACTTTTGATTTTCTATTTGTCACAACCATTTTAACTTTTATTATAAAATGCAATTTTTGTAGCACTAAAATTTGCCATATGTTACAACCTGCCCTCGCATGAACTCTGCATTGGGATATCTGAACGCGAATATGTGTGTGTGTGTGTGTCTGCATCTGTGTGATTCGATGCTGCATGTGTGTCAGTGTGTGTGTGTGTGTCGCTGGGCATTTTCATTCCCTGCTTGAATGGTTTTCAATAAGTTAACTTGGTTCGTTGTCCTGCCGCCAGAAGCAAATACTGCAATTTTTCTTATAAAATTATAATGTCCTGCAAAGGTTCCATTTCCATCCCATTCCCCCTATCACATCTCCTTGTTTGCCACAACTAAAATTGAATGATTTTTTGTTGTTAAGGCCATTGTTGTTTCTGTTGTCAACTTCAGCTTGTCGTCTTCTGTCGTCTAATGTGAAACGTTAACGTGATTTTTCTAGTTATTTACTTTGCATATATACTTTATGCACGGCTACACTCGAAGTAAAACTATATATGTTCGGGGGAGATACAAATCGAGAAGCGAAAATATTTCGGCGTCGTATTGGAATTAATTGTATATTTAAGATGTGTGGAAGACGATTTTGCGATTCCAGCCGTTTCTAGTAATTTTGGAACTTGAGCCGATATTTGTAGTCGATTACAGCGAGATATTATAATCGCATAAGAATGAAAATGAAGTAAGTTATGCGCAGATGTTCTACGGAAAAGGTATCTAAGTGCAATTATTTAGAATCAGCGACATAATAGAATTTTAAGGAAATAAGAAACTTTATCACACGATATTTTGTTTTTGGGTGCACGGCAAGTATAAGGCGAATAAAATATTGCAATTGGTTGTTAGATTTCTGGAGTAAGGCGTATTAAAAGAGAATTAACGTTTTTTCCCCTTGATTATGCTGTCATCGCATTAAGGCCAAGCCAATAGGGAAAAGTTTATAACCGAATCGGAACGGTGGAGTCTTTAAGTTCAATATAGAAATCTTATCTTATCTTCTCTTACTATAAATGTGGGCCCCTGGCTGCACTACCATCATCTCAAAGGCAGAGCATGTCTATATCTCTTTTAATAGCTGTTCAAAGAGAACAGTACCTACAGTATATAGCCAAATAAGAACGGCGATGTCATTCATTAATTAAGAATTACTTAGGCATATAGCGTCTTTTTGCTAGCTATACCAGTGCTAGGCAAATTGTTCTGTGCTACTGCGGGGGAATCGAACCAATGTTCGGTTCTCGAGTCTGGTACATTACCAGAATGCTATCAAATATCACATGGCAGATTACAGCGTCATGATTAATCTCAATAAGGAGGAAAATTAAATCTGGCCGTTCATCGGTACACTTTTTCGTAGCATTTTCCAACATCATTGCTTCGAATGGAACTGTTTTGGTGTGCTCTAATATGCGAGGATAATGGTATTTTGCTGTTTTCCGCATTAATTCTTACCTATTCGATGACTTAGCCCTTTATATAAATATTCCTAATAAGAACATTCTTCGCGCAATTCTTCTAGCTGATTAAGTATACATCGATAATAGCGCTTAGCTGAGATTCCTATTTATTTGTTTAGACGACTGTGTTCTTCAACCCCAGTCTATTGTATAACCATATAATTATTTTCATTCATCAGTAAGATTACTTTGAATGGAATTGGTTAAGAATACCTTTGTCGATAATGGTCTTCTACTAAACTTCTTACTTATTTTTATCTCTCTGATGACTGTGTCCCTTAGCCTCAGCCCATTATATAATTATTGCCTATAAAACCATTCTTCGTGCAATTCTTATAACTGATTTAGTACGTATCGATAATAGCATTTAGCTAATACTCCTATTTATTTGTTCCTTCAACTTCTTCAACTTCTGTCTATTGTATAACAATATAATTATAATTATTCCCAATAAGACCATTATATTCCGCAGACTTCAGTAATATTGCTTCGAAATGAAACCGGTTTCGAATAGTCTTCTATGTTGAGATAATGGCATTTTGCTAATTCTCTCATTAATTTTTATCTCGTCGACGACTGAGTCCTTTGCATCACCTCATTAGACACCCAATAGAAGCGTTCTTCGCGGCATTCTTTAGTTATGTAGCTTAGAATGTAACTATTTGAGAAAGCTTTGGAAGCTTGATAATGGCGTTTTGCTGATCCCCCATTTAATTTTTTTCTTCTATACAACTGTCCACCTAAGACTCAGCAATCTATACCCAGTGCTACCCTCTATAAGCTATCATGAAACTTTTCCAAATTTCAAAGCAAATATCACAGAGCCATATCCAAATTTAAAAGGCATTTTCAACTCCCCAATTTGAAAGACAAATGGATACCAACAAGCAAAAGAAAATGCCAAAGTTTAAAGGATATTTCTTTCTTCTTGTTTTTTTTTTGGAGTGTACAAGCATCTGTGTGTTTCTTCTTGGCTTGTTTGTAAAAATATTGTTGCCGGGCATGTTGGGAAAATTAGAAAGGCATTTTCAGTTTTCTTTTCTCTTTTCTGTTGTTATATTTTTCTTTTTTTTATTCTTATTATTGGCCTTACGTTTCTTTGTATTTGTCTGCATGCCAATCAAGGACAATTTGCATGCAGGTGTATTGATGTGTTATGCCGGTACAGGTAGGTGTGTGTGTGTGTAGGAGTCTCCATGTATATATATGGTCAGTCTATTAATTTGGTTTCTTATTGAATTACTTTCTTTATATTGAGTTGTTTATATTTTTTATTATTTAAAAGGTTACATTGTTATTTAACTCGATAATAGCGGTGGCGTTGCCATATCTCAGAGAATTTTAAAGTAATTTCGTTAGAGTGAATTTTAAAGCAATTTGTTATAATTTGTTTGATAAAATACGATAGTGTGTCTTAAAGCAGAGTCTAAATTGCTGGAGAAAAGATGATTTCAAACGACTTAAAGACAATTTTTATGAACTTTTATAAATATTCTACAGAAAAACGCTTCACGCTGTAGAGAGAGATTTCTATCTATTGAATGTTTACTTTGTAATGCAGCCTGTTTTCTAAAAACTATCATACTCCTTCAATATAAAATATTTGTTATCTTTAGTTAATGCGACTACTGGAAAACGCCATCGACTTTTTCGATTTAACAATCTTGAGTTTGATCTTAGTTTGTTTTTAAAATATAACTTGCCATCGACTTTTTTCGATTTAACAATCTTGAGTCTGATCTTAGTTTGTTTTAAAATATAACTTGCCATCGACTTTTTTTGATTTAACAATCTTAGTTTGTTTTAAAATATATTTAAATATATTGATTTTATTTGTTATTAAACAATTTCTTGGCACGAAGAGTCACTTAAACCTTAAATCTAAATATATCCATATAATACCAAACATTATTTTATATTAAACAGTCTTGCCCATGACATGATTCCAATATCGCAGTGCCAGCTGAAGTACGCTGATATCGCGCACCCCAAGCTCAGGATAAGCATTGGCAAATCCAAAATGGGGTAGACACGGGTTTGGTGGAAGTAGTGACACAGACAAAGCTTTTTATTTGGAGACTTTGCTAGTGTAAGCCACCGATGGACAAGGTAGTTCTAATAACTACAAAAAGCAACCGGAAGCAGCAGCTTATCAATGAAGCTTTCCAAACAAATCTGCCGTATCTTTAAAATGTGCACAACAACGCTTTAAAGTGAAAAACACTAAGACTATATTACGAAATTTAAGAAACTAGTAAAACATAACTCCCTGGCTGGCTTTGAACTCCCAACGTTTAAAGTTACGAATTTACACATCAACTCAAAAACTTCATAAACTTTCAATAGAATACCAACCAGTTTGAATTCATGGATAATACAATGAAACAATTTTCATGTACATTGTATATTTCATATATTGTGTAAGTTTGCCCAAAAACCAACACAGAAACCGCTCGACCACAACCACCATTCATTCGTGCATACTGTCCCCAGTGTTTAGTGTAATTAAGGCTTAATAATTTCGCAAGTATGAGTGTTTTTGTTTTGATATCTCAACCATAATATCAGCGCGAGTGATGGCTTATAATAGCAGCATAAAACATCTGTCTCAGGCCGGTAGAACTGGTAGAGCTGGTAAAGCTGCTCCAGCTCGCTCGGTTACATTGGTGGCCATAACACACAAACGCCATTAACTAGTTGGTAGCAACAACTTTTCGCATTCTAGCCGCTGGGGCCCACCAACACACAGACATGCCAAAAAGCGCGAATTTGCAGCCGGCAAACTGTATGAATGCCGGGTACCGGCAACTGGGAACTGGCAAACTGACAGTACTAGTGGCATTAGGTACTAACAAATGGAGACCGCGACGCTCTGCAACACTGTTCCAACAGCAACAACAATAAGTACTCCAGGAACAACAATGCCATAAACACCAGGCAGTGGCAGTTCTATCACCATCAGCTGCGTCATTATTATACTCAGGGATAGTGGCGTGGTGGTGTTTAAGCAAGGCAAAACGTTGTACGGGGAGTTGTTTGTGCTATCATCAACATCATCAGCTATTGTCAAAGTTTAGCGCATTTATTTGGTTGCTCAATCAGCGCCCAAAGCGCTTTGCTTGGGCTTTACATTTTGTCTTCGTTTTATACCCTGCCCAATGTAGTAGGGGTCAAGGGTATTGCGGATTTTTGAAGGACCTCAGCTAAATGAGAAGTTAGCGCGATTATCGATTTTTTAGGCTACCTTTAAAAATATTGCGATTGTTTCGTCTTAAAAGATTGAAGTAGTTTGATTCTACTCTATATGTATCTAATAATCAATGATTATTATATTTAATCATAATTGCATTGATTTTCACTTATTAATCGTCAATAATCTTCAAAAACCAACGTTGTTCAACATGATCCATCATCATTTGTTGCTATCAATCAAATTCAATCAAAATCCATTAACTTTCAGTTAGAAAAACCAACTATCTGCAATAAGCATCATAGTTATTTTATTAGCTCAACTTTTCATTGATTTTGATAAATAACTTTTATTTATCATTAATAAGCATAAAACATTATCAATTTTAATCAATCAAAAGCCAGAAATCTTCAGTAAACATCTATCTCTCTTTCTTCATCAGCAAACAACTTGATTTATGCTTCATTTTCATAAATAACTATTATTCGTCATAAATCAAGATCAATCAATTATCAGCAATTTTCAACAAACATCGACAGTCATCAACTGAATTTAACATTAATTTTATAAATAATTTTGAATAGACATCAGTCAAAATCTATCAATCATCGTCAATAAACATCAATTATTCTCACCATCGTCATCATTTACTAATAATACTCATTAATCAACATCAATCAAAATCAATCAACCATCGTGAACTAAATTTAATTATAGTCAAAAATCGCTATCATTGTTATAATGACTTAAGGTCAACCTTGAAAGATCATCATCAATCAAAACCAACAAATCAACATCAAAATTATTGAATCTCAATATGAATATCAGCTAATGTGAACTATAATTATTAACTTCAATCATTATTGTAATCTAAGCGTAAACCTCAACGATCATTAACATCAATCAATAACAAGAAGATTAATTGAAGCAATACCAACAATGGCTGATGAGCAGGCGCGCAGAGCTCCAAACCAAAATCAAGCTGCTTTCTTTATATAACCATAATTATACCAATATGGACCTGTGAAATCTAACCATAGGGTATTGCAAGCTCTACCAACTCTTGACATTTTTTTGGGGCATCCATACCATAACAACATGACTCCATTGAGCTGGATTTTTCTTAGTTCTAAGAGCTGATTAGGAAAAATAGCGCTAGATATACCAATCTATGTAACCTGCCAAATGTACTGCTGGGCAAAATGACGACCTCAAAAGACGCCGAAGAACTTACCACTTTGACCTCGAATAGGCATTAAATTCCTACTATCCCAACCCTCTGAAGCAGATCCAGATACTATCCCCACCTACCAAACCCTACCAAAATTTTATAAAATTCATTTATTTTCACTATAAAGCATTAGATCTTAAGAAACAGTAAAGAATTGTTTTCTAAAAATTATATAAATTATTACTTTCATATAAGAACTATAATAATGTTCAATATACTCTTAAGGATGAGTCCCAAAGTGCTTGAATCTCTCCCTCAATGCATTAAGGACAACTACTTTGTGGTGAAGTAACTGCAGTGCGGTTCTCTCGCAAAGCTAAATTGCAGCATTTAAAAGGAATATACATTCGGATTGTCCTTATCACTGACTCTAGTAAAGCCCTTCTCGTTAAAGGAAAAGAAACCCTTGGAAATTTGACTTTTCTGAATAAAAACGGAAAATATCATTAACGTTACTCAGGATTACCAGACTTCTATTTTTTTCCCATAAATTTGTTTATATGTAGGTGATAGGAATAGGAAATTTTTTACCTAGGTAATCTGGATGATCACCGTGCTTTTTTGTCGGGTAGAAAAAATGTATCCCGATATAGATTTCGTCAAACAATATTTTGCCTCGATCTGGTATTGAGCATATCTGCCTTAATAAGATAACGTAAAACAAAATTATGCCTCGATCTGGTAACGTTTGGTTTAGAAGTAGTCGTTTCTTACATAAATACACTTGTAAGAGAGTTCCTATAAAAAGTTTCCAAATTGAACTGAGTAGAAGGTACAGGACTCAAACCGCTAGAACAAAAGTTTTCCCAACTTTCTTTAGGAAACCAATTCTACTCCGGAAACTACTTTGCAACATATCTTGAAGCGATGCAACCAAATCTGTTGCAGTGTATCCCATGGCCGGATAAAATATTGTTTTTTCTAGCTTTCTGTTTTGCCATTGCTTCTATTTCGTCCTTATCAAAGCGAGCAACTTTACCTGCGCCTAGGCACTGGCACTGGCAGCGACAGCCATTTGCAATAATTACCATCAAATGAACAAACAAACTTTTGTGCCTCTTGTCGTAGACGAGTCTCTGCACCCTAAAACGTCCCCCCCCCCCGCCTTGCCTTTGCAGCTTGCACTCCTATCCCACTCAATATTATTATAAAAAAAAAAACAACAAGGAGTAAACTGGATTACTGGGGGGCGAGCGCTACGCTTATCGCGAAGCAAGCATCACTCAAAAGCTTTTCCACTGCTGGCGGCTCAATTTTCCAACATTTGAACATTAGGCCGCTGAGGATTAACAGCAAGTGGACGCGTTTAAGGGCTGCAGAGGGTTGCCCAAGGCGAGCCAAAGTTAATGCCGCCTTGAATGGGTGTCTCTATATGCCAGTTGGTTGGCGCAGTGACTGAGTCTGGGAGTGAGTCTGAGGAGGAAATGCTGCAGCTTGTCAACTTTTGTTAATGTTGTCGAGCCGTGTGTTTATTTAGCTTAATGGGCGCCATGCCAAGCGACACGTCATCCGTCGTCCCCCGTCAGACGGGGAATCCAATCCACAAACCCAACCAATGGATTGTCATTGCGGTAATTTGAAGCCACTTTCAGTTATGTAAATCAAAGCAAAGCCGAATGGAAAATGGCAAAAGTAAATCGTTAATGTTAATATTAATCTTAAATGTTATATGCAAATGCAAATGTAAGGAGCAAGACTAATTTAATAATTGATGCGTTAATTAGTTTGAAATATTTTCACACATTGCCTGCCAGCGGAAACACGAATCCCAGAAACTAACTCTCACTTCGACTTGCTGCTTTGCTCGTTAACCTCAAATTAATTAATAAATGCATTAAACGTTGAGATACTCTGTAAAGCGTTTGTGTCAAGCAGTGTGTCACCGAGCGCTCTCTGCTCTCTACTTAAATAGTAATTGCAATTAGAAACCGCGACAAAGTCAACAAGCCTGCCATTTTCCGACTCGGCATTAGTCGAGAAAATTCCATGGAAAGTGGAAATTCAAAACTCTGGCACTCACTCACTCGTCAATCAGCACTTGAAGATATATACGCAATTTACATGTGAGCGGCGGCGCTAGGCTCGTTTTCTAATTAAAAATTAAGATGCTTTGCGGTTGGGAGCATGTTTTTTTGGAGTGTGTGTGGGTTTTCGAATGTAGCTGGGTGCAAATTTATCAGAGATGAATCCAAGTGGTATCCACAGGCAGCCAGAGACTAAAGTTTTCTTGTGGCAAAGCCAACATACTCTTGCGTATTGGTTGTATATTGATTGGATTACAAAATTTTGAAATTGTTTCACTTTTTTTTTTGGAATTTGTAGACTTTCGTCAGTTTGACATAAAAGTGATATGAGGTGTCTGCTTGAAGCACAACAACGTCGATGCTGCTTTCCGACGACTGCTATCAAGACTTGTAGTTAGGAACGATTGCTTCAACTCGGATCAACTGCCTTTCTTGTATCATTGCTGTTAAGAAGTTTTAAAGTCTGTAAGCCTGCAAGTGATAATGGTCATGAAGCAAATTGCGACCTGCATAAACTATTTGGGCAATGATCTCACACTTTCCTTTATTATAACTGTTGTTAAGAGTTGGGAATAGGATTGACTGGATTGACTGGATTGCCTTCTATCTTTTCTGTTCAGAAGCCTCCAATTTTGGAAGCTCCAAAGTGATAATGGGCACAAGGGATAACTATATTGATACGATCTGAAAAAGCTATTTATACCATGACCTCAAGTTTTTTTCAAGATGACTGCTGTTACGAGTTTGGAATAGGATCAACTGGCTAACTAACCCTTTATCTTTCCTAAGAAAAAACCTCCAAGTGATGATTAATTTAATGGGGCCTGTAAAAGCTATTTAACTATTAAGCCCGCACATATCTGCTGTTAAGAGTTCGGAATAGGATCGACTGCCTTACCTTGTATTTTTCCTGCCAAGAAACTTTAAAGTCAGGAAGTATCTATATCACAATGCGTTGTTTATCAAAGACGGGTTAAGCATTTTTTCAGTCGTAGTGAAAAATTCCAATCATCTAAGTCAAACTAACACCAACATTCTTTTATTTCGTCGGCAGATATCTTTGCGGCATACTAAAAATATCTGTGCCTTAAGGGATTCCGAGATCTATCAGGAGTACAAATATCCAACCAATATCAACATCAACTTAGAATCGACAGCCTTAACTTGTACCTTTTCTGTCAAGAAGACTCCAAAGCTGAAAGCCTCCAAGCGATGGTTATGAGAAAAACTCTGTTAATGCGACCTGGAAAATAACATCACACTTATATTTATGAAAACTGCTGTTGAGAGTTTGGGATTAGATCTAAAGCAAAACCTTGTATCTTTTCTGCTAAGCAGACTTTAAGTCTGGAAGCCTCAAAGTGCTAAAAGGCATGAATGAAAACGACGTTGAAGGAGAAGTTGTTTATCCATTGACCTACAATTTTCTGAATAATTCACAGCTGTTAAGACATTGGGATAGGAATGCAGCAACATGTCGAATTCATGTGTAAGATATTCTCTGAATGACTTCGTTCTCTGTCAAGGACAATTTCGGCATTTATTAAAGTGGGTAGCACCAAGCATCTGAAGCAAAGTAACTCGCTCTTTATTCTTTCAGCATTTTTTTATTTCGTTGGTTGATGTCTTTACCTCGTACTTAGAGAATAGGCAAGGGACCCAATAGATCTATGGGAGTCGCAGCGCCGAAGTTCGTAGGCCCATCCTCGTTCATATCTTAGAGAATAGGCACCATATTCGAATTAAAGTTCTATCAGCGATACAACAGATGAACTAGGTTGCAATGGATCCTACTTGTTCGGAGTTCATATGATATTCACTATTTGTATTATAGGGTGAGCAATCTGAATCGAGTCGATGGAAAAGTCAGATAACTTGACAATTTTCAACCGATCGGCTTCACCATTATGGTTAGTAAGTTTGATCCAGCAGAGTTTCAACCAAGTATCGCTACGCGCCGAAACAGTGTCGCTTTACATTGAAAATAATCGGTCAGTTCTAATTATATGGGCTTGACTTTGACAAATTTTAAGAAATACTCCATAAAGTATTTCGGAAGAACCTCAATTTAAATTTAGGAACTACCATAAAGCCATATAACATAAGTTGTAAAGTTGAATTGAACACACCTTGAGCAAAGTTCCACACGCAGTTTGTCTAGAAGCCCAGACTCCTGTAGAAAAAGAGCAGGTTCAACACTTAAGTTTCGAACTAGAAACAATAGTCAGTTCTATTAAATTTTGGAATGAAGTGTGCCAAATCAAAAAAAAAAGCTAAAGGAACAGAAGATGATGGCTGTTTTACTTGCCAGTTTTAAAGTTCAATTGGACCACACAAACTCGTTTTTGTCTCAGTCCATCTACGCAACCAATCCCCCCCAACTGTCATCAATATCTTCCCAAAAATCCATATGCAACACTGCAGTGTATCAAAAATAAAAAAAAAAGAAATCAAAAATCTAGTGGCAACGACTTCTCAACATTTCACTTGCCAAATGCGGCAGCAATTAAATGAAGCTCCCCCACCCAACCCTGTAAGATTTCATGTTTTTGTTGATGTTTTTGTTGTTCCTGACTGTTTGGTTGGTTGCCAAGGTAACAAGTTGTTTAATTAACACGATTAGACGTGATGATAAGTCATGTCGAAATGAAAATCTTGAAAGCTACACCAATGCCAAATTATATAGACACGAACCCAACACACACACACCCCGCACACCCACTTGCATAAACAAACCCAAATGGGGCACGTGTCGCCAAATAAACTTTCCATTGCCGTATAGACGCCACGACACCTTTGCCAAGTCGCTTAGTTTATGAGCTACTTGAGAGTACCTAACTCTGCCAAGTTCTGCAGTATTTCCACATTTTATGTGGCTTGTAAATATTTATGTTACCTCTAATGACTAAACGAAGCGAACTAAAGTTACATTGTGCAAGTGTCAAGTGGTAAGTTCTACATTTGCCTGTAGGCGCAGATTTCCAAGTTTCCCCAGTTGTGCTTGGTGGTCTGAACCAAGCTGATGTTGCAAGCATGTCTATCTATATGTATTTGGCTATTGGCTACAAGTTGCAAATGACTCTAAACTTCTTCTAAGTGGATAAACAATGAGAGACAGTCGCTGCCACTTTGAAAGGTAATTGAAACTCATAATCTGAAGTTTACTCAGTGTGCCAGCAACAGTAGCAACAACAACAACAACAAAAACCGCAAGATGGGTGGCGGGGCCAACAAATACACACAAACATAAATTCAGCCATAAAAGAGCATTTAAGATAAGCGTGCATTTATGGTCGTTAAAATTCAAAATGCCATTTAAAAACGGTCCCCGCTGAGAGTTGGCCCCGTGGAACGAGCGGCGCAGAGCAGCATGCAAAGTGCATAAAAGTATGGATGCCAGTGGCAAAGATTGTGGGGGGACTTTGGGCATCAGCTGCTTTACCGCACATAAATAAAAGGCAAACTTAGGGAAATTGTTGTAAAGTTTATATTGGTGTAGGACGACGACATCTTTTTATTAGCAAACAAATTGTTTTGTATGTGTGAAACATAGATGTCAATGTGTTTGTTTTTTTTTCAAAATTTGGAAAGTTACAAGGTTCAGTTATTTTATAATAAATCCCGCTCCATATATTGGAAGCAGTATTTATCTAAGCTTTGATACAGTCAAGTGGAAACTGTTACTGAATCAAAAATTGACATCATTCAACCAATAGGTCTATTGTTTGCCTGACTAGGCAAAGGCTAAGAGATGTTCGAAGTAAGTAACTTTGGTGCTCAGATTATGTGGGTATTTTTAGCTAACTAAGTCTCTATTCTAGAGGGATCATTTTAAAGAGTGTATGAAAGCGAAAAGATACGCTTAAAAGCAGTGACATCAGCCGTCTAGGTCTTCTATGAAAGTTGTACGCTGAAATGGAATCTATAGAAATAGATTATACTTCCTCAGAAGAAGGCAGTCACAAGAAGATTTCGAATGTAACCTATAGATTCAGCTACTACGAAACAAATATTATTAAGGCACGCTTATCTGCAAGTAAATCGTACATCTTGGTCGCACAATTACAAAGTATTAAAAGCTCCGTAATCTGCTTAGACAACCTAAGAAATATCCTGCTCTGCTTCTACCATAGCTGCGACTGCTCTCCAAATTTTTGACTGCATTTCTCTAATAGAGTTTTAAATCTGCAATCACAAAGTTACTTGGCAGTGCCTTTTTATTAATCATAACCAATTGAATGCCTAAACTTTTGTAGAGTTTTAGACCCACACTCAAGGTATGCTAGCTGTTCATAGCAACAAAAGACGCAGTCCTATATGGAGACTATTTGTCTAAATTGGACTTTCATCCGGGGTCAACTGAAAAACTTCAAATCATTTGGAAAGAATGAATAAAAGTGTCGTAAAAATACTTTTTTGTAGACATTCTGTAGCACCTTGCTCTCTTCTTAAACTATTTCTAAATACCCCCATTAGACTTCTACGTCGAAGATTCCGTTGCTTTAACTTTTTACTGTTTCAATGTATCAGTAAAAATTGTAAGTTCGTTCTCAAGCAAGTCGAAATATGGACTTCATCGAAAAGTCTTTGCAGTAGACGCCCGTTATTATACCTTGCCTGCTGCACAACATCCGTGTGTTCGTCCCTTAATGTCAAGATTAAACTATCGCCGAATGGTTTGCGAGATACTTGTTCCTATATCTTCGTTCCTTTTCCCTCTTTCTACAAAACTTCTTCCTCGAATTAACAGTGTAAATTGTGAGTAGATTTTTTGACATCTTCTATCTCTGAACTCTAAATATTTATCTATACCATCTATTATTTGACAACATTACCATTCGCGACGACATGGGCGTTCTGTAGGTCCTAAGAAGTTCTGATGCTTCGAGCATTGGCACAACTACTCAAATATACTGACTTTCTAATAGTCCAATAATCTAATAGCCAGCCCTTAAGAACCTTAAGAACTACCTTGCCCCAATCTCAACCGTAAAATACTGATAATGATAACCATTTCAATTACAAACTCGAAGAATTTGTAAACAATAATTAATTATTGCCTAAACGGCAGGTATGAGATAGTTAAAATTTGTTTAATAAAAAATGCAAGTTTTGGGATGACTCCTTCCTGCCTCTTCCTATCTATTCAAAACCTTCATCTTCATTTCTACTTTGTGTAGCTCGTTGAAGAAGACATTGTTTCCTCTTGAATCATACTTTTTTATTGTTGCCTTTTATCTCAACAAACCCAAATGAAGCTCCAGTACTGCCATCTTCGAACTGCCGGTGTATATTTTAGTTCTCGAACAACTGAATAATTGGCTAAAATCACTTTGTAACAAAAATTTTTTTGTAATCTTTTCGATAAGAGGACTGACTCTCTTGGATAGGACTCTCTTAACTGATACTTCTTCCTTTTTCGAAGCATCTTTATAAATTGTTCGTTCGTATTTTTGGAGAACACGCCCGTTACAGTGTCTGCTCCCAAATTCGAACTACCAGTGTAGATTATTATCCTTGAATAACTGCTTGATATCTGTATCTTTTGATTAAAAAATTGTATAGGTTCTTTTTGGAAAAACTTTTCTTACTGACTTCTGGCCTATTTTTGGCATGCTCTTAAATTGTTAACTCGTATCTTTTCAAAACGATATGTAAATTTTGTAGAAGATTTTTCGAGAGCACGCTCGTCAGCCTCTGTTCCCATCTTCGAACTAGCTGTATAGATTGATATCCTTGAACAACTGCATGAATCGATAAGATATCTGTGTAAAAGTCTTCCTATACTTTTTGAAAATAACCAACAGTTGCGTTACAAGCTGACGTCACTTCTGTACCTTCTATGCCTTTCGAGTTGTTAAAGATGGGCAGCTCAATACAAAGAGAAATGTTTCAAAAAGCACCTATAACTATATGTTTCCTTACTTCACTTTCCTCTGGTTACCCTTTAAGCGCTTATTATCAAAATTAAAAAAACTAATTGGACTGCATTCAAGTTCTTAACCCAAAAGTTCAGCTACAACTCCCCCTATCGCCGCCATAGGATATCTACGTCACTGTCGTCAGTCAGTTAGTGGTTGGAGATTTCAGATTTCTAGCTGACTGCAACGGAAGCGTAAAGTAAAAAGCGCGTCATTCGGGTAATATGCTAAATATTCAAAATCACATTGGCCTCACACACACACACACACACACTCCCACACTCACACATATGTGAAAAACATAAAACAAAATTTTATGTTGGCTTACATAACAGTTAGCTCCGGTTTACAGAAAAAAAAGTGAGGGGAGTAACTACTACCTGACATAGGGTCTACACACCTGTGTGCGCTTTATGCTCTCTGTGATAGCAGTTAAAGCATCGTTGACGTTAATTTGCGTCACCCGCAGCTATTGGTAGGTAGGGTTTTATAGGATCCACTGTATATATATATAGCAAGGGTTCTGCTATAGTTTAGGGGGCTTTGGGGTAGAGACGAGACAGTATGTTAGCTATTTGTGGAGTGTGCAACACAAACATCATCATAACGTTGCACATCAATGAAGCGGCAGCAGGCAACCTCAATTTTTGCTGACTTTTCTCATCGTTACACTCGATTGAGTGCACAATTTCATTAAGCGCGTGCCTTGAGGGTACCTTGGATGTACCCGTTCCTGCATTGGCTACCACCTCGCAACACACTGCCAGTGCCCACCAAATGGCTGTCAATATGCAGCCAACGCAGACACAGCGCAGACACAGAGGATTAACAGAAGGCAGCGCCATCAGCCACTCATTGTTGACAGCTGCGGACTGTCACGGGATTCATCGATGTGAAGCGCCCAATGAACGTGGTGGTAAAATATCGAAAATTCTCCCCAGTTTTAGATGCACTTGAGGTAATACTGTTTGCTTAGTCAACTTGGTTGCTATTAGTTTAACTTTTATTGCAAATCAAATAATAATAAAACTTGATGTGAGTCATAAGTTTTGGGAACATCAATACGAACTCCCCGCTCGATTCACATGTCCTTTTTGAGGTTAGCTGCATTTGCTTTTAATTAGTTGAAAGCCGGGGCTAAAGTTCATTGCACTTTTTTTTCTCGCTAAACTGCAGTCAAATGTTTGGCACAACGCCGCGCTTGACAAACGAGAAGTCCGAATAATATGTGACGAATGGCTGACGGTGAACGACAATGGAATACTCTGCCGTACTTTTTTGCAAGCACAGAAAGTTTACATGAGAAAACCTGATTTTATTGCTAAGTAGCCTAATCAAGGTAAGATTCGAATTGTCTAGGTGAGTATTGTCAGGCCCCGTTCTAAATAGAGGATTTTTCTCGGAATGATTGATATTAAACAAAAAACGGCGTTTACAAATGTTTCATTTTCTTTAGAATAATATTCTGATATAAGCTTTTCTTGCTTATTTTCTTAAGTCAAAACTTCGTAGAATTCTTCATAATGTTTTAAAAGATCATTAAGATCTCATTGAAATGTTCGAGCATGATCAAAAATAACATCTTCTCGAAAATGGTTTCCTAGTTTTCTTTCTGGTGCAAGTGCCTTTTATGCAAATTTAGCTGTTGGGTTCATTGTATCTAAATATTTTACAAACATTGCAAACATAAGCAGCAACATAATATACATCTTCACTTTCAAAGTGTAGAGTATTAAAATAGACAGCGTGACGCCAAACTCCAACGCCAAAATGGAGCACATTTTGCACTGGCGCACAAAAGTATGCTACATATCGCTGAGTAAAATGCCTTTGAAGTGCCTCACGAAAGTGCATGAGTATTTGTGAGTATCTATGAGTAATCTGCATGTGTGTGTTGGTGTGTTTCTATGCGATGTTTGTGTGTGAGTGTTTTTCATGGCAGCAAATGCTTTTGCTTTTTGTGGCTTTTTGGCAGGCCACAAAAGTTATGCACTAACCATAGCTACCACTTTACAAATTTATGTTATGTATATGAGTGGATGTCCATGTGTGTGTGTGTGCATGTATCTATGTGTGCTTCCATGTGCGTGTGTGTGTGTACTTCTATTTAGAATATCTGTGAATATATAGACAGTGTTCACTCTTTTTACAATTTGGCAAGCAATTTTCGTACAACTTGCATTGAAAAGTTGTTTCAACCAACACCAAAAAAAAAGCCAAGCTGTTGACCAAAAAGTACGAGTTAAAACTTTTTTAAACGTTTTTGCCAAATACTTGCAATCTGCTGCCGCACACCCGCACCTACACACAGACACAGAGAGAGAGACTCGGTTTAAAACTTAAAAATCTATTCATGTGTCTAAAATAAATAATCGGCATCTATTTGCTCGAGTATCTATAAAGTGCATTGGGTCGCATCAACACCATTTGCCATTTGTCAAGTGACAATTGTCAATTGAATGCAATGACTTTTGCCAAATTGATTCTTGACAACAACTTCTCGTTGCGAACTGTAACAACAATGGGGTAGATAGGTAGATACCATACAGTAGCAGCTCAGCAAGATGCTTCATGCAATTCCTTCACACAAAAGATAAAACTTTTAATTTATGGATGTGCTTTTGTGTGTGTGTGTGGGTGTGTAGGGCAAAATCACACAAGGAAACAAAGAACTTAACTAAGGTGCTGAGAACACACAAAAAAAAAAAAAACATCCCAAATGCAATTCTCCTAACTCGGCTGCTGGTAAAATTGGCAACAATAAAAGCTCGTTATTCAAGTTTAAACTATGAAGTTTGTTTGGTAGAACAATGTGATACTTCGAAGTGGTTTTTTTTTTGGCACTCTGTGGAGTCAAATCGATAGCGATAATTAATGGTGAACTTACGCTGGAGAAGCATTTAAAATTTAATTGATTTTGATTGTTATCTTTATATGTTTCTAAGGTAATAATTCTGCGGAAGTGAGCAGCGAACAAGACACACTAAGACTATCAAGTTGAAGAAGAATCATAAAATTTCGATACAGAAAAACTTTTAGTCTACACAAAGCAACACTGTATTTTCCAAGTTGGATAAGTAAACTAAAAATTGATTAACTCAAATTCAGTTATTCTCATAATTTCATAATATTTATACATTCGTGGATATATATGTATGTTCGAAAAATTTTAATTTCTTTGCTTTTGAGATTGTATTTGAAATGCAACATATTTTGGTGATCTTTCTTGCAAGTACGTCACCATCTTACCCTTTAATTTTCAAGCTCATCATTTTGAATTTCCAAAATAAACATACAATACCTGAATTTTTAGAAAAGCCTTTCGAGATGGGTAAAATCTACAACTTTATTCGAGCACATTTCTTACGAAATTTTGCATCACTCGAGATACAACTTGAATTCTGTCCATTTAGCTTTCAAAAACATAATTTTCTTCTATTGTTTATTTTTTTTCGAAAGCAACTATTATAACTTATAACTTTACATTTTTAGATTTCCTCAAAAAGTCCCAATTGATGACCCAATCCAATTCAATTGCATCCGTCGAAAAACCCAGTAATCGGAAGCAGCATGTCAGAAATATACGGCGGAAGTAAATAGAATAAGTAAAATAAATAAATCAGATATAAGGCTGAACGCTGTCATATAATAAAAACACCTTAACGAGGGATTTTGCCGTTTCTGGCCATTTCTCAAGTAATGCACGACGTGCTCAAACACATTCCCGGTTGTCAATAACATTCGCTTGGTTTTAGCAAGCTATACACCCCGATTCCATAATATACAAATCATAAGCTTAAAGCCTCAAAGTTTTTCTTGGACTTGTAGTATTTACCTTATTTATCTCCGGAACGCAAATCACCTCCTGGCTTTTTACCTACCGCACCCAATTTTCTTGCTTTAATTAAATTCCAACTATTTCAATCGAATGTAAATTATTTGCTCTTACTCCCAACGATTCACAATGGGCCGTGCCTAAGTGGTCCAAGGGGATATTCCCTTTGGCAACCGCTCTAACCTAACCTAACTCCCAACGATTCTGCGAATTCAATTTGCGCAAATCCTTGCTTCTTGCTGCAATTTTTATTAAAACAGCAGCATCCAAAAGTAAAATAGCAGAGAAATTAGAACACATTGGGAATTCCAAGGCGGACTTTTTTTGAATATTTCAAAGTAGTTCAAACACTGCTAATATTTGTCTTTTAGAATCTTCTTAACCTTTTCGTCGCGTTATCACTGTACAATCTTTTGACAAGGATTTTGTTTGTCTGCAAAAGTTTTGCATTGGATTGCCAAAGCTGATGCTACCTGGCTTAGCCTTGAAAATAGCTTCAAAATAAATGACAATTGATGCTGTGCTCAGTGCCAGCTGTGACTACGACTACCTGTAAAATGTTGTTCTGCCCCCCTCCAGCCCATATGTTATTATAATAAAAACATTCGTAAAACGAAAATCGAAGTGAAATAGTGTCCGCATGTTGCATGAAAATGAATTTTCATATTTTATAGACTTGTGCGGAAATTCATAGAGTTTATTGTGACGGCCACACAATTTATAAATTTACTGCCATCTTTATGCAATATTCAAGGACAATTTTTCAATAAAATGAATGTCCCTCTCGGCATTGTCTTGGCAGTGTCAGAATGGGTCCGCAACGGTCTAGGCATTGTCTCTGCCTGTCTCTTCGTGTGCGCGTTTGTGTGTTTGTTTGCATGAAAAATGACATTGTCAATGTCTATTATATAAAAAGTATAATACAAATGTATTATCAAACCCTCTATCAGCAGTCTCCGGCCCCAGCGCTAGTCAACGCCCCAATAGAAGAAGAAGAAAAAACAAAAAAAAAGCAAACCAGACTTGCCAAGTCAGGCACTGCCAGAGGACACTTCAGTTTCAGCCCATTTATCGCACATGTTAAATGCCAAAAATGACACTCAGGGGAACTATCTGGGGGTAAACAACAAAAAATAAAAAGAACCAAGTGTTTACCACTATGGATGAACAGGAGCAGCAGCTGGAGCTGGAGCAGCAACTCTAGCTTTGGCTGGTGGGGGAAAAAAGTGTTTTTTGTGTCAACTTCAAATGACAAACAATACAAACTGTCAACGTGCCGGCTCGCTTGTTGGGTTAATTAATTACACCAAACATTGACACACAATATGCTTAGCATATTAGTATCCATTATTAAGCTGTTTGTTTAGCTATTTGGTCGACTCCTCGGGGTCTATTTAGTGGCAGTGCCAATCAGCGCAACCCACCACCACGCCAAAACAAGGCAACCAAATTGTGCTGTGATTTGTTGTTGCACACAAGCAGCGCTCAAGTAAAAATTGTTTCACATTTCCGTTGCACTCACAATTTCTAATTAAATTCATTATATGTACTTCCGGTCGCCATTTGTGTTGTTGTTGCCGCTGCTGCTGCTGTCTTGTTTAATTTCCACAACAAACACCAAGTCATTTCCGGTCCAACGCTAGGCTGCCTGCCATTACACAGATTATCATTCTATGGAAATGGCCAAATGTATATACAAGCCAAAAGCAGCCAAAAGCGTCCAAAAGCAGCCAGAAAAAATCGCATATACAAAAACCGGCAACAAAACGAGCCTCTAAGCGTTGCACGTGTCTGACCCATTATATAAAGATGTATTCCGTTTTCTTTGACAAAAACTGAGGCTATTTGTTAACGCCCCATTCCCTCACTCCTACCAGAGAAAAACTTACCATGAGCTGGCAAAAGGTGAATTTTCAAATTTCCACAGCAGCTGCTGCTGTTGTTGTTGCGTTTCTTTTGTTGCTGCCCAGTGAATTATTTTCACGAAAATTGGCTGGGTTTTCCATTATACACGTAAAGTAGCGCCAAACCCATCAAACAAGCAGTGTGGCGTTTTTTTCTTTCCACAGTTGCTTTCCACACAGACTTTATGGAAAATAATCTTGCACAATCAAGTTGACATTTGATAGAGCACAACATTTGTATCATCCATGTGGTGTCCAAGAGAGAGAGTGGCTGGGTTGCTTGCTGACCCCAGCAAATAATTTTTCGCCGCGTAAGAGTTATAAATTTCTAAAAATGAAATAATTTTTTGATGGAAATGTAAACATTTTTTGTAGAATTATGGCTGAGGCGAATGGAATGACAAATCAACAAAAGATACCAACAACTCTTGCTACAATGAGTTTTTTCCTAAATTTTTTAAAATTTTAACATAAATGTGTATGAGTCCTAATGCAGGTTAGTTTTTTGTGACAGATGGCTGCCACACAAAGAGTCAATAAGGAAAGCCGTATTCCAGAGCTAGTTGCTGTAATGATACTAAACTATAATGCAGAGAAACTAAGTCACATTTTATCTGCGTCTCAGAAGTGATGAGAGACGCAATCGTTACATACACCAAAAATCTATACAACTACTCAAACACTTTGGCGATCAACCAGCCACACAGACCACAAAAAGACTGCAAAGAACATAACCCCTTGAGAGTACTTTTTTGAGATGCAAAATTGTAAGCAAATAAGAAAACAATTTCTTAAATGATACAAAGCCGGATTTTTTTTGTAGATACTACTTATTAGTAGTCTGTTTGTTTCGAAGTAATTATTTGTTGTTCTGGTATCTATGCTGAGCCAATTCTTTGCCTTTCGTACTAGAAATACAGTCTAAAGTCTATTTGGTTTCATTGGATGCACCTGCAATCTACAATATTAACAAAGTAAGCGAGCAGCTTGCTGGTCATGCTTCACAAGTAGACTGCGAATGAATGTTGAGCTTGCTAACGAATGGGCCTAAAGTTTCCAAAACTCCAACACCTACACCGAAACAATTATAAATGACTTTAAAATAAATAATTATTGAACGAAAGGAACGGATTTTATGAGAAATAAATGTTTAAAAAAAAAAATAACTCTTAAACTTCCATATGAAAGAATTGTAGTATAGCTCGGAGCCTTTAGAATGAAAGTACATTGCACAATTCTATACAATCGTCGACTCTATAGCACTATTCAAAAATCTTCAAGTGATTTTGGTTTCGCAGTACTTGGGCTTCAAATTAATAAAACAGCAAATCATTCATCGACTCAGTTTTAGAGGTTTCGAAAGCCAATTTCCAAACAAAACATGTCGGCTACGCAATTTTGAAAAGGGAAAACCATTTTAAAAAAGAAATTCTATATTTCAGAGGCTTCGAATGCCAATTCCCAAACAAAACATGTCGGCTACGCAACTTTGAAAAGGGAAAACCATTTTAAAAAAGAAATACTGGATTGTTGATAGCCTGAAAGTAAAACCCAAATGCAGTATAACTAATTAACAATAAATAAAACCAGATTCTGCCAACTTTTATCAACATGTAAGCCTATTTGTTTTATTGGCAAATCTTTTATGCAAAAAAAATTGTACTAAGCAATTATTAAGCGAGACTTCCAGAACAGACATTGACATACAAATAATGAAATAATTATTTACAACAAAATCGCAGTTTTAATTTGCATAACTCAAGGATAGAATTTCTTTTAACATCCCTGGGATCTGCGCGTTGTTATATATCTACATGACAAAATCTTACAAATCTGCATAAATGCAAAATAAAGAGCATGATGACTTTGAAGTTCTAAAAACTGCAGCTTCGGTTTATTAAGTAATATGGGAAATTCATTTCGAATTCGATCATTGTATGGGGTATGGCACAGCACCCTCTCGACTGTTTTACAATTTTATTTTTAATATTATTTGCTTGGATTTATAAAGAGCAAAACTAGCTTTTAAAGTAAAAATAATAAATAAATTTAGAAAGGCAGTAATTTGAAAATTCTCAAGGCCTAAGCACAATAGACGTAGAGTTAGCGGTGCAAGTCAGACCCAACAATAATAATAATATTGGGGACTTGCGTACCGCACGTTGTGATCTCCAACAATATATGTTATATGTATACAAACTACCAGTTAAAATTCATTTCTTGAATGCTTAATTTAAACCTTTTTAAACTATAAATTATTATTATATTATGTATTTGCTTTTTCCAAGACTATTACAATTTCTTAAGCTAGTGAACAATAAGTAATTTACAGAGTTTAGTTATTTACAACTTTACAACTGAAAAATTTAAATTGCGTTAAGTATAACTATTTACATTCAAATTAATACTATATAAACAAGGAAAATAGGAAGAAAAAACCTTAATAACTATACTTGTACTTATACTAGGAAAGCTCTTCTAGAGGAAATTATTTAAACTAATTTATTAAGTAATGTGGGTATACCTGCCTGCTTATGGAGATATTTTGTGTTGGTGTGCCAAGGTAGATTTAATAGAAGCTTTAACAGTTTATTTTGGCATATTTGAAGTTTATTTAAAAAATTATTATTATATTATTTATTCTCATATATGTAAGTATGGCAATGCATATGCAAATAGTTAAATGAAAACAGTTGGGCGGAACTGCTCTAACACTTGCAGTTTTCTATGTCAGTTAAATTAGCATAAAATGAAGCAATATGGTTGACTCACTTGCACTTTCACAATTGTTGTGGCCTCAAAGCAGCACTTGTTGCACCTATGTAAGTATATACACATATATACATCGGCTTTCAGCTTAAATAAATTCATCAAGTCTTAAATTGTTATAAACATTTAAAAATATTTTAACACTTCAGCATATTTCATAAACAGCTTCTTGCACTTTATAAACACAAAAAAATGCACAAGAACACACAAACAGACACACACACTCACGCAACTGCGGGCTGCCAAAAACAACAACAACAACAACGCAGCAACAAACGCTTATTAACAATTTGCACTTCTGCCAACCGACACTTGGCTATTAGCACATTTAACAATATTATAAACAATTACACAGTAACTTTACACATGTTGCACTTAATTAAATAACTTTTATTTCATTTTGTTGTAAAACTTTTAATTAACACAAACACAATCAAAAAAAGCAAAAAAGAAAATAAATAATGCAACGCTTGCACATGAACAAATGTTTGCAGCGATCATTACCACAAACGCTTTGCTGCGTCTATTTATATTTTTATAATTATTAACACATTATAAAACATTTTAAACACACAATAAACTTAATGCAGCGTTTTTATAGTTAAATAAACAATATTTTTATGCGCTTCAATATTTTAATTGCGGCATTTTCTATGCCAGGGTTGTCCAATAGGCGCACAGCTGTCAAGTTCAAAGTAAAAAGTCTTTATTCTTATTGTAAAGTGAGCAGTTGGCAAGCCTGTTCATGTGTGGAAAGCGTAGAAGAAAAACAAGGGCGTAGTTAGTGGGGTCAAAAATCATAATATGAATTCACATGTCGCAGCTCTTAGATGTACAATCATTTTGTGAAAACACTTAACATAAATTTAAAGTTTTTTTTTAAAGAGATATTATCGATTTTGCTATAAAATTTCTGGGAGCTGCAGTTTGGAAAAATATTCATATAATATATGTATTGTGTGCTATGCTATCAGCTATAATGTTACGTTTGCCGATGTCTAAGGCGCATAGTCGGTATATACTGGTATAGTCAATTTTCGAATGTGCGATTTTGGGAGTTAATTGGATATAAAGTTTTAAAAAGTAACACCAATAGACAAAAACACAGATGGCTAGGACCCACGCTCCGTACAAACCGGAAAAATCTTGCACACTCCGCACTTACCAGCAACCCCATTGGTGCTAGACGCAGAGGGCGCACTAGGACTACATCTAGACGTACCCTTTTGAATGAAACCAAGAAGTCCAAAAATGAATTAAGATATTTATCTCAGGAAAGACAAAATGGGAAAATGATAGTAGATACGCTAAGTTCTCAAAATAACTTTGTGTTATAATAAGAACATGTCAATAATATATTTGTATTGTATTTCAAATTCCAAAAACAGCCGAGCTTATAATTCGGCACTTTATTTGCGACTGTTCGAACTTATACTCATTTTTCCAATTAAAAAACGCCTACAATCGGTTATTAAAGCTATAGGAGAGGCATACCAAATATTAAATTTAGCTAAATTAAACATTATTTGTTATTATCTTTAATTTTAAGAAAGCTAAAGTATTTTGTTTAAACACTCAATAGACAATATCAGATTCAGTTGTTTTTCTCGTTAAGTGTATATATTTTTTGTTATTTTTTTGCATATTAGTAAAAAACACATATAAGCAAATAGATATTATATATATAAAAAATTGCACGAAATTTAGGCCTTTATATTTCGATTCAAAGTTAAAAAAAGTGAAATTATTCTCAATGTATAAACAATTTCTTGACAAACTATATTTCGGTTTACATTAATGCTTAACAGCTGCAGTCTCTGTGATTTTAAAAAGAAGAATGCTTACGCCAAGGGTAAACGCAGATGAGAATATGTACAGAAAATATAGAGTGCTATTACCAAAGAAAATGTAATTTCTTTGATGCTTAAAAGACTATAAGACAGATATACTATTTGTTTACTTTAAAATTAACTTTAAGTGATATTTCCAAACAATAAAATTATTATTTAAGCGCCTTAAGTCAAACTTAAATCAAACGATATTAGGCAATTTTTTTTTTTTTGTGACCTAGAACCAACTTAAAATATAAAAAATCCAATATGCGCACAGAGTTTGTAAGTAAACAGTAAACAATTTAAATGTAAATATTAATGATCCCTTTTGCTGGTAAATAAGCTACGCCACTGTTAATAGCAAAAGAAGCAGCGAGTAAGAGAACAGAAGCAGAGAGTAAGTAGTTCGCTTGGCTCCTAGCTGCATCAATTATGAATGAAACCGTCCATCCGTGTACCATGCCGTGCTATTTTAGGTTTCAGGAAATTTCTTTCCGAATTTTCATAATCGTTTTGCATTGTGTCTCACGGGGCATGGTTATTTTGAAAACACGTTTGAAAAGACCAAGTTGACCGAGTGATTTTTCTCTTTGGCTATTGTGGCATTTTGTACCTGGATCTGGAGGTATAAGCTCCAAGATGCTTTCGGAAGCTATAGGGCGCGACATATTCCTATGGAGATTATATTACGATTGTATCCACGTATTTTATTCAAATATGACCAAATATATATTATATTCTTTATTAAGTCCAAATAGGTATTTATATCGTTTATGCGCAAAATTTAATTATTCCTCACTAATTTTGCTCTACATTTCGATTCACATTATAAGAAATGCAAGCAAAATAGATGTACGAACATTCGTCTTCAACACAATTGATGTCATGCGAGGACCTATCCAACAAAATTTTTTCAAATTATCAGTAACAAAATGCATGGGAGCTTTACAAGCGAAACTGCTTAAACAGTTTATGAATTATAGGCCACAATTCTTGCAAAACCGCTGTACTACTAAAATCTATCAAATGCTTTATTTTTTATTTAATTAAGAATAAAAATTAATACTATTTTCATTTATAATTCAAACTCATTAAATATGAGATTCGAAAGAAGAAAATATAATATAGAACTACTACCCATAGTCTGATTGGTGTTTTGTTTTGGTTTTTTTCTTTTGTAACAAGATGATAATAGAAAGTAATATAAAAGTTTAAATATTTATTTTCAAGGAAGTCAAAAGATTATAAAAGATGATAGTATAGAGTGATATAAAATTTTAAATAAGGAGTCAAAAGATTAGAGTTGGCCAAGTTGGGTTTTCATAGTTCGTGATTGATGAAAGATGCTCGATTTGGCGAATTAAGTTGAGTTTAGATAGAAAAAGAGTTAAATTGAATAGAACGTTCGTAAGATAGGAAATCGTTAAGGTAATTTCAGTTTGCGCCTAAGACACGAAAAGTATGGGTGCAGTTCCTGATTGGATACGTGGAATGACAAAAGAGAATGTGTATTAGAGTCAATGAAACCGAGTAAAATCTTTTACACAAAAATGACACACCATGGCATGTGCCACGATCATTTTAAATCGCAAATTTTCTTATTTCCAGCGTTTTCCTCAACCAGCAACTACTTTTGGACAATAAAATATTTTAATTAAAGTTTCAGCGCTTTTAGTGCAAAATCATCAGCCCAAAAGCGATACTTCAGGCGATTCCTACATGAAGCATACTTATGCTCTGTATGCATTGTGCCATGCCGTTGTTTACTTGTTTATATTATTTACTTACCATATAATATTTACAATTTCTGAATATTCAATAACAATATGAATTGTAAACAGCTTGTGTACTAATTAATGGGCAAAAACAATGCGCCGGCATTTGGCAAATTGTTTCAACTGTCAAAAACTTGTGCAATTTGTATT
Source organism: Chymomyza procnemis (assembly GCA_035046065.1). NCBI lineage: Eukaryota > Metazoa > Arthropoda > Insecta > Diptera > Drosophilidae > Chymomyza > Chymomyza procnemis. The sequence continues at coordinate 29,675,630 of JAWNOJ010000004.1, read as the reverse complement.
AAATTACGATCGAGCGAAAATCTCTTTCAGCTCCACACACAAGCAATCGGCAAAAATCAATGTGAAAACATTTCGTTAAAACGAAATCTGTTGTTTATTTTCGGATTTAAGTATTTGGAACATGGCGTCGTACGTAGGGTCCAAGAAAACTGCGATTTTGCTGCTTTGGTGTTGGGGAAATAAGCAAAGTAAATTATTTTGTGCTTTTTCGCCTGTTTAAGGTGCAAAACATTTTTCACGAAAAGAAAACAACAGCAACAACAACAATAATAAAAAGCAGGGCAGTAAGCGCAAAAATATTTTTATAATTTACAGTTGACAGCTACAGCAACAACAACCGCCGCCAACAACAAGGAAGCCAGGAAGGACTCTCTAAAATGTTTCGAAAGATGCTCCGTGAGCTTCGGCAGCGCTGCCAGCAAAATAAATAGTTGTGCAGGTGGTGTTAATTGAAAAACTTTTGCAACACTAATTAAAAGTTTCTAAACAAAATGCCATGACTATGACTCTCCACACCAGTAACTTCACTCACTCCAAAAAAGCGCTGCGGCAGTTACCGAGTTGCCACACACCATTACCCCACGCGCTTACCCCCCGTGTGTTTGCAAGTGGCGCATCATTTATGTGCACTTGAACTACGCGACACCAACATAAATGTCATCCTGTTGCACATTTTTCTTCTTTTTATTCCAGTGTTGTGCAACACCAAACAGATGTTGGCAGTGTTGCAATGCATTGCAAAGCGCATCGAAGTGTGCAATAAATTTTAATTGATTGTAGCCGCTCGGAATTGAAAAGGAGTAATTTTTAGGAAATGCCAAGTGCCAAGTTGCAGCAAATGATTGCCGCGGCAATCGTTTCTAAGTCTGTTATGATCTTGAATGCAATTTTTGAGGAATAACTGCAAATAGTTATGGTCGATAATTGTGGAATACACTTTCTAGAAATTGTTCGAACTGATTGCGACTGCTTATTTAATCATTTTTATGATTTTCTTGCATAATTGTCTTGAATCGTTTTTCGCTATACAGAGAGTTTGTCTAAGGCGTCTGGCGGAATTTCTTCGCTTATCCTGCTTTGAAATTATGACAAGTTCGGCGTCAGCGTGCAAAAGATTTCCGACCAATTTTCAAACTGCCAACTTGTGGCTTTACCCCCAGCAATCATTTGGATTTATACTAAGATCTTTTAGAAAAAATTTGCCTTTATGAGATAAGAAAATTATTAAAAAAAAATGGGTGTTTCTATTGCTACTTTTTGCTCAACTTTCCGCCAAAATACCAATGTTTCCGTTTAAGAGATTATATAGAATATGGAGAACAAAATATCCTAAAATATCCTAAAATCCTAGATAGTTGTTACCGGGTAAAAAGTCTTTTAATGTTTAGTTTAAAACTTAAATTTGTTGTCAATATATATACGGCATAATACAAGAAAGTTTGGATTTTTTGTTGTAAGTTTTTGGAAGAACATAATGTTTAGTAGATAAAAATGCTATAGTACATTAGGAATGATAATTTTAGGAACAGTGGCCAAATAGGAGTGTTTCGAAATATCCAAAAGTGGCAGTGTTATTATTTTTAGTTCTATCTGATGCTGATGTTGACGCGTTTGTTGAATCCTAAATCCTGATTTTAAGGAATAACTTATATAGCATTACCTCGAAGGACGATGAAAGAAGCTATTTCCAATACCTTTGAGAGCTTTGAAATATCCATTAGATGACTGAAATAGTGGTTTCATTATGTATATGCCAGCATTACAGAACTTTAAGTGAGTAGAGGGGTGGTCAGAGTGCCCGGGCCCACAGAAAAGCGTATTGAGCAAGTGTTTTTTAGCGAGCGGGATTCTGTCGGTCTTGATTTAAACATAAATACAAAGCGTGACATACCAAGACCTAAACTCAAATGGAAAGACCAAGTGGAGAAGGACATCGCTTCACTTGGAGTGACCAACTGTGGAAGGCGCCTGGCGTGCGTGAGTAAAGTCGGCTGTAACCCGATAACGCTTTGTGATGGCCAAACAAAGAAAGAAAAGAAGACTTACCAAGAAAATTTTGAAACTACTGAATTCCAACGTTGTTGAATTATTTATGATCTGTAAAAAAAAGAAATAGAAATACATTTTAATTTGGCGTAAATACGTAAATACGATTATATTATAAAATGTATTTCCCTTAACTCTTAACGGAGATATGTCTAATAATAGATGTTCGTAGAGAGTCGGGATTTCTTGTCGCCGAACGACGGTGGCTTTCGCCCCTTTTTTGCTAGCTATGCCAGTGCTATTCAAATGCACCAGTGCTGCTGGGTGGAATAGAACTTTTGATTTTCGTATTTAGAGGCGATTGTGACGTGAAGTCAAAAAATATGGGATAGTCGTTTCTCGAAGAAATTGTTTATATAGCTTTGCCTGAAGAAAAATTGTATTATCCTGCACTATTATAGCGCTTAAGGCGGAACAGCATGAGCTATTAAAAAAAAATAATAGTAAATAAACAGGACTCTGCAGATTTTGGTCGAATCCAAGAATTAATAGGGAATTACTTTGGAAAATATTGTATTTTTGCGGGAAAACAACCCACAGATCTTCGGCTTTCGTTTATTATTCTATTATATGAATATCAAGATTTACTGCTGTATTCGTACAGAGCTGATTATTGTAAATACTGATTATTATAAATACCTGAGAAAAATACGGAAATACTCGGCCTCATAGTGACGAATCTCTAAGCGATTTAGTTTCGTTAAGAAAATTTAATAATATGAAGATAATTTCAGCCAAGACTTCGGTATCCATATCTCGCTATACCGGAAACAATATTTTAAAAATTTAACAGCACGATGCAGATGCAATATTGACAAAATGCAATACCTATCTGGAAGAAGAACCATGTTTTGATATTCTCTGTTAAAGTATATCTCAACTAACTTCGAGTTATGACATTGAAGTTTGGGAAAGTGCAGTCATCCGATTCGAAAATAGTTCATTGGGGAATATCGATGTTGCACTTTTAGATATTTTCAAAAACGATTTTGCCACAAGAATCTTAGAATCCCAATTTGTGGTGACTTTCTGAGTAAAGTAACTGGTCGCTGGCAACTTGCTTACAATCGTACCCCGTCATAGATCAGAAAGCGCCTTAAACCACCCCACCCAAATGACCTGAAAAGTCGTCATATTGTTTAAGCACTTTTTGTTTTTTATCGTTTATATTTTAAGAGTTTTATTCTTTTGGTTTTTAGTCTCATAATTAAAGTTCCCTCTTACACATATTTAGTGTTTTAGCGATGCAACTGAGGAGATAAAACTATATGATTATAATCTAGTTCTAATGTCGTTTGATTGGCAATGCAAAACTTCTTAACACAATTATTTGAAAATAAGTAAGATTAGTCACTAAGTTTAGTCATTTCTCAACTTTACGACTTACTCTTTAAAAACTAAAACCCTAAAAGTCAGTAGTCCGTATATAGTTTTTTATATTAATATTCAGCTTTTACGGCCAAATCCACCAAATCCATAAAACTTTAGAAAATAACTTATAAAAATAATGTCGCAGCACATACAAGCCAATTAAAAAAAATATTAAAGAGTTTGCAAAATATAACTCACAAGACAATTATTTGCATAATATTTAAAATCTAGAAAATGGGTTCATTATGCGGAAATATGTTTTCTTTCTATATTGCCAAACAATTGTATCATAAGATACTAGTAAATATATGAAAAGTACACTCAAAATCAATTTAATTGGCTCAAACAGAACAATTGACTGTGAGACATGTCACAGTATGGGGTGGTGGTCTCCCCAAATAACAATGAAAATAATCTTAAAAGCAGCTCAACTCTGTGCTTCATCGATGGCAAAGCAATTTTTTTATTATTTATTTAATGAATTTTCTGCTTATACGAATTCTTTTGCCGTCGCCGTCACATAAACAACCCAAAGATATCAATAATAAAATGCTCTTCTCTTTGGGAACTGAGGAACTGCCAAATGAAGACAAAGTCATTGAAACGAAACCCTGGGCAGGATGCTTACTACAACAAGCTGGCAACACTGGCGGATTAATAATAATAATAAATATTAAATGCCATTACAGCTGCTTTGAATTTATCTGGGTGAAATTATCTAAACGACGTAATCTTAAATTCAATTGCGTGTCCAGCGGACGTAAGCCATAATAAAAAAAAAGGAAGCACCAGCAAAATGCAAAGTCCTGTTTGGGTTTATGCTAGGTTCAGACTGCTGCAAGTTGGCGTTCCGTGCTGATCGATGTGGTAATGGTAATTGCAAGTAGAAAGTGTCGATTTTAGAATATTCTTCAAGAATCAGATAAAAAATATGTATAGGGCTTCTATAACTGCTATATGCTTCACTCGTGCGGCCAATTCGGGAATACTGCCACTGTGTTTGGAGCCGTCAATACCAACAATTGACTAAGTCCGTTCAAAAACAATTTTTAATATTTTTACCAACATTCGATTGTCATCCTATTACTTTACTTGCCCATGACAACCCGTTATCGGTTTACAGCCGACCTAACTAACTCGCGCCAGGCGTCCCTGTTTTGGGCGCGCCGTCTCCAGTTTGTCACACAAAGTGCAGATAGGTTGCTCTTTCCTTCTGAATTTAGGTCGTCGCCTCCGTCTTCCTTTGACGACTTTCGCATCGAAGCCCTTCTTCGCTGGAGCGTCTTATAAAATAACCTTCTCTAAATGATCGTAGAACCTTATGCCTTAGCTTGTTATTTCTGCAAAATAACTTACCCGAGTTCATTGACTCTAACACATTTTCTCTTTTGTCATTGCAACTAGGGAAAGTCGTAACTTTCGACCTCTAGCGCTACCATTTTGTAGATCCAAGCAGGAATTAAACCATCATTTTCGCGTCTTATGCTGTACCTATAATAATGTTTACGATTTCCTATCTTACGAATGGTCTATTCAATTTATGTGTTTCCGTATCTTAACTCATCTTGTTTCGCTAAGTCCAGCATCTTTGAGAAATCACGAACTAGAAAACCTTTTTTGTTTTTCTTTGAAGATTGGTAAACTTATTGTTTTATCTCATAATAAGTAGATCCAATAAATAGCGCCATGTATAAAAAAAAATTTGGCATACGACAAATAATATCTTAAGAAAACTTCAGAGTTCCGCCAAACGCTGCCTGAGGCGCATTGCTGGAGTGTTCTTATCCAGAACTATATCCAATTCGAGGTTATGGCAGGCATCAAAGCGACATATCGATCAGAAAATATAGATCGATCGTACACACCCTCAGGATAGACAATAGAAATATAGCACGTGCAGTTTTCGAATGAAACCCCATTGGCAATCGTCGCAGAGGGTTTCCAAAGACTACTTGGATTTGGACAGTGCTCAACGAAACGACCAAATCGTTTAACGAGTTAAGGTTTTTAGCTAACAATAGCAAAAGTTTAATAATTTATTATAAAAGAGCACGCCAATAAAAAAAAATCAAATATGTATTCTCTGCTACATCAGATAAAATTTAAACTTCGCTTTAAATATCTTAAAACTCTTCAATTTGCTGCAAATTATATTATTTATAAGCAAATTAGCCAAATCCCTTTTAGCGCATGTATCTGTAAGTATCTGTATCTATACAGAATGTAAGCGATCATATGAAATTTTTTAAAAATCAAAACTACAATTACAATTTATTATTATTTTTTTTCTCTTTTTTTTAGTTATTTCTTTGTGTTTTTTTTTTTCATAGACCAACCTTTTCGAAATCAACTTCAAATTCTTTCGCTTCATACTGTTTCCTTTGCTTCAGTGGCAGTGCAAACCTAGCATAACTTTCTTCCACTACTCGCTCCGCTGCGTCTTCTCTCCCTCCCACTCCCTCAGCCATTTTGAAGCATTTCAAAGCTGTTGCACAACAGTTATAGCAAATACAGATGTTCCAGCTTGACGACGATCTACTTAATGCAAAAGAGGATGCCAAAGCCATTGCCATAATATCTTCATAGCTTACCCGCAGCGTTAGAGCTCTGTCCGATGAGACGGCAACTCTGGCAGCCGTATTTCCTACAGCTCTATATCTCTCTCCTGCTTTTAAGCTTTTTGGGGTAATGTTTTAGGGCTTCGCAGTGTTTAAGGTAAACAGTTTAGAAAAGCTTTATTTATGCTCAAGCATAAATTTCATGCTAACAAGCAGCGTGTCAGGTGCGCATGAAATTTATTTCACCTGGCGATGCACTTGACGAAATGGCGGACCGGCCAGAGTTGCAAAACTCCGGCACAGAACTTGCAAGATACAACCCTGAAAAAGCCAAGTTGCAATAAGCAGCAACAAGCAGCAGCAGCAGCAGCAGGACGCTTGCACTTGCACTTGGACTTAGCGAAAGGTTCGTCGGGGCTTTAGGGTGAGGGCCAAAGGTATAAAATTAAATTTCAACTTTTAACGAATATTTACGCGTTGCCAGATAAAAGTCGTATAAAACTTGCCAACACTGGCAAACACACACACACACACACACACATAGATAGAGACACACACACCCATAAAGCGCGCTGAAATTGCAATTCGCAAAGTGCAAAATATTGTAGGTTCTCCCGAGTTTGTTGCATGTGAGAATGGCCAATAAAGCGACGTGCGCCAAGTTACTTGAACCCAAAAAAAGATAAAACAAAAAATATATATAATAAAGTATAAAAAAAAGTTAAAAAATAATACAAAAAAAAGGCAACCCCAAACTATGTGCTAAGTATAATTTACGAGCGTTCGGCGTGCTTAAATGTAAGTCAGAGAGAGGTCCTATCAAGGATACAAAAACAATGCATTCCATTCGACCGAAACATATTTTACTATTGCAGCGCATTAAATGCACTTAAATGCGGAACCGGCAAAGAATTGCTATTGGCGTTTTTTTTTATGTAAAACCAGCATATCCTATCTCTGGATATATCGTTTGGTTTGAATAATATGAGTTCTCTTCGTTTTTATAAGCGCTATCAAAAATCTTACTTTTTTATGTTTCAAATTGTTAACTGATCCACTTTATGACTTAAAAAAGTAGTTAATAACTCTTTAATTATTGCTGTAACTATTTTATTACAAAAGTTTATTGCATTTTTATTGAAAAACTTGTGGGTTTTGCATTATTATAATGCGGATGCAATTTTTTTTAAATGACGCAAGCCACAGGGTAAGCATATTACTTGGCTCCTCATAAGAACCTATCACACATTTTGTGTGAAAAACTGAAGACGTCTACCAGGAACGCATACTACTTGGCAACTCATAAGAACCTATCGCGGATTTTGTGTGCAAAACTGAAGCCGTCTGCCAACATACTGATCGAACCGTATCATATAACCTAGTAAATTCACCATAGATCAGATCTCTCTTCTGCGATACATCCTACGAAAAACGAATCAACACACGTCTCATAGTATCCTATCAAAATATCATCAACTGTTTGTCGATTACACAGCTGCATTGGTATCCAGATAAGGGAACTCCGTCTAAGTTCGATAATCCTGAGAAGTTGTTAAAGAATTGCATTTTTTTTTGAAAATTTGTTGGTTAGCATTATTACAATTCGGTTATACTCTTCATAATGTATAAAAATAAGAAATTTTTTCTGCTTAATTTACTTAATATTTAAGGGTTCTACGCCATCTGCACTTGTTTTCTTTTCTCATTTTAGCAGAGATTTTAGCTTATTTTCGATATTTTTTAAGTCTACGCTTTTCGTATGATATAGGCTTATTTGACGTAGGACGTAATAATGGGATCCAATTATTGAGCCATTTATCGATATCTGCAAAACCTTAAGTAGGTGGTGGTAAATGCACCACCATTGGTGCTACGCTACCCGCGCTATAAATAAAGTAAATCATCTATGCGATTCTAAAAATAAAAAAAATAAAAGGCCAAAAAAAAGTATTACATTTTTTTATACAAAAAATGCACTTAAATCCGGTTTGGTGCTATAACTGATATTCAAGCATCTTACTTGCGAACTTTTTTAGTTTATCTGAAGTACTCAACCTTAATATATTACAGAATTTTGGACAGTTAAAATTCCAATAAAACAAGCATATATAAATAATTCGGATTCACATCAATTCTAATAAGAATAAATAAAGGGAACTACCCCCTTCAACAAACCTCTGGTTACTACAGAACAACTACTGGTATAGCTCAGCATTCTCCAAAATTCATATCACAACGATATTATATACGCTGAAACTCTGTAAAATATAAAAAATCTTTGTTTCGTTTATTACTCCACCTTTAACTTATAGCTTATGTTCATATTTTTATTATTATATTGCATTTATTTGCTGGTTCTGTTATGCCACTGACTCCCCAGTCTTCCTAAATACCGCATACAGCGCTCCTACACCTATATTGATCAAATAATCATTCTTAATTACATAATAATCATCTGATCGCATTATTTAAGCATCTTACTATCTTCTCTAGATTTTGCTGCCGGCAGACCGCATAATATATGTCCGTGAGTGACCCCAAGTCATCGAATCTTCTTTTAAAATCATACTACGAACTTAATAATAGTTATATCCGATAGACATTCAGTTTATAAATAAACAAAATTTGTAATCTAGTTCGACGAAGAATTCAAAATGACATACATAATGGCAAGATTTTAGCATTTTCGCTAACGATTCGGCTTATATCAAAAATAAAGCATATTAAAATAAGGGATATTATTAAAAATAATTATTATATTCAATTTAATATCGTATCGTAAATTAAAAAAAAACGGTTTAGAATAAAATATTAAAGTTTATTAAAACTAATATCGGTGACTTCAAAATAAAGACTTATGTTTGTTTAAAAAGCCGATGCACTGGGCGTGGCTGCCCAGTTTGACTCGACTTCATATACCAGTAGATGAATTAAGAACTAACTACCTGCAGATAGGCAGCGACAAAGAGTGAATTGTGAGGAGTGATAGCAGCTTCTCTTGACTGAATTATGCTCTTATCATTGCTTTGAAGAGTAATAGGCAAGTATGTTTGGACATGGGATGCATCGCTAGTTGATGCGCTGGGGTTGGGTTCATTACTGAAAAATATCCTTGTGGCCATACAAAGCATCACATCTCAGGTTTCGATTTCCCTCAGCAGCACTACTTAAATCCCTAGCAATAACATAGACCATAAAAATATATAAGTTTCATAATATAACTTAAGTATAAAAATCCTACCAAAAGTGGGACTTGGTTGCTACCAAGCACGATCTACTAAGCTTCGAAGTATCGTACTCTCCTCTGAGCCCGAAAGAGAGTGGTTCGATACCAACCTGCAGCACTCGTGCATATGCCTAGCACTGGCATCGCTAGAGATAAATAGACACTATTTGCCCAAAATCTCTTTGAAAAAAACATAGTCGTACGGAATTAGCTTTATAATTTAGATCCCCATTCCCTTCGGGGAGCTATAAATAGAAAGATGACTGAATACTCAAAGTAAATAAATTTATTTTATTTACTAAAATTATAGAAAGGTTTTTAAAATTTCCTATTAACTAGAAAGTTGATAGTGAACCAACTTTTGCCCTCTTCAGTGTTTTCTTACATTAAGGTTTACATTTCTTAGACCATCTTTAAATTATTTACTTTTGAAGTACTTAAATGTTTTGTATTTCAAAAGAAATCGAAGCTTACAGTCAAACAGATTTGAGGCCCAAAGCTCACTCTTTTCCAAGAAAGACCTCAACTTTTACTTAAATTTCATTATGGTTTGGTCTCTCAGTTAAAATTTAAACTCTGATTTAAATATCTTAAAAACTCTTCAACCACAATTTGTTGCAAATAATATTATTTGCCAGCTTGATAATGTGTTCTGATTATTGCTTTGTGAATTTCGAAATGTTTTTATGAATTTCAAATAAATTTAAATTAGTTTTGAAACGCAGACACACACACGCAAATAGGACGAAGAAGATTTTTGGCAGTCACTCATACAGGCTCACATTTGCCTATGAATTAAGCATGTTGCATAATTTGTTTCAAGACGTGCTGCCAAAAAGTTTTTGGCAAAAGTATCCTTATTTTTTTTATTGGATAAACAAGTGCATATGCGTAAGGATATGCTTTCTGACGAAATAATAATCAGTTTATGGTAGCTAAGGTGCATACGAAATGCGTTTTCAAAATGGCTGCATATCTTAAAGTGTGTGAGTGTGAGGGGTGTGTGTGTGAGGAAGTGTGTGAGTGTGTGTAAGGATATGACTTTATATACTAAGTGCGATTTATATATACTTAAGATATAATAGCTGCAGGCAAAATGCTTGCCAGCCAGTTGCAGTTTTTTAATTTTCCCAGCAGCTCAAAAAAAAAACTAATTTATTTTTTGTTGCAATCTCTCACACACACTCTCTCTCACACACACACACACACACACACACACACACTCAAAAATATTTTCAAATTTGTCTTGAAATGCATTTGTTTTGCTCCTTCTCTTCTTTTGCAATGCAATTAACCTTCATGTCCTTTTGTCAGTTGAGGGGCGCACTTGAGAAAATCTTCAAATTATATGTCTCTGCTCAAGTAGCAATTCTTGGAATACATTTATGTGGAAGCAGCCCACTGTCTTCTATTCTCATGTCTGTCGTCTCTTGTCTCCCTGCTCGTGTGTGATTTTGAGAGCTTTAAATGCAACTACTTCACTCTTCAAATTATTTACTTGCATTTATTGTTACTTTAGCTGCCACTCAACTGCTTCGAGTTTTAAATAAGCTTCGGACTCGCTACTACTGCACTATGGGCCAATTGTGAAATTTTGTGGATAAAAAGAGAAAGTTGTTTTATACTATAACCGGACTTTTTCTTTTTCTTTCGAATATCTATTTCGAAAATATTTCGATTTTAATAAAACAGATCGCTCTTCCTAAAAGATCTAGTTTCAGAATTTTTCTAATAAGCATTATAGGCAGAAATATATATATTTCAAAAAGGAAAAGTACATTATATTATATTGTTGTCTTTTTCTTTTGAATACCTATTTTGTAAATATGTCGATTTTAATAAAACAGACCGCTCTTCCTGCAAGAGCTAGTTGTAGAATTCTTCTAATAAGAATAATAGGCACAAATATTTTTTTCAAAAAGGAAAAATACAGGATATTATACTGTTATATTTTTTTTAATATCTATTTTGTAAATATTTCGATTTTAATAAAACAGACCGCTCTTCTTAAAAGATATAGTTCAAGAATTCTTATTAGAATTAGGCGGAATATATTTTCTCAAAAATAAAAAGTTTGAGATATTACACTGTTGGAGAACTATAAACTGAAATTTATTAATTATATCTAAGTAGAAATATGCTTCTCACTCGCTACACTAAACTATACTATGGGCAAGTAACGAGATTTTGTGGATAAAAAGTTAAAGCAGTTTTATACTCTGCACTTTTCTATTGAAGTTCAGTTTTGATTTTTCATATTTTTAAGGTTTTAATCAGTCAGGCAGCTTTTACTCAAAAATGCAATTGTTGTAATTCTTGTTGTACATCGAAAATGACTAAAATATGTAGTGAGTACCAACATTTTTTATTTTGAAAACATAATTTAAAAAAATATTATTTTTGTAAGTATATCCAAAAATATAAATACAATTTTGATTTAAAATAAACAATAATCTGTTGAATGATCATGGATCATGATGGATCAAAAAATGTTGAAAAACGTGTGCAGTTAGTATCTATTGTTATTATTTTAAAGTTCGCAGTCCTGCGAAGTTGTTTCGTCTTCGCAGAATGACAGTTAGCTCTTTCAAAGTAGTAATGGACCTCTCTGAATACTATAATGTCATTCGAGGATTTTTCATACAAGGCCCACTGTAGTGCGACGACTTGCATTTTGTAATGTAAGACGTATTGCGAAAGACAGGTGCACATCGTACTGGCACTATTTTCTACAAAAGTGTTCAGCTCCTTGCATATGCCGATGATACTGATATCATGGTGCGTCGCCCACAATCGAATGGAAGTTAGCGAAAGTGGATAGATCAGTTAAATAAGGCACGAAAAGGCAGTTGTTGTCTAAGTTTCCAAATTGTAGTGGACGACTAGTTGTCTAGAAATTCATGCCATTAACTTAATTCTTTGATAGTCGACCATATCAGAAGCACCTATATTCCTTTGGAGTGACCAACTAGGGTGCAGTGCGAGACCTAGTTGGTCACTCCAAAGAAATATAGGCCCTTCTTCATGCCACCTTATGCCCTGAACACCAACAAAAATATCAGCTTATAGATCTAACTAACTATGCTCCAAGTGAGCAGATGTATAGCAGACGTCTCTCTCGGTTAAAACTGACGCTCTACAAGACACTAATCCTACACGTGTTTTTATATGGAGCAGAAGCATGGATTGTAACGTGGACGGATGTCGCTGGTCTTGGGCTGTTCGAGACAAAAATTCTTTACAAAATTTTGGTTCCCTTTCGGAATGGAACGACTTACGCTTTATGTCTTTGTATGAGCTCTATGAGCGTATTAGGGCACAACGTCTCTTCTTTCTGGAGCACAACATGCATATGAATGAAGAACTGCCGAAAAGAGCGTGCTTGACGCGAAGGTCGACAAAAAAAGATGAAGAAAAATAAAGAAAGACGAAGACCACAAGCTAGACTCACATGGCAGGACCAAATGACAGAGCATTCAGCTTCCCTGGGAGGAACCAACAGGATAAAAGGAGCGCAAAGTAGTGGCAAGAGCTAGCTGGCAAGAGAGAGATATAAGAATCAACCAAAGTTGGTATTAAAATAGCTCTGACGACATCCAAGCCATTTGATACAAAAACCTAGGCACCAGAAAGCGAATGAAATTATTGTTTATATTGTACCTTTTTCAATAACCTATTATTTATTTTAGTAAAAATAAATATGGTTAAAATTTTAAGACATTCTTCAACTTCCACTAAAAACTTTCGTTTGAACAAATATAAACGTTTACCATGTCTTCACTTTCTGTGCCCATTTTGCACTCTAATGCCCACAGTGCGCTGCCACATTCACCTGTTCATACATTATTTGGTATTTTGCAGTTGCTACAAGTACCCTCTACTGCCACAGCTCGGTCCCCTCTACTGCAACCCCTCTTTGAGCCATATTTCTATGGCTTGCAATTAGCTACAATTTTACTTACCTGAACCATTTAACTTGGCCATTTTTTGTTACCTTACCAAAGTCTGCTAATTGCACTTCAAGTTGCATTTTGAGTGGCTCTTTGCCAGCAAAAAAAAACATATATATATACTCATCGTACATAAACAAGCTTAAGTTTTCTTCTATATAAATACCATATACCATATATTCTTATATATAGTATAGGGAAAACCATCTCTCTCTCTCTCTCTCTGTGTGTGTGTAGGGGTTCGCATTGTATGCGCTGGAACAATAAAAGCTAAAATAATCTTGCACTGTTTTCTACTTGAGGTTTACACAAGTTGACTGCCAATGTTATTAACATCAATATTACAAAGGATACAGGGAAATATAGAGCCATTCTCAGGCTATTGTTGTCCTTGTTGTTGTTATTGTGTGGTATTAGCTGAATCCATGCGGGAAACCAGACCAGTTTGGAATTAGTTTCTAAACGTTATGACTTTTACTTAACTAGTTTGCTTTGTATAGAGTTTTGCTTGCAGACAGTGACGTCATAGGAAACAAGATTTTTGGCCAAGGGATTCCCACTCTGCGTGTTGAAACTTTACCGACTAGTTGGTGGTGAGATGGGCGAATGGGGTTAGGAGCAGCTAAATGCCATAGCTAACCGCCTCGAAAACAAAGACCAATCGCTTGAAAAAGAAACAACAATTTCTCATCAAACTATGAAAAATACGATGGCGTTTGATCAATCTTGAAGTTTTTCAACTTTAAATATTGGTCTTTTCGGTATTGAAAACTATTCGTGAAAATGTTGCTTTGTATCTTATATATATCATTACTTCATTTTCTTTTTTCAAGCTTATTGCATTATTTTTTGGATCTTCTCTTCTTGTGAGTCCAACAAACTTTATTCAACCCTAATTATCTTTACTTCTAAAAAGTAGATTTTTTCTTTTCTTGTGAGACTAACAATAATTATTCAACTTTTATTATCTAATCTTTACTACTTAAAAGTAGATTTCTTTCTGTCTATCGTCTTATTGTGAAAAGCTACGCTATAGTTAAAGAAATTGATAAAAAAGCTTTTCCCAACTGAATATCTGCTGAAATGGTACATGAAACCATTCATCATACTTACAGTTTTTAGAAGGGAGACAATTCTACGGCGAACTCAGTAGATATCATTCTTTTAGGTATTGAGAAAAATTCCAAAAACTCAGCATTATATCTTTATTTTTACTTCGTGAATGTTTGTGAATTTCAATACATAGCCTATCGCAATGTATGCTGAGAACGATCACTCTATGGTAGCTAGGATCGGTGGAAAATAACTATTTTCAATTTGAAATTCTTTATAATGGTGTACGCCATACATCATTCTTATAGTTTTTAGGAGACAAACAATTTTACGAGAAAACCTTTAGATATCGGTCTTATGGGTATAAAAAACAAATTCCAAAAATTGTACTTTATATCTTATTTATTCTTACTTTTTAGCAGTAGATTTTATACAGCTGAAAAAGGAAACCCTGTAGTAAAGGGGATAAATGAAAAGTATCTTCTCTCAACTTGATATCTGTTGAAATCATTTATACAGCCATTGAGTCCGTTGTGCCCATGATAATTTTTGAGGGTCACTAGTTGCTTGCTTATTTAATTTGATGTTTTTCTTGAAGACTCAAGTTTGTCTTAGTATGTCATGATAGTGAGGATAGTTCTTTTTTCTTCTATAAACTTTCTAGTAGTAACCTCATTTTACTTAATGTTAAATCATTCTTCTAAATTATTCTCTTAACTTACGGTCATCGCTCCAAGGGTGCCGCATGAAGATCTCTCTATAATTATCTATTCGAAGAGAACTGGGATCTACAGTTTGTAGACAAAATTAAATGGTGGTTTCTTTAATCAATAGAGAATTGCTTCGGAAAAGAGCGTCTATAGATTTGCTACCTTGGCCAGCGCTAGGCAAATGCATGAGAGCTGCAGCATGAAGTAAAGCCACCTTCCGATTTAGAGGAGACTACGCTATCAGTACGGTTCCGAAGTTCACTTAATAACTTAAAATATAACGATAAAAATTATAAATATATACTAATCTGCGTCTTCCACGCTGGGTGATCCTTTAATAGAAAGACACTAACAAACATCAAAGATTGTCCAAGGACTATGATATACAAGAGCCAAGATGAAGAGGGGAAAGAATGATATATTATATAAGAAAAACAGCCAAAAGGGCAACTTTGATCCAATAGAGGATAAAGTATCGTATTTTTTTTTGGCTTAAAAATTCGACAAGTTGCCGACAATTATCTATCTAAGTCGCAGCAACTGACCCTACCCCAGAAAAACATCCATACAGACCAAAATAAGCCTAAAAACGCAGTTTCCGGAAGAAACAAATGTTCTTGCCCACCTTATACGCCGATTCAAACTTCACGCGTATCTGAAAACGGTGTGCCTTGCGCTAATCGGGATCGTGCGTTCAGATCCGAAAATATCTCGTGCTTGATGTCGTGAAGTGTATAGCGGATCGGCATCAGTTGGTTATAGTTCAAGATTCTAAAGAAAGGCTTGACTTTGGACTTCTTCTTCAACTTGTTACATTTTCTTGTACATCTTGCATGGTTTTGGCTTTCTGGTGTACCGTCGCCAGAGATCTTGACAATGATGGCTTTGCGGCAAGCGTTACGTCCACTAAGCACGTATACGACTTTGCCCGGTTTCATTATTTTTCTCAACTGGAAGGAGGTCTTGTCGTTGGACAGAAAACGAATTGGTTAATGATGCTCATTGGGGTTGGTCAAGTTGACTTAGAATTAATGAGGTGACAGATTGAATGGACCTACCAGAAGAGATAATACCAAAAAGGATTAATATTGGAAGCAATCGTGCAAAGCTTACTTAGTTCTGGTAAATTGTATGTCTAGTCAAAATTACTGAAAATTGAATAGATCTCCGATTGAATGTATCGTTCAGAAGAGAGAATAATAAAGTTTAATTTGGCACTTTAAATTCGAAAGAAATCGTGCAAAGCATAATTAGTTCTAAAAATGTAGAGCTGGTCACGATTACTCAGAATTAAAGAGGTGAATTGAAGAGAGCTTTCAGTAGAGAGAATAATAATGGCCATTATAATAAGCCCATAAAGCCCCGAAACAATCGAGATGAGTAAGCATTGACGCGGAGACAGTTGGATCATTCAGAAGAGGGGATAACAATGCTTAGAAATCGCACCTTAAACTCGATAGCAATCGTGCAAAGCATAAATAGCTCTAAAAATTTGTAGGATTAATAGAAAAAAATTAAGAGTTACTCTAAAAGTTACTTTATTAAGAGGACCAGAGGTATCAGTTGAGTTGATTCATAGGTGCAGTACGCCAATGAGCTAACTGTTTAAAGATTTAATTTAGCACGAAATATTTGCAATATTCTATATTTCCTTGTGTGATGAGTCTTTTAATTTTCATATACATCGACTTTATTAACCAGTTCGCTAATTTGTATGCCAACTAACAAATTTCCTTCGCTATCTTAACTCAACCAATCAACACACCATTTCGCAACCCATCCACAACCACACACATTTCAACTAGTTGCCAGCTGTCACCAGTTCATAAATATTCCGCTTTCAGCCATTGCCAAAAATTGGCAAAGTGAATGTTTTTTCCATTTGGCAGACCAGACAAATCCTTCGCTGACAACGCGGCAGTACATTTTAAGTATTGAAGAGTTTTGCACAAAAATAAACAAACGAAAAAGTATAAACAAAACTAAAACAAAAATAATAATAAATCGAAACAAAAGCTGCAAATAAATGGAGAAAAATGTTGAGCAGCTTTGCACCCATGGCGCGGTGCCAATAGACAGGATCGTAAATGTTTTTGCGCCTAAAAAGCGTGCTCCTGCAAATGCTGTCGCAACGTCAAATATTTTACATGGAGCATTGGGAAAAGCTTGCAGGAAAAGTTGAACTCCAGCGAAAAAGTGCAATAAACTTTTCGGAATAAACAAATATTGAATATTTGTCGTGGAATATTGAGTACCTTAACTCCTTGGCAGAGAGAGAGACAGAGACAGAGATCAAGGTTAGCTTTTAATTTGTTGACTTGTAATTAAAAATGCCTCATAATTACAAAGACTTTCAGCAAGTGTGCGTGCTCAATTTGTCGCAGACTTCCTCTCTTTGGCAGTCTGCTGGCCACGTGCAAGGATATTGAAATTCCACGCAACGCACAACAATGGCGGGGACCAACTGGTGTCTAATAAACTTTCGTTTCGAGCACAGAAACATTTTAAAAGTGACACAAGGCGACAAAAAACAAAAAAATATATTAACTATATATCCAGAAGTTGGCAAATACTTGAGACAATGCGAGAAAATGGTTGTCGACCCGTGTCTAGACGTAGGACAGCGTCGGCGACGACATTTGCTACAAATGCGTCAGCAGGAGCGGAATTGAAAATAAGCGGGACGCATTTTGTAGATATTTCAATTGAGGAAGTAAATTGCTGCAATTTTTACGCAAAATGTAAAATATTTCCCTATAGCTGCTACAGTTGTTGGTCGGGAGCGCAGCTATAAAAATTCGACTTATTGAATTTCAAATTAAATTTCGGACATAATGTCCTCAACAATTAAAATATGAAAAGTTATAGAAAACATTTTGTATAAAGAAAGATATCTTCAGGAGCGGTCTAAAAATATGAGGGACATTCAAGAAATTAATCAGATGGTGGTAAAATTGAAAAGCGAATTATGATAATAATAAAAATAGCTACAAGAAAGCCCGATGCGGAACTTAAAAAAAATGTAGTAGTTCGCATCTTTAAAAATAGAGCTTGTTAAATTACAAATTACATTTCTGGCGCGATGTCCCTGGAATTAAAAAAAAAAGGCGAAAGGTGCAAAAATTGTAGCATATTGTGGCATATTCAAGAACACAATTAGAAGTTATTTTCTCACAAATGAAGTTAAGATGGTCAGAAGCGGATTTAAAGAAATGTAGAAGTTTGCCAAAGTTACAGCTGAACCTTTGGTCAGGAGCGCAACTGCGAAAATAGGGTTTGTTAAATTACAAATTAGATTTCAAACTCCATATTGCCGAAATTTAACAGTAAAGAATCCATACATTTTTTTTTGTAAATTTCCAATATTTTTTAAAAAGAAAAATATCTTATATTCCAGAAGCGGATTGAAAATCTGAGGCACGTTTAAAAAAAAATGAAATGAATGGTGGGAAAATTGTTTTGATAAAGAAAAATATATATATTATTTTCCAGGAGTGGATTGAAAAAATTTGGCATCTTCAAGAAAACATTGAGAAATTATTTTCTTATAAATAAAAATTAGATGGTCAGAAGATGATTGCAAGGAAATGTTGTAGATTGACAAAGTTACGACTGAAGCTGTGGTCAGTAGCGCATCTGGAAACATTTTTTTTATTAAATTACAAATTAGATTTAAGACTCCATATTTCCGAAATTTAAAACAAAGGATTGAAAAGATGACCAAATTATTTGGTATAAAGAAAAATATCTTATATTCCGGTAATTAAAAAAATGGGAAGATAGTTAACTTTTTACAAATGACGATGAAAGAAGCGAATTTAAAAAAATTTGGTAGTTTGGAAAATTTCAATAGTGACAAAGTTCCTAAGCAAAATGCTTAACATTTTTTCGGAAACGCATTTCTTTCGCTTGAGTAGCAATTCTACATTTTCTCTCCAGGAGCGCATCTGCTATTTTATGAGTTTTAAGGATTAGCGTTTGATAAAGTTGAAGAATACTAAATCAACTTAACTTACAGTCAGAAATACATATAAAAATAATTTTAACTTTTTTACCTTAAGTATTTTTCAGCAAAGCTTAAAGCTTAAAATAAAAATTAATTTTATTATAAACTTGGCAGATAATTGAAATAATTTTGATCGGGTTGTAAGTTTCATTAAAGATTAAATAAAATAAACGAATTTAATAGAATTTATGTGGCTGGCACTTCAAAAGATATCTATTATTTGTCGAAACGATTTGATTTCGAGAGCTGTTTTGTAATAGTTTTGTATAGTAAATTGTTTTAAGATCGTCCGTTTAGTCTGTCTTTTTAGGAATCCCTACTTTTTGCCAAGTTAGGACATGCATGCAATTACTGGTATTTGGTTATAGAGTTTAAGCTCAGAGGTTTCTCTAAAATATTTGATAAGAAATGAATATGTGTTCCCTTTGAAGATTTCTGTCTTATTAAAAAAATGCAATTCGCCATTTTGACGAGCACCGTGATGGTCAAACATAAAAATTGTGATATGCCACCTAAGCAGACAATTGTATAAATACGATTTTATGGACGTATCTTGAAAAAAATGTCCATAAAAAGCGTTACCAATTGTTTGCGTTTCTTTTGAAGAAAGTGTTCAGTGTTCCCAAGCTTAGGTAAGATTAATTGTTAAATAATTGTTGTTTTTTTATTTTATTTACTATTTTTTCAATCCAAAGATTCATTCTATTATGATCTTTTGGTTCGATTCTGCGTGAAATTACCAAAGTCCGACGTTTAGGAGATACTTCTTTAGTCCACAAAAAATCATCTGTAAAATTTATAACGAATTAAAAAAATGGCATTCTATTAAAAAAAGATAGCATAGCAAACAGGGGGCTGGTACCTTGGTTTTTATAAAAAATAAATGCTTCTTGCAATATTAAAATATTTTGCAAGTTTTATTTATTGTAAATTATTAATATTAATGTATTGGCTATAAATATTATTTTTTCGTTAATAAAAAACCAAAAGCAAGTTATTTGTTTTAACCAAAATAAATATTAATAATAACTTCAATTTATTGCATGTCTTTTCGTCCCATGTGAATAATGTTTGTTTTAAAATTTTTGTTTTTATTTGTCGAATAAAGCAAAATATATACCAAAAGTTGTATGAAAAGAAAAGAAATATTATTTAAGCCTCATACTGTTAATTTCGCACTTCAACATGCTTATATTGTTGAAAAAAATTCTATGGAAGCACTTCAATTCTTTGATTCCACTTAAGTTCAGCTTGTTTTTTAATTAATTTGAAAAGCGAGCCTCTTGACTAGATTTAATTTAAAGCATAATTATATTTTATTTTAAACAAGAATTTCGCTGGAACTCTTTTGAATGAAATCAAATTAAATCCGATATAAGAAACTCGTTGGTTTATTTAGAAATAATAAGTTTAGCTTTTGTAGACGGGAAGTAATTGTATATGGAACGTAAGCTTAACTTCGTAACTGCAGCGGAATATAAATTTTAAGAATTTCACCCTTTATCATTTTCAAGCCAGACCAAATGTTACGAAATTGAAAGAAAACTATAGTGGAAATGCGTCAGCAATTGGAGAATAATTAAAATAATCGATTATTTGCATCATGTCCGTTATCGTTTGAGGAAAAAGCTTCAGCAAAATCGGTATTCAATGGAGAAATGAGACTTCTTACTTCAGTAAGCAATTGCCAAACTAAGTAAGCAAGCTTCCACTTAGGAACTTCTGATGATGGGGACACGCTGTACTTAGATGGAAAGTCCAAGCGATTCGTCACACCATCATAACGAAACTTCGCAAAATAGAGTGCACTTTCTGAAAAACCAAAAACCTGCTTAATTCGACATTTGAAAAGAAGAGCTTTGCTTGTTTCTCCAAGTGCACCCTCTATGCAACCAACATTATTTTGCGAATTTTAAATTCTTCAAATTTTTTTACCTTTTTTCTCATTCAACTTTATTGAAAACCGAAAAGACAAAGCAACCGAAAATGAGCTACCTTTAAAAGCGTAAGGCATGTCCTATGTCCCGAGGTGGTGGTCATAGACCCCACAATAAGCAGACAGCTTCTCCTAATTAGAGGTTAGCCAAACTTTTAATTGTCCCAAACGAAAAGACCGTTCGCCTCGGGGGATAACTTAAAGCGGCATTTAAAGCTATTTCTATGGCAAATAAAGCAAATTCTGGCCAAATAGCTGCCGGGAAAGGCATTTAACTCCTGCCAAATGTTAATCAACGCTTAAGACTAACGTCAGGGGTAAGGTATTTAGTTTTTTGTCCAACAAATATTGCCAAGTCTGGGAGCCTTTTATGAGAACTTCGAAGAGTTGATGCCAAAGCAAGTGTTGTCTGTGTGCCAAGGCAACTTTTCAACGATTAAGTAGAAATTCCCAAATAGGGTGATTTTTTTAGGGGTTGTCATTAGTATAAAACGCTGTGATATGTATTGTATTTAAGCCATTGATTGGTTTTCATTCTTACTTTCTTTAGGTGATCATTACAAACTCTTATCGGATACCTCTTTATCTGGCCACTTCTAGGGGGAATATTGTAGAATCTCCTACGCTTAGTCTTTCCATGTCAGTTTAGTTTCTCTCTATTATTTTCAGTTGGTCACTCTAAGGCAAAGTATTGCAAATCAACCTCCTCTTGATCTTTCCGTTTGACTCTAGAGTGCCCCTCTCAGATTACTTGTAAACAGCAGTTCCTAAGTTATAACTTGCTTACTAAAGTTGGTCCTCCTCTGCTTTTCCTTTCTGTCTGAGTTTAGGTGGTCCTTATTAGTCTCTCCAGTTGGTTACTTCATGGGAAGAGCGCTCCTCCTCCGCTTGGTCTTTGCATCTGAGTCTACGTTGTTGCTTTCATCTTTTTCAGTTCATCGCTTCAAGAGTCTCCTGCGATGTTATTTTTACCTAAGCCTAGGTTGTCCCAATTATCTACTTCAGTTAGTCACTCCAAGGGAAAGTGGATCCTACTCTTCTTGGTCTTTACATCAGGGTATAAGCTGTCCCACTCAGATTACTTATAAACAGAAGTAACTAAGTTCCAACTTGCTTACTAAAAGTAGGTCCTTCTCTGCTTAATCTTTCCATTCGGCTTAAGGATATCGCCATCATCTTATCCTGCAGTTGGTCACTCTAAGAGAACATAATTTCTCCTACACTTGGTCTTCCCATCTGGCTATCCTTATCTGGCTGCACCAATCGGTAACGTAAGTCTAATGGAAAGCATGTGCCCTTCCGCTTGGTCTTTCCATCTGAGTCTGTAAGTAGTCAGGTCAGAACTTCAGTATAATTCCCTTCAAACTTTTTTCAATTAATTATACTATGTAAAGAGGTATGGATTGTTTATAATTTAAAAAATTGTAACTAATTAAATGAAATTTCAGTCTCCATTAACTGTTGATAATTATTATTTCTAGAGAATAACAATTTTGGTTTGAAATATTCTATTGGTGCATTACTTTCCTTGCGAAATACGGAACTCCGATTCTGAATTTAAACACTCCAAATATGAATTAACAAAATGTTTGTTTGAAAGCATTGATTTTGATTATATTACACCTGCTTCTGATATATAGAATCCAGAACTTATTTACCAGCAATTTAATCTCCTAACCGTTTAATTAGATTGAGAATCGCAATTCAAAAAAACCACATTTTTCACACTCTGGCTTAAGGCAGGGATTTTGATTAGTTGGGAAAAATCAAGTTAAGAAAGAGACGATCGATAGTTATTAATACACAAAAGAGACATTACTTCGAAATCCGAATATTTATTTGCAGTAAAAGCAAAAGATGAAGGAATTTCGAAAGAGTATTTGCAACTTTTTATCAATGATTTAGAAATAAGGACATTCTGACTAACAAATCCTTATTGTTGTTTCTATTATAGATCGGTTTTTTTTGGCCAATAATTTAGTTTTTTAAATACGACTTCGACGCTTGAATTATGAATATTATTTTTATTGAAAAATAGTATCTTAACTTTATATGTTACAAGTCTGTATTTCGAAGAGCATGTGAACCTGAAGTTTATACCCTAAGCCGAACTGAGTTGTCTTTGGGATTTAATTAGACAAATAGCGTCTTTTTGCTAGCGATGTCAGTGCTAGCCAAATGCAGCAGTACTGGGCAATTGCACCTGTGCTTCTGGGTGGAATCGGAGCATATCTTCAAATCAATGATAGAAGAATTTTTTCCGTCAGCAAATGCTACCATTTATTTATTCCGTGAATTTTTTTTTGGAACATGATTATATTGTACACAAAACTTATATGGAATTAATGTAGAAAAATATAATATATGGAGATTAAGAAGAGATTTATATAGAAGAAAACAATAAGTGGAGATTAAGGTGAGATTTGTATAATAATTAAAGATTTGGGGAGAAGAAGAATATAAAAATCGAAAATTTGGGAGAGATTTATGTTGAAGAATATAATAAGTGGAGATTAAGAAGATATTTATGTGGAAGAATATTATATTTGAAGAAATAGGAGAGATTTATATGGAAGAATATAAGAATTAAAGATTTAGGTGAGATTTATGTTGAAGAATATAAGTTTAGATTAAGTTGAGATTTATGTTGAAGTATATAATAAGCGGAGAGAAGATACTTATGTAGAAGAATATAAATATTGAAGATTTAGGTGAGATTTATGATGAAGAATATATTAATCGAAAATTTGGGAGAGATTTATGTTGAAGAATATAAGTTTAGATTAAGTTAGGATTTATGTTAGAAAGGCATATAATATATAATTATTATATATAATAAGTGGAGAGAAGATACTTATGTAGAAGAATATAAATATTTAAGATTTAGGTGAGATTTATGTTGAAGAATATAATAATCGAAAATTTATGAGATATTTATGTTGAAGAATATAATAAGTGGAGATTAAGAAAATATTTATATAGAAGAATTTAATAATTGAAGAATAAGGAGAGATTAAAATGGAAGAATGTAACAATTGAAGAATTAGAAGAGATTCATGTGGAAGAATATAATAATTGAAGAATTAGGAGAGATTTATGTTGAAGAATATAATAATAAGAGATTTAGATGCAGAAGAATATAAATTAAAGAAAAATTAGTGCCTTTCTATTTAATGGGCGATTAAGCAAATTTTAAGGCAAATAATGTGGACCTGGGTAGCGTAACGCAAGCATACTCCCTTCTTAAGCCGTAGATCGATGGTTCGATGTCCTGCATAGGACTTGCCTTACTTAACTCATTAGTTGCTCTTGCTCTGACAACACTAAATTGGCTGCACACAAAAAAAACACCCTCTCTGCAAGCAACAAAGCAAAAAATTTTCCAACGAACCAGCCGGCGACAAACTCTTTTTCCCAGAGTTTTTGCTACATGCAGCATATACTCCAAGCATAGATGATGATGTCCTTGTAGCTGCTGTTGGGGATGTGCTGAAGCACCATATCTTTGAAGTTACCTCAAAGTAAAGGCGGAGCGCAGGTAATTTATATGCTAAGCGCAAGATCAACGCTGTTGGGGCATTAAAAACTTAAATAGTTTTAATGCGGCACAAATATGCAGCATGCCTCCTGGGTGACAGACAGGGGTTAACTGCGTTGGGCAACACATACATGCTGCAGGCCACGTGCTTGAGCTGTCGAGCAGGTAGTTAGTACCAGGATACGACTAGCTAGCTGCCTGACGCTCATGTGCGTCAAAGGGGGACAACAAAAAAGTGATGCCGCCAAAGGCAACGCTGAGGCAGCTATCACGGCGTATACTTAACGCGCATTGCAGCCAGCGCCAGGCACGCCCCGCCAAAGTTGACTTTGACTTTGCAAGAGGTGGGGCGAAGGGGGGGGGGAACGCAACACAAGATGCTTCTAATTTCCAAGTGGCATATTTTACAACGGGCTGCTGGCACAAGTCCTGGCCCTAGGCAAATCTGTTAAGACCACAAGTAAACCGCAACAGACAACTGTGATTAGCGCCAGCAGGGGTAAAATAAGACAGGTGAAGGCAGCAGCAGCAGCAGCAGCAGTTGGGTGCGTGTGTTTGCTAGGTCAGGGGCTGACATATTTCACGGATACAGGATCACAAAAAAGTATTTTTCAGGCTTGCAGCGTTTGTTTATTTGCTGTCTGAGCGACATAAATAAAGATACAAAAGTTCGGGCTGCTTTGCCTTTGTCGCGTGTACGAATTGATTTGAATGGCCGCAAGGACTGCAAAAAGGATGTGAGCGCCGCATGGCAGGGGCTATGGCTGCTACAAGCATAACAATAAACATGGCTATCTGCTTCATTGGTTATTTACTTATTGGCAAGCAGCAGGGAAGTAGCTACTTTTCAGCAAAAAAAAAAAACACAATTCCTTTTTTTTTTTTTTTTAAAGCAAACACAAAAAGGACCTGCCAGAGTAGGCAGCTTCTTGCAAACTAACGCGGCCAAAATAAGCAGCTAACCACAATGCCAGCCAGCTGGCTTAAAAGGCAGCGCGCAGCCAACTGCCAACTCATTGCTTATAAAGCAATATTAGTCCTCTTCCCCAGCAGCACATCCTCACTGTCCTTACAAGCAAAAACAACAACAAAGTGTTTGCCAATCGAAGTGAATCGATATTTTTCGCTGTTTGCCATTTTTGGTGCTTTTTAGCCCCCAACCCGCCCCCCTTCAACGTGCGTCTTGGCTTTCATCTACTTAGCAAGCGGCTTTTGTTGTTGTTGTTGTTTTGTTATCCTCTCAGCTTTCTTTCCTTTTTTTTTATTTTTTTTTGGTTCTTATAGAACTTACTAGTTCCTGCCGCATTGTTGTTGTGCGCTGAGGCGGGCAAAAATTTGCAGCTGATTTTGCATGCTGCATGCCACAAACAGCTTGTCGTGTTCCTGCAACAACATCAAAAGGCCAAACTTAAGATTGGACTAAGCAAACCAGCCAAATTGTGGTTTTTGTGGTGAAGTTTTTCCTTAGCCGCCGGGCATGTTGAGTTCTCGCCTGACGCATTGCGTCGGCGTGCTGAGCGGCAGCATGTTGCAAGAGTAGCACAGTTTGTTGCAAACTCTGTGTAAAATATGGGGAAATCTTTGGAGCGTCTCTCTGGGTGGGAACAGTTCCCGCTGGCACTCTTATATTTCGAAAGAGTATGGTATGTTTTGTTGGCTTGGAGGAGCGCGCCCAAGTCGTGTGTGCCAGGATATGTGTAAACAATGAAGCACATTGATAGTGCTTATCAGTGAAGCAGTCAGCGTTGTAAAGATTTCATTGAGTTATGGTTATATTTGTCAAGCTCTCAGGGTTATAAAGTCAAGCAGTACCAAAGCAAATGTGTAGGAGTGGTAAGGTAGTGCAGGCAGGTGAGGGAATACACATGCGAATATTTGGTAAAATTTAGAGTGGGAGTTTTAAAATTGAAGTGCGGGTCTGAAGAGTACGAAAATAATAAAATTTTAAAACAGGCAAACTTGTGGAATTGGCTTTAAAAAAATAGCACTCTCGAAAATGAAGCTCCGTCTCGAACTCATTGGCTCTAACGCACTCATCTTTTGTCATTCCCAGCAGAGTAACCCGTCATTTTCGACCTCCAGCACTAGCATTTTCTAGATCCTTTGCGCATTTCCTTTCGCATTTTATGCGCAAATTATAATAACTTTTAGGATTTCCTATCCTATAAAAGTTCCATTCAACTCATCTCTTTCTCTAACTTAACTCAACTTGATTCGCCAAATCGCGCATCTTTGAGTAATACCAAACTATGAAACCTCAACTTGGAACTATGAAAACTCAACTTGAGCCTTTGGCTTCATTTTTTGCTAAGAAATGTTTCAGTTTTTTCTGTTTTCAGCTTCTACATTGTGCATCAAAGTTCCTAGTCAGCTCCCCGATGTAGGACGTTGTATATCTATAAGCAATACATCAGACTAGGAATATGGTTTAGTTTTATATTATACATTATTTCAAACAATATTCATATTTCAAACAATATTGAGGTACTCTTCGCGCTTAGAAACAAATTTTATTTTGAAAAATTCATAAATAATTCGTTTGTAGTGCTTGAAGTGAGCATGCAAAAGAATTGGGGGTATTTTTCTAACGTTTTCAGGATTTTACTGCTGCAAAAAACTATTATAATTGTCTTTATGTTTCTTATGTATCGCATAAATTATAATAAAATAATAAAAGATAAAGAATTAAATCAATTTCAATCAAGATTTTTTTTTTTAATTTAGGTTTTGGCTTCTCTCAATGAATTATGCAAAAATTCTCCATACCTGGCAAAAAAAAAATTACCTAGATCGCAAAATATCTGTATTGTTTTGTAAAAATTTTAAATAAATAAAATTATTTCCCTTGAATTTTACTACTCTCATCGTTTCAAAAACACATCATTAAGATATGTTCATAAATAGCTGTTTGAAGCGAACAAGTTTCTGCAGTTTATTGCGGAATTCGAGCGGAGTTGTCTTTAATGTGTCTATTTGCTAGCTACGCGAGTGCTAGACCAATGCAGCACTTCTGTAGTGTGGAATCGAGCCACCGTTCTTCGGCTGTAAAAAACAAGTGCGCTATAAGTACGCTAACGCGGTTCTACCTAAGCAATAGCTCTTCAAGCTAAATATTTTAGATAACCATAGAACCTGCTATGGGAGTGCCATTGCTGAATAAGATTCTTCTGATAATCTCAATATTTTTATTTCTAGTGCACGCAATCTTAGTCCTACGAAAATCACTACACCCACAACCATCGACTGCAACTTTTGCGATCTTAGATCATTTTTTATTTTAGATCTTTTAGGCGATTTTCCTTAAAGACCTCATCATAAACCCAAATAAAGCTGCTTTTGCTGTAGCTACCATCAGCTCTACAAAAATCCTACTAGAACCATATTCTTGGCTAATAATTCGTCCAATGTGCTTAACCTCATCACATCTACGATCTTAGCAAACATCTCAACTCACGCAGTTGAATTTTTTACCCAAAGAACTCATGATAAACCCTGCAAATGATTATTTCTGCCGAGACTTAAGCTGAATCTTTGACGGTTTGCAAATTTTTCGAACTATTGTTAGGCCTTTGATGCCTAATCTTGTCAAAGTGTCGTAATTTTAACTGAAGATCTCTATTCTATGAAGGCTTCAGCTTTGTAGCGAAGACAGCAGAGTCATGGAGAATGTATATATAAAATAATTTCGATCTTTTTACAGCCTTGACCTATACTATTAACGATTATACTTGGTATTTTATTTTATGGGTTGTCTGTTCTTAATAAAATCGAGATTAAAGAAAAATAATAATCTGAAATGGGAAGATATAGAAATAACCTTTGCAGCTTATGCATAAATCTTTTAATATTTTTTTTTCGCAGAATCTGCAAGCTTTGTATGGATAATATATTTAGTTTTATAAGGTAATGTTCTAAGTCTGTCAGAATACCTGTAACAATTCTTAAATGTTTCTCATTAGTTTCATTAGTACTTCAAAATGCTAAGGGTTGTAGGTTTACTATAAGCAGCTTGGAATGTGTAACTCCGGAAAGATCCATTCTTCCTGCTGCCTTATTATCAGGGGAAATTTTTCGCCAAAGGATTCTTCTGAAGAATTTTATCTGCATTTTGATTGCCCGTAATACCAATGTTGTATTTAGGCAAACTAAACCCGATTTTATTCGTCGAGTATCTTTAGCTTTTCAAGACATTCCAAATCCACGTATCTTGTGGGAGTTGAGTGCCTTAATATGGCCATTTTCTGATTGTGCAGGTTGTCCTTTTTTAAGAGTAAAGACGATATTTGATATATATCCAAACAAAAAAAACGTCCCCAGAGAGGGTTCCGATTATTTTTTGCTCCGTCCCCTTACGCTTGGCTCCTAGATGCATCAATTATAATAAAGCCGTCCATCCGTGTACCATGCCGTGCTTTTTTAGGTTGTTTTATAGGTTTCAGGAAATTTCTTTCCGAATTTTTATAATCGAGTTCGTTTTGCATTGGTGTCTCACGGGGCATGGTTATCTTCAAAACACGTTTGAAAAGTTCTATACCTAGTTGACTGAGTGATTTTTCTCTTTGGATACACCTATTGCGGCATTTTGTACCTGGATCTGGAGGTGTAAGCTCTAAGATGCTTTCGGAAGCTATAGGGCGCGACATATTCCTATGGAGATTATATTATGATTGTATCCACGTATTTTATTCAAATATGACCAAATATATATTATATTCTTTATTAAGTCCAAATAGGTATTTATATCGTTTATGCGCAAAATTTAATTATTCCTCACTAATATTGCTCAACATTTCGATTCACATTATAAGAAATGCAGGCAATATAGATGTACGAACATTCGTCTTCAACACAATTGATGTCATGCGGGGACCTATCTTATCCAACAAAATTTTTCAGATTATCAGTAACAAAATGCATGGGAGCTTTACAAGCGAAACTGCTTAAACAGTTTTTGAATTATAGGCCACAATTCTGGCAAAAAAGCTGTACTACTAAAATTAAATTACTAGCAGCTAATAATCTGTAAAATTCGTATACATAATATATCAAATGCTTATCGACCACCAAAGTTATTTTATGATTTTTTATTAAGAATAAATAAATATATATAATAATAAATATAATATAATAATAAATAATTAATACTATTTTCAATTAAAATACAAACTGAATTTATGAGCATATTCTTGGATAATAATTCGTCCAATGTGCTTAACCTCATCACATCTACGATCTTAGCAAACATCTCAACTCACGCAGTTGAATTTTTTACTCAAAAAACTCATGATAAACCCTATAAATGATTATTTCTGCCGAGACTTAAGCTGAATCTTTGACGGTTTGCAAATTTTTCGAACAATCGTTAGGCCTTTGATGCCTAATCTTGTCAAAGTGTCTTAATTTTAACTGAAGATCTCTATTCTATGAAGGCTTCAGCTTTGTAGCGAAGACGGCAGAGTCATGGAGAATGTATATATAATAGAATGAGAGAATGTATATATAAAATAATTCCCAACTTTTTACAGCCTTGACCTATACAATTAACGATTATCGAGATTAAAGAAAAATTATAATCTGAAATGGGAAAAATATAGAAATAACTTTTGCAACTTTTGCATAAATCTTTAAAAATTTTGTTCCCCATAATCTGCAAGCTTTCTTTAGAGAATATATCCAGTTTAAAAAGGTAATGTTCTAGGTCTGTTAGAATACCTGTAACAATTCTTCAATGTTTCTCATTAGTTTCGTTAGTACTTCAAAATGCTAAGGGTTTGTAGGTTTACTATAAGCAGCTTGGAGTGTGTAACTCCGGAAAGATCCATTCTTCCTCCGTTCTTTCTGCTGCCTTATTATCAGGGGAAATTTTTCGCCAAAGGGTTCTTCTGAAGAACTTTATGTGCATTTTAATTGCGCGTAATCTCAATGTTTTATTTAGCCAAACTAAACCCGATTGTATTCGTCGAGTATCTTTTCAAGACATTCCAAATCCACGTATCTTGTGGTAGTTGAGTGCCTTAATATGGCCATTTTCTGATTGTGCAGGTTGTCATTTAAGAGTAAAGGAGTAAGAACGTTTAAGAGTAAAGACGATATTTCATAAATATCCAAACAAAAAAAACGTCCCCAGAGAGGTTCCGATTATTTTTTGCTCCGTCCCCGTACGCTTGGCTCCTAGTTGCATCAATTATAATGAAGCCGTCCATCCGTGTACCATTGCCGTGCTATTTTAGGTTGTTTTATAGGTTTCAGGAAATTTCTTTCCGAATTTTTATAATCGAGTTCGTTTTGCATTGTGTCTCACGGGGCATGGTTATTTTGAAAACACGTTTGAAAAGACTATCCAATTTCTTGTTCAAGTAGTTGACCGAGTGATTTTTTTCTTTGGCTACACCTATCTATTGCGGCATTTTGTACCTGGATATGGAGGTGTAAGCTCTAAGATGATTTCAAAAGCTATAGGGCGCGACATATTCCTATGGAGATTATTTTTATTCAAATATGACTAAACATATATACCATATATTATATTGTGTATTAAGTCCAAATAGGTATTTATATCGTTTATACGCAAAATTTAAATATTCCTCACTAATATTGCTCAACATTTCGATTCACATTATAAGAAATGCAGGCAAAATAGATGTACGAACATTCGTCTTCAACACAATTGATGTCATGCGGGGACCTATCTTATCCAACAAAATTTTTCAGATTATCAGTAACATAATGCATGGGAGCTTTACAAGCGAAACTGCTTAAACAATTTTTGAATTATAGGCCACAATTCTGGCAAAAAAGCTGTACTACTAAAATTAAATTACTAGCAGCTAATAATCTGTGAAATTCGTATACAGAATATATCAAATGCTTATCGACCACCAAAGTTATTTTATGATTTTTTATTAAGAATAAATAAATATATATAATAATAAATATAATATAATAATAAATAATTAATAATATTTTCTATTAAAATACAAACTGAATTTATGAGCATATTCTTGGATAATAATTCGTCCAATGTGCTTAACCTCATCACATCTACGATCTTAGCAAACATCTCAACTCACGCAGTTGAATTTTTTACTCAAAAAACTCATGATAAACCCTATAAATGATTATTTCTGCCGAGGCTTAAGCTGAATCTTTGACGGTTTGCCAATTTTTCGAACAATCGTTAGGCCTTTGATGCCTAATCTTGTCAAAGTGTCGTAATTTTAACTGAAGATCTCTATTCTATGAAGGCTTCAGCTTTGTAGCGAAGACAGTAGAGTCAAGGAGAATGTATATATAAAATAATTTCGATCTTTTTACAGCCTTGACCTAAACTATTAACGATTATACTTGGTGTTGTATTTTATGGGTTGTCTGTTCTTAATAAAATCGAGATTAAAGAAAAATAATAATCTGAAATGGGAAGAATGTAGAATTAACTTTTACAACTTATGCATAAATCTTTAAATATTTTTTTTTCGCAGAATCTGCAAGCTTAGTTTGGAGAATATATCCAGTTTAATAAGGTAATGTTCTAGGTCTGTCAGAATACCTGGAACAATTTTTAATATTTCTCATTAGTTTCATTAGTACTTCAAAATGCTAAGGGTTTGTAGGTTTACTATAAGCAGCTTGGAGTGGAAAGATCCATTCTTCCTCCGTTCTTTCTGCTGCCTTATTATTAGGGCAAATTTATCGCCAAAGGGTTCTTCTGAAGAACTTTATCTGCATTTTGATTGCGCGTAATCCCAATGTTGTATTTAGCCAAACTAAACCTGATTGTATCGTCGAGTATCTTTAGCTTTTCAAGACATTCAAAAACCAGGTGGGAGTTGAGTGCCTTATTCAATATGGTCATTTTCTAGTTATGCAGGTAGGCATTTAAGAGTAACGGAAGCATTAAAGCGATATTTCATACATATCCGACCAAAAAAAACGTCCCCAGAGAGGCTCCGATTATTTTTTGCTCCGTCCCCGTACGCTTGGCTCCTAGTTGCATCAATTATAATGAAGCCGTCCATCCGTGTACCATGCCGTGCTATTTTAGGTTGTTTTATAGGTTTCAGGAAATTTCTTTCCGAATTTTTATCATCGAGTTCGTTTTGCATTGTGTCTCACGGGGCATGGTTATCTTGAAAACACGTTTGAAAAGACTGTCAAATTCCTTGTTCAAGTAGTTGACCGAGTGATTTTTCTCTATGGCTACACCTATTGCGGCATTTTGTACCTGGATCTGGAGGAGGTGTAAGCTCTAAAATGCTTTCGGAAGCTATAGGGCGCGACATATTCCTATGGAGATTATATTATGATTGTATCCACGTATTTTATTCAAATATGACCAAACATATATACCATATATTATATTGTGTATTAAGTCCAAATGAGGTATTTATATCTTTTATTCGCAAAATTTTATTATTCCTCATTAATATTGCTCAACATTTCGATTCACATTATTAGAAATGCAGGCAAAATAGATGTACGAACATTCGTCTTCAACACAATTGATGTCATGCGGGGACCTATCTTATCCAACAAAATTTTTCAGATTATCAGTAACAAAATGCATGGGAGCTTTACAAGCGAAACTGCTTAAACAGTTTTTGAATTATAGGCCACAATTCTGGCAAAAAAGCTGTACTACTAAAATTAAATTACTAGCAGCTAATAATCTGTAAAATTCGTATACATAATATATCAAATGCTTATCGACCACCAAAGTTATTTTATGATTTTTTATTAAGAATAAATAAATATATATAATAATAAATATAATATAATAATAAATAATTAATATTATTTTCAATTAAAATACAAACTGATTTTTTTTTCTAAAAATCAAAAGGATAATTTTTTTTTTAAAGGTTGCTTTTTTGCGATTTCCATAATCGTCCACTGAAGCATAGGCAAACCATCAAAGTTTCTTAATTTTATTTTTAAAAATTAAGAAATAACTATTGGGTCACCTTCCATTTATAATAAAAACTACTTTTTTTGATTGAAATTGTCCTTATAATTTTTAACATCTAAAAACTTGAATGAAATAATTGGTGCTGTTGTCCTTCACTATTCCATTGAAGCGTGGAGACTCTATTAAAAATATTGAAGTTTATTTTTCTTAAATTAAGAAATAAAACCTTGTCACATATTATTTTAAATAAAACTTATCTTTGTTTACTTAAAATTATCTTTATAAATTTTACTTAAAAAAAAAAAATTAAGAACAAAGGCTTCTTTTGTCATTTACTATTTTCTCAGACTCCATTAAATCTTTGTAATTTTTTTTTTTTAATTAAGAATGAACCATTTTCCACATTTCAATTATAATAAAAATATCATTTTTCCAAATTATCCTTATCATTTTCTCGTCTAAAAATTGAAATAAATATTGGTCACGATTTCCTTAGTCTCTCACTGAAGCACAGAGACTATTCCAAAATTATTTAAATTTAAACTTAAAAAATGGGGAAATTATTAATAACTCCTTCATATTTTTGTTTTCTTCAAATTATCCTTATAACGTTCTTTATCTGGACGTTTTCAATGATTCTTCCCAACATTTGTGGCCGTTTATCGGTGTCTTCCAAATGGTTAAGCGTTTGTGGCTTATCCGCATAGACCAATGACTTTACATAGCCCCACAGAAAGTAGTCAAGCGGTGTTAAATCACAAGATCTTGGAGGCCAATTCACAGCTCCAAATCGTGAAACTCGGCGTTCACCAAACGTATCTCTTTTAATCAATCGATTGTGGCACAAGCAGTGTGACATGTTGCTGGAACCACAGCTACTGGACATCATGGTTGTTCAGTTCAGAAATGAATCATGGCTCTATACCGATCACCATTCTAACCATTATCGTTTTTCCATTCGACGATTGTACGCTTTGCTTGATGATCGTTTGACTTCAAGATCCTTCCGTAAAATCTTCCAAAAAGTGGATGAACACAGATTCAATTCCTGTACTCGATTGCCGATGGACTTATTCGGGTCTTCCTCAATGCTACGCTCTACAGCAGCTATAGCTTCTTCTGTAGGCACCGTACGGCATCTCTGGGGGTGCGGGTTATCAATAAGAGTAACCGTGGTGCAAAATCGGTTCATGGTTCATCGAATTAACTGCTCTGGCGGTCGAATTTGTCGACGATAAAATGAAATAAAATTTATTATTTTCGAAATAAAATTGCACTATTTGCAAGCGTTGTTCAGGCGTGAGGGTATTCACGATGAATTGCAAACCAAACTGAGAATCAATCACTTGACATCAAATCGGTTGCCATCTTGAACAGTTATGCCAACCTAAAGTTCTATACCTTAAAAAAAACACCCTTTATTTTAGTTGTAAAGCTGCAAAAGAGGTTAATCTCTATAAATTGTTTACTCCAGACACAAAAACAAAATATCATATATTAAAGAAATTAAATAAATAATAATAATAATAGTTTCCATATCGAAAAAATAAAATAAAATCAACGCTGCTTTTTCTCATTCACGATATACTTACTTTTCCACTGAATGATAGAGACTCTTAATTTAATTATGCTTATTTATTAATTATTCATATAATTTCCATTTCTAAAAATTAAAATAAATTCAACGCTGTTTTTCTCATTCATGACTTTCTTACTTTCCCTCTGAAGCATAGCATTTTTTAAATTTATTTTTGAGAAATTAGGAAGAAAAACATCTTATGAAATTTTATTTTCAATTGCTTATTTTTTTCCTATAATTATACTGAAAATTTTTACAAAAATTAAAACAATGCTGGCCTTCACATTCTCTCCTTCCTCACTCTTCTATTCAAGCTTAGACACCCCATCAAAGTTGTTAATTTTTTTAAATCTTTGTTATGTTAGCTTTAATTTTTAATGAAAATTACTTTCAATTTTCTTAAAATTATCCTTAATATTTCCACATTAAAAAAAAAATTATTATATTTTGCTTTTGCCAAATTTCCTCCATTTCCCTCATTGTAGTTTGGCGACTCCATTAAAGTTGTTAATTTTGTAAAAATTATGAACTAATTATTTAATTTTCAATTAAAATCCTTGCGCATTTTTTTGTAATTATCTCTAAAATTTTGCACAAAAATAGAAACAAGGCTGACCTTCTCAACCACTCTCTCCTCACTCTGCTATTTCAGTATAGAGGTTCCATCAATGTCATTTTAATTTCGTTTCAAATCAAGAAATTCGAATTAAAAATTAAGTTTATTTTTCTTAAAATTATTCGTATAATTTCCACTTTCAAAAATATAATTAAGAAAATTCTACTTTTGTCATTTAGCATTTCCTCCAACTCTACCATTGTAGTTTGGCGACTCCATTAAAGTTGTTAATTTTGTAAAAATTATGAACTAATTTTTTAATTTTCAATTAAAATTCTTGCGCATTTTTTTTATTTATTCCTAAAATTTTGCACAAAAAATGACTCTTTCCACATTCTCCTATTACTGTATAGAGGTTCCATTAATGTAAATTAAATTTCGCTTAAAATCAAGAAATTCGAACTAAAAATTAAGTTTATTTTTCTTAAAATTATACGTTTCATTTGCACTTTCAAAAATATAATTAAGAAAATTCTACTTTTGTCATTTAGTATTTCCTCCAACTCTCCCATTGTAGTTTGGCGACTCCATCAAAGTTGTTAATTTTGTAAAAATTATGAACTAATGATTTCATTTACAATAAAAACTTTTGCGTATTTTTCCCCTTAATTTTGTGCTTAAAATTTTCACAAAATTAAAAACAAATTGCTTCCTTCTGTCATTCAATCTTTCAGTCAATCAGGCAATCCAAGTGCGACACTCTCAGCGGCTCTCTCAACTTCACTCACAAAGCGCGCTCTCGCGTACGCTCATATCTGGCGCCTGCAAAGAGACGCACCCGGTAAATATTTGTATAACAGTTTTCGTGGTCGTAGCACAGTTGAACTTCGCCGACGACGACACGAGGCCCGGCGCTGCTGGTGCTGCTGCTGCCTGAAAGTCGCCCGAGCGTTGCAGCCAACCAGTCTCAAAGCGAACGCCATAAGCGACGGACACAGCGGGCGAGCCACTCACACGTTAGTTGAAAAAGGTGACGACAACCACGACGACGACGACGGCCACTGCGTCTACGTCATAAAGTTGGCGACGGTAGCGACGGTGACGAGGACGAGAACGCGCAAAAAAAATTGCGAAAGTGAATTTTTCCAAAAAAAAATAATACAAAATATTTCGGGAAAAACTTGAGTTTTAGCTGAAATTCAATTTGCCGGCTGAGCAAAAAGTTGCGGCTCAAAGGCCACTAGGTCAACTGCAGGCACACCAAAAAGCCGGAAACGTGCCCAAAACGTGTTCAACATTATTGAAGCCCTCAAGTGTTTTGTGTTGTCTCGAGTGAGTAGTGAAAATTCTACGATCAAAATAAATAATCAGCAGAAAAGTGCAGAAAATTTGCTATTAGCGTTGGAGCAGCTGTGGAAATCTGCTGTTGTCGCCAACGACGTCGCGCAAATCGTATCTCTTGTGTTGTTGTTGTTGTTTATTTTAAAAAAGTGAAAATCGAATCAAAGAAATTTCCACGGAAATTCAGTGCACAAAACGTCAACACTTGGAACATGTGTGTATGCTAACGAGCGTGTAAAGTGCTACGCCGGCAAGTCGCCATCGCTATAGGTAATGCCCAGTGGGCGGGGCTGTTGTAGACCCCACACACACAATGTACCACACACACACACGACAAGTGTTAGCATTTTGATTGATTTTGATTGACATGCCACTCAGGCGGCCGCAGGGACTAAGGGCCACACGCACGCACAGCAACGGCGGCCAAGTGCCAAAGTGTTAGTTGGGTGAATCCTACTGTATGCTGGCGAGCAAACAAATGCAATAAAGTCGCAAAGCTTATAAAAGAAATATATGTATAATCACATAAAAACCGCACAAAAAACAACGCAATATAATAAAAATTATAGCCAGTCTGCTGCTAAAGACGTCTAAAGTCCGGGCCGTGCCGGGCCTAATCAAGCACAACGAAATACAAAAAGCGACAAACGCTGAGCTTAGCAACATTTTCTGCTGTGTCCTGTGTGTCCTGGCACACTCATGCTTGTATATTATATACAATTCCGCCCACTTGATGTGTGCTGCAGTGTGTGAGTGTGTGTGTGTTTGTGTCGCACTCTGTTTGTGTGTTTCGCATAAAAAAGGATAAAATATTCCAGCATTGATTTTTTTTTTGGTGCTATAACCACAACAACAACAACAGCCGTGTGGAGTTCCCAGCATCATCATCATCAAGCAAAAGTTGGTACATATTCCTAAAGCATACAAACTTTCTTGGCACTCAGGGTATGTTACTTCTAATTTCTACAACAGTTTACTTGTTATCGATTTGTTATCGAATCTAACAAAAGACAAAACCAACAACAAACAACAAACAAACAATATGGCTGCCAAACTTTTGACAGTTTGAACTTTTTATGAGTCGCGCCCTTTTTTTTTGGATAATATCGAGCATATTATACTTTATTGTGCGCATATCGCATATCAAGTGATTGTTATTATTATTATTGTTATTATGATAAGGCGACAGTTTTTGCTGGAAGCTATAATAATAATATTGGCAGCGCAGTAGATAAAACTTTTTGATGTCGTTGAACTGCATATACTCTGATTATTACAAAAGAAGTTGCGGCCTCGAACTTGTGGGAACGTCTTCTAAATATTACACACATTTCTGGTACTGCACTTAGTTGTCTTTGAGAACTTTTCAATTGAAAAATGCTAAGGGTTTTTATGATTACCTATGATATATATGCAGTTTTTTTGGAGATTATCGTCAAGTATGTGGCTACCCAATATCAAAAAAACTACCTTTATCACATTTGCGGGTATATCAACCCCTGCTTTGCTTGCTCTCCATGTACCCACGATCCCTAATGAAAAACTAGTTGCAAAATGTGTAAAGCATAAAAATATCTTGCTTTCATATAGCCAAAGTCCATAGTAGCCAGTGCTATCCATTATTAAAACTAAGTTTCATATTTCCTATTATAATCGAGTTCTATATTATAAAAGATCTTATTTTCTTAAGTAAATTCGACGACTTAGCGTAGAAATCAACGAGTAGAGTAAGACATATGAAACTCTATTATATCTTATAGTATTCTCTGGTCCAGTCTTATTAAAAAACTTACTAAAAAAGTCAACGCAATAAAATAATGCTGAGAAACTACAGATCTAGCTGGGAATAACTTCCGCAAAGCGATGATTTTTTAAAGCTAAAAAAGTCTTATTAAAAAACTTACTAAAAAGTCAGCTCATTAAAATAATGTTAAGAAACTACAGATCTGGGAATAACTTCCTGGGAATAACTTCCGCAAAGCGTTGCTTTTTTAGATTAAAGTTTCCCGTAAACATCCCACACTCGGGAAGGTAAAAACTTTTTCCCACTTCACAAAAAAAACCTCTGCCCAAATGCTTTTTCATTATAATATGGCATTCAGTTTCTTCAACTTTTATTCTATTAACTTTAGATTATACTTTTCTCTGGAATTTAATTACGAGCACTCGGGATGCAGCCTCCTGCTCGCTTTACCAGCCAAGCTCGGCGAAAATCTTACGCTCGCTTCAGCTTCTTCTCTAAATTTTGTTATGATATCTTAATAATATGCATTCTGTCTATAATATCGTTTGTTTAATATTTGATTATTAAAAACTAGAGGTTCAACCCACTGCGCGTTTAGCTCGCCAATTCTTGTCTATAACTTTCCTCACTTCCACTCGCTTAAGCTATAGACTTGAAATTATGCTCAAGTTTTACCCCATTAATTTGTCTACTCTCACTGCTTTGGATTACAAATAAGTTGCATTTTGTTATTACAAACTAGAGGGTCAACCTACTGCACGCTTCGATTGCCTATCTCAGGCATAATCCTAGTCTCGCTTCTGCAATAAACTTTCAATTTTGTTTAATTTCACACTATTTTTATCTTCAACTCTTATACTATCAGCTTAATAATATTCCTTCTATGGACTACAATTATGAGAATTATAATAATTATTAAATACTAGGGAGTCAGCCACATGCTCCTTACGCGAGCCAACCTACGTTCATTACACATACAATTCTCTTAAAATTTAATTTTATTTTAGTAATAATCATTCTATCTATTCTGCGGATTACAAATAATATAAACACCGCTATTATTACAAACTACGGGGTTAGCCTCCTGCACGCTTACTATGCCAATCTCTGCCCGAAACTTGGACTTATAACGCCAGCTGAGTTTGATTTATAAAATAGTAAATGCATCGATTTTCCTGACTTTATGTTTTCCATCTATGAATAATTTTATATTAAGAATATGATCATGGACAGTATGAGCAAGACTTTAATTTTTAGTATTTGAGAGAAGAGCTGATTTCGCAAATTTTTTAGATGCTTGAATACAATTTTGAAATTTTTGTTTATTTGCTTAAACCAAGAATTTATTAACCAACAATTGAATTTGTAATCCGACATCTAAAATTGTAGCTTATGCAAACTTTTAAAGCAAAAATTCGGGTCTTAAAATAATTTCTTAAAAATTCAATTTATTCCCTTAACTAACTGTTATCGCTCCAAAAAAGTAGCATGAATCTACATTAAAATCTTTTCAAAGTTAAAAGGGACGCACCTACAGCTTATAGTCAATTTCGAAAGGTTTTGGCTTTAATTAATTAAAATTTACTAAGGAAAATAGCGGCATCTCACCATCAGCACTTTCAGAGGCGAGTACGCTATCACTTGAATACCGACGGCCTCGACGTGCAACATAATTCTTCATATTATCATATCCTATCGTGCAGTTACCTGCCCGTAATATCGTAATTGTAAAACAGCCACAAGCAAACCCAATTTCGAAAATGAGGGTGATATATTTTTTTTAATATCATTATCATTCCAAAGCTAGTATCTCCATAAAAACTGACACAAGTTAACTTATACCGTAAGACTCAAACACTCTATAAGGCTTAAAAATTTTTGGTTTCCTCAGCTTTTCAAATCAAAAAAACCAAGTATTTTTAAACTATCATCTCATTTTTCTATAAAAATCGTCATTTCGCATGTCGCTTGGCTTTTAAAGATTCGAATAACTAATAGTTGACATTTCAAAAACTGCATAGACCATTTTGCAGTTAAACAAAAAGTTGATTCCCAAACACTGAAAAACTAGAGAACTTGGTAAAGAAATTTAGGCAGAAATTTAATCAACTGAACAAAGAATTCATACTTTGCTCAAACCTAAGATCCAGTGAATTATTTGTTTCTTCAACATCCAAGTTTTTCTTTTTTTTTTAAATTTTACATTTCTGAAATTTTTTTAGAAACTCTTAGAATGCACAAAAATATATCCAATATTAGATTATCCCAACTTATAATTAAATAAGCAAAATTAAATGCAGTTCAACTTACCTAAATAATAATTATAAACGCTTAAGGAATTCGCTTAAGGATTCTTACACGCTGAGTAAGTTCTGAAAACGGCGCTATTCAAGTCCTACACTTTTTGATTTTTGAACACATTCTTTTAACTTCACCGCCTATATTTCCCAAGTCGTTAACTCGTATTGCTGCTCTTAACTGAGCAGTTCCGATTTGAAGCATAGAAAAATGCTAAAGAAAATTGGTTGTTGAATGATGAAATCGAAAAAAGTAGTGAAAAATCATTTATCTTCAGCTACAAGCTGTGTGATCCTGAAAGTTTTATTTTCAAAGTGGTTGATGCAAGAAAAATCTGCTTCTAGTTCTGAAACTATCAATGCAACGAAAACATGATTCTAGTTCTGAAACTGCCAATGCAACGAAAACATGATTCTGAAATTTCAATATATTTTGAACATATAATATATTCTGAATATTCTACTATATGAGTGTGCTGCATTTCCTTTCATAGATTAAACGATATCGGAAAATAATGCTTGTGTTCTGAGTCTAAGGATGAGATCCTTTGTTTTTTTAGGTACCTTGGGAAAATATTGTTTGTTGTGATTCTGACAGCTTTCTTGAAGATCCGATACAATTGAAAACGGGATTATAATTCTGAAATTTCAACATATGCTGAATCTTCAATATATTCTGAACCTTTTACTATTTAGACGTCTGCTACATTCTCTTTCATAGATTAAACGATATGGGAAGTAATTATTATTATCAGAGTCTTAGCATAGCACGTTGTGTTTCTTGGAGGAACCTTGGGTAATTAGATAATTGAAAGCTTATTTCAAGCTGACGATGCAATGGAAATCTTAGTTTTTTCGTCTGCAGCATTTCCAGTTTTACATAAAACAATAACGAAAAATAATTATTATAATCAAATCTAAGCATGAAGTCCTCTATTTCTCCTAAGAACCCTGGCAATACATCGATATATGTCAAAGTCGTAATTAAATCATAACAATATTGCGATATTTCCAACAATAACATTCTACAAACTTTCTTTCTGGCACACAACCGCACTTCATTTGTTCCGCTAATTCGTCGGTTTTCTTTTTTAATTTAACTTTCAAATTAATAACAAAATATACTCAGCAAAAAGTATGTACCTTTCTTTATAAAAAAAATACCACCCGATGTGCCTGTAAGCCATGTGTAAGCGTCTCTAAGCTTTATATTATTAGTGAAGCAGCTGTTTCGGGAACCTACAGCAGCCGTGTCTACCTCATTTACTTAATTTAGGAGCAGGGTTACCTTTTGGTGCCTCGAAGAAACACCTATGGCTGACATTTTTACTCCTGCTATATGCTCAGAGCCTAATTGTCTGCAAAAAGGAGAGACGCCAAGATACACACAAACTCATTCTGCGTACAAACTAACAACTCGGGGACTTTGAAAACTTTGGAAACTCAACAACTCATTACAAGGCCATGTTGTGCAAAATTTAATTAACAACAAAAACATAACGTACAACTACAACAACTACAACAACAACAACAACGGGAACAACAGCAGGAAGACGAGGGATACAAACACAGCTTATGTAGTTTTGTGGCAGGGAAAATTTAAAAGCTTCAAGACCCAAAAAAATCAACCACAACAAAGCGCCAGACTGACTGAAGGATATTATAAGCTTGAAAGCGTGCAAGTTGCTGCCGGGAGGCTGCTGCCGCACACTGGTACGAAAGTTCAGAGATATTGCACGAAAAAATGAAAAGTTTTACCCGTTTTTATTTAAATCGGGCGTATGGGCCCCTCGCCGTTCGCACTTTTGATCTGGTTTGGCGCAAAATGAATAAACAAAACAGCCACAATCCGTTGGTTGGAAACCAACCAGAGAAATAAATGGTTGTCCTGCTGTCATTTTGGGTACACAATTTGGCGAGAATTTAATTCGTGTTAGGTGGACAATATCGAATCGAATGTTTTGCAAATAATATTTTTAATTTTGTGTTTCCAAATGATACTCTATAAGCATTTGTAGAGTTTTTGATATAAATAATACATTCAAATTTAAACTATACAAGCTGAAACATTTGGCGGAATATTTAA
The DNA here is from genome assembly GCA_035046065.1 of Chymomyza procnemis. NCBI lineage: Eukaryota > Metazoa > Arthropoda > Insecta > Diptera > Drosophilidae > Chymomyza > Chymomyza procnemis. The sequence goes on along the minus strand of JAWNOJ010000004.1, from coordinate 29,632,728 downwards.
AGTGCTTTTGAAAACTAAAGGCAGACGCTTGAAAGTAGCTAAAAACGTATTTTCCGGTTAATTAAATATGCCAAAGCACCACTTCCGACTCAGCTTCAGCTCTGCCAACAATGGGCAATGTTGCAAAGACACCAGAGTTTCTAGATCTGTTATAAAATTTTAAGATACTTAGTACCTTTGATTATTCGAAAAATTATTCAATATTAAGTTATGAACAATGTCTATATCTGTATCTGGTAAAAATCTATTTAACTTTATGGTATTCTGCACTCGATAGTACATCTTATGCATACCAAGAGGAATATATCTCTCTTTTTTGTTGATTTATGCTATAGCGAATATATATCTCAATATAATTTATTCTAGCTAGAACAAAATATCCCTGATTTACATAAAAAATACTAGCTTTTCTATATCTCAATATAATATCTCAATATAATTTATTCCACCTAAAACAATATCTCTGATTTATATTAAAAAAAATTAGCTTTTCTACGCTTATTTTTTTTTATTAATTTGAGCTAACGAAGAAGTTGAATTAAAAAAAAATAAATTAAATGTTTAAAGAAAATAATTTTGGCCAAAAAAAAGGAATTGCAATTCGGTGAAATAAAATTCAATTTTTTTCTACTGTGCTTAAGAATTATCATAAACTATAAAAAATATAAACAAAAATCTATTTTATTTTGTGTATTTTTTTTTATTTTTTGCATTGTTATGCCCAAACTTGGGATTCCAAAATGAATATGAAAATGTTTTTACATAAAAAAAATAAAATAAATATATTATATATTGAAAATATTAATATAATAAAATTATTAAATTTTGAAAAACAAAAAAAAAAAAATACATAAATGAAATAAAATAAATATATTATACATTGAAAATATTAATATAATAAAAATATTAATACAAAAAATATTAATATAATAATTAGTATATTAATTAACTAATTTGAAAAATAATAAAAAATAATTGTTCTAATTCAAATAAGTGCAACATTTTTTTAACGGAAAATTTAAAAAAATAAAAAATAAAAATAAATGAATTGATTATAAACATTTAATGCTTTAAAATTTTCATTTTTTTACTTTTATTAAAATAATAAATATTGAAGTTTTTAAATAAGCTGATTCCTTTAAAATTTTATATAATAAGTTATTATATACGAGAAATTGATTTAAATTGAAGAAACAAATATTTGAATATTTTAAAAAATTGTATTAAATTTTAAAAATATAAATTTTGAAAATGTTGGCTTATGGAATTATATTTTAGTTTTTCCTTCTTAATTTTATTTTAAAATATCTCTGAAAAATCAGCCATTTTGCAGTTATTATAGTGCCATATGTTTGGTAAAAACAATTTTTTTTGGGATTGAATTATTTGAAAAAAAAAAAAAAATAAATAAATAAAATAGAGAAATGTTTAAACATAAAAAATAAATTCCAATAAAGAGCTACTTTTATGATATATGATACATTTCTTTTGAAAAACCTATAAATAAGCTTTTCAGCTGAATTAAACTTTAGTCGGTCTATGTAAGACAAAAAGGCAGATTCAAAAAAAGTTCCTTAAATCGCAAAATGCACTACAGTTTTTTGCGATATTTCAAAAATATTGCAGTTTTTAACAAATAAATAAATGTACAATATTTTTATTAGTTTATCATTTAAAATGTTTTAATCTTACTTAATATTTAATATATAAATCTCGATTATTTCATTTTCATACTGGGTCTTAATTTAAGCTCTCAAATGCTCGAATATTCGCTTTTGAACTAAATAAGAGCACTTCAAATGTTTTAAAAATATTTCCATAGTTACAAGAGTTTTATTTACTTATATAAAAAGAGAAGATCTGCCTAGCACTGACAAGTAAATCCCTATTTCTTTTTTAAATATATCAATAATTTTATAAGCGCTTGATGCATTTTCAATAATGAATCTATGCTCTAGAATGTGTCTAGCTTCGAACTGCTTGAGGTGGCAAAAAATTTTGATGTAGACACGGTAGCATGTGTTTTTCTAAGCTTTTCTGAATAAATTTAAAAAAATAGTAAAGCAGAAAAAAGCGCGTTTTTTACAAAAAATACCCCGAAAATTGCAAGTAAAATATTTCAACTTAGGTAGCGAAGTCGATGCTTGATATAATAACGTGCTATAATTTGCTGGCGTGCATAGTTCAAAAGAGTTATAAAGAGTTAAATCCTTTCAGTCAATATCATAAAAGCAAAGTAGTGGGCCCTACTTATAAATGATCAGTAAAACAACTTCAAATATAATGCTCTCATGACGGTATCCGACTACAGCATACTGAATACCTTTGCTTTTTGACAATTGTACAAAAATTTCCAAAAAATATTACACAATTGGAACACTTAAAAGATCGATCAATTTTAAACGATGCTTGTATTATATAAAAAAGTTTTACTTTCGTCATGGCATTTATATATATATTGTTTTTGTCCTGACTTGCTTCTTTCAATGTAGAAATGTAGAATTGTAAGGTTCAGGTACATATATGATCGTGAGAGTGCTGGGGGCAGCCCCTAGATTTTTCTATTATATAAAAAAGTTTTATTTTCGTCATGACATTTATATATATATATATTTTTTTTTTGTCCTGACTTGCTTCTTTCAATGTAGCAAAGTAGATTTGAAAGGTTCAGGTACATATTCGATATTGAGAGTGCTTGGGGAAGCCCCCTAGTTTATAAATAAAAAAAAGTGGTATATGTTGAAAATTTACGCGTATGATTTCGGTAAAAGAATCTAGCACCAGGGTTATCACACACTGGCGTTAGTGGCACTTTCAGAAAACTAGTCCGAAGCAGGTAACCATATTAAGGTTCAACTTTAACATCCGAAAAATGTCTTAAAGTTCCATGCAAGCGCTTATTTATCGGAAGAAAACTGCATAATACATATTCATAAACAATTACCAGAAACGCATATCTTAGAAGTGGTGTGCCAGTGATAGCATGAACATGGCCTGCGGAAAAACGCTAAGAACCCATATCAAGATACAAGATTAAGAGCAGCAGAAGCGAATTTGAATGATTTCAACATTATAGTGTGGCTTGGGTAGTGTAGATAGAGTAAATCTTCGTCAATTAGATTTCTGTAGCTGAAATGACTTTGAGCTAAAACGGAGAACCAACTCGTTAGTTAGGCCTTGGTAGCGTACTTTCCTCTAAATCGAAAGGTTGGTGGTTCGATTCCACCCAGAGCAGCACTGTTGCATTTGCCTAGCAGTGGTGGCTAGCAAATGGACGATATTTATATAAGAAAATCAGCCTCGTCTTTGGAGCAAGTGTTTTGGAGAGGAAAAACGCTTGTAACCGATTGGAATTAAAAAACAACTTTTCCAAATGCTGCCAGTAATACCCTTACCTCAGAAGCAGCAGGCTGCAAAGCTTGAACAAAAGTTTTCGAAAAGCAGAACGTTCTGCTGCTCAACCAATCTAAGTCAAAAAAGTCTTCAAATTGTTGAAAAGATATTAAACTGAACGCTTTAACAATATTTAGGCAATGTTTATTTATTTTGTACCACTGTGCAGCTGAGGCATATAAAGGCAATAAACATAATGCGTTTGCTTGGTGTTGGATGTGCTACATGCCACAGTACCTGTTAGTAATTTTTTTTAAACAAAAAGTGCCAGCACAGCAAGTAATACAACACCAGCAGAGGGTGGCAAGAGATCATAAGGGAGGGTGTCAGGGTGTAAATGAGAAAATTCATTATTTAACATTAATTAAAGCTTATTATGCGCATTATCAACACACACAGGCACACACAATGGAACAAGCCGCACACAACACATTTAAACCGCATTAACTGAAGGTGCACTCGCACACCTCTCTCACACACACACCACAGCAACCAAGTCAAGATGGCTGCCTGGCTGTCTGTGTGTGTGTATGTGTGTGTGTGTGAATAAACTATCTACAAACTATCTAGATGTCTGCTCAGATACATTTCAGGAAGGGTGCTAAAAAAAGAGCTTTTCATAGCTGACACACATTACGGATGGGCTTTGGCATAACGAACGGAGCCAAACAACAATACGAGCTGGGAACAACTGTGCCGCAAAGGTGTTTAAATTATTCAGTAAATTATTAAGTAAATAACATGTAAGACACATGCTAAAAGCCAACACACACACATACACAAAACAAACACCAAGCACCGAGAGCAACAATGAGCGGCACACAAAATGGCCGCCGCTGCCGCCATTGCTAGAGAGGAGCTATCTCTTGCCATAAGTGCACGCAAAGCACACACTCACGGACACGCCGCACGCACACCCGCACACCCGGATACAACCGTATCACCATGTGTCCATGACGACTCCATGTACAATCAAAATAAACAGAGACTATGCGAGCCCTTCAGAGTTGGCCATGGGAACTGAGTGCTTCTGTCAAGTGCCTGTTGGAGTCTGAAACCACGCGGAAGCAACAATACTAACAAAAAAAAATGGGAAAACACAACAGAAACAACATACTTCTAACTCATAACATCCAAGTGGGAATAGGTGCAGTTAGTGGGCTTGGGTTGCAAAAGTATGCCGGAAAAGGAAGCAGCTATGAGAGAGCTTGTCAAGTGAGTTAGTCAAGCAGCTGAGGTGACTGAGCACATGAAGCAAGCAGCAGCAGCAGCAGCAGAAAAAAAGTTAAGCTAGAGAATTCGAACCAGAACAAACAATAAGTAAATTTGTTTATCTTACCTGGCGGGGAATGCTGAATGACTTGACTGAGCAAAGCAACTACTGGCCAAATGGTTGTGGGTTGGCATTCTTTGGGCAAAAATGCGGGTATCTTAGGGGATAGCAAGGAAATAGCTGGGTCATATGCTTGATAACATGCGCTAAATGGCAACGTTTTCAGCAGGGATTTTGTAGGGAATTGAAATTGTGATTTCATAATTTGCAAGCGTTTTTCTTGAAAGTACAAACTTTCTGCCTAGCACTGTGACAGCGAGCAAATAAACGCTACCTAGCAAATAAACACTGTTTGCCTTAGTACATGTCTATTAATTAGATTTCTATAACTGAAATGACTTCGAGCTGAAATGGAGAACCATCTCGTTAGTTTTGCCTTGTTAGCGTACTTGGCACAAACGGCAATAGTGGTGGTTGGATTCCATCCTGCCGAACTGGTGCACTTGGCTAGCTTTTGAAAATTAGTAACCTTAGGAATCAAGACTCCTTAGATACAAGATACATTTACATGAGTCATTCAAGCGAATTGGACTCAAGATATTTCCAATTATTTGAGAGTTTGAGGTATTTTAGCTCACAGCATTATTTTGTTTTAATAAGAATCAATGATTCTGCGCTTTACATCGAATGTTACTATATAAACCTTATATAAGTAAACTTTGTATCGGATATAACACAACGCATAAGCTTTGCTTCTTTAAATAAAAGGCTAAGAATTCATAAATTAAAGTTCCTTATTTAAAGCAGTTCAAGACTGAAACTGTACCGAATATACTACTTCCATTTTTTTGTTTGAATACTTCAATTCGTTCCGAAAACGTTCGAAATATGGTCAACGATACGTCGCTCAAACGATTGTTTGTGCTTTGCTATAAATTAGGTCGAGGAAGCATATAATTTTAACTAACTGCTTGCCAGAAGAAGATTCGAAAACATTATTCGAAGAATTCCAAACACTTGCAGCTGATAGATTTTGTTGCTTTTCAATATTCTTCACCAAAAATGTGCGTACAATTTTTGGGATCATTGAATATGATGATTTAACATATAAAACACTAAAAAAAAATAAATCACATTTTATTTCATCCGAAAACATAGATGTTTTTTAATTGATTTTTATAGCCTGTAAACGTATCGCTTAAGATACAATATCTTGAAACCGCTAAAGATACTTTTTTAACAGTGGCTTCTGAGTTTGTTTCTAATAAAATTCACCCCAATGAATTCGGAAAACCTCGAAACCGCTAAAGATACTTTTTAAAAATGACTTCTGAGTTTGTTTCTAATAAAATTCACCCCAAATGAAATGCATATGAAATGCATAAAAATGCTTCAGCAGCAGTAAGAAATTTGCGATGTGAGATCAACTTCTTTACGAAAGTAAAGTCTCACTTACTTAGTTGCGAAACCCCATTTAGAAATCGCTTAGTTTCTGCCAGCGACTTTTGTTCAATATATATTCATTTTTAGTTTCTTCTAAGCACTCTAAATTTTATTAAAAAAAAATTGAAAGTTTACTTTTTGGTTCGAAAACGTTCCCAAACCCTCCAATTGAAACACGATGGTGCCTTTTTTTCTGCGTTTTGTCCATCATCCAAGACAGTCATAATACTGGGACTACGAAATTGATTCTTTTCAAAGAAATTCATACGTCGCCAAGCTGCGGCACCTCTGATAATATGTTGCTTCGGCTTCATCGTTGGATTGGCAAGTCGATAGTAATGCAAAAAGTTCATATATGCCGTCTTGCCGGGGGCAACGTGTGGTATTTGTGTATGACGTACACGAGCAGCGGAAGGCACGGGCGGCAGATGTACACGTCGGGGCGCCATCGAAACACTGGAAAAAATTTTTGTATTTTTATTGCTGAAAACTGTGAAACAATCTGGCTGCTGACCAACTTCTAAACAAGATTAATTACTTTTTAATATTAACCCAAAGTTTAGAATTGCGGTCAAAGCCCCGCCGTGTGGCCTGCGAATCTAAACAGATGCGCATAGAAACTTTCTGGCAGACAACATGTTGAAACGCAAAAAAAAGTGCCAGAAATATTTTGCATAAAATTGTATAAAATTTTGTTGAATTGAAAGCTTTTGCCGCAGATACTCCAGAAAAGAAGCTAGTAGCAAAGTACTGGGTCCAACTTACATGAAGACAAAAAAAAGACACGGCAAACAACCAATTTGAAATTTTAATGAACCTTTGTAGAATTTTGTTTTTAGTTTTAAAAATTTTTTTTTAATGTAAACTATTCAAAGTCTGTCGAACAACTGAAATACTAAGTGAATGCTAGCAGTACTACGTCTAGAATAGTTTTAAAAGGCCTACTAGTTCGTTCCCCTTGTATGTAGCAACTACTAAGTAGTTTTTAGCAACTGAGCTACGTATTTTTCGTATACCTCATACCATGCGTAGGGTTGCTTGCATTCGAATGTGTTGGGGTTGCCATAATTTATGCAGGTTCGAAGTAAAAATGTTTTGCAAAACTTTATGCAAAAATCTGCTACTAGTGTTGGAATAAGTGATTGTATGTGTTTAGATAAAACTTGTGCAGTACGTTGGACAAGTCCTAAATTTTCACAGAACCCGTACAACAGATTATCAAAGTTGCAAACAGAGGGGTGATAAGGTGATGATTAAAACCATTAAGAATATTTTGGCCAACAACTTGTTGGATAAAACACGTTATAACCCAACAACAATCCCGAAGTAATGAAGGCCTTAAGTAAGGAAGAGCAATGGTACAATGGGCGATTTAGCTCAAGTGACTGAGGCGGTGCTTTTCTTCCACCCTCATATCGATCTAAGAGCAGCAATATGGATTTGTTTCCTGCAAAAAAATCTTATATCGCAACTAATGAGTTTCAATTGTAGGTTTTGCGAGTAATGACATTTTAAGATGAAAATGGCGATTTTTATATTTTACCGAAAAAATTTAGAATTTAAACTTTACACACGATATCGGAAAATATGTGCACGACAAATAGGAATTATTTCTTATGTAATGAAAGGGATTATTGATTATCATTTTAAATCTACAAAGACAAGAATCTAGACTCTCTTTTATGCAGCCATTGAAACATTGAACAAAGGACTCTCTTTCTTATCCTAATATCTTAATATCATAATATATGGTATGTTAATCAAATTAAGTTGATAACATTGTATTCCAAAGGTGTGCTGAGGAATCCTGAGCTAAAAGAGATCTAAGAACTGTTTCATGGATAGAGAACATAAACAGCAGTAGGAGAACCAAACAGATGATACTGACTTGCTAATGTTTTTTGTTAGAAGAAATCCCATGTTATAACTTATAGATCTGTTATCTATTATTATTTAGCCAAATAGTGATGCATCGGTCCTTTATCATCTCAAATCTTCAGTAGTTAAACCAAAAAATTTTGTCTTCTTCAAAATAATTGAAACTGAGAATCGTAGGGCCCTGGTCAAATCTTATGAGAGAATAACAATGATTGAAGCGAGCGGTTCCAAACATTTTTCAAGACCAAATAAATTTTAGGAAAGATGGAAGCAACAGTGACTAACACTCGATTATTACCTACTAATAGTTATTCAACATCTTTATGAAGTATTTCATGCTTTCCAAATCAGCTCTTTATTTGCAGAATAAGCTGAGAAAGGTTACTTGGTTCCTAAAATGGTAAATTTTTGAGTGCTGCCCAAAGCTAGCGCAAACAGGCGACGCTGGATTACCAAAACTGCTCACCTACTAGCAAAATCATCCAGATTGCACTGAAGAACTCGATCACGAACTTGATTTCCTGTCCCTCTAGCAAAGCCATGATTATAGCGAATAGGCGGCGATTGAATGCCAAATCTTCATAACAAATCTTTTGCTTTTTTTAAATAAATTTATTCCCATCGTTCCAAAGGCGAAGTATCGAGATATTCTTATTAAAAGCTGTTCGAAGAGTACAGAAACCTACAGTTTATAGCCAAATCGGAATGGAGGTGTGTTAAATTAAAAGAGATTTTCCTAGGTAAATAGCGTATATTTTGCATAGCCTTACCATTTCTGCGGCAGTGCCGCAGGCTGGAATCGAACCAGCGACCTTCCGATTTAGAGGCGACCGAAGCCCATAACTAGCAATCGTATTATCCAATATTAACTGAAGACAACTCACTTGTTTCCTTGTACGCATTTTTTCTCTTTACCTAAGCTCCCCAAGGAATATAGCTTAATGGTGGCAATTGCATACCAGCGCAATCTACAACCCAAATCTTCTTTCGCTGGTAAGATTTTCATCCCAAGTTAACTTAGCTGCTGGTCTGTAATTTTCTCAGCAACTAGTTGACGATTGAACGCCAATCTACATATGTACCAAATCTTTTCTCTTTACCGGCAATATTCTTATTCAAAATTATCTATAGAATTTAATAAATTTTATTTTTCGAACTTGGGGGTGATTTCATACCAATCCGTTTGCTTGCACTTTGTTCTCCCGATTTTAGCTGATTTCTAGTAACTAGGTGGCGATTGTATGCCCCGCATATACATGTTGCTAGACAATCAGCACGCACTGTATCAAACATGCCCAGCGAAACACAAACAAACATTAACAAAAATTGATTTTGGATTTTTGAGAACGTGGCCGCACGTTTACTGGGTTAATATTGTAGAGTGTACGGAGTTGGGGCAAGGTCTTCGAATAGCAGCATCAGCACCAGCACCAGCATCAAATAAAGCAATTTGTTTTGCGCATTTTCAACTTTCTGAGCTGAAATTTCTTTTTTTTTTTTTTGGGTGTATCTGAAGCTTATGTGTGTGTATGTGTATCTGTGTGTACGAGTATCTGCGTGTGGGTGTGCATAAGTGTGTGTTGGTTGTGCAAAAGTTTGATTAGTTTGTTTTGCATGTGTGCCATATATGCCCGGGTGAGAGGGTCTAATGTTATTAATGTTCAGATATATATATAGTCCATGCTGCCTAGGCTTAGCGCAGCCTGTGGCTCGGCCGCAAAGTTCGATGAATGGGGAAATGTAGTTCGGCAGCATCCCTCCGCCCAGCCCAGAAAAGTTGAACTTGTTTTTCTTCTATTATAAACAAAACTTTTCGCATTTGGTTTAGAGTGATAGAGAGAGCGACTGTATTTTATGCTATTTTTATACTAAAAAAGAAAACTCTTGAAAATTCTGCAAAGTCATGCAAGCTGACAGCTGACCGCATCCAAATGCCCAATGGCCACAAATCAGTCGCAATTACTTTTGCATCAGCTGCTTGTGGTTGTTCGGCTGAGTGGCATTGTTATTCGCTATGAGAAGCTATTTCAGCTCATCAGAAATCGCGCTTTGAACAAATGCAAAAACATTAAATATTTTCAATTTCTTACCATTATGCGCCACAATGAGCCAAATTCTCAATCAGAAGAAGTTGTGCAAACAAATTGCAAAAAATAAATTGCAAATAAAAAATAAAAATGAAAAATTTACGCTTAAGAAAATGTTGTAGCTCGATACACTAACCGTGAGCTGGTGTTGTGGGTGGGTACATTAAGTTGGTGGAGTTGTTTGTGAGCATAAGACGAGTACGTTCTCGAAATTTTCAATTGTAAAATATTAATGAAACTTAAACTTTTTTGTGTATTTTCAATTCCAAAATAAATATATTTCTCAATTAAAAATAAATTTAATAATCCTGGGATAGTATTTGTTTTATTGTTGTTAAATTATGTGCACTTTACTCTTAACTTCCATCAAAAATGTGTAATTTTTTTCAATTCACGACTCTTTTGCCAATTTTTGAAACAATTCTAGTTTGTGAAACAATATCAGCTTGGATTTTATAAATTTATAATAAAATAAACAATGTTTACTTTTATAAGAAGAATTTAGTTAAAAGAACTTGTCAAATAACCGAAGCCTGGTGATTTCCAAGTTAATTATTCGTAAAAAGCTCCACTTACAATAACTCAAGTACCCAAAACGTTGCTTAATGTAAAAATTAGTTTTTAAATATTAAAATATTCAAATTTTTTAAAAATTTGTTAATTAAATGTACAAAATAATCATTCAATTATTTGTTTTACAAAACAAAATATATTTTTTGTAAATGAAAATTTATTGTTCATTGATTACAATTATTTTTTATAACAATATTTTAATATATATATTAATTTTTGATATATAAAAAAAATATATATAATTTTTTAATAAAATTTTATTGTAATATTTTTAAATAAATTATTTTATAAATTTCATTTTATTAATATAATATAATTTATTTACATGTTTTTTTCTTACAAAAAATTGAAATTAAAAAAAAATGTTCTTAAAAAAATTGAATTAAAAAAATGTTGTTTTAAAAAGTTATTTCTTGTAAAAAAAAATATTTTTTTCAAAAAAATTATTTTATTTTATTTAATTATTTATTATTATTTTTTTATTTTATTAAAATAAAATGTATTTTTTGTTAAAGAAAATTTATTTTTCATTAAAAAACACTATTTTTTATAAAAATATATTAGTTAAAATGAATGTAATTAAAGCAAAATTATATTAAAAAATTTTATTACAAAATTTCATCAAAAAAATATGCTAAAAAGTTAGATAAAAAAATATTACTCAATAATTTCACTTAAAATTTGTATTAAAACGTTATTTCTTATAAAAAACTATTTTTTGAAAAGATAATTATTTTTTTTTAATTAATTATTTATTTTTATTATTATTTTTATTTATTCTTGTATTACATACAAAATTTTGCTTCAAAACAATCTGTTCTAACTCGCAAATGTAGAATTCGTAAAATTGTTCTAAATAGAAGAATTTACTTTATATATTTTTCAACTTTTAATTTAAAATTTTATTTCAAAAATTTATTTATTAATTTCTTTTTAAAAGCTTTAAATATCAAAAAACATTATCAGTAAAATTTATTATTTATTTCTCAAAATTGCACTCAAAAATTGTATTAAATTTTTTTTTTAATTATTTCTTATTAACAAAATATATCTTCAAAAAAATCATTTTCTTTTATTAAATTATTTATTTATTATACCTGAAAACCCCAAATTTATGCAAGCAGCGTTTTCTATATTTTGGCTGGTAGATAAACATTTTTTAATGTTCTGAGACTTATTCAGAAGATCATATTTTTCGAAATGTTGCATGATTCCCAAGAGTTTGGAGAACGAAGCATTTGTTAAGAGGAATGATTTGGTACTCTTCCCTGAAGTTATTGGCTATTCTAGTTGCCTATAGCTGAACCGCTAACTTCGCCAATAAATTCTTGGGTAAGTGCTCCGAAGACCTGTACATGGGTTGTTATAGTCTTCTAAGTAAGTTTTTCACAATAGGAATAGGAGTACCAAGATACCTGTTGTATTGCTAGCTATCTCCTCGTCTCTCTATTAATATAAGCAAAGGTTACGTTTCACGCTGAGCAGTTGCTGCGAAAATTATAAAAACTTTTAAATCAAAAGCTACACTCTCATAAAAGTTAAGCAAAAGTTGTAGTTTATAGACAAGCATATTGCCTGAAAATCCCAGCTCACCTTGTCAGCGTGTGAGTATCTTCCCCAAAATATGTGACAATCTGCCATTGACTGCTACTTTTTGCAAACAATCTAAAAACAAACTTTTCTAAAAAAAACAAAAAAAAAAACAAACCATTGTAGGCGTTAAAAATTGTGCCATCTCGCTTTGAATTGAAATTATTTTTGTTTTGCAAATCTCTGCAGGGTATCCCACACTCGAGTGTGCTACCCACGATTGTTTCACATACAATATATATATATATTTTTTTTTGGGCCAACTTATTGTTGTTATTGTTAGCGGTTGGCTTGGCTTGGCAGTGCGAAAGCAATTTCCGTTCGTTAAACCTTCATTTTGAAATTAAATTTCTTACACTTGAAAAGTTGTCTGCCCGCCTGCCTGCATGTAGAGTTTGCACGCCTGCCACCACCTAGTTGCCCACTCGCTACCCCTCACAGTGCTTTTTTTTTTCATTTGTTGCTCGCGCAATTATGTTGCTTTGTATATGTGCCGCAGCCAGCCAGCCAGCCAGCCAGCTGGCGGGAGATCTGATACTTCTTTGCCAGACTTCAAGTGAGTTGTAATATGCCAGGAACGTCGCAAGACCAAGACAACAAGCGCAGAAAACAAAACAGCAAGAAAACATTAAAAAAATATGTAAAAGCTGCAAAATATACATGAAAATATTATGTAAACAAATGTTGAGCGCGTACTCGCGCGCAACCGTCCTCCTCTACCAACGCCAATGTGGCAGCTACCCGTTTCGCACTTGCTGCCCTCGCTATGTCAGCGCCAAGGAGCAACTCATAACGACCTTCGCCCAAAAAAAAAAAAAAAAAAGATGAAAAACTGTTTGCCAAAGAGGGGAGCACTGTGGTTGCTTTGCCTGTTAGTTGGTGGGTAGTGGGGGGCAGTTGGGGGCAGTTGGGGCATGGCAAACACAGTGCAGGCAAAATTGCTGAGTATTAAAAATCTATTGAGTAAAATATTGTAGCATAAAATGAAGCGCTGTTCGTTTGGTTGCCACGTAGCGTTGCCCTTACCACCCCCAGCAGCTGGTCAAGCGTTGACCATTAACAGTAACAGCAGACCTCCACCCCCACCCGCTCTCACGCTGCCACACAACAGCAACCACAGAGCGGAAATGTTGCTTATTTTTCATTATGTTGCGCGTCTCACATTTTTCATCGGCCGTTGTTCAAGTGGAATTTGCGCTTAATTGAGGCATTATTTGTGTCATCGATTGGCAGCACTGGCCACTGGCCGCTGCCACACTTGAAGGTTATGGCCAAGTTTGGCTCAATGGCTTGCCCAAGTACTCCAACACCCTGCTTTTCATTTTGTTGATATCATCACAAATTTCTCGCTCTCGCTGGACATTTGAGTAGCTTGCACTCCTACACACAGCATCTTATCTGTCTTATATAATCTGCTTAATTTATATATATAGAAGCAGAAAAAAGAAAAATATATAATATAAAATACGAAATTTCGTTACCCCCTTTTGCACAACAAAGACAAAAAGATAAGCTCACAACAAAAAAAATTATACACAAAAAAAGCAGAAAAAAATGAAAAAAAAGGCAGCACAACAAAATTTGAATAAAGGGACTTTACTTCCAGTATCAGGCGTCCAAACGACCGAGAGACCGTCAATAAAAATCTTTTTTATTTCAGCAAACAAGCACATTGGCAGCGTAGGGCTGGAATTCTAAACCAACTCTAGCTGCTGGCTGACGCCTTGAGTCTGTCTTTTAATACCCTGTAAGGTAAGGGCGTGTATGGCATAAGTGGGACAACGAAATTTGGCTATAAATACACTAAGAGAAAGAATTTTGGAGTTTACTAGCAGTTGTGCATAAGCAGATACAATGTCGAAGATATCCTAATTTACGAAAACTGTCTTACAAAGTGATTTTCAACTAAATTCAAGTTGAGCATCAACTAAGTCGAGTTTTTCAAATATTCGCGAAAAACCTCTTTTCAGACAAACTTCACTGGATTTTTGTATTAACTAACTAGCACGAATTTTGCAATAATTTTATTTTTTTTTGTAAATATTCTTTGTTTACCTTCATGTCAACTGCAGAAAACTGAGAAACAAGAAAATAGCAGTCATTTCGCAGCTTTTTTTGAAATGATTTCGAAAAATCACTCACTTCGAGTTTTTGAACATTTAAATGGTTTGTGCATTAATTTGTTTTTTGTTTTATAAATTATTATTAGATTCTGAGAACTGAAAAACACAAAGCCAGCCATTTCTGCTCGCTTAAGCAGCATTTTTGCAGATTTTTCGAAAAACCATTTTCTGTACAGTCTTTGCAGTTTTTTGTTTTTAAAATTTTGTAATGAAAATTTACAATGAAAATTTTTTGTAATATTTTTAGTTTGCTTTCATGCCAACTTACACTTGCATTCTTCAAATTTTTAGCGGTTCACAAGTCACTGAAAAAGATAACATAAATCCAAGTATTGAGCTCGAATTGCTTCCGCAACCACCGTATTCTCCAGAGCCTATCTCCGCCAGGGACTGTTTCCTATTCTTACATCTCAAACGAATGCTCGATGGCAAGAAATTTTCGTCGAATTAAGAGATGATCGCCGAAACTGAGGTCTTTTTTAAAGCAAAGTAGAATTCGTACTACAAAAATGGTATCGATAAGTTTGAGGGTCGCTATACTGTGTATTATCCTTGAAAGGGGAACTATGTTGAATAAAAAAAAAAAAACAATTTTGCCAAAAAAAAAAAAACATAATCCCGGGAATTTTTCAATTGACCTGCTATGTATCGCTTGTATAGTCAATTGAGTGTCTGGAAATGAAGTGACTATATACAGCAAACACAATTTAAGAATATTTCTTTGAAAACTTCAAAGAACAATAACATATATACTATATTAAGTTACAATACTATTAAGTTCAATACAATTATATTAAGTTCACTTGGTTGCAGAAAAAATAATCTCTTCATAAAAATCTGTATCAGGTAGCGAAGAATTCGATTTTTAATTTTAGCTGTTAAAACAAAAACCTTCCATAAGTCAATGCACTTCTAAGAAAATGTTAATCCCTGCGCCTCATAAAAAGGACATACGTTTGAAAAGTTCCCTTGGCTTCTAAGTAATTGACCAAGAAAAGCCAAATGCAAAGCTAATGAAGCAAGAAACTTTTTCAAATTCCACGAAATTTGTTTTCATTGCAAATTGGCAAGAAGCTGCTTATATTGTTTTTAGTTAAAGTTTCTATTCTATAGAATTGTACATACTGCCATGATCTTCAAACCGAGTTTCAAGTTAACTTTAGAGTACTTTGAATAATTTGTAAAGAAATGAGCAGATTTTTGATTCTGCTGAGGTGTTGCTTGATTTTCAAACGAAACCAAGTGCCCCAGTAAGTGTTAAATGTATGCCTTCATTAAATGCTTTCAAAAAGGATTTGTGTGGTTCGGGGCGTTAGAAGTAGAATACTTTAAGTCTACCAATTTATAGATTTTTTTCGTCTATATTGATTGGAAACCCCCGTCATATAAAGTTTAATGTTTTTCTTTTAAAATTTTTTCTTGCCATCATTTCGATTTTCGTTTTTGATATATTTTGAGAAAAAATAACGATTTTCGAAGTAATATAAAAACAAACTTTTTCTATACCTTCAAACTGCAATTTATAATTTGATTTACAAAACTGTTGAGAATTGATTTATAAATCGATATATTAAAATTTTCTCAAATTCGATTCGGCATTTTTTATTTAAAAAAAAAAATTTTGTAATTAACGCAATTATTTATTTTGATTTTGAAAACAAGTTAAAAACCTAAGAATAAAGATTACAAAAATAAAAAGCATATACTATTAATTAATATTACTATATTATTAATAAAGATATTATTAAAAATTTGACAATATTAAATTGTATTAAGTTATTAATATTAGTGTCATTTTTTGCTTGAATCGATTGCGCCGAAAGTATTACTGACTTAATATGAATAAAATGTTTTTTGAAAATGTTTATATAAAAATGTTTTTAGGATAATGACTGTATTTGAAAACATTTTTAAATGAAGAAAATATTTTTTAAATATCGAAATTAAAAAAACTTTTTAATTTTTTTGATATCTCAAACTCGCTTAGCATTTACAGGTCCAAGATAGACTTTGGAGTCATAAAAGCTATATGTGTAAGTGAGACACTGATTTTTAGATAATTGTATTTTGCATAGATTGAATGTTATTATGTAAGATACAATGTTGTTTACGCATTAATTCCTAAAAGAATCCCTAAAGATCGAGTACCTTTTCAAAGAAAAAACAATAATGTTTCAATTTCCAACTTGAATCATCGTAGTACATACGTCGCAGAAAAACATTCGCATTGGGAAGTATTTTAATTTTTTGTTTCAGATAGAATTTACATTTTTATTTATTTTGACATTAATTTTTTAAACTTTTTTTGTTGGATGAAATCCAACCAATCCAATCTAAAAATATGTGAAGGATTTGCTCAAACATCAAGGTAATTTACTGAAGCAGAAGGGGGAAATTTGTGGGTCTGGTAAAAAGAACAGATGAAAATTGCACTGTAGCTCGTCTACCTTTCAAGCAACCATAGGAAAAATAAGGATTTCGCATAAAATTCTTGATTTTGTATCCAATTTTGGTTGTAAGCTTTAATTTGTTACAAAAAACTGCGATTTTAGACCGCATCGCAAATCAAAAAAAATATCATGAAAAATCATCTTTTCTGTAAGCTATTTTGGAAAAATTAAAATAAACTTGCTCTAAAGAATAAAAAACGCAAATAAAAAACGCAAATTAGTAGAATTACTTTTAAGCTTTAGAATTTTCGCTAAAGTTATCATCTTTTATTATTCTTTCTTATTTATAGAGCATCGATTAGATATAGATTCTTTACAATTTGTCAAAAATCATCTCATTATTTAAAAACTTTTCAGAATTACTAAAAATATTTATCAGCTCAAAATTAACATTTTAGGTATTTGAGAATATCGAAGAATATTTTAAAAGTGATTTCTTAAAGAATTCTTGATTTTGTACCCAATTTGGTTTGGTAATTTGTAGATTTCAGTTCGCATAAAAAGTTGTGATTGAAATGCTTTGATTTTTTGTTCTTGTTCGGTTAGATTTTCGGAAGTACGCTCAATTATTCGCTGTAACTCATAAATCCGCCCTGGATGCCCTTGTTTCACTTTTCAATTCGCAAGATTTGAAATAAACTTAGCTGAAGAGATCTTCTAGTTGATTAGCATTTAAGCTACATTGCACCCCTAGCGCCCTACCAAAAGACATCTCAAATAGCCCATCTAGTCAAGACAGTGTCTCCTTGTACTTAGCCCATTTTGTAACTCGAGGCACCTACTTTTTTTTTGTTGCTTCTCTAGTGCTGGCAACTTGGCCCAATAGCTGCTGGGAATCACAATATGTACTTTAGTTAATTTTCAAGACATCCCAAAAATTTCAAGCACAAAAGCACCTGTTCCGCCCCAAGCGGGCTGCTAAGCTGGGACAAGTTCAAGCGGCATCAAAGAAGACAACGACTCCAAAGACGACGCGTCTGGCATACTACGACGCCATTAAATAGAATATTTAATTTTATTGTTTGCGCTCGCTTCCTCGCCTGCCGTCGTCCCCTGTCTGTTAAATATAAAAAATAAATTTATACAAAAAAAAAGAAATAAAATAAAAAAAAAAGAAAAGAAAAGGGGCAGTCGGAAAAAAGAATGTAAACGTGTCACATACAGCCAAAAGGGTCAACGTCAATGCAAAATACTTACAGCTTGGGAAAAAATTTAAATTCCGAGCATGCTAAAGGGGCACAAAATTTGCATACATTTTGCAAACGCAAAAATTTTAAATATCAAGTTCTATAACAGAAATAAAAACGTAGCCCGTCTACAATTCTAATATGCTGAATCCTTTCATATTTCCTTAATAATCTTTCTTCGCTCAAACTCACTCCCACTCTCTCTCTCTGATTGCAGTTCACAACTGAAAGAGGCAGCTGAGCCGCGGCTGATTAAAAGGATAAAGGTAAGCACACTGAATGAAATGACAGCAACAATAAAAAAGCGCAACAATGTATGTATCTGCAGGATATGCTTGCATACATGTGTACCAGCGGAGTACATAAATGTTTTTTGTTTTATGCAAATTACATTAAATATGCAAATCAAAAGCTTGTCTACAGCTTTGAAGTAACATTTAATTTTTTATTTATTTATTTGTATTTTTTTTTCACTGTAAAATGCCTGTCTGTCAGTTTGTCTGTTTGTTTCAACAACTGTCACAGCTGTTTGTTACCCTTTTTGTATCCTCTACAGTGAAGTGTGTATTCCGTAGAGTTAGTGGTATACTTGCGAAAATGTTGCGATTTTCACAAAATCAAGGCGTAAGTGTTTCCCTTAACATTATTTCAACTCCCTTGATTGGACAGCATGAAATCATGCATGTTTTCGTTAACGAAGTACTGTGGTTTTCAGCTTATGGGAAGTTCCAAAACTGCAACATTGTTAAGTCACTAAATCTAATCAATCCCATATTTCGAAATCGTTAATCCGATTAACGAAATCCAAATCCGGTTTGAATGATAGATGTCGCTAGCAATACATATATATTTTATTTTCATATTTTACCAAGCAACAACGGTCTGAGAGAAATTCTTTCCTTCATCAAATTGGTCCCCGTGACTAAAAATTGATATATATGTAGTATTTGGAGAAACCACATCCAACAAAATGTATGGCTTTCGATCTGGTGGGCCAACGACTGCAAAGCCAAATCGCTTTGGCCGCAAGACAATGCTCTGTGTTTGGTGGAACCAGTCTGTTGTATTATACTAAGAGTTATTAAAATCTGGTAAAACAATTAATAAGTATCGCTACCGACAACAGATCATCAATATTAAAAATAATTTGACAGAAAAACGCCCGTAAATTACCCAAAGCTATGGCAAAGTTATCTTGTAAGATGATAACGCGCCGGCTCATACAGCTAAATTGGTGAAAGACACGAAGAAAAGGACTAATTCGGAAATATTATTCCACCCACTGTACGCTGCAGACCTCGTTTCTTCCGAATATGATATTTTTGCAACAATGGGACACTCATTTGCAGCGCTTCGCCAACTTTGAAGAAGTCGCGAAATGTCTTGTCGATTTCTTCGCCTCAAAATCAAAAAAAATTTTTAATGGGATAGCATTCATAATTTTTGAATAAAAAAGTTTGCATGATTTGCTGAAAATTCAGTGCCTTATTTATCGAAAAAACCGGAAATTTTCAACTTACAGTCTTGGTAAAAAAATTCCGTTTGTAAACATGTCTCTTTTAATAACTAGATAGTGCACGGAGATCCACAGTTAAAGGCATATTACAACGGCGATATCTTTTAATAAAAATCAGATTTGCTTAGGAAAGTGCAGTATTTTGAGTGGAGGTTACCACTACATGTGCTTCTGTGGGAAATCGTATTACGGGCGCGGCAAATTTCAAGACTTAAATCGAAAAAAATCGGCACTGTTCTATAATATTGAAACATTCAGAATTTACATCATCGTCACAAATCGAAGTCCCAAGTTTTGGTAATATAAATTGATGCGTTGACTTTACTTTTAGTATTTGATTCAGCTAAAAAATGCATATTCAAATAAAAGTTCGTTATAAGCAAAATTTCGGAACTTAATCAGAGCTTTTTGTCATACTTCTACCGCTTTAATAGGAACACTTTAAGAAAAAGTAATATCGGCTGAAATCTTTAAAATTGTGATTTATACTTTTTCACAACTAAATCAGACTGGACGTCGCTCGCACTGATCTTTAAAACCGTGGGTCGGAGGTTCGATTTGCCGCAGCAGCACTATCACTATTAATTTAAGATACTGCAGTTCAGCTTGCGCTACAAACTGTAAGCCCCTGTTCCTTTGGAAAAAGCTTAGACTTTGCATTGAGCACTACGTAGTAGGAATATATAAAATTAAATTATTTCTTTTTTTAGTTTTTTTTTTCCCTTGTTATTCCTCTTGGGAGGGCCTCTACTAGAGCCTTCTAATGAACCCTGTATTGCGTCGTCTGTTTAGCTCTGTCCCATGTTGTGTTCGATTGGACCAATTCTTGGAAGATGGTAGAGTTATTTTTTCTTAATAGGCTTTGTATGATAAGATTTTGATTAAAGCAAAATTGAATATGAAATTGTTAATATACACAATTCCAACCTAAGGTCGAAATTGTCAAAATAAAATCGAACGACAACAATGATAGTGATTTCACACAACACAAAATTTATAAATGACGGAAAGTAACATCAGAACTCTGAAATTTCATACACTCAAAGAACTTGGTATGTTTGTTATTCCAAACTTATTACAGAGCATGTAAGTTTCGCTTGGTCACACCATTTTCCCAATCAATTTATTTGATTTTATTTTTATGTACAAAACAGATTTATATTCATTTAAATTGCACAAACAGTGAGTTCTGGTATTAAATAAAGCATTTATTGAGCTGCGGCAGCGCAGACGTTCGTTCGTCAACAATTTAATGGCCATATTTCATTTGGGGTTTAAAGAAATTTTGTTTTATTTGGTTTATTAACTCGATATAACGACAGAAAAATTGCCGCAAAAAATCATGGCCCAAACACACACGCACACGCATACGCACAACTATGGCAAAATCTACAAATATACGAGGAGAAAAAAAAAGTAATATATGCTACTGTGGGTTTTGCTGAAATAAATTCGAAATTGATTTATGAAGAGCTTAAACATGGCTGCCATGTTAACGCCAACATTGTGGCCATATAAAAATGAGGCGCACTTTGTTGTTGACAAGTGCCAAGCATCGCCCCATCAACGTAGAGTTTTTCCGAAATTTCCGTAACTGCCAGCTGCCAAATGTGACCCGTTAAATGTAAACTGTTGACTTCGATGCCAGTCAGCCAGCCAGCCAGCCAGCCTCGGCCAGGTGTTACCCGGCTCAAGTCAGTCCAATATTTAATACGCACAGCTGCCCAGCCGCATGGCTTCCACTTCCGGATATACGAAAAAATAAATGCAGAACGCATAAAAGTCAACGGCAGCATGATTTGTTGCCAAGTTTTGCTGCTGTCACTTTGAGGCGTTTTTTATTGTTTCCCTCCCCACACCCAAAAAAAAGTGAGTGTTGCTTGTGATGCTTTGCCGCAGTCTACTAAGACATTGCCATTGGGTAACGCCTAAGAAGTTTGCTAATTGCCAAACGTTTAAGTTTAATGTATTCAAAAAAAAAGTGTTGCCTACTTTTTGGAGCCCAACGCCTAATTACTAAATCTAATTGAAATATATACTCTAATCATTTTAAAGCAATATCTTTAGGCAATTACATAAAGCCCCTAGCTGGTTGGCTGGCACAACTTGAGAGGGGTTGGTGTACATATTTCATTAACTGACTGAAATGACTTATTAAAAAGCCGAGGAGACACACTAGGATGGCAGAACTCTTCTGCACACAGAGCACATCAGGCAGCCGGGAATCTTTTTTGCTTGCCAGAGCCACTCATTTACACTTCAAGTGGCAGCAAAAGCGAAAATTAAGTGACTCATACACATACACACAGTCACACACGCAAACACACACACACACACAGATACTGCTCATTCAGATACATACATATATACTCTCTCCCCCACGTATCGCCCCACACACATGCTCTTACATTTACAAATGTGTGCAAGTGACAAAGCGACGAGTTGGCTCGTAGTCCTCGTTCTCTCTGTTTGTCTATTGCTCTCTGCTGTTGTGCCCACTTTATCTCATTTTCCTTTATTTTGTCGTCTTTTAAGCGTACGTAAAGCGCGAAAAAGTCCTTGAAGCAATCGACTTAATGCATGGACGCTGTGTGTATTTAGTTTGCATTTACATTACGTTCACAAACACACACACACACACACATCGTGTGTCCTACAACAATGGGTAGCTTCGGGAGAAGCGCCTAACGAAGTGTGTATACACTGACTGCGTTAATTAAGAGATATTTCGAGGCAGTACAGCTTGGATATGATTGGCTTCCTTTTAAGGAACTAATTTTGTCCTTTCATTGGCTTGACTACAAGAACATTAAACAAAAAGTTTATGTTATAAAATTTTTATATTAAACAATCTTTACTGCGGTAATATCTCAAATCGCAGAACAGCCTCCGCCGATTGTCCTCTTTCAAGGAATCAACTTTGTGCAGCCTTTTCAGTTACTGTGACCTTACGACTTCTAGAACATTTTAATTATTAACATTTTAGTTATTAACTTTCAATATTATCTAAGCTTTACTATGGAAATAGTTCAAAACGCGTTTATTCTTAGAATTATTAATTAATATTTAAAGGCAAAACACGCGGATAATCCTCTCAATATTTGTTGAGTATTTTCAAATCTGGCTTAAAAGCTTCAAAAACTTTAAGAATCTTTCATGTTATAAACTGCAAAATTACTAAATCTTACTATGGGAATCTGTCAAAGCGCACCCATTCTCACGACATCTTTTTTTTTTTAAATTCTTAGGCTCTTTCTTAAAAGTCATTTTTCACCACCAAAATTAAATTTACTGCTTCAGAAGCAGCCCCAACATACACAAGTCATTTTGAAACTCAATCCCTACATACGAGTGTCCTTATAAGCCGAATTTTCTGTTTTACCAATTTTTCTCTCCAATTGACGCATTCTTCAAATCTGTTTCTGCAGTTTCAACCTAATTTTTAGTGCTCACAAAGCAGGCATTACACTTACACGCATTTTAATAATTTTTTCATAAACCGGGCTTTCCGTTTTACTAATTTTTCTTTAAAAATCTTTATCGGGTTGATGTATGATCTTGCCTTTTCCGCTTACAAATATTCTTTAAGCGTTCAACCGATTTGTTTCGAAAAATCTTATCACTTACTGAATTATTGGATGGCACAAAGTTTTCACTGTCGGAAGTTCAGGAATGAGCCCTTTTTACTTCTATACCTTTTTAAAATGAAGCCATTTATAATACCTACAAACTTCATTCGTCGCATATCTGAGTATTTCAAGACCCTTTTCCCAACATATGTCTTCCTTTCGGTGTGCATTTCGGTATGAACGATTTCTCATTCGCGATGTCCGATCCTGTCTTTGCTTTCATTCTGCATGCGCTTGCACGTTAAATTTTCAAGATATGCTAGGATTCGACATTTTCAAATATACGAGAATTTTGGAATAACGATTTTACGATGAGTAAGTCTACAAGGTGTCGTTTCTATCTATGTTCAGAATATCGGTTTCCTGTCTCATTTTCATTCCTTCCTACACTCTGAAAGCAAACTATATTAGATCTCAATACAAGTCACAAAAATACAACTAAATCAATAGATTGAGATCAGACAGTGAAGTCCATGACAAGAAGTAGAAGGTAAGCCTGCGGTTTGAGCAAATTTCAGAAGGGATAAATGAGAGCCGTTGTTGAAATAATGGAGGGTACACCTATTTCCTCTGAGGCTATAGATTCCATGTAGTTGGCGCATAACACACATCATATATACCATCTAACTTTTCTCTAATCACCTCTAATCCTGACAAAAAAACACAAATCCGTTTGACGCGCATTTGCCTGAGCTTTGAGGTCCTCAAACATTTTTTTTCTCAAATGCAGAATTGTTTTTTTATATTTCGCCCTGAACATTATTCATTTTAAATCATTAATTGGAGTATAAGGTAATCATTTGTAAGCCAATTCACGCACTTCCCCAAACACTTGCCAGATCGACCTCTACCTATAAAAATGGATTTCCTAGAAACATTCTCATTTTCCGGCTTCCGCAGCTTTGGCAAAAGTAGTGATTCTTGACGAATAATATGAAAAATTATTTAAAATCCAGATAGAATTAAAATATAAACTTCAGAATGACTTCAGCTACTAGTCCTAGCGCTATTTGAGTGCTGTCTTTGTAGAAGCACAATATTTCCGATGATTTAGTTCATATTGTGGGCAGAATCCTCACGAGTTGCGATAACCAAAAAAAAGCGGCCAGATATTTTATCTTCAGAACATCGCGCGATACTCTCTTTTACATTACATCTTTCTTCCACGAAGGGCTAATGGTAATATTCTTAATTTGAAGCAGATGTACTAGGTGTCTTGTGCAAAGTTGTCTGTTTGTAGATTCTATTCTGGCAACAGTTAGGATAATGTTAACCTAATTTGCAATACAACATGATGTGAGGGCTTACGAATTATGGTAACTGCAAGATTAGCTAGTAGTTTCTTGTGAAATCGTTCGCCACATTGCCAAAAATGGTAACAGACAGCATCGGTTACTCCTATCCTATGCCGTGGTCAATCAGTGATGCCTCTTTCTCATAGCGACAGTTTGGACTCCGAAAATAGTCCTCAATACAAGAGCCTGCCATAAATGAAACTCTTTTGTAATGGAACTCTTTTATAAAACCCCAGACCAAACCATAGACTCCATGGAAGAGCATAAGCTGTGCCTGCTCCCGTTGGTTCTCTCCAATGGCCTGTTATATAAGTTGGGGGTAAAACACATTTAATTTTCTACACATTGCGCTATGTCTTGATAGATTAACTGCGTATTCCTATGGACCATGTGCGCGTGCGACTATGTGGGAGTGTGTGTGTGTGGTGTGGTTGTGTGTGTCTGTGGGAGTGCGTGTGGGGCTAAAACGAGCGTTTTATAAATGTGTGCCCTGTGTCCTTGTCAACGTCCGAGGTGTAGACAATTTGCCACTGCCATAGCACAGGCGGTCGGTCCCCTGTTACAGTCCTTTACACCAAAGCCGCAGATGTCCTAGTCCACACACACATGGAGTACACTCATATGCTCATGACTTGTGTCTTCCGGCTTATGACTGTGTCGGCTGATTGGGCAGGGGTAGAGAGAGAGACAGAGAGAGCACACCGAGCGAGACACGGAAGTCAAGGTTTTCAGCCTATGTTTCTATACGCTTCAATGAATTTTTGTCAACGTGATTCGCATTAGAATTTGTATTCAAATGAGCACATAATTTGTTTGTTTGTTTGTGGGTACATGTGTGTGTGTAGATGTGTGTGGAGGTGTGTGTATGTGTATAGATGTGTGTGTGTGCGATATATATGGCTGCATTTAGATATACATAAATACCAATACACGTGGTATATTTGTGTTGATTTCGATATGAAAGCAAATGCCTACCTCGCTGTCAGGCTCAACAGCCGCCCTCTCATATACCATATTCCTGCAGGAATTTTATGAGTGTAATTATCTTCGTGTGTGCGTGTGTGTGTGTATATGTGAGTCTCTTTGATATAAATTTCAAACAAATTACAAATAAATTGAAGCTGTATTGCCAGGCTGCAGCCGCATTCCCCACTCTGGCCAAAGTCAGTGGCGTGTTGCCCCTGCCAACAACCCTTAGCGTCTTCAGCAGCCCCACAAGTTATTTAAAATATGCAAATTTCTTGTTATTTGCGGTGCCACCCCGCTCGCGCAACCACGCACCCCCTGCAACACCCACACTTCGCGCTATTTATATTTATAGAAGTTTAGTCTCTAACGCGCTTTTAAAGACGATTTTCAGGCTTCAGTGCAGCTTTGTTTTACGCATTTGCAGCACTCAAAAGATTTCCAATGCTTAAAGTCAAGAAAATTGCTTCGCATCAGTAAGAATATCTACGTTTGACTGGAAATCGGTTGAAAATACTGTTTTTGCGCGGCACTACAATAATAATCGTTAAAATGCAAGTCTCGTTTGCATTTTAATTAAAAAAATAAAAATCCAGAAATCCATATACGGTTTTTTTCCCATATGCAATTTTTGATATGCAATTTTTTCATTTTTTTTTTTGCAGCTTTGCATTTAAGCGATTTAACCAACATGGCGGCCAACAGCTGTTGGCGTGTTGTTGTTGTTGATTTTGATTACTTGCTTGCATGTTTGGACATGTCCATGCAAGTTGTTAAAGCAACAAAGTCAAAGCGAATTGATTTGATGCGAAATGCAATTTCACTTTTTATTTATTATGCACAACTGGTTGGGTAGGTTGAAATCGAGCTGTTTTTTTTACTACAAAATATTGGCTTCTTTTTAATTGCTGCAGGACACTTTTTTATAATGAGTCTTTCGAAGAAAATTGCACATACTTGGAAAGCAATATTATACATTTATTAATCGCAAAATACTAAAACAAATGACAACAGTACTTTATCTATATTTAAAGTTATTAATAATATTGGGTGGGCCTTAGTAGCGTAGCGTGAAACCAGTCTGTAGCGCTGGTACATTTGCCTAGCACTGCCATAGCCCATTTGCTAGCTTTTTATCTAGCAAAATCTATACTAAGACACTACTTTCCGGATTTGGCTATAAACGGAAAGTCCTTGTACATTTCGTACAGTTCCCGCCTTAAGAAAGATGATACATGATACTTAAAAGAACAAAGAACAGTGGAACACGCTTTAGATACATGTAATATTATGTGTTTAAATTTATGTATAAATTATATTTTATTCATTTTCATCGTGTGATGTTTTTCAAAGCAGTTTCCAATATGAAGTCCTGGTTTTCCAAAATATATATCACAAAAATAGTTCGATTTTGGCATCTATTCCCTGAAATTTTTCTGTTTGTACATACGGAACAATCTTTACTTTTTTCATCTTCACACTATTAGTCTTTCCTCGGAGGATCTTGCTTATTTTAAAAATGTTCCATAACGAACATCACCTCTAAGTTGTTCCACCAATATTAATAACCAATTTTTCTTTGGAGGCTGAGAGCAAACATACTGTCATCGCTAGGGGTAAAATTTGAAATATTTCACCGAATTGATTGGTATTGAAGGAATAAATAACACTATTGATTACATCATTTGCAATTAGTTTTTCATTTCGAAAAAATCAATCTTTCTTATCGAATAATGTTATTTACAAACTTCAATTGCTATTACAGATGAATGTGTTTGAATACAAAATATTATATCATTCTTCTTCAAGCTTCTTTAAGTAGAATCTTTTTACATGTTTGAATGAAAGCAAATATTATTGTAATTATTGTTATTATAACTTTTAAATATTTTTTTATTCAACTTACTTGTAGACGAGAGCATTAACTGACGCTTACCTGCAAAGATAAAGTAAGCAGAGATTTATGAGTAATCGATTATGTCGGAAATACGATTAAGAGTAAAGGTGTTCTTGTTTTGTAAATTTGACTACACAAAATGTTTGAAGATTACTATGACCTATATTAAAAAGGCGTAAGAACGGCACAGCTGGCAAAAACGCTATTTGCTTAAGTGAACGAAGTTCGGATGTTCGAATTCCTGCAGCAGCATTGGGCGAATTTGCCTAGCACTTACATAGTTAGCAAATTCATGCTGTTTGCCCAAGTATATCTCTATGAATCAAAAACACTGCCGTTTGGATACGGCTATAAATTGTAGGTCCCCTTTTTCTTCGAACAGCTATTAAAAGAGATATCTCCATTATTTTAAGAATTTCACTCAAAGGCTTTCCTGAAAATTCACATTTTTCAGTAATATTATGAGAAGTAATTATCACGACTTTTATGGACTTCGTTCTCAGCTATTTCAATGGTTAATTTTGGTATAATTGACATGACGCGGTTGGTCATTAAATGTTGACTCGCAATATCTCGATAAGTCGATAAGAATTATGCGATGAAGCGGTGTCCGAGAACGGACACCAACTGCTGAGAACTGCGATAACTCGAGGTTTACGGCTGCTTCTCTATACTAGCTCATACGGCCTCAATATTTTGATTGGAATGTCATGTTCGTCATAACTAACATTACCAGAATTCCCAAATGTTTGCATTGGGGTGCACTTTTGAACTTTATTTCTTGTACGAAACACGAGCTTTGTTTTTACAATTGAGTAAAAAAAGTGTGCTCACATAAATTAAAGAAAAATCAAAAAGGTATTGCCACAAATTATTTTCACATATTTGAGGATTATGGCAACTAAGCCTTTTTTAGCAGCAAAAGTTGCCAAATTTAAACAATTGTCTTCCGCATTTCTATGCCGATTTCGTCTCTTAAGCAGCTCGCTTGCTGTACCTCAACTCCAAATAATTTTATTGCTTTATTTGTCAAATTGTCTTTGATCTGATGAAGCTTTAGCGTTCAGTCTTTGGAGTTTTTTGACTTTTTGATGTGCTCAGACTGTACTACGCCAGCAAGTTGCTGGTTTTATGGTTTGTGGGTTGTTGGTGGCGTCCACAATGCTATAGAAGCGCTAGAGTCCCATCCTTGCCCTAAAAATGGCGACATTATATTCGCGCATTTTCTGTTTATATAAAACAATAATAATAAATTTTGTGGCAATTTAGCAAAAGACGTTGTCGTGGAGGACTATTACGATGACAAAGGACAAGAAGCACAGGACAATGTCGATATCAGCATTTGCCATTGAGCCTATTGTTGCCAAACAACAGCATTTGTGACTTTGAATTGAGCCAAACTCCAACCACGACTACCAGCACGCTCCAACTGCCAATTTCTCAAACCCCCTGCCAGCGAGCCCCTTTCATTTAGCTGTAGGATTTTGGCTTCCAGTATTTCAGCTTCAGTTTCAATTTGTAAACTTTCTATATTTGTATTTATTTTGTTGTTTGTATTTTATGAAAGTTTTGCTCTTTTGCGTTGAATTTATTTGTTTATTTGTTTGTTTGATTGTATGCTGAAAGCAGCGCAGGCAGGCAGATGAAGGCGGCTGCGTTAATATCCTAGAAGTTGAGCTCTGCCACGTAATTATGTAAGCATGTAATTGTTATTGTTGTTGTTGTCGTTGTAGTTGACGTTGTTGTTGTTGTAGTTGACTTTTTGATTTGCCAAAAAGTTGAAAGTTCTAAGGCGAGCGAGTAAAATATAAAACTATTTAGTGTACAACGTGTCGTATGCGTAATATGGCGCAAATTTATTAGGCAACCGCAGTGTTGCCAGCAAGCAACCCCTTTTTTTTGTGGCAGCCTTTTATGTAAGGATATAGCGCATTTTAGCATTGATAGATATTTCCGGCGTCAATTGGATGAGCTTGCAGGCAGCAGTAAGCGGTAAGAGAGCGCAGAGTGCTGTGTGCAGGCAAAGAAATTGAAACCAGTACGCCATTTTGTATGCCAACACATAAGCTTGTGTGCAAGTGTGAGTGTAAAGTGACGATAATACATTGTTCAACACACACACCAACACAATCACACATACAGACATACATACACTCCCACACACACATACGCCGCGTCCTTTCTGTTGGCTTTCATTGATTTTCTATGCGGCGTTTTGCCAGCCGATTTGCGTTTTTCAATACGCTCCCAGAATCGCAGCTGCGTTCTGCCAGCAGCTTAGCAGCTGTACATATATTAGTGTACAAACACATACATGTATGCACAGTGCCTGCTTTAATGATTCGCCTTGGCTGCTGGTGTTGTTAGTCGCGACGCTAAGGCCGCTTATGCTTAGCCCAAGAGCAAATCCTACAGCAAGCTGCTCAGCATTGTGTTAATTTAAGTAAAAAGCATTTTAGCTGATGTGTTTATTTGCCACGCCTAGCTCACACACCCACACACACACATACGCCTGGATACATATATGTATATACTCACAGATACTCGCATACTTTCCTATAGATACTCTCATATAAACCTACACATGTAGAGGGGGTGGCCGTTCTAGTGCTAGGACTAACGCCATATTAGTGATAATTTAGTTGGTCTCTTTTGTATGTGAGAGAGTTTTTCGCCAAGTATCATGGCAGTGTCTTAGATAAGGGATACTTAGAGGGTTAAGCTTTTTTAAGTTCTTAAGCACCTTTCTAAAATTAAGCAACAATTCTAAAAAAATCTTCTCAGTTTAGATATTGCAGAAATATGAGTGAAGAACAACGAATAAAAGGCATATTTGCAAAATACTACGATCTGCGGTTGCTTTTGGCTTCGAGGATTATAAGCTAGATCCGTGATTTATAAATCGTCTATCAAAACGATGCTTAAAAGTCATTGCAATCAATTATTTAAAAAAAAAATATTATGAAAATGGTAAAATTATAAAATTATTTCGAATTTAGCATATGATTTCGGCGATACAAACACTCATATACTTAGAGATTAAATTGTCCAATATACATTTGCAATGGCTCATAAACGACTGCTCCCCGCTCAGCCTGGACCATAAGGTACTACTCTACAATTATGTACTTAAACCAATCTAGAACTACTGCTCACAATTTTGCGGGAATGTCTGTAACTGAAGTCTACGCAGCTCAGCCCATCTTCGCCGAAAGGACCTACCAACCAAGCAAGTGGGTTTTTTAGGGACGCTTAGTCGCAGATCAGTTTGGGAAAAAACTGTTAACAGAACTTGGCTATCATTAAGATTTTTATACTTATTATTAGTTCTTATATGAGAAAATTAAATAAAAAAAAGCAAAAATCTTCTATCTTGATGAAAATACGAGAAATGGAAGGCTAAGTTAACATAAAAAGACCTCAAAGTGCTTTCGCATAGTCTACTTAAAAAAAGAAGGCAGAATTAAAATTTTGAAATTCTTCAAAAAAAAAAAAATGAAATTTCGCAATTTTGGAAATAAAATATCTTAAAGATTATTTAGCTTTTCCTGCTAACATTTTGAAAATTGATACATAATATAGCTCTTCGCATAATGGGAGTTTCATGACAGCTTTTGGGTGATTTACAGATATAGGTCAGATGTAGATTCTGGAAATTACATTTGCCTTTTTTTTATGTTACTAAGGGTAGGGTTTCTATAGTTTCTGAAAACATTTCCATCATAGTATACACCGCTATAAAGTATCTTAAAGCATATCCATCGAATTGCATTGGCGTTAACTTATCATTTGGATCTGCAAAAAGGATCTGCGGTCTGTCTCTGAACACCGTCAAGTAACATATATTTAATTTTACGCTGGGTTATGGCTACTCAAAGTCACAAATATCTTCCTACATGCATAATCTCATATATCTAGAAATTGTATACAGAACTCATATTCCAATGCGGGTTTTTATTCCAATTTACTTTGGATATAAACCATAGCTTCAGAAGAATACTTTGTTGAAAGTATAAAGAATACTTAATTTATAAGATTTTAAGTATAATATGACAAAATATGTCTTTAAGTAGATACCATACTTCAAATCAACTATACATAAACTAAAATATGAAGAAATTCGATAGTGGTTGGTTGATTCTGACCCATAGTTGAATTTCACGTGGTACTACGGAACCTTTTATAACCCTTTATTTAAAAGATCCTTTAATTTATAGGAATATACTAAGGTAAATTGTTTTTTTTTCTGCAAGCTATGGATGAAATATAATGCACCAGTGCTGCAGGATGAAATCAAGCCACCAAACTTTGGTTTTAGTGGCGAGTGGGCTATTCCAACAAGGTTCAGAATAATATAGGGGTTACAGCCTTTTCATCTTTTATAAAGTGAAAAATACTGTTATTTTTATTTTTTGGGAGCATGTTTTACCTTTGAGTAGAAATGCATGTAATATAAACGTTTCGTTTCTGAAAAATAGCTGGAAAAATCTGGAATTATTTCCATTTACTTTGGCTGCAGGTTACTATTTGGTTACCCACGATTTCTAACAACATATTTTCTTTAAAAGAAATCAAATTTACTAGTCCTTAATACAATTTCGCTTAAAAAGAGCAGTTTTAAAGTAATTAAATTTTGAAATCTTTACCCCACTCCGATTAAAATGTAGTCCCCCCAACTACGACACTGCAAGCTACATTTATTGTTTACAATATAGCAACGGCTTTATTTCGCGCCGTGTGTGTGTGAACTACTATCTGTGGGCTGCTCCATGTGTATCTGTGAGTGTGTGTGCGTATCTATGAGTTACTGTGCGTGTGTGCGCCCATTTGGCCTTTTGCCAGGCCGCCACTTTGGCGTCCTTTTATGGCAAAATGAGAGTTTCGTTTATTTTTTTTTCTTTTTCGTTTTTGCCAAACATTATGAAATGCTTCAATGGCGAAGCTATCTTTATATCTTAGTCCTCTGTGCGAATATGTGCGTGTGTGTGTGAGTATCTGTGAACATGTGTATGCGTCTGTGTGTGTATGTCTTTGCTATATTTTTGCCCAAACTGTTAATGTATGCTGATAAGTTTTGTGACGCAAATTTACGCTTTCTTTTATGATTAAAAAAATGTAACTATCAAATTGTTGTCAAGCGTTAAATGCTATATTTTTATGTGAATATATTTATATAGGCCAAACACTGAGAGAAAAACGGGGTAAAATAATGCAAAAGCAGCATTTGCAAACGAAAGTCATAAATTTGGTATTTTAGAAGCAAAGCCAAAAAGGAAGAGCAAATAAGCTTAACTCTTCACAAGAGTGTTTGCACTACGAGGCTAAAATGACATAGTCTTAAGATCCAAACGTTCCAGATGGTCAAATTAGTTCGAAATATTGAATATGTTTGTAATTTTTATATTTAAAACGAACAATTTTAGAAATAGTTGTAGTCTAAAAATTACATTTTATGTAACTACCACGATATATAGTAAAGCCGATAGTATTCGATTTTATATAATATAAATTTCGGTTTAAAGGAATTTATAGATATGTCGAATATCGTGTTTTTTATGGCTTTTTCAATAGTTTTTCTTTGCGCAAACAACTTTTTTTTTAAGATATGACTTGATGAGGCAAAAAATTAAAACCAAAGACTTTTTCCGCAATAAATTATAGGTTTTTCTGCACCTATGCATGCAACCTTTAAAATACTAACCATTAAATATTCTACATTTATTCAAAAGAAAAATTCCATTATTCCCTTTTTTTTTGGAGTTTAAAAATTGTATTAAAATAAGAAGTACCCCTAATTTGCTCCAAATATTCAAATTTTCTTATATTCTCATATAATACTATTTTCTCCTTATATAACATTTTTGTATTACGCACTTGTAGTTTTTTTTTTTTAAGATTTCCTCATTTTTGAGGGAAAACTGAAGTCATATAAAATCCAAGATGAATGAAATGAAAAAAAAATGATACTTTTTTTCTGAACGTTTTTTTGATATTGTAAAAGGAAATCAGTTCATGAGTGGTAACTATACTTTCAATAAATTTAACAATAAATCAGTTAAGATATTGAAGATTTTTGTTTTCTAATAAATTTTTACGAATGCCTAATGTATGGTCCACTCTAATTACAACCAAATTTTCATAAATATTGCTTAAAATTTAAACTTCGGATAAATGTCTTAAGTCTTAAATAAATGATTCTTATATATCAGCTTAAGCAGCGTTAGTTATCGATATATTGATAATTATTATTTAATTTTTCGTCAGCTTAAGTGGCGCTAGCTTCAAGATATCGATATATTGATATTTGAACTTTCGCCAGCTTAAGTGGCGCTAGCTTCAAGTTATCGATATATTGATAATTATTATTTCAAAAGCTTAAGTAATGCTGTCTTCTAGTTATCGATATATTGATTTCTGTTCTCTCGTCAGCTTAAGTAAGGTTAGCTTCAAGTTATCGATGAATTGATACTTATTTTTTCATCAGCTAATTACCATTTATTTCAAGTTATCAAGTTATATGTAATATCACAGATATATCGATGTTTTTCTTATAAATTGTTTAAGTATTTAAAAAGCAATGTGAAAAAGAGTTACAAGTAAATAAAAACTTTGCTGCTTTAATTTCAATTAGTCAGATTTTTAAAATTCCGAAATAAAACAAATTAAGAAAATGTGAGAGAAAGAAGCAAGTTTTAGTTGAAATATAAAATTATTAAGTAAACAAGCAAAGTTTGAATTTTAAATTTAAAATATCTCAAACAAATAAATATACCAAATTTCGGTTGCAAGCATACTGGTTTACTGGGTAAATATAAGAATTTATAGAAATAGGTAGTTATTTTATTTATTGGATCAGACGTCGATACATTTTTACTTAAAAAAAAGTACACTCCTACACTGCATAACTGAGCATAGTCAAGTCGCGCAGACCGAGCCGTAGTTACAAAAAAATCCCATACTTTTACATAGTTTAATAGTTTCGAAGCCTGTATACATATAAATATATATACTTATTCGTGTAGTATATGGTTGGATTTTTCACTAAGCTTTCAAAGTTGAAAGTTGCGGAAAAACTTTGCTCACAAAGTTGTACATAATTTTAAAGTGGCGTAAATAATTGAGTTTGGTTTGTGGTTGTTGCTGGGTTCTGCCATTTGCCAAAGGATTTAAGCCAATGAAAATTTTGTGTTTTCTGTTTTCTGTTTTTTTTTTTTTTGACTTTGCCATAAAATCACTTGAAATACTTAAAAGGGTGCGCATAAATTTACAATAAAATTTATTATTATTTTTTTGTTTTGTTTTGCGATTTTTTTATTTTTTTTATTTTTAGTTTGAAAGTCACATAAATTATGAGGCAAACTGCAGTAGAGCAAACACATTCTAGGAAATGTGAGTCAGCAGTTGTAGTCGTTTGGGTCACTAGCCTTATAAGTTCGAAATGGTTTTGCATAAATTATGCCAAGGCAAGAAAACATAACGAGAAATTCATAGCATTGCCAAGTGACCTAGAATTCCGGGGAGCTATGCTCGTACATCGGTGCTGGGAGTACTCTGTTGCCATACTTGAAGTGCGCACACGATTAATTATCGAGTTGTTTGGCAACAATTTACCGTGTTCAGTTGCTGCTCGACAAATTAAGCTGAAAAAGCAGCAAGTATTTTGCACATGTGAAAAAATGTTCAGCTTTTTTACCTTTTGGTTTCTTTGATTGGCAAAGAATTTCTTTTAAAAAAGTTTGTTTTCTTTTGCTTTTGCTTATAAAGCAAAGCAATTCAAAAGGTAGTTGTGCAGAGCGTTTACTTTGTAAAGAATCTCTTAATTTTCGCTTTTTTGAGGTTAATAAGAGCTAATCAGCAAGTATTGTGAAATACCGAAACCAAGAATGTTGTGATTGGTTAGCTAAATAAAAGTTATTGCAAAGTCTGTACTTTCGAACTTAATGTACCGAATGTAGCAATATCACTAATTAAGCAATGGTTGCAGTTTGTATGATGCCTAATTAACTTCGAAAATGAACTTAATGTTTATTTTTTTGATGATTATTTAGAAAATCATAATATTGGCTTTGTGCAGCCTCTTTCAGTTTTCTTTTTTCAGATAAAGATAACTTGAAATTATTTTAAGAATATTTTAAAGATACCAACACCAAGAGAACTACGTATTACTACGAGGAAATCCATTAATTTTCACATAGAAAGCGTAATTTATCTGTATGTCGAAAAAAGTATACTAGCCAAGAGAAAAAGAGGCTTATAAAGTTACCTTTTATTCGATAAAGGGCGAGAATGTGAAAAAGGCGACTGAAAATGTGAAAAGCGTATGGTCCTGACACTGTCACGCGCATTTTCGGTTTCGTCGATTCCGTTCCGGTAATTTCGATGTCGAAGATGCACCACGCACTGGAAGGCCAATTATTGAATATGTCAATAAGAACTGGACATTGTCAATCGCGACCGTCATGTAAGCACTTTTTCGATTGCTCAATAGATTGCAGATAACCCCATTTTGAACCATTTGAATAAGGCTAGTTACGAAAAATGCTCGATGTATGGGTGCCACACGAACTAACGCAAAAAATCCTAATAGATCAATCGATTTTGTTTCAATTCATTTCTCTCATGAAAAAGGTTCTTGTGTTTAAGATATAATATCATCAATCAGATGAATTGGATTTTAATTTAAAACGAATGTATCTATCAATGTACTTTACTCTTTGAGGTATAGTATCAACAACCAGATATATAGCTTGGATTTAAATCTAACATATCTATCATTTTAAACTTTTTCTTGAATCTTGTTTTCCAAAGGCATTTCAGTTTTATTCTTCTACAACTTCATGTTGAACTCTTGGTTGCATTTTTAAGAAAGGAATTATGTTGCAGCAGGACAATGTTAGCCTGCAATTTCGTGCAAAAAAAAAAATGGATTTCTCTTAGCTTCTGTTTCATTCAAACAGCATTTTCTGAAAAGTCATATGACAACATTTTAAACGGCAAGTAATGTTTAAACCTTTTTCGCTTTAATTTGTAAACTTTTACTCGAAATCTTGTTCGCTCTGCTTTTCTGTGACTTTTGCTGCAGTCTGTACACATTTACTAAGTTTACGAGTCAAATATCAGTTTGATATTTAAATCAGCTTCTTCTGTTTATAAATAAAAGGCTGCCAAATATAAAATACAAGACAATTGTAACTTTTAAGTTTCCCAACAAACGCTGCCAACACAAATAAATTCTTAATTTGAAAGCATCCTCTTAGTTACCACAAAAGGTGTGACCAGCGGCATTAAAAAATCAATGCTTAATAATAATAAAATGTTTAATTGTTTAAACAAAAAAAGCACCTACTTTATTAAAAGGTGTACAAATGGTTGAAGCTTTATTAAAACCATTTAAAACATTGAAGAGTAATGAGAGTAACCCAATAAGCATGCTTAAGTATTGTGCTTAAAAATTCCATTTTTAATGTAAATAAAACGCACAACTCTTGTGTTTTTTTATACAAAAAGAAATATATGCAGTAAATATAAAAAAATATTGTATATAGCATGCGCTCTATATGCATATTTATGTGCTCTCCCAGCGTCTGTACTCCATAAGAATAAATACAAATTTTTGCTTTAATTCAGTTGCCGTACAAACTGTTCTGGGCGTTGCGTATTGTGGCTTTGGCTGTTTGTATTTTTATTGTTAATAATAAAATTACACTGACTGGCGTACAGTCTGTATGTATTGACGGCAAAAAAAACAATATATATTGTATGTATTGTCATTTAAATGACAATATACTTAATTTGTTGCTATAAACAAGTTCCTTAATTCCGGCCTGCGGTGTTCGACGGTTTGTTTGCGTAAAGTTGCCATCCAACGAAATTAAATTGCTTGCATGCGTTGGTGACGAGGTCAACAGTTCAACTAGGCCCAATATTTATGCATGGCATTGGGTGAACGCAGATGATGCAATGTGCCAAAAGGATGCACCCAATGATAATGCGTCATCCACTGATACATTAGATAAAAAATGAGTATAAAGATTAGATACAAAAATAGCGAAACACGAAACTCAAAGGCGCTCATGGATATATGCAATAAGGTGCAGACCAGCATGATGATGGTAAATATGCTGCAGGTTTCGGTAGCAGCAGGCGGCACTATCTATTAAGTAGCAAAAATTTACAAGTGGTTACATGTTTTAAGCGGCCATGAACTCACCAAGGTTTCGCTATCATAGCAGCTGTGAAAGACCAGCTGCGGCAAGATCATATAAACCGAATAGATGCATACGCTCATGGTCACACCATACACCGAATTCACCTGATTATTTTGCAGCAAATAAATTAGCATTATAGCTATGGCCAAGAGTTCACCAGCGCTGAAGAACATTAACGGCAACATATCCGGCATGGGATTATAGCTAATACTAAAGAACTGCCAAACCAAGCTATCCAGCTCAGTAATCCAATAGCGTAGCGTTAGACTGCAAATGAACATGCCAAAGAGCGCATACTGCAGCACCAAGTAAGGCTCCCGCTGCGAGCTGGTGCTAAACAAAATAATAATTGCCACAAGCCAGGAGCAGATCAACACCATATTCCAGTCAACCGCTAACGGACGCTTGGGTATAATTAATACGGGAAAGGCTATAAAAGCAGTGACCACCACAGCCTTGCACCAACCATGCCGTTCCCGGCTCTTATCCATGACGGGTATCAAACAAGCGGCCAAAAAGTAAAGTGGCGTAAAATAAATAGTAGCTATCTTAGAGGATTCATTCAAATTGCGATAACCATTGACCGCATCCCACCAGATATGCAGTGCAGAGTGATTTGTGTTACGTGCTCTCTCATCATCTATTGGTTTATCGCTGTGAATACTTTGAGCTATCGTTGTATCTTGCGATTCAATGGCACTTACTGTTCTCAGACGTGCTACAAGTCTTTTGCGACGTTGTCTCTCCTGTCGATAGGATACTATGAACGTAAATAACATAAGCATGACTAAAAAGAAAAACGAGCTTGTTGCATAGTTCTCCAACGAGTGCTGCGTCACACTTGCTGCACTGGAACTCTTATATAAATTATACTTCCAGTGCACTGTCGATATTACCAATATATAGCCCACCAAAAGCAATATCATGTGTGACCAGAATATCAGACCATTTATGTGAAAACCATCCACACAGAGCGTTAATATGCCAATCACAAAATATCGCATAATATTACCAATCTGACGTGCATACTCCATGGAGGCCATAAAGTTACGCTTATACGGACAGCTGACAAAAATATTCAGATAGTCGGAAGCAAAGAAAAAAAAGCCAAAGGTAATGAAACTAAAAGCATATTCCGACGTGGGCGCATAATCCGACATCATATTGTAGTTGGGCAGAAAGCTAATAAAGTAAATAGTAAGTTCCAAGATTAGAACATATAAAAAATAATTGCCTCTCTCACGCTACTTACAAATATCTCATGGTCAGGTAAATGAGTGAAAAATGAAAAGCCGCCATAAATATAGCCGGAATCATCATCCAGTTGCTCCAAGTCAAGTTCAAGGTACAGCTCAGAAATTTCAGATAATCAAATAAGAAAACATAAAGTGAACAAGTTTGAGTATTTTGTAGAAATTGACACATATCCACACCCTTAGAGCGTAGATCGTCACTCAGATAGCAATTGGACTGTAAAGTGTACAGGTCGTGTATGCAAAGCGACTTTGTTGCAATAAAATATTACTGCCACTTACCTCATTAGAAAAGGATATAAAGCTTGCATGACGTCGTGAGCGTGAGTTTATGATTTCACTTACATTATGGTCATCCATAATCATAGAACTCACGCAATTGAAACAAGCAAAATTTAAAAATTTGATTAGAAACTCAAGGAATGTTTTGTTATAAAGCTGTCGAAACTTTGCAAGGTCACTCGAAATGTAAGTGGCTTCAGATCATCAGCTTTCCATCACGCCACTTGAGTGAAATCCCCAATGCTGGAGTCAGCAATAGAATTTCTTCGCTTGGCTTCATGTGGTCAATTTCTGAATATTGTATTTTCTGAATAGCAAATTTTTACAATTGAGCAATTGGTAGACTTCCACAACGAAAGAGTTTATTTGACGGACCTCTCATACAAGAATTTGAGTCCAGAAGCAGCTCCCGCCACAGATAATGGTTCGGA
Source organism: Chymomyza procnemis (assembly GCA_035046065.1). Taxonomy (NCBI): domain Eukaryota; kingdom Metazoa; phylum Arthropoda; class Insecta; order Diptera; family Drosophilidae; genus Chymomyza; species Chymomyza procnemis. The sequence goes on along the minus strand of JAWNOJ010000004.1, from coordinate 29,593,254 downwards.
ACGCTGTAACCCCAGATGGGAGCAAATGCCGAAATCACTTAAAATATCTCAGCGTATATTTCGCCGCATTCTGAAAAATGCTACAAGAAAAGTTACGCGATACAAAAGGCACATGATCTCACACCGAAGCACTTGAGAGAACGCTGGAACTCTCGTTGCTTGGTGGAAAGTGATCAATTATGACCACTCTGACCAGAAAATATTTACAATTGAGCAATTTATAAACTCTGAAAACGATGGGGCTCACTTGACGAACCATTCATATTTGATTCATAGATTAGCCACCAGCATGCATTCCGCCTCAGAAAATTGTTGGCGTGGCAATAAACCGCAGATGTACGCTCTCCAAGCGTTTTCATCGAGGCTAGTGGCAGCGATAATGCGAAATATTATCGGGAAAAAAGTCTGGAGGTTGCTTTAAAGCCGTGGGTATGCAAACATTTCGGTGGCAGACCATGGATGGATGAACAGTTCTCGGCAAAAACTTAGCTGGAGTGAATAGTACATGGCTCAAAAACTATGTTTCAAATTGTGTAAAGTCCACCTTACGGCTCTCGAATTCAGCAGATGAGAATCCAATTAATTATGGATAATTTTAGAGAGTAAGGGTCTAAGATACATCAGTTCCGAGAAGTTTCATAATCATATGTTTGCGAGTCATTTTACGGGCAGCTTGTGAATCATTTCTGGATCATTTCAAGGCCATAATCAAGGCAAAAGATGCTCATAGGAAGCAAAAGTGAATTGTTTCCGATTTTTAATACATTTTGCATTTGAATTGATGGCCAATTTAATTGGCTTCACGTCGAGTGTAGCTTAGGTACCTACAAAAATGATTTCTCTAAATGTTCGAAAAGCTGCTTTCAAAACTATAAGTGCTTATCAAAGATACATCTTCATCAAGTATAATCTAAGTTTGTACTGGAGTGTTTTCAATATTTCTACACAGCATTGAACTCTTTAAAATGCAACAAATTAATTGTTTCTAAATATTTTTGAATTTTAATACATTTTGTACTATGAATTGAGAAAAAGTGATTTTCCAAAATAAATTTTTGACCATTTTCATTGTTGAACCAATTTCGAGTACCGGATCTTGTATAATAAAAATCGATTACTGCTATTCTTTTGCTTTTAATGTTTTCCCCTTCACCAAGATCAGCGCTGCAAAGTCTGAGCATGGAGATATATCTATTAATAGCTGTTTGAAGAGAACAGGGATTCATCCACAGCTTATAGCCGAATCCGAACGTTATTGTCTTTAATTAATAGTGATTTTCCTAACTAAAAATTATTCCTCTTGACCAGGTCTCTAAAGTAGACACATAGGGTGATTTTCCTAAGCAAATAGCGTCTATTTATTTGCTAGCTATGTCAGTGCTAGGCAAATGCAGCTGCAGAATGGAATACAACCACCGATCCTTCGGTTTAGAGTCGAGAACGCCACCACTTCGATACTTAACTCGATTTCGAAAATAGAAAATAGCGGGTTATACGATATCATTATAAAAGTGAGGCAATGGACAATACTTATAGATGGCTTGCGCCCAGTAAAGGGGTAGCTTGTATGCCACAATGCCGAACAACGCCTACTAATAATAATACATGGAGTTAAGGATAGCATTCACAAATTTAAATCTTTAAATTATAAAGAATATACAAACACTTCAAATAACAATTTCATGTCAAACTTACAAAAGGCAGGGAATTCTCTATCTAGCCAACTTCGCTAAAGTAATTCGCTTCAAAGTTCCATAACCATTTGACAATTTTATCAAAAAAGCAGCGTAATAATCTTTTATAATATTTTTTTGACATTTCATTGTCTCTGACAATGTCTTTATTTCCGTTTGCGTAACTGCCTGCTTGGTTTGTGCAATCTAATATGTACATAGTAGTATATACGAGTATATAAGATTAAACTGTTTGTATTTGTTTGAGTAAAATCACAGCGAGCAAGGTTTATTTTGGGAAACCTGTTAAGCCGCTGAAGCGATTTGTTGGTAAAACTACGCAGCATTTTAAACAAGCTCAATCATTGTCGAGCTATTTTTGGAAATTTCTATTCAACTAATTGTTGCGTAAACAAACTATCATGTAATCAGCTGGCTTAACCTTTTTTTTTTGAAAATTATTTATATAGAGAAGTACAAGCTATGTATGTACTTTGGTGCGCACCCACGCATTGTATGTCTAATGCTTACGATTTATTCGTTTTATTCGCAAACCTAAACTCAAACCTAGAAATCACACACACACACACACACACACGCACACATGCAGACAAGCTTCAACTTAACCTCAAACCAAAAATCCAAAATGGCCTCCTGGCTTGGGCTGACATTTAATCAACGAACATGGCGTAAAAGGTAAACAAACGGAAATGAGCGCAACTTCCGTTGTCGTTGTTGTTGTCGGGTTGTCGTCGTTGTTGTTGTTGTTGTCCTTTGCGCATATGAAACGGAAATACAATCAAAATTGTGTAATGTTTATTTACCAGCTACCATGGCTCTCATCTGTAGGTGTCTGCAGAACTTGTCTGTCAGGTGTTTCGAGTATCTCTGTATGTGTTTTTGTGTTTGTGTGAAGGACACGTGGTGGAGGCTGCGTTTTGACGTGTTAGTTTTTGGTGGTTTTCAACGCATTTTTTTGGGGTATTTTTGCACGGTTAGCCAAAAGCGACAGCTGCTGACAGTTGTGTTAAAAGGAGCCTGACACGTGAGCTGCTAATGAAACAAGGATTGCATAAATGATTAGATATCGATAACTATAACAGCAATAAGTAGGAATGATTTTGACAAAACAGTTTGGGTTTTTTGAAGGCTTCACATTTCACTGGCGCATCTTATCAGATGTTAATCAAGCTGTCATTTATGTGATTATTGTTTAATAAAGTTTATTGGATTTCTATGTAAAATGAGTGAAATGTGGTGAAGTTAGGAATTGCATTAAGTTTGGGGTTTTACATTATAAACGCCATACCGTACTTTGAGATAGACATTTGGAGATGGTTTGGTAGCAAATAGCTACAAGACCTTTGGTTTAGAGACCTTTTTAATAATTTTTTAATTCTTTAATTTTTATACATTTGGATAAAATTACATAGATTTAGTCTATTCTGCGCTATTTTTAATTAAAGCAGAAATAATTAATATTTTGAATAATTAAAAACTCAATTATTCACAAATTACCTTCAAAGTTTTAAAGCCAAAAAATTTTGATTCAATAAAATCGGACCCAAGTTTTATTCTCTGATGTTCTTGCTCAACCACCAATAACAGTAGAGGCAAATAATATTAAAAAAAAAATTAAAAATTCTTTTTGAAACAATTGCTGATTGTGGTAATATGTAGAGAGAGCTCTTTTCACAGGAGCAATAATTCAAAAATGTGTGGACAAATATCTCTATAAATATCTTTCAGAAAAATCAGAGAATTGACAATTCATAGCCGAATGGCGGTATCTTTAGTTAATAGAGATTTCCTAAGTAAATATCACTTATTTACTTGCTAGCTGTGTCAGTGCTAGACAAATGCAACAAGTTGCTGCAAGGTGGAATCGAACAATGGATTTTCCGGTTTAGTATTTGACAAAGTTTTTCTGCTCTAAGAATATTTTTAAATTTAAGTAGGTAATTGAACTTATTTTGATTGTTCGCACAATACTTTTTTATTTAGCTGAGCTATACAGAAGGATTCTTGATGAATTAAATTTATACACTTAAGTTTCAAATTATTTAGATTTCTTTCCCTCTATATTATATAAAAGTTTTCTGACATCAGTCACAAATTATGTAAAATATATACTTGAAGTAAAATGGAATAAAAAAGCTGAATATTTCTGAAGAACGAAAAGTTCGAATTCGCGAACAGATAAAAATACGAAATACTAAAAATCGAGAGAAAATGTTAATTGTGAAAAAGGAAAAGATATAAAAAAATGCTCGCGTGAAAAATTTCGACAAGAAGCAATGAAAAAATAGAGTTAGATACTTAAAAAGAGAACAAATGCATAATCGTTGGGGGTTGGCGAGCAAAGCAAGCAGGGAACGGAGATCCCAAGTAATAAAATTAAAAGTTTATTATAAATTACAAAAAAAAATGGTTTTGATTTTTCGCACAATATTTTTATATTTATGTAGATAAGCTTCTCAAAGGCATGTGAGCCTTGGTAGCGTGATCTATCCGAAAGTCGGTGGTTCAATGGTACCCCGCAGCACTGATGCATTTGTCTAGCACTGACATAACTAGAAAATAAATATACACTAATTGGCCGCAGTCTAGGGGATTAAAGTACGAATTTATAAAGAAGCATTAACTCTGAATTGACTTTAATGATAGAGCCATGTAAATGACTAAAAATTACATGTCATTCTTATTTTGGTGTTATGAAATACTCAGGACTACTACTTATCTGAAGTCTAGAGATAAGTTGTGTTGTATTTGTTGTACCTATAGCATCATATATATTCGCAGTTGCTGCAGTTTTTTGCAGACAAAGGCCAGAAATTTTCTGAGCTTCGAAATATGAATTGGCAGGTAAGATTGCGAAAGATCATTCAAATATATAACTGATAAGCGTGCATTCTAAAATTGTCAAAAAATGTATTTACTTTCTTGTAATAAATCAACAGTTTCTCTTCGGTCAAACCAGTATTATGTGCACTGCAAAAGTCTTCTCGAAATAATACTCGTAAACTGTTAGCGTGTAGGATGATTTATTTTGTTAAATTGTCTTTCTATTTTGAACTGTGACAAATCTCTAGGCAAAGTTGGTTTCCGTAAAGCATGCATTTTATTACATTATCATTACTATGGAACTCATGCTATTCCAAACTTAACTAGCTGACATTTATATTATAACTCCATTAAAATCTCTGCACAAATGACAGCGTCTAATCAATGCTCACCGCACCAAACCCCCACCTGTAATCATTACCGAAACCACTTTGATGCGACTTGACAGCAAAATTGCATATTTGATTTAAACGCAGAGTAGCAGTAGTACGACGACCCGCAAAAGTCAAAATGTCAAACATAATTGACATGCCGACAATTGTCAAGTCAATTGTTGTTGCATAATTGATGTTTTCATAAAAAAGTGGCAGCTACTTTTTGCAACAAATTTCGATAATACCCGGAAAGTAGTTGCCAATATAGTTTTATGCGCTTTGAAAACAATTTGCAAAGTCATATGTTATAGGCAACGTAGGCATTTGTCAAAATGTAGGCCAATTTGGCCAATAGACAAGTTCTACAAAAAAAAAGCAAAATGTTACCATGTCCTGATGCTGCTGCTGATGCCTTGTCATAAAAATATATGGCTGGGCGAAAAGGGTAAAAAAAGTGGCAAGAGCGATATACTCTGTAGTTCAGTTTATTTGCCGGGAGCTGACAATTTGCCAAACTTGTTTCAACTGCTATGTAAAAGAAATAAAAAGAAATTGTTTTTCACAACAACAACAGCAAGAAGACCCCCCCCCCCCCCCCCAAAAAAAAAATGATGGAAAATTGTTGACAAGGCAGACAGTTCGTCAGTATTTGATTTTGGCTTTAATGCCATCTCTCTACTCCAATCTCTCTCTCTCCTTCGTCTAGAGCTGTCTCCCTACAATATCTGCTCTGCTCACAAACTTTTGCCTTTTTGCACTAATAGTAAAAAATATGCGAGCGTCAACTTTTGGCACAGACTGTGACAAACACTTAAAAGCTTGCCATGAATACTTATGCACACAGTTATATAAACTTGTATATTTTTATGTTATATATATATATATATGAATATGTATGTGTGAGTATGTGTTGTAGTATATAACCTGATGTACTATATATATGTATGGCCATGCTTATACTGACATCGCTGTACATATAAAGTTTACTTCAGCTGCTGCTGGGCAACGTCAGAGCAGCAACAAAGCATTTGTTACTATTTTATTACGAGGGTTGCTTTGTGTGTGTAGTATTTTTAAAATAGTCTGCACATTATTAATTTAAAAATAGAAATCCATTAATCAAGCAATACTATAGAACTTAATCATGACTTTCTTAATAAAAACCTCAAAATAATCAAACTTAATGAAAAGTTTTTACCAATATGTTGAGCCTACAAAACGTACGTGGCAACCCTCGTTGCGTAGAGTTTATTGTTTGTTGGCATGTGTGTGTGTGTGTGTGGACTCGTCAAAATGGCTGCCAGAACGCGTTCTAAATGTTTTGCTGTTATTTGTTTGGCATTGTTGGTGTCTTGCCAAGAATTGTCGCACCAGTACAGGCGGAATCACATACACAGACACACTCTCTAATACACACACACACACACCCCACACACACCCTACACACTCCCTCACACACACACAGCGTTAGCACCCGAGAGCGTTATGGATGTACCGCCGCTTATTGTATGGTAATAAATTCGTTGGATAATAATTTCAGTCTGGCGTCATAGCAATGATAAACTGTAGATGATATATTATTGCGTTTTTAGTAGAATAAATAGCCCCCTTTTTCGCACTGTGTATGTGTGTGCGTATGCAAATCAAGCACATGCCAGTGCCCCCCCTTGAAGCAACTGCCCCCTAGCATGTGTGCATGTTGTTGTTTGCCTGTTTGTCTGTTTGTTTGTTTGTTGCACAGCCACTCCCAGCAGCAGCAGGCGTAGGTTGCCACACTTAAGTGTGTTGGTTGAATGCTTTGTCGGATTTAGCATTAAAGTGCCTGACAGTATGGGTGTAGGAGAGTGCGTTTCGGTACGGTTAAGTGGGCACGTTATGCCATCCCTTAGTACTTGTTTGCCACTAAGCTTTTCTAGCAAGCAGCTCGGCTTAGGACAGCCTATGTGTCGCTTAGTCCATACCTACTCCATCAGTGTGCACCCTACACATCAGCAGCGGCAGCGTGTGTGTTTGTTTGTCTAAGCTTTAGAGTACATAAATCTCATTGGCGGCTTCGGCAAAATCCCACTCACAGTCAAAGTGTTGTTTTTGTTTGCTTTCTGTTGTTGTTGCTGCTGCTGCTGCTGCTCACTTTCAACTTTATAGACATTCATATTTTTACGAGTTTCGGGTACCCGCTACACCCCAAGCGGGAAATGTATATGGTAAATGCACACATAAATTTGATAACAGCGTTAAATTTATGTGCGAGCAACTCTAAAGCAGGCTTTCAAGTATTTTAAGCCGTAAAATGAGTTTTTAAGTGCGGCTCTAATAGAAGATGCGAACCGAGTGGAAAAAAATGATTTAAAACTGCACGGCAATGCAGCGGGTGACGTCTTGAAAGTTGACAAAAAGTAAAATGATTTTAAAATTTAATTGAATATGCATAATACAATACGAGTTGAGCCTGAATATGCATGCCAATTGAGTCCTTTTATTTTACCTGTCAATAAAATGTCACGCTACGCATGCAAAAGTCATTGAGCTCAAGAAATTGAATATTTGCTGGTATGGACGGCACACTCGGCGTATACGTAATGCGCGCGGCAAAATTTGGGATACAGTGAACGCTCACGTAGTGCAACACCAGGCGTATGCTTAATGTGCCCCATTTTACTTGAGATACGGTGATCACTCACATAGTGAAACACCAGGCGTATGCTTAACATGCGCGCTTATATCTGGGATACAGTGTTGGTTCCCATAGTGGAAAACCGGGCGTATACTTAATGTGTGCACTTTTACTTGAGATAGAGTTAACTCCAAAGTACTGGAATACCAGGCGTATGCTTAATATGCACACTCATATTCGAGATGCAGTGAACGGCCACGTAATGGCACACCAGGCGTATGCTTAATGTGCGCTATTTCTTTAGTTATACAATACACGCAGTGGAGAAGCTTCGAGAAGCCTCTAGAACTCAAATGGTAGATATGATATTCTAAAGTAAATATTTCGTACTTAATGAAGTTCCAGTGCTCAAGCTTTTTTTTGAAATCCTTGATAAAATCATACTGAGTATGAGGCTCAGGGTTGAAAAGCTTTCCCCTTAAAAAAACACCGAAAATCTATTTTTGAAACCACTAAAATTTTAGAAAACTAAATTTAAGGAAATTAGTCGTTGATATATCTTAAAATAAAAGTGTGCCTAGCCTTGTTTTATTTTCAGAGCATTATTACTCACCTTGACTCAGGTCATTGCTTTAAAGGCGGGTGATTTTCTTATGAAAATGTCGTCGACTTGCTAGCCATACCACTGCTAGCACTAGTGCTGTTGTTTAGCATCGAACCAGCGAGCTTCCGTTTTAGAGGCTTCTCTTTACGAGCTGGTAAGACTATCAACGGCGATCGGTATAGATGTATCTTGGCGCACTTTGTGTTACCCCAAACAATACGTGAAATTGGCCTGGAACATTTTTAGTTCCAACAAGATGGCCCAACACAGCAACTTCAACAGTTAAATTCTTAGTTATCTTCGACCATCTAGTTGTGACTTATAAGTTTTTAAAAATCTTATCTTATTTTTGTTGTACAATTTGGAACTTGAAAAGAATGCAGTCTGAAAACTGTAGGTTGACATAAGGCATAGTTTTCTATGCTAAATCTCTGTAGGTAGGATAACTTTAAGTTTTTTTGTAATTTTTTTAAAGTGGCACCACATGTCGTATGCTTAATATATATTTTACTCCATTAATTACAGTTCTGTAGCACTTAATGTATTTAGCTTAATTGAACCAAAAAATTCTAATCAAAATTTCAAGAAATCGCTCATAATATAAAAGTAAACCCTTTAAGAAAATATGCTTCACAGAAAACTAATTCTACAATAAATAACAAATTATCGTAACAGCAAAATTCTGAGCACCTTACACACAAATGGTTTCCACTTTATAACCTTTACTGTAGATTACCAATGTGACCAAGACGAGGACACGCTTAAGTTGTGCATGTGGAGCGCATTGGGTGTGCGAAATAAATTGTATGCCAGAAACGTAAAAAATTAAAAGGCCTTAACGCGCCAAAGAATATGGTCTGCAAATAAGCGCCATTTTGGACCGTAGCTTCATCCACATTCCTTTTCCAGCTTTTGTGTGTGTGTGTGAGTTGACCAGAGGAAAAAAGCTATCAATGGTCAATGGAGCGTTCTGCTGACTTATCCAATGCGTTTTTCCTGCAGTGTGCGGGTCCGTCTGTGTGTGTGTGTTGGGTACACCCGTGTGTGTGTGTGTGTGTTGGGTACACCCGTGTGTGTGTGTGTGTGTGTGTGGGAGTGTGGAGCAGCGCGCCGCTCAATCGTAATGTGAAATGAAAGCACGTACACTTTTCATTTCGGTCAGCGTACGGAATGCCAATTACATGATGTGCGGGCTACAACAACAATATACAAACTCACATACAGCTGCACACACAAACACATATACCTCAAATACACACACACTCGCACACATTTCTATGGCATGCAGACACATATACATACACAAAACAGCCAAGGGGCAGCCACTGCGTTGTGCCTGACTGTATTTCGGCATAAAAATGCGTCGCAAAAACAAAAAAAAAATGTGAAGAAGAAAACCTGCTGCTTGAAGCAAGACAGGCAGAAAAAAACCTAAAAAAAATTACTCTGCAATGCTATTTTCAAGTCGCTGAAGTTGAGGTACTCTTTACCTAATTAGCAGCATTAAAAAAAATTTATTTAAGTAAAAAGTTTATTCTTAAAAGCTGCTAAAACGGACATACTCGTAACTGCAAATATGCAGTGTCTGTAAATTAGAACAGTGCCATAAAGAGTATCTTCATCATAATGACTAGGAGACTAGTCCTTACCTGTCAAATCTTCGTCCGTATGAAAACTTTTACTTTAGAGAGCGAGCCTCAAAGCTGCTTGTAATATCTGTTGAGTTCACTTGTTTCAAATGTTATAAATACTTAACTTCTATTTTAAGTACTTCTATCTATTGCGTTCTCCCGTCAAGAAGCGTTAAGAATCTACTACGTTCTCTATGAGTTGTAATCCTTAGCTAGACCTGGTATAGATAACTTTATTCTCTGAATGTTAGTAGTAAATATAACTTTGAACGCATACCTAGTACTAATATCTTTTATGATCGTTGTAAAGACGATACGTAAAGGTTGCACCATTGTAAAATTGAGAAAAGTTAAGCTAACATTTCTAACAATTCTACCTGAACAATTTGTTATTGGAAAGCTCATTGTTACTCTAGTTTTACCTTCTTTAAAAACAAAAAATCTAAGTGGTTGGCGCCCTCTACCGTCTAAATAATGAGCAATAAAACAGGATGAACATGTTGAGCATCTAAATATAATATCTAAAATGCTGAAAACTAAGATTAAATTTTAGACTCTTCAAAAACAAAGGTTATAACCCATCTCTACTACTATTCAGGGCATGCTAATTCTGATTATATTACTTATAAAAAAACGAAAAAAACATCTATCGATAGACGATATCGATTTAAAAAGCTCAAAAATCTTCGATATATACGTAAATAATCAAAAATTAAGATAAACACTTGAATTAGATTTTCTTCGTTGAAACTCTCGTACCTAGAAAGACGAGAATCGGTACGTCTTTTCCTTTAACTTCAAAAATTAAGATTCGACACATCAACGTCCCTGCTTTTGTATTACAAAAAAGACAATACCAAAAAATTACTTGGTTATTGTGCGCAGTCATCACTTCATTAGATTCAAATGAGAAGTAATGGTACAAAATCTTATCAATTTCGATAAACACTTCCTTCCTTACTTGCATCGGCTGGTTATCATAGATCCTTCGATTTATGCTATGGAGAGTATATATACAAACCGTCGTGGGGCATAATTCTTCAGTTATTTACCATCTTAGAATGTTTACTTAGTAATTTTTAGTTATTTCATAAATGTCACTGAATATAAGTAATCACTTATTCTACGCTTAAACTACTTACTAATCTGTTCGCGGTTCTACTATTCTAACCGATATACCTCCTAAAGAGTATTGCAAAGAAATGGCAAATCTCATTGAAATGAGTCTCGCACAGTCAAGACATGGCTGGTCTGCAGCCCAAACCCTCGAACCGTGCTTCCTTTTTATGCCGGGAATGTACAAGTCCATAGTGGACTGACTATGTATCTGTGTGCGGTTCATAACTGATAGATGCCTTTTGGTGAAATTTTTTAATAAACTCATGTAACTGTATGTGTGTGTGCGTGTATGTATGTGTGTTCCGCAAAAACACACACACACACATACACACACACTCAAACATTTACACAGACAGACACAAAGTGATGGAACTGGCAGCCATTCAACTTTCAAGACTGGCGCCTACTTAGTGGCAACGCCGCCGCCATGAGGCAAGATGGCGCTGTCGTCCCTTGGCAGTCAGTTGAGTGTATATGAGAGAAGTGCTCCGCTACCTTTTCATTGCCTGCTTTTCGGCTTTTGTCTTTGGGCCGTATACTATGCATACAGTGCATCGAAGAAGTCTTGGCACAGCGAGCTTTTTTGTGTGCAAAAAAAAATGCACTACGTGGGCATAGCTGTTTTCAATGCAGTTTCTTTTGTAATTAGTGTCAGAAATTGCCTTCTTTGAATGCAAAAGGCTGTTCTATAGATTGAAAGATTGTGTTTCTTTAAATCTTAAAAAAAAATGCCCTAAAAAAAGTAGTTTTTGTTGAAAATGGTTTATATTTAGAAAACAAGTTTTTGTACACTTTTTTTTGGGCATTTCAGCACAGGATATTAAATTTTGTTAATAATTATTTATTACGCAAGCGATTAATTCTCAATTTGAATTCGAAGTATTATTACAATGGATCTCTGAGAATATTGTTAAGTAATAATTCTACCCCTCAAGAAATTTTTTCCATGTTCACTTATATCCATTTGTCTGGCTTTATAAAAATTCTATTATAATATATTATTTTATTAAAATGTTAACTAAAATGGGAATATAACCGAAATCATAATAAAATAGAATTTAAAAAAAATAATAATATTTGACGGGAAATAGTCAATAGTTTTAATTTTATTGTACAACAGCCAATACAAGAAAAATTAAAAAAAAAACTCTATAGAGGTCTGCGTTCTAGAATTAAGATTTAAAATCCCAACTAACTCATTTATTAAAAAGATTTCCTTCCTGCGCTCTTTGCCTTTTACGACTCAAATCATTTTGTATCTATCACTTTCTCATATGATTTCGCTATCTTTGCGTATGCCAAAATAATTTCGTATTTTAAATAAATAATAAGCCATTTGATAGTTAATTTTAACAATTAAATTAATAGCATTGGTTGGTACGTCCAAAAAGGGCATTACAATTAGCGTTTCTACTAGCATCATCTAGCGCGAACCACCAGCTAAATAAATATTTATTTGATTATCAATTTTATGTACTATAATTTATAGTGCTATTATTGAGTTAGGTTTACAACAAATAGCTAAAATGGTAAACAAACATGTTGTATATTTTTTTGTTATAAAAAAATTTCTTATAAAATTTAGTTAAAAAAAAAAAACTAAAAAAAGAATAGTTGCAACTGTACAAAATTAAAGTATCTGCTGAAATTGAAGTTGAAACATGCATCAAAAATAGTTAAATTTGGCTTCTCTCAAGTCAACATAAGTGTCAAAAAAAAATTCTTTAAAAGAAATATAAAATTCTGCTTTCGTTAAGTTACATTAAATTTTTGCAGATGTAACTAAATATGAAACCAAATAAAAGATATATAACGTAAACTATGCTCTATCGCGTCTTATGCGCAAACTTTAGTCATCTTTGTGATTTGCTAACTTATAAATAAATTCAATTCATCTCTTTCTTTATCTTAACTCAACTTGATTCGCTAAATCGATCTTTTTTGAGCAATTACGAACGTATAGTTCTCATGTTTTTCATCGCAAATCAAAGTTTCTAGCCAGTCCCAGATATGGTATAGTTTCATATTGTATTTTCCTCTTTTTAACTTGGTATTTCTCAATTGTAATGTTGTTTAATTAAAAGATCAACTGATTTATATTTGTACCCCTAAGTTCATAATAAATAAATAAAAAATTAGTGTCAAAAAATACCTAACACACATAACTTTGTTGATAACAAATCTTATTTCTTATATTTAAGATTTATCAGTCACAATTTCTTAGTGGTTTCAGTATGCACTTCTGTCTATTTGTTACATTTAACGATTCTGCATACTGGAAAGTTCAGCTGAGTTTAAGTAAATATAATAATTACTTAAAAATTACTACTATTGAAAAAAAAATACCTCATAGGAATAAAACAAGTCTTTAGAATTACTTTTATAAGATATGTCTTCTTATTTTTTTTTGGAAAATCATATTTTTGGTAATATAATTAGTTTCTTAATTTTCGCATTCAGAAAATATATATGTCAGCCGATTGTTAGCGCCACGTACTCGTCACTTAGTCACTAATTCTCAGCTGTGTCAGTATGCAGTTCTGATTGTTTTTTACATTTTAGGAGTCGAAATACAAGGCTGTAAGTCTGTATACTAGGCTGCAAACATAGGAATAATTTCTCAAACATTTTAAATGCAAGATTGGCTCAAAAATCTGCCCTGCAGCATTATTGCAGTCTAACTTAGCAAATTCGCTTTGTATTCCTTACGAAGACAAAACTATTAAGGGCCCTTCGAAAAGACTTAGCAATTTATTAGCCGTCAGTTAACTATTTCACAGCACTGTAGGTGCCGTGGTCTGTATCTGTGTATGTGTGTGTGGCTTAGTGTGTGTTTGTGCTTGTGGCAGGCAGCACTTAAAAGTGTTTTATTATTGAGGTTTGCAATTGGAATTTTAATTTTTATTTTATAAGTTATGCGTTTGGAATTTTAAACAAGGCCAAACCAGAGTTGCCAGCTAGTTCAAGTTCTCGTTGTTTTTCTGTTTTTTTTTTTTTGTTTTTTTCGGCGACTTCTGACTGGCTTTCAAGTTTTGCTCTTTAGCTTTTAGCTAAGTTCAAGTTGTTGATAATTTATTATATTTCTACGTGTTGTGCGCTGTAGGCTTAAAACGTAGCACACACTCTCAGACCCACACACTCCCACCCACACACATGCTGCCTAGTTTTGGGCTAAAAGCGTCTAGAAACATGCCCCAATAAGCAGGCTATACAAATTTTCACAACTAAAACATTCAGATTTGTTTATATATGAAAAGTGTTAGCGGGCAGGTTGTAGTTGCTACTATGTTGCCGGACTACTTAATATGCACACCTGCGCAATCACAACACACACACACACACGTTGCATATTGGTGCCAACAACTTTAAAGCCCGCCACGCAGCCATCATAGCAATGGCCCGTGTATAGCTCCCCGCTCTGGATATTACATAATGCGACAAGAAAACCCAAAGAAAAAAACTATATATCACAATGTCAGCGCACTTAACATAGTTTATGTTTATATGTGCGTGTCAGGAGACGCCACTTGGAGCTACTCTGCTACTCTGTGTGGCAAATGCCGCCACCGCCGCCACTGCTCCGGCACAGTGGTTCAACCATTATGCACACGTCGCGCATAACGATTATGTTAATGCTTTGTGCACAACTATGGATAGCCAACCAGTAGTAGGTGTTTCTTGGAACGCACGCGGGAGGTTGGGTTGCGTTGGAAACGCAACTGCTTATGATTTGCCTTGGCTTATTTTAAGCTCGCTCACATCACATTATTTACATACCTTAAGTAGTTGTAATGGGTTTTTGGAGCAGCCACATAGCTACTATGCGGGCTCCCAGAGCGGTCTACAACTGCAACTAGCAGTAGCGCGAGAGAAGAAGCACCCACACGCGCGCTTGAGTGTCGACAAAGTGTCGGTAATAAAGGCAGCTTGGCTGCTGTCGTGCTGCACATCATTGTCGTCGCCGTCCTCGTCCTCATCGTCGTCCTCATCGTCGTCGTCCTTGGCGTTAGAACAAATAGTTAGTTTGCGGTAAAGAGTAGCCTCATAAAATGTGCACGGCATTAGCGTTAACTAGGAATCGTATGTTTTGGGTTTACAGCAGCTACCAGCTGTACGGTGACCCTGTATCTAGGCGCGTGTTTCCCTACTTGGATTTGATTCAATAATTTATCAAGCTTAACCAAAAGTAACAACGGAGTAAACAGAATTAAATCAAAGTCGACCGTCAGGCAGTTGAATCCTTCAAAACAATGTGCCGCTGGGAACAAGCAAAAAAAAAAAAAACCAACGCTAAAACAGCAGTTATTGTAGAATCTAACTGTAACTGAGTAGGAACAGCAAAAGAAAAACAACAAAAGTAAATTAAGAGAAAACAATAACAATTCCCTTTATTATTATTACTGCAGTGAGACTCGCAACACGGAAAAACTTACATAGACAAAAAAGTGGGCATAGCATCACTGAGGCAGCTACACTGCAAGAAATTATTGTAGAATTTAGTCAATGAAACTTTTATGTTGAGTTTATGAACTTAAACCATAATAATAATATAATAATTTAAAAAAAGCTAAAGAAGCCTAATTTTTATATATAAAAAAACGCATAACGATATACGCAAAACACGTAATTAAAATGGGTATACGATAGTCTTAAATAATTAATATTAAAAAAAAAGTATTAAAAATAATAATTATATATTAAATTAGGAATAATAAGCATCGACTTCAACTTACAAGTATTTTCCTAAAATTTCATTACAACAATTCAAGCCAAAAATTGTACTCGTTCTGTGTTTTTATTTTTTTTTTTGGTTTTCATCAAAATTTTGTGTCGTTTAGTAGCTAGTTGTCGAAAAAACAATAAATTGGAGAACTGGATTTCCTCTATTTTAAAAAAGTTTGACATTTTTGAAATATTGAAAAAATAAGTCAAAAAACAAAATAATATCCCCTCTGACACAGTGAGAGTTATTCAAATACAAAAATTCTCGAATTCGCTGCTTGATGCTATTTTGGGGTTATATCTAAAAATTTATTTTAAAAATATTCATCACATGATGTTATAACATCTTATATTATATATTACATATTAAAATTTAAAAACTTCCAAAAATATTTAAAAAATATATGTAGTAGAAGTTTTTTTTAGTGATGCGGCTTATCGCGAAATGTATTATAATAATTGAAATGAAACCAGACAAAAGTGAATTTGAGAGCATGGAATTTTCAGATTTCAAAAGTAAAAGTTGTGCAAGCGCGCAATTGTTTATCTTTATAGAAAACATTTTGATATAACTGGATGTAATTATTATTATTTTTAAAGTTTAACTGTAGAAATAAATGCATACAATTATACTTACATTTCTTCATCCCTTTTTTTATCTTCTGGAAACTCTGAAAAATAAAAAAAAATATTATAATTAAGTAATAAATAAAGTGGATTGTGATATATTCATTAATATAACAGACCAAAAAATTAAATAAAAATTATGAGAAATAAAAGAAAAATAATACAATCAACATGAAACAAGATTATCTTCTATAATAATATAAAACTTAATTTAATACAAAGTAAAATAAATATTAACAAATGAACAAATAAAAACAATCAAACAAATTAAACAACAATTTTGAAAAAGTAGTTTTTCGAATATTTTTAAGGTTTGTATAACAACATTAATGTAAAAATACAAAAGAAACATCAAAGAAAAATTCAACAAATATTCGATTTATATGTTTATTTAATTACATAAAAAAATATAACTCACAAAAAAAAGGTTTTTAAAAATAAATGGTACTCTTAAAGGCAAAAACGTAATTTATTTATTTTGAAGGTTGCGAAATATAAAAATTATAACAAATATGGTTGACAATTTAAAATCGATAATATATATTTTTTTTGCAATTCGAGTTCGATATAGTCTTTAATATCTCCGTTGATTTTTTTTAATTATAAAAAAAATTGTTGACAATTTTAAAACGATAATATATATTTATTTTTCAATACAAGTTCGATGTAGTCTTTAAAATCTCGGTATAATTTTTTTTTAAGTTTTAATTTTAAATTGCAGCTCCACCTTAATTTAATAATTTTAGAGTGCAATGGAAACAGATTTTTCCGCTGCCGTATTGCGCTTATTTTTTGTTTTTTTTTTTATGTATAATTGGGATAAATATCATACTTTCTTCAAAAGGAGACGCTAATGAGAATTTCATTTATATTTAAGTGAACTTTTTTGTCACTGTAAAATGTGCGAGTAGGGTGCAAGTAGAGCTTACTCTTAAACAAGATCAGTGGTTTGATTTCATCATACCAAAGTATTGGAAAACAAGATTGTTGATTGGATCACAGATTATCTTAAATAAATCTTCAAAAAAATATATAAATCCCTTAACAACAAATATTTGACTCAACTTTATTATAGATTTTATGCCATTTGTTGCTGGGATATTTCTGCCAGTGTACACATACAGTCATAGAGCGACTCACAATTTTAGTACCAAAAATTGTTGGTTAGTGTTGTATAAGTGCCAAAGTTTTTTTTGTTGGTCTTAATATTGCTGTTTAGTTTCAAAACTCTTGGAAAAGAAAGATGTCTAGGTGGTGTGGGTGGAGTGCAAGGGGAGTGTGCGGCATAAGTGTATTTGTATGTTAGTGCAAGCAATAAAAATACAAATCATGTTCAATGCGACAAAGACGACAAGTACGACCTTGCCACACTTCAATTTGTTTGCCACGGACGAGACAAACGTGTGTTGCCACCAGGTGTTGGAGGTGTAGGGGGGCCCAACCAACCAACACACCTGTGTTGTTTCGTGTTCATTTTTATAAAGTTGCTGCAGCAACAAATCGGGCCAAATAGATTGCAGCACTAAAATCAAACAGCAAAAAGAAATCAGGCCAAAATATCAAAAAAAAAAAAAAAAATATAAGGAAAAATAAGAAGAAAATGTTGCGGAGCGGAGTTGTCAAAGTTTTCCTTTTGCCACCTCGAAGTCGAAGTGTAGGTGTGTGTGTGAGTGAGTGTGTCAGGACGACGTGCATTGCATGTTAAATGTTTACTTAGCAGTGGCAGGCAGCAACTTTATCTAAAGTACAAGTTTTTTTTTTCTTTTCTCGGCACCCACGATCCGTTTTTTTTTTCTTTTTAGCTGATTTGTTGCCTAACAACAACAGAGGCGCAGGACTTTAGTTGTTGTAACTGTTGTTTTTGGCAAGTTTTTCACCTGTTTTAAGCTGAAAATGAAACCGTCGTGTGTTTGTTGTTGTGTGTGATTTTTCGTCCTTTTTTTGCAACGTGTTGTGGTTCATTCGTGCCTCAAAATGGCGCGGCAATGATTTTTAATGCGATTTAAAAATATTGCAAAAGCATGTTGTGGTCCTTGTACCTTGTTGTTTTTTTTTGTTGCTGCTGCCGTGCGTGGGTGTAGTTGTTCTTAGTGCTTATGTTTTTTTTTTTGGTATTATTATTTTATTTTATTTTTTTTTTGTACTTTGTGTGCCATTTGAGCAGCTTAAGCCTCACAGTGGCAACCTTTTTTAAGTGGCCAGCCAATAAATGTTGCCAGTGGCCACTGAGAGGCATTCGAAATAATGTTATTTAGTAGCGGCACGTGTGTGTGTGTGAGTGTAGTGTAGTTGTGTGTATGTGTGAGTGTGTGTGCCACAGGAGCGTTGTTCATTTTGCTGCAAAAGGGGATCAAGCATGATCTATAATTTTCTATATTTTACTTGCTAAGTTGCATTTGCCCTAGGATTAAGTCTGAATATGTTTATGCTTAAGCCTCAAAACCCCCTCCAAGCTAATTGAGGGGCTCAACAACAACAGCAGCTATGAATGATTCCAAAATTAAGACTGTATCGCCCAGCCTTTCCACGATTATCAAACCTGCTTGTCATTTTACAATAACACCAAAAACAAAGGTAGTCGTAGACAATACTTCCGGAACACGCCCCACAATAAAGATGGGATAAGTCGCATCTGGCCAATCATCATTTCGATGGAAAACCCAATCGATTAGAGAAACCAATACAAGAGTATTAGAGATAAAAACAGCTTACCAAACAAGATGACGACCATAGGCATTTTAAAATGGATGAGCCTAAGGCGACCTGAAGAAGATCTATCCTTCAAGAACACAACATGGTATGGAGTTAAACAGGGTTCGATGCATCGACTCGAGAGTCGCGATAGAGCGACAGTTTTGCGAGCGTCTGGAGTCTCACTGTCGACGGAAAATCTGTTTCCAATGATGCTAGAGAGTGAATCTGTCTATGGACTCGATGCAGGAGGAACGTTAGAACCCCTGGAACACCTAAGGCGACCTGGAGCAGATCTATGCTTCAAGAATACAACATGGGATAGAGTTAAACAGAGTTAGACGGATCGATTCGATAATCTTGATAGGGAGACAGTTTTGCGTGAGTCCAATGATGCTAGATAGTGAATCTGTCTGGCATGCAGTGGTTCACTCCGCTGGGATCGTGATGACAAAGCTTCGAAGGTTGTCTAACGGAGGTGACTGCTATGTGAAGCATTGCTTCGCGGCCGTCCCACAGGGATTAAATAGACGTCATGATATAATGTACCGCTTAGTATAACTTGTTATTTTGAAATAAAAAGATGGGTTCGATGGAAGGTTCTAGCAGAGGCGCTGAGTTCCCAAGCAAAATAATAAGAAAATAAAACATAATATTGATTTACATTGTGATTTCTTTTATATTTCTTATTTATTTTCTTTTAAAAAATTCAATAAAATCGAAAACAATATTATTTAAAAAGAAATTGCTAAACAAGTGCACAAATTATTTTATTGTAGCATTCAGCTAAATTTTGCAAATTCTAAGTTAAACAGAAAGTTTAAAGCCTTTGCTTATGGGGTATACGCAATTTAATGGCGATTGCTTATCTGTAAAAATTTATATACAAAATCTATACAAACAAAAATGAGAATTATCAATAGACTTAAAAATTTTAAATTGTAAGTGGCCATAAACGGAGCGGCTAGAAGCGAAAAGAGGTTTTAACTGTGATCACTTTTTGTCAATTTTGAATGCAAGTTATCGTGAGGCACGACGAAATCTGAACACGATCTCCGCGCTAGACTAAGTTGCAAAGCTTTCAAGTGTCCACTGCATTGTACGCTTTCAATTGTGTTTGTCTAGCATACTATTTTAAGATAAGTTTCTCAATTACTTATAGTTTAAAACTTTTACAACATTTATTAAATGAACATAAAGTAGGTCCCCTTGAAGTATATTGTACAAAAATTATCAGACTCAAACAACTTATTTAAAAAAAAAACACGCTTTACCTTTAATTGTATTTCTGACAAAATTCATAACTTATATAACTTTGCTTTCTTTATCTTTCTTTGCAGGTAAGCATCAGATAATGCTCTCGTCTATATGTAAGTTTAATAAATAAAATATATAATAAAAAAAACCGATAGTACAATAACAATATTTTCAATAACATTTGGTTTCAGTCAAATATTTTCTTTTTCAAAATGTTCGCTTAAAAAAATTCCACCTGGTATTAGACTTTGTATAAAATTCTTACAAATGGAAAGCCTTGCCTACAGCTATAGCTTTACTTCCCACATTTTAAAAAAACTTCTTGAAAACATATGGCGATTAGATGGGAATGCTATTTGATGCGTGAAGCTGTAGCAATATTTTAAAATATTTACCATGAAATGAATAATCTTATGTCATTGGTCCAGGAATTTAAAAAAAATTTTCTTCGTTTTAAATTATCTGCAATTTTTTTCAAAAAACAAACCAAAGCTACTTCAGACAAACTCAAGCTACTGAGCTTTCCAGTTCCATAAGTAATGGAAACTATAAGAATACAACTGGTAATGAAAATTACAATGTAATTCGTAAAAATGATAAGTATGGAATCGCATTTATTAAGGAAATACTAATATATATACTGCGAACCCCCTAACTTCTCCACTTGACCACGCCACTGTCCCCACTGCCAATAAACCCGTCTGCCCGTGTTCATATAAGTGTGTGTGTGTGTGACTTTACTTAATGCTATTAACGCAAATTGAAAGTTTTACGTTTTTAAGCCTTTTTTTGCCATTGCACGCGCAATTGACTTTTCGGGTATGGCCTTTGCTTTTAATGCGACTTTTTATGATATTTTCTGATCCTGGCAAACTCCCCTTTTAGGCAGCTTACACACTCCAAAAGCTGATATACAATGCCAAACGCCTGTCAACCGGAAGTAAAAAATATGCCTTTAGCCGGCCATTAGATTAAGTAAAAAAAAAAAAACTAATTGAGATGCATTTGGCATTTACGATTTTTATGGGGTCAATGCAATATTTCACATCCATTGTTTAATATTTATACGAAAAAGAAAGTACATTAGGGGGCGGATTGATAGGCAATATTGAATTAAAGCCAAAGTTTTGTAGGAAATAAAGTTCAAAGAAATAAAAAAGAAATTATTGCTTTGTGGCAGCAAATGAAGAATTTTTAGAAGAAGCAGAAAAGTTTGGAAGCAAAGTGTATAGATAGAAAAATACATCTGTTTTTGACAGCAATGATTTTTAAATTTTCAGTTCAACTTGGCCTAAACAATCGATAGAAAATTGTAGGATATCCGAAATTGCTGCAAAAGAAGATGTTTAACATGCAATGCCAAAAATGTAGTTTTTTTTTACAGAAAGAATCGATGGCTTATATCGATAGTTAGGCTGCCAACTGTAGCGCGTTCGCCTCTGAATCTGAAGGTCGGTTGTTCGATTCCACCTGGTGCATTTGTCTAGCAGTGGTATTGCTAGCAAATAAATTGACGCTATTTACCTAGGAAAATTTATAAATGCCGTTCGGATTTGGCTATATATTGAAGGACACTTTCTTCATAACCACAGTCAAGGGGCAAAAATTTATTTTATTTAATGCTGTCACAGTGAACCAGTGTTTATGAGTTGCTAGCTGTATTTCTCATAGGTTTTATATCATATGGTTTTATTTATACGCTGTACCATATGGTATAGAGGGTATTCAAAATTTGTGCATGCTAAAAATATATATGACAACAAAAGGCAGCGACAGATATTCCCATTTATTGTAGTTCCCATAAAGAAAATGGGTCGAAATAAAAATTTTTCTTTGAAACACCTTGTATTGGCAATCCTAAACAAATTTGGGTCATTAAAGAATTTTAGCGTTGAATTTTATTAAAATCGGTTGGTTACAGCTTCCATATGGCGAATCGGTTAAAAAAAGTTTTTCTAATAGAAAAATTACATTTCGTCTGTTTTTTTTTACATATCGAACCGATTTATCGGTATATAATGGAATTTCGGTATTTTCAATCACTGCATCATCGGTTGACTAAAAATATAGCTCTTATAAGAAAAGTTTTTCGAAATTCAATTTCGATAACAGCCTATAAAGCCACAAACCAGTTTGCAGTCTAACTATCGATATTAATGCTCGATTCTTTCTATCTAACTATATTATTGCATCAAATTCATTCTAATTCGTTTATTTTTCAAGTTATTCTAACCAAGTTCGATTGGTCGACTTATTTTGTCATGCCCACTTATTGCGTGGAACCTCATCAAAATCGATTGACTATATCATATAGCTAAATTGTGTAAATCGGAAAAAAATATCTTCTGTGCAAAATTTGTCGAAGATATACGCTTTTTTTTGACCTAATTGGTTCCAAGCACTATTTCAGAATCGGTGGACTTTATAATAAAGTACTCATAAGTAAAGTAATCGATTAGATTTTTGCATTAAATACGTTCTATTTTGTTTATTTTTCAAGTTATGCAAAGTTCGTTTTGTATATCTAGTTGAAGAAATTTATTGAACCTAGTATGCGTATAGTTTCATGTCATTCACATTAAGCTTTCGAATCAATTCAAACGTAAAAATATTTCTGGCATTACAAAGCATATTTAATAATACAAAAAAAATATTAAAAATGGAGCGCAAATTTAGCTCTGGTAAAGTTCGCACCTGGACTCAAACTCAAAGGGACTATCATAACTTTTGTGCGACCTATGGTACCTATGACCAACTTATTATTGAAGCGCTTGTTATCTTAGAAATACCGGTTAACAAAGAAACAATCCTTACTATGGTGGGCTATTCCACACACGAGCCAATTGAGTCTTTGATTGTAGCTGTTGATGCTAATTTAAATAAACTTATCGAGACAAATGTGATACTATTCGAAAATGGATTGTACAAGCTGACGGCGGCTGAGACCTCGTTTTAACCTTCTCATATATTTTTTATTGCAAATATCTCAACAATTCGTTCTGCTGTATGAGATGTTTAATAACTTGTAAAGGACGACAAAATTTACTTATTTAGTTCGAATGAAAAATTACCATATGGAGAGTGAAACTATTTCGAAAAACGTATCTCAAAAAAAGGAATTATTATATTATTTTTTAAACCACACAAATCAAAAAAAAATTTTCAAAATCAACGTGAATGCTAAGTCTAAAGTTCTAATGGAATGCATATATACTTGGGACAATTAAGACAAAATAATCACAATTGGAACGATAGAAAAACTGGACAAATGCTATACGATGGTGGTGATTTTCATTTATTGTTCAAATTTAATTTGTCACTACAAGCACCCATGCAGAAGGCTTTGGGCTACATTCACAAGCGCATTTCGAGAAATTAACTAAAACACAAACGAAACTCTATATCGAAGAATGAAGGAAACTCTTTTGCTGCAACAATTGTCGTTTGTGGTCCTGGTTCCTTGGCAAGATATCTTTTGAACAAAATGACATTAGAAGAGACTAGATACTCTAATTCGCTTAAAATTCGCATTACTTCGACACTATTAAAGTGTACAATATAAAATTCGTTGGATTTGTTAATAAAATTAAAGCTTTATCTGGTTATATGTGAATATATGCATTATTATTATTATATTATTATTAAGAATGAAAATCCAAAGTGGGAGCATGATTATATTTCTATTAATAACAGTTCGAAGAGAACAGAGACCTAAAGTTCATTGCTCAAACCGAACGCTGGTGTCTTAAATTAATAGAGCTTTACTTAGGAAGTCTTTTTGCTAGCCAATGCCAATGCAGTGCTGCTGTGAGGTATCGAAACACACGACATTCGTAATTTGCCTTGTCAAGGCAGATGTTTAGGTAGAAAACTGTTTTCGATCGATAAGAAAGGAATCGTTGTAAAACTTGCTTATTAGGTTTTAATGATAGAAAGCTTCAAACCACGTGTTTTGAGGTTATATTTTAAAGTCGGCAAAAATTCATCGTGCTTAGTTATAGATATTTTTACAATTGAGTAAAAACCGAGACGAAAGAATATACATGATGGGCTCATACAAGAATTTGAGTCAACGATTGTCCATCAACAGGCAGCGCCCGTCACAGATAATGGTTTGGGCCCCAGATGAGAGCTCTCGTTTTCATCGTGGTAAATTTCTAATGTTTTCGTTGAAGTATTTTGGAGGTTGCACTAAAACCGACAGACATTTCGGTGGCAGACCATATATATTTCAACAGAAGTCGGCTAAAAAGCTACGTTCAGAATTGAATAACGTCCACCTTATGGTTCTCGAACTCAGCAGACGCGAAACCGATGGACTATACTCTTTTGGCCATTTTGTAGATAAGGATCAAAACTAAAAGATACACCTATATCAAGCTGCAGAAAAAAGACGGCCGAAATACCTTCAAGGCACACTCCGCCAGTTTGTCTTCGATTTTGGATCGTCTCAAGGTCTTAGTCAAGGCAAAAACTGATCATATTGAGCAACAGCGAATTGTTTTTGATACTTTAGGTAATAATAATTTTCATAACTGAAATGTGGACTTGAAAATTCTTTCAGCTTTTCCAATTGCACGCACTAAAAAAAAACTCTTTTTAGACTGTATTACCATTTTGCCTTAAAATATCAGCAATTTTTTATAAAATACCGCGTTTTATTATTATTTGAAATGAGAATAACACTTTCTAAAAGCAGCACAAAAGAAAAACAAATGCTTAAATAAATATTTCGAGCAAATAAAACTAAAACTGCTTAAAATTGCAATAGTTTCCATGGCTCATAACGAGAAGCTTTATTATTTTGAAGCTGTTTTCTTGGTAATTTTCAAAGCTGTTGCATTTCATGTGAAATTCCAAAGCCTATTGCTGCTCTAATAGCAATGCCAATAATAATAATAATAATAGCAGTAATAATAATACTAAAAGTGGAATATTTTAGTTGTAATATATAGAGAGAGAGAGAGACGGGCAACGAGTGAGTCTACCGGAGACTTCATGGTAATATGCGCCACATTTAAACAAATATTTAAACTAAAGCAAAGCACATAAAAAGCATTTCTCGCAAGCACTCAAGATTTCTGGATGCAAATAAAAGGAGCTGCTGCCTGAACTTTGGCATCTGGAATACAGCCGGGCCATGGAGGAGCTGAGTTATTTGCCAAGCCATAAGAAATAGCATCGTTTTATGCATATTGTATGGGAAAACAAGCGCCGCTAAATGCTGCGATAGAGAGATGCAGAGAGAAAGATGATGATGACGATGATGATGATGATGCAGAGCGTATTACAAAGCGTAAGAACTTGTTACTAAATGCGAAGAAAGAGAGAGAGAGAGGAAGAGAGATATGAAGTTATTCAGGCAGAGTTTGAGTGAATGGGATGGCATGAATGATGAATGAATGGATGGCTGACTCGATAGATGGTTGCTTGGCATGAATGTGCATTGCAAGACATTGGCTGGCTACCGACCGAACTACGTACCACTGCATGCTACTAACTTGGCTCTATGCTATGTGGGCCATGCTGCAGGCAGCACACTCTGTGCAAGTTGCTGAGCTGTCCTTGCGCCAGAAATAAAAAAAAAATGCCTTTTCAATAGAAATGGCAACATGTTGGCACTGTGCTAGTTATTACTTCAATACGCGTTTATAACAACAACAACAAAAAGTCTAGAAGAATAAAGGAATAAAAACACAAGAGCTAAAGCAAAGAGCCAACTTAAAAAGAGTACAAGAAAAAAGAATGGCTTGATCCCAATTTAAGCAGCTACAGTAGATACTTACATGAGCTTGTTGTTTGGAAGTGTGTGTGTTTTTTTAAAGGGATTTCGCAAGATCTAAAGTGTTTGCATGACCAATACAACCTATTATTGTGAGATAGAGAGATTTAAAGGGTGATTTTTTCAAAACTTACAATTTGGCAACACTGTTTTACTTTCTTTGTAATACAGACCAACGCATTATATGCAAAAGTATTGATTTCCTAATTGGTCTTATGCTCTTTATAGGAAGATACAAAGCGTGATTTTTTTAGCAACCAAACTTTGGCAACTTGTCATACTTTGAATAATTTGGTGTATAAACCAAAAGTCGAAAATATTCGGTTTCCTAATTAGTCATATGCTCTCTAAAAGAAGATATAAAGGGTGATTTTTTAGCAACACAAATTTGTCAGCAATATTTTACTTGCTTTGTGTAACTGTCAAACTTATTTTATATGGTAAAAAAAACGTATTTCATAGTTTAACCATGAATCAACATGTGTACAATTTCCTAATTGGTCTTATGCTCTCTATAAGAAAGTATAAAGAAAACTTCTGGCTTTGGCATCTGGAACATAGCAGTGCTACGGAGCAGTTGAGTGCTCTGATTCCTTAATTGGTCGTTTGCTCGCTATAGGAATATGAAAAGGGTGATTTTTTTCAACAACTTAACATATGATAGCATTGTTTAAATAGCTTATTTGCTTGCTGCTATCTAAACATTCAAATTGGTTTATAAAATGACCATGAATCGATTTACAAATACGCAGCGCATACAAATTATTCAATTTTTTCATTTATATTTCGTCTAAAAGTCCCTTTTGTCTGAATAGATAGATGGTAAATACGCCAAAATATTGCTTTTAAACTATAGAGCAATTAACAGCATTTCAATACCTGGCAATATAACACGAAATAGTCGCCATTTGAGGTGCATTATGAACCGAAGTTTGTGATACTGTACGATGCTTCGGGTTTCGGTAGCGTACTCGCCTCTAAACATGAAGATCGGGGGTTCAGTTCCACTCTGCAGCACTGGTATAGGAAAATCTCTCTTAATTATTAAAGACACCTCCGTTCGTATTCGGCTATAAACCCTAGGTGCCTGGTCCCATCAATTAGTTATTAAGAGATATATCTCCATGCTTCGCCTTTGGAACTATGACCATAGTTAAGGGAATTATTTCTTTGTTGGTTTCTTTTTTGTCAAAACTGCAGGAGCTCGACTTGGTTAACATGTGGTTTGTACAAGAGGCTGCCACATGACAGACAGCAATGCGATTGACCGTCAAGCAGTTTCTGTTGCGTTTGGAACCTCATAGATCATGTGTTTGAATTGCTGCAAAAACTTACCCTATGAAAGACAGATTCGTCTGTTCCCTTGGAGCAGCTACTACGGGAGATAATCCTATAATCCACATCGGAATTATGGCAGAATAATCAGAGGGCATAAATTTATTTATAAGTAAGATTAAGGCAAATATACTGGAGAGAACCTGCGAAAATGTCCAAAACTTATATTATTTGCAGCGCAGCCACGGATAATACGGATTTGTACGACTTTGTTCCATAAAGACACAAAGATAAAGATTGTATACATTATTCTGAACTATATATCTTTTTTGCACTTACAAATCAGCAATCTTTTAAAAAAATTCCCTTTAATTTATAAGTCAATAATTTTTAATTCCGCTAGAACGCATTAACCAAATTCAAGTCTATGCTATGGCTCTGCTGGAACACATTAACCCCAATTAGTTGCTTCAATTATCAAAATCAAATTACAAAGCTCTTAAAAAATCACCCTTTAATTTGACAGTCAATCATTTTCAGCTTCGCTTGAGCACATTAACCCAATTTATTTGCATAATATGTTATAAATACTTAATTAAAAATAATTATAAATAAATTAATGATCACAAAGTAAGCTGAAAATGTCAACCAAATCAGTTTTGCAAAAATGTCTCCAGCAAACAACAACATACATAAACTTCAAGGCCACAAATCTATACACTTTGCCGACACTCCCGGGCGCTTTTGCCACTCAAGTCAATCCCTACTGTACCAGTCTATGGCACATGTCATGTTTAAAAATTCCAAGAAATACGTAAAAAAATTCAAGTAGATTGAGTTTTGGCTGAGCCAAGAATGTTTTTAATGTATTTTATGCTGAGGCCCAAAAAACTTGCTAAGAATCTTTCTGCTGCAAGTTGCCCAAAACTTGTTTACCACTTTCGTACACGTCAGTGTGTACACACCTTGTTTGTTTTTTTATTTTGTTTGTAATTTCTCTTTCTCTTTGTGTGTGTGACGCACTCTCGTTGATTTGGTTTTTACTAAAGTTTATTTGCGCATTTCTTGCATATTTTTGAAGCTGTTTGCTGTCATTCACATTGCTTCAACATTATTATTGTTGTTGCTGTTGTACCTCACTGTCTTGGAACATTTAAAGCACGAAAAGAAATGAGAGAAAAAATAAATGGAAAGGATACAAAGAAGTGTCTATGTTGCCTGTTGTTGCTGTCATTTCAAGCTAATGTCTTCGCTCTAGTTTCCCTTTTCATGTTCAATGTCTAACGTCATTCTCTTGCGCTTGTCACACACACACAGACACACTCACACACACACACACACATAGACACTTATGTAACGATTTTGTTGCTTATATGGCAGCTCCGCCATTTTGTATTTGTCTGCCATGTCTGATGCACATCATTCATGGTCGCTTAACGCGTCGCTCATTATTTACTTCAACGCTCCAAACCAACAAAAGTACAAAGTTTCCCCCCTAAAAAAAAAAAACCTCTTCAAATTTATAGAGTTATTTAGTATATACTTATATATGGCCAAACATTTACACAGTTTAACTAACCTTATGTTTCCTCTTGTTCTCTCTCTTTCAGTTGCTGTTTGCTTCAAAGAAGGTGAGTACTTCAATTGCCAAAACCAACAAACAATTACTGAGCTTTGGTGACGCAGTGACGTAGTTGGGAACGTATATTGAAGGGATCAGTTGTAAATGCTTCTACGATATATTTGTCATTTTAAGTTTGAAGTTTTTTAGAAATTTGAAGCTTACGTTCCAAACAAAAACCAATTTTTGGAAAGCTTTTTATTCCCCGAGATTTTTGCTAAAAATTCTTGAAAAAATATTTTAAATAAGTCAAGAAAAATTCAAATTTCCCCCTATCAAAATAACAGATTCAATAAAAATACATTGATCTCTAAAAGAAGACAAAAGTTTGTTTTTTTTTGTTCTTGAAATTTCATGAAAGTTTGTTAAACTAAAACCATTTTTTATAAAGCTTTTTATTCCCAGAGATTTTTGTTAGAATATCTTAAATATATATTAAAAAATTGAAGTATAGAAACCTCTCCCAAGACCCATATAGCATTAACAGATTTTCCTTTAATAAAAACAAACAAATTTAATCTCTAAAAATAAGTACACAGAGATGAAATTGAAGGGATAAGTTTTAAGTGATTCTTCGTAATAATATTTTTTTGTATCTTGAAAATTCCTTGAAGTTGGGGCTAACGTTTTTAACTGAAACCATTTTTTTCAGTTTTGTGTGGCTCGACTTTATGACCCAAGTCTGCACTTTGCGCCATATAGTCGAGTTGACATTTGGTAATGATGCAATGGCACTATCGTCAACTTACATGCCACAATCCCCCTGTGGACAAAAAGTACCGGGAATTTTAAACTTAAACAGCTATAAGTTTCCGATAGGTACAAATCATTTTATTTTTAAATTGACAGGCTTGTATTTGACATCATTTCATACCAATATATAAATTGCTTAGCTAGTTGAGCTTGCGTTTTGTTAACAAACAAAAGTGCAGTTTTCGATTTTGACACTGTCTAAAATTATTCAACAACGAAGTTTCTCAAAGTTGGTGAAATTTCTGGAGGCGAATCGTTGAGAATGTTGCAAAAGGCCTTTGGCCAACAGGCAGTTTCCAAAGCACGTGTATTTGAATGGTATAAAATGTTCAAACAAAGCCGAGAAAAGACACAGAGCGGCCTGGTCAACTGATGAGCAACATGTCCACGAAATCTAGGAATTAGCGCTCGAAAATTCGACTCATATCGTTTCCCAACCGCCCTTTTCATCTGATTCGATAAGCAATTCGTCTGAAACCGTCAAAATTGTGACAGTTGGTTTTAGAATCATGGTAGTGCACCGGCACACTTCGTGATCATCTTGCTAAGAATTCAACTCATATCGTTCCACAACCGCCTTATTCGCCTGATTTGTTTCTGTGTGACTTCTGGCTACATTCAAAAAACCACTTATCGTTTTCTGTCGATTGAGGAATCGAAGAAGGAACAGAAGGCGATCTCGGAATATAACTATTCGGACTGTTTCGAAAACTATAAAAAGCGCTGGCATAAGTTTAATAAGTAATTCCATTCAACGGGCACTATTTTGAACGGAACGAAATAGATTTAGAAGAAGAAATTAAGATTATTTGAAGAATAAACAAATTCCTTATATTTTTTCGTAATAGTGCCAGAACGATTTGTCGATTTGTCTATCGGTACCGAAGAATGCTCAGCCAAGTACTGCTTGGACGATAGACGTATTTTAATGCTGCAGCTTACGAGATTTGTTCAATGATTTTGCTTTAATAAAAATACATAAATTTAATCTCTTTAAAAACAAAAAAAAAAAAAAAAAATGTACACAGTCTTGCTTAATTTTGCTGCGTGCTTTTTTGTTGCGAGGCACAGATTAAGCCCCTGTGGAGCTCGCGTCTCGCCCTGTCTATGTTAGCAAGTATTTCCCGTCTGGGTGTTCATTTGGCTCAATCCAAATAAGCAGCAATTTGTGCGCCTAACTCATTGCTGATTCTAGAAATCCTCATCACACACACACTACACATGTCTGAAGCACACACTCCCAAACACACTTCCATACATACACACCCCCCACGCACACCTTCCCACCCTCCCCCATAGAGATAAGCTGCTTAGGCCATACGCTTGAAAGCCTTGAGCTCAGCGCCCTGGCTCCATGGTATCTATGCTGCCAATATCAAGTATACGACCGACGTAGCAGCAAAGTGAGCGTTGCCATAAATTTCGTTAAATTCCTTGCTAAATTGATCAATAATGAAATATTTTGTCTTGCACGCTTTTGCTTCTTTCTGCTGCTTTAACCACAATTCAGGAGTTGGACCAACTACGTCAATTGGTCGCTCTTTGGCTTTAAGCGAGCAAGAAGCGTTAAGTTGGCGCAACTCTGTCTGACTTTGGCTCTTCGCTGTTGATTGCAAAAAAAAAAACATTAATTACACTGCAAGAAAATGGCATGCAAGTTGTATTTATTTATATTTTGCAGCAAAGAAAACATCCACATATTTAATTTCCAAAATTTAGGATTGACATTTTTTAAAAACTACTAAATAAAATCAATTTATTTGCCTTGACTATGGTCATTGCTGACAGCTTTTCATCATCAGCGTAATATAATAATGCGAAAGACAAGAGATTCAACGATTTTTGAATATTTTTATCAAAATTGACTGCCCATAGGCACGACAAATTGAGCTCCTTTGTTTTACAAACTAATACGTTGACTTGAAAAACTTGTAGATATTGTTATATTGAAACCAGCATAAGCAAAGAAAACCGCATGGCTTAAGTTTGTCTTGAGTTATGTTAATCTAATCTAAAATTAAAAGGTTCGGGATCTATGGTTTGAGATACAGATGTTTCCAGCCGATTGAGAAGCAGAACGATAAAATATCACCGTGCAACACTTGCAAGTGATCAAACACAGCATCTTACATTTCGATTTATTTCGATATTGGTTGGCATTACATTTCTACATGCTGAAGAAGTAGATTTTGTATATATTTATCATTTTAAGGAGTAGGAAAAACTGATGATGCCATCAACCGTGGTGGCGACCTTATCATACCAACCACTTGTCGTGTAGTGAATGCTGCCCACATCTAATTCTACCTTTGGGAAATTCAGCATCCCGAAGTTGTGATTTGTAGCATCTGTGATGTGCCTGATAGAAATCATGGTCATGTCTTCGTAAGGGCTCAAGTTGGGGGTACGCCCATTTTTATTGTGAAGGCTTAACTGAATCAATGTCAATCATCAATCAGTCATTGGGCTTCATCGCCAAAATGCGCCTAAGCACCGGGAGACTTGCGTGTTCGATCCCTTGCAAGTGTTGCGCGGTGATGCATGCGAGCTATCCAGCAAACTTTACCAGTGTGATCAGCACACACGTTAACATAAGGGTCTCAAGGCGGAATTCAACAACAGATTCTAAGTATCACGAAAGTCGATAATATTAGTAAAATATTAAATAACCTACATGTCAGCCTTGAGGTAATCCAGACTTAGGATTACACTTACTACCTTTAAAATCAATCTTTTACACTCAGTCTGATAAAGAAAATGCTATCCCATTATGAAAACAAGGTGAGAAATCAATACGTGAAAGCTTCAGTAGAATAAAGTTTCGATTAACTTAGTCAAATGCCTTACTACAGGATGATATGCGATTCAAAATGATAGATGGTACACCCAAACCTGATCCAAAAAGACGATGTTTCACAGATCCTAAGTCATCACAAAAGTTGGTAAAAATAAAGAAGTGAGCTCGAAAATATTAGTAGTGGCAGTAGTAGGTAGAACGCTGATTTCTAAGCCCGCGAATCGGATATTACATTAGGAGTGTCACCTAAGGCGCCTGCGCTCTTGAAGTGCTAATACAATGTAAAATCCGTTCACAAATTCTCTCAGTGTAACGCTCTCGAATTCACTCAGTGGCAAATGAACTTAGGGGCCAGCGGAATGTTAAGTTAGAAACCAAGGGAGCACGAACAAAAGTTGCAATTAAAAACACTTAATTGTTTATTAATGCGCACTTCCAGAAATAGTCGGCAACCCCGATAAAAAGGGGAGCGTGAAAAAATAAATTAATTAGTTGCTGTTTTAAATTTGGCGTAGACAATTTGAGCGCGCGACAATCTAAAAATAATACAACAAGAAGAAAAAAAAGATATACAAAACGACCAAATGCTGTGCCTCAACTTGGGGCAGAGCCCCAGCGTTAAAATGAAGTACTTCCTATGTAAGTATTGTTTTTATTTTCGTACAGGGGAGGTGCGTGTGACTTTCCGTAATGGGCTGTGCTGCGTGTTGCAAGTTTTTTGGGGTACGAGCAGTTTGATTTATGCGCCGTGCACTTGCTTGACTGCAAGCTCCTCCTCAGCAATTTAATTGCTTAGCTGCTATCTAACGTTTCAAGGGATTTTCACACAAAGTCCATGTTTCCTGTATCATCAACAACAACGACGATAACAACAACAACAACAACACTGTTCCTTATGATTAATGCGAGAATTTTTATGTGCCTGGGATGCCACGAAAATTGAAGATTGTATATAAAATTTTGAAGGGGAATAAAAACGCAGCGATAAACATGAATTTTTCGTTATGATAAAATGTCTGTCTACAGTTGGGGTTATGCGTGGGACTGAAAAGGGGGAACGACTTGTAGCAGGGGCTGAGGTAATCTTGTGCGACACCACATGACAAAATCGAGGGTGTCTGCTGCAATCATTATAGAGCTGAGCGATAAGCGACATGGCGTGCAGAATGCACAGTGGTACGAACTCAGCTTTTGCTGGGGATTAAAATTTGTGCCCAAAATTTGCAGAGAGCATGCAGAGTGAATTGAAAGAGTGTAAAGATGAACTTAATAGAACTTAAAAGACTTAAATAATTTTTTATAAATATTCATTTTAATATATTACAAGGACGTTGCTATCTAGTACTTAAGCTATTACAACTTCACTTCTCATCTTTCGAGATGGTACAAGTATCTATACCATTTTTCCCTCTTCACATAAACAGTAGTGCTCGTTATATCATGAGCCAAGGCTAGATCGTGAGCCAAATCAAGATCGTATGCCAAAGCTAGATCGGAAAAGATGGCAGGCAGATTTGTCAACGCCTTGGGATTGTGTGGGTTGGTATAAAATCTTTTCTATTTCTGCGTTTTTAAGTATATTTTGAGTGAGAGGACGACCTAAGCTCAGATAGAAAGACCAAGTGAAGGAGCTAGCTTCACTTGCTGTGACCAACTGGAAAAGCTGCGCGGGAAGCAGCGCCGACTGGCGAGAGTTCGTTAGATCGGCCACGATAAAGGATTTTTTGACAACTTTTGTGACATGAAGTGTCTTTGGAATGACTTTGTCATGTTTTTGCTTGTGTTGTGGTCATTTTTCTTTCAGTTCGCTGCTCGAACGCACCAACTCTGTTCGGTATCAATCCTCTGTGACAAGAAATCTGATTCAGCAGCTCATAATATATCACACCTCATAATATATCACATCGAGTTGGTTCAGCCAAATGCAGCACATGACTGAGGTGCATTGTATACTGGGTTTCGCTGTAACGGGGAGTCCTTTTCGGACTTTCTCCAAGATCTTCTGCGCTTGAGATTTCGTAATGCACACATTACCTCTGCCTGCCTCTGAAATATTGTCATGGCTTTGAGGCGTTTTGATATGGGTTGTTGAGTTACTTGCAATGGATCTGCCAATTGCTCTTTTACATGAAATTTTTCTTGGGTTAGTAATGCTTCTAATCTGCTTCAGTTTAGAAAACTTTTCCTTTTCAATACCGTTTCAGCCTTCGAAATTTCCAGTCTTAAAGCGTCGAAAGCACTCCCTTCACTCTTTTCTACTAAGAGCAGCTTCTCAGTAAATATTCAAGCGCAATAGATGAACTTCAGCCGCAAATTAATCGCATTCGACTCAAAAGTGATATTTTAAATCAATAATGAATATATATCCAAATCGGATGCATCATTACTTGAAGACAGCGCCAAAACAACACTGGCTATTCCAATTAAGAGCTGTTCGCAGTGAACAGGGAACTTTTGTTAGGCAATTGCAATAACGCTGCTAGGTAATAAATATAATTTTTGCTGCAAGAAAGTTCTATCTGTGCCACAGTGCAAATTGCAGTAAAGAGCGTGCAGCGTATTGCAACTGACGATTGCAATATGATGCATGACGACAAGCAGCAAAGCAGCAGAGTACGACTCGATGACGTTGACTATGGCTGGCGATGATGATGCAACTGACGATGATGATCTCAATGCTGCATGCATACAAAACTAAGAGTAGTGACAGTTGGGCAACCTCTGACAAGAGCGCGAATTGATGTGCAACTTGGGTGCAATCTACAGTTGCTGTTATTTTCGCCGGCTTTGAAAGATTTATATTATTTGTGGACTTTTGACAGATGCCAAAATTAGCTGGCAGAGAGCACTGCCGTCCACCAATGTCATCATTGTCGCTACTGCGACAGTATTTAGCCCATTTCCCCGAACAAAAATTCTTTGGTCGGATAAACTTTGTACACTTTCAGTCCAGGCGGCATAATTAGCAAAGCATAAAACTTTCCATAACTTTGTCAATACATTTCGCATAGCACGAGAAGCTTTTATGGCTCTTCTTGTTGCTGGCTGCATAAACTAAAACTCAAAGTTGCTAAAGCCGTAGCAAATATGGCAGGCTCGAGCCAAATCCCAGAACGTCAGGAAGACGAACAAACAGGCAAACAACAACAGACGGACAGACAGACAGACAGTGGCAATTGTGTGGAGTTCCGTGCACAGGGATGTAGTAGCTAGCTAGCTAGCTGTCTGCAACTTAATGGAGAGCTACTTTAAAGCAGTTCCTGGCTGCTCTGGGCTTAGACAGCTGTTGTCCGGAGAGATGCAGTAATGCGCCGGCTGTTTCTATTATTCAAATGCGTTTAAGAGTTAAGGGGGCCACAGGCTTACTTGCTGTATAAGTGCAGCAACTAAAGGGTGTTTTTTTAGGGAACTTTAAATTGCAATAAAACAACGATGGATTATTCGATTGACATGAATTTTATTTATCCGAAAGATAATCTTGTGGCATTATATTTTAAATATGATTTCTGGCATATGACCGCCACAGCTGTCTCGGATGTAATCCAATCTGGAGGTCTAATTTTCGATTGTG
Organism: Chymomyza procnemis; assembly: GCA_035046065.1. Taxonomy (NCBI): domain Eukaryota; kingdom Metazoa; phylum Arthropoda; class Insecta; order Diptera; family Drosophilidae; genus Chymomyza; species Chymomyza procnemis. Next base: position 29,557,299 of record JAWNOJ010000004.1, on the reverse strand, counting down.
GCCGTATAACGGCGAATTTTGTCTACCAAATGGTTAAGCCTTTGTGGGTTATCCGCCTTGACCAATGACTTTACATATCCCCACAGAGTACTCTACCGGTGTTGAATCACAAGATCTTGGATACCAATTTACAGCTCCAAAACGTGAAATTAGGCGTTGACCAAACGTGTCTTTCAATAAATCGATTGTGGCACGAGCTGGGTGACATGTTACGCCATCTTGATTGATTCAGGAATGAAACAGTTAGTTATCATGGCTATAGAGCCATCGATATAGACCGATCAGCATTGAGTATAACGTTCTGGCCATAATCGTTTTTGAAGAAATACGGACCAATGATTCCAACTGCCCATAAAACGCACCAAACAGTCAGTTTTGCTGGATGTAATGTTGTTTTGACAGACACTTAAAGATTAGCTTCACTCCACTTCACTTGAAGTAACAGTTCAATCAGCAGTGCGCTTCATCGCTGAACAAAATTCGCTTATGAAAATCGGGAATAACGCCAATCTCGTTTTGGGCCCATTGGGCACGATTTGCAAGCGTTGTTCAGGCTTGAATCTATACATGAAGAATTGCCAAACCAAGCTGAGAATGAATCACTTGAACAGTATTGACAACTTAAAGTTCTATACCTGGAAAAAAAAACACCCTTTACGTGGGCGTCTGATTTTTGTATTTGCTTTGAAGATTTTGAAAGAGTTACAGAAGTTGCTGCCAAATACCTTCAATCAAGTACGCAAATACGAACTGCATAATATTTTTTTTTTTTTAAATTTTATTTGTACATTTTTCCTCTTTATGCGTTATAGTGCGTTGACAGCAAACGGCAAGTGTTAGACAGTTTGGCCAAGGTGGACAATGTATATTTAAATCTGCCGCTTCGATTTGAACAAACGCCAAATAATATAGCCCAAGGACTACACAGAGCAGCTTCATTATGAGCAAGTTGGTGTTTGTTGTAGCTGTAGCTGAACTAAACTAAACCATAAAGAATCAGCTTTATAAGCATGTGGCAATACTTTGTTTCGCTAAATTGTGCAACTAATTTGCCAAGCTACCCCCCCTGGTGTTTGAGGGGAGGAATGCCATACAGCGTCGTAACGCTTTGATCTTGAATTTCTGTGTTTTCATTTAATTTCACTTCAAAAGGAAAACCATGTAAAGCGACAAACTTAAAACAAAAAAAAAAAAAGTCAACACAAAAAAAAAATTTACAAGTGGGGAGGGTAACACAGAAATTGGCTGTCGTGCAACAAAGTCCCCTGCTTCCAAGTTCCCTTTACACAAACTACAAGGAAAAAATTGGGCTTTATTTTTTTTTTTTTTGTAAAATTTACTCATGCATACATGCGCGACGATGTCACGGGAGCAAAGGACCCTATGAAGAGCCGTAAAAAAAATTGTACCCAGCCAAACTGTTTGATCCCAGGCACTTTGGCAAGTTTGTGACTTTGATTGTTACGCACGACACGACGGTAGGAAATGGTATGTACCAGTGGGGCGGTGTCGACTGGGAGAGGCAGCGACTAATTAGCGACATGCCATGCGCCACTGCAGGCGCACAAAAATCAAGTGAAATGCCGACAGTGTTGCCCCATTGGAGCGGCATGTGCTGGCTGCCTTGCCAACACTGACATTGTGGCACTATGCGGTGTTTGTTGCCCATGTTGCGCATGCATTTAATTAGTGGGCCAAAGGCATCAATATATCGTGGCTGGAGCTGTTGGCTACTAAGCTAGGCGCAGTGCTTAGGGAGTTACAACTGCGATAGTGTCGATGAGTAATCACTGGCTTTAAAATTCTATGGGCAGCTCCACAATCTGCTTGTTTTGTAGCTAAAACTACATTTTTTTAAGATATCTTGGTCATTTAGTCTCTTCGCCAGAACTCTCAGAAGAAACCTCACCCAAAGCTGCAGACTTCCTACTCCAGTTTGGAAGAAGGATTTTGAAAGCTTTGGTGGGGCGCCTCACGGGACACAACCTTTGTGGTCCATATATGGTTATTATTAATTATTAAGAACTAACCGAACATGTACGGCTTATCTCGAGCAGGCCGTTCACTTTCTACGCTATTGTCCAGCTTTCTCAAGAATAAGGCTGCGTACCCTGGACATCGATGCGATCCAGCTCGTTGAAGCACACAATTTACCACTGAAGTCATTTCGCAACATTTTCCTAGAGACGAGGAGGTTCAGCTTCCCTACCACCATCTTACCGCTACACTTTTCGGTATGTCACAATGGGCTACTTAGCCTAAGTGTCCGAGGCGGTGTTTGTCGCCTCTGCCACCTCTT